>JAABKJ010075445.1:265965323-266131790 GCA_011634705.1 Andricus grossulariae
GTAAATATTTTGTTTAAAAGTAACTTTTTTGTTGAAAATTCATGTTTTTTTTTGTAAATTCAACTGTTTTGTAGAAAATTCGTCTTTCTGGCTTGGAAATTCAACTTTTTTCTTGAAAATTCGTCGTTTTGTTTTCAAATTCATCTTTGTAGGTTGAAAATTCAACTATTTGATTGAAAATTCATTTTCCTTGGTTGAGAATTAACTTTTTTGTTGAAAATTCATCTTTTTAGGTACAAAAAACCAATTTTGAACCAATTGAATCCAACTAAAGAAAATTAATTTTAAGCAAATTAGTTGAATTTTGTTGAAAAAAGTTTATTTTCAACCAAAAAATACGAATCTTCAACCAAAAATATCGATTTTCAACTAAAAATGGAATCGTTAAATTTTCAGTTTAAAAAAATAAACTAATTTTGAACAATAAACGAATTTTCAACAAAATAGTTGAATTCTCAATCAAAATAAAAATTTGTCCACAAACCAAATTAATTTTCTACCGAATTGTCAACAAAATAGTTGAATTTTCAACGACAAAAAAAACTAATACTTAAATATAGCTTACAAATTTGTGAAAGTTAGCGAGTTTTTAGAAATGTCTTATTGGTTCGGAAATTAGTTTTTTTTTTTTGTCTAGTATTTCTATTTATTTTTTTTTGCAGTTGCTTCCTCTTGAAGATTATCTTTTTAGTCATAAATTTTATTATTTGTTTCAAAATTCAATAAGATGAATTTCCAAATAATAAATATTAAATTTCTACTAAAAAATCGAATTTTCAATTAAAAGAAATAAATTTTCAAATAAAAATGGAAAAATTATATTTGCAGTTAAAAAACTTAATTCTTAGAAAAAATAGATTTATCAACCAAATAGTTTAATTTTTAACCGAAGAAATTCATTTTTAACTACAATTTAAAAATTTTAATGAAAAAAAAAATGATTTTGAACCAAGTACCTGAAGTTGCGACCAAAAAGATGAATTTTCAAACCATACAAATTAAATTTCTACTAAAAAAGACGAATTTTCAACTAAAGGAAATAAATTTTCAACCAAAAATGGAAAAATTATATTTGCAGTTAAAAAACTTAATTCTTAAAAAAAAACAGATTTATCAACCAAATAGTTTAATTTTTAACCAAAGAAATTAATTTTCAACTACAATTTAAAAATTTTAATGAAAAAAAATTTATTTTGAACCAAGTACCTGAATTTGCGCTTTCTTTTTTGTTAAAAATTTATTTTATTTTATTGAAGATTAAACTATTCCATTTTTGGTTGACAAATTTTTTATTTTCTAGTGGAAAGTTTCCCTATTTGATTGAAATTTTTTTTCAAAATTGAAAATCTAACTATTCGATTTTAGTTTGAAAAATAATTAATTTTTTTGAAAAATCGTATTTGGGGGTTGAAAATTCTTGTTTTCGGGTTGGAAATGTACTTTTTTGTTAAAAATGTATGTTTTGAACTTGAAATCTCAACGGAAGGATGTCTCCATTTAAATTAAAAGTTTATTAATTTAAAATTTTATTATTACATTTCCAGTTAAAATAATTAATTTTAAACCAAGAAAAGGAGAATCTGCAACAAAGTAGTTAAATTTTCAATTAAACTGATGAATCTTTAATAAAAAAATGAATTTTCAACAAAAATTATAGTAGTTAATATTTCTATTTTTTTTTTAATTTTCAATAAAAAAACTGTTGAATCTGTTAACTGGTCGGCTCTGCCCCTCCTTACTTATTAAATGTAATTTAATATTAGCAAAAAGTGAATATAAAGGTGAGTATTTTGAAAACAGTTTGAACTGTATTCATATTCTTCTATTGTTTATTTTTCTAATGTAATTAATTGATTTTATAAACAATTGTAATTCTTACAAATTTAAAACATTTATTGATAATACTATTTAATTAATGATAGTAAAAATAATACTGAAACCTTAATGATTAGCCTTATGATATACTTTTTATTAATACATCTAGACGTTTCCTTTCTCTAAAAAATATATTATGTTTGTAAAAACATAATAGACGTTTTCCAAATAAAAAAAAATGTTTCTTAAGATTAAGTGCTATAGGAATAAATAAAACAATATTTTGTTGTAACACTGAATGCTTTATAAATATTTCAGATGTGTAAAAAAAGAATTAGGAAGATTTAAAAAAAAAAAAAATTATTTTACAGGGTGTTACAGAACATATTAGCGAATTTGAAAATTTCCAAATGATGTAATTCCCTGTAGTTTATAATAACTGGAATACTGTCTTAATTAAACGATTAAAACAATTGTTTTTGATTCATTCATAATCATCCAATAAAAATACAACAATGAACTATTTCTATCATACAAGAAATTTTTTTTTAATGTTAAATGTTTTCTTTTTTAATTATTATTTGACTTTAAAATATCAATAATTGAACGAAATATTTTTTAATGCAAATAGACCAATACAACAAAAATATTTTATGCAGAAGAGCAATAATTGAAATAAGACAACTATGCATATTTTCAAACAAGAAAAAAAAAATGCCTTGAGAATTTTTTTTTAAATTATTGTTATTTTGAATGTAAACGATAAAAAAAATATATATGAAACATTTAGAAGAATTTTCTTCATTTGAAACATTTCATTTTTTTCAATAAGAAAAGAATATTGACTGGAAAAGACAATTTTCGGGAATTGTTGTGAACTGTTTTGTAAAAAATTCGCCCTTTTGGCTTAAAAGTTCAAACATTTGGTTAAAAAAAAAAATTTATTCTGACTGGAAAATCTTTTCTTGTTGAAAATTCAACTATTTTATTAATAGTTTTCGTCTGTTTTTCTTGAATTCGTCTGTTTTTCATTAAAATTAATTATTTTTCTATTGAAATATCAACTATTACATTTATCGATGAGAATTTATATATATATATATATTTTTTATGAAAATTCAACTATATGATCGAACTTTTTTGTTAAAAATCATTTTTTTTGTTTAAGATTCATAATTTTCTTCGAGAATTCATCCCTTTGGTTGAAATCAAACTATTTTATTGAAAATTATTCAGTTTTTTTTTTGGGTGAAAAATTAATTTTTTCAACTGGAAATTTAACCATTTAATTTTTGGTTGAAAATTCATGGGGTTTAGTTTAAAATTCATGCATTAAATTTGTTATGGAAAATTCATCTTTTTAGGTGAATGGATGCCTTTCTATAGTTACATTCCAGAGCAAATTTCACTATTCGTTTACATTTTTTTGAATGACATGTTTATTCGAGCATTCACTTATTCGATTCTTTTTGAAAAATGTATTTGTTTTCATTTCAAAATCCAACTGTTTGGTATTAAATTCATGTATTTTGTTTTTGGTGTAGTTCGTCTTACTGGGTCTTTTTGAGTTGTAAGATAATCCTCTTTGTTGAAAATACATCCATCTGGATGAATATTTAACTATTTGGCAGAACATTAATCTTTTGGTAGGAGAATCATCTTTCTTGAATTAAAATTCATATGTCTTGGTTGAAGACGCAACTCTCTTGGAAACAGTTTACCTAAAAATTAAAGGCCAATTTATGTCTGTACACTTCGTATAAGATCTTCACAGCGATCGTGAGTGATAGGACTGTTTGCACAATCTTAGGGCAGTACACCATTTATGCCGCTTGGAAAAAATAGACTTAATATCTCTCTTATTGAAAATTCGACAAAAACTGGAACATTTTGGAAAAAACAGCGACTTTCTATCTCTATTTTGAGAAAAAAATTCTAAAAACAACAATAAATTATTTAAACAATTTATTTAAACATATAATTATCAATTTAAAGTAGTATTTTATGTATTAGTAACCATTTTCATTTAACAAAACGCAAAAAATCATAATTAGCGCCAAAAACTAGCAAAATTCGTTTTTTCACTTATGGGGTTTTTTTGGGACCCAATAAAACAGACTTAAGGGGGGTTAAATTTAAAAAGTAATATTTTATTCGTATTCTATGGCTAATTGTTGAAAATTTAAAATTAATTAATTAATTAATTATTATAATAATTATTGTAATTTAAAAAATTCATTTTTTAATTTTAATTTAATTAAAAATTTAAATAAAAAATTATTATAACTAAATTATTTATTTAATTAATTTGAATTTAAAATTTAACTACTTCGCTGAAAATCCATGTGGTTCTATGCTTTTGCTGTCTTTGCATGTATTGTTTATGAAGGTTTTCTTTACAATGCTGCATTCAACCCACACATGGTTGATTACATTATGCGAACTTCACTCAAAAAAGTGGAAGATATAAAAAACGCTTCCAATTAGTTGTAAAACGCAGTATACTTAACTCGCAGTATAAAATTGTCCAAAGGGGATATGCAACATGGTAAGCACCGATAATGATATGGTTGAGTATGAAATGACTATGGTTGGCTCTCACACCGATATGGTTGGGCGTTTTTCCAATACTCGCAAACCAAAAAACGAAAACAAAGACTTTATCAAAAAAGTCACTCGCTCCCGCCGCGACCAGCGCCAGCGCCGACACGACACCGATTGATAATTACACCCTGAATAATAAGGCTGGTTTCGTACCGGCCTTATTGCTTTTCAACTTTTAAAGTATTATAATACACCCCTCACCTACATTGGATTGAACTCACATGTTCACTTACTTCGATCACTTCGTCGATGCTGTTGAGTTCGATGAACTCGACCCACTTCTCGTCAACCAGGGTGCCGGCAGGAACGATAACTTCCTCGGTACCTGGCTTGAATACGTCACGGGCAATAACACGACCCAATACGCGCTCACCCAGCGGCTCTACAACGTCACCGCCTTCAATGTGCGGCGTCATCAGCAGGCCGTGCTCGGTGCCGCAATCGATCTCGGTTACAACCAGATCTTGTGCAACGTCTACCAGACGACGAGTCAGGTAACCGGAGTTAGCGGTTTTCAACGCGGTATCCGCAAGACCCTTACGAGCACCGTGAGTGGAGATGAAGTACTGAAGTACGCTCAAACCTTCACGGAAGTTCGCAGTGATCGGCGTTTCGATGATGGAACCGTCCGGCTTGGCCATCAGGCCACGCATGCCGGCGAGCTGGCGAATCTGGGCCGCGGAACCCCGGGCGCCGGAATCGGCCATCATGTACATGGAGTTGAAGCCAGTACATCTAAATGTTTTTGAGGTCGTTGAATCCGAATCCTGGGTCCGAATACCCAAGTTAGCTCGTATTTTTCCAAAAAACGCAAAAATAGACGTAAAATCGACGAAAACAAATGTCTGTGAACAAAACAAATGACAGATCGCACTGGAATTTCACGTCAAAACAAATGACTGTGAACAAAACAGGTTTTTGACAATCTCTTTAAGCGGGCTCTTTAATGTGACTGTAGTCAATGGCTTCCTTATTTCATTTTTCTATAAACTCTAATAAACTATTAACTCTGAAATTAAAACACAGCATGTCTTCTAAGCGCTGTATCAATTCCAATTCATCCACTTCCACAATAGCGCATGATTGCGTGGGCGATCCTGAAGAATTTTGCTACATATGTGGTAAATTTGAATTTTTAGAAAATCTTAGATTAATCAGCGATGACATAAAAAAACTTTATAAAAGCTATTTTGGTATGGAAGTTTAAAACCAAAGTAGAATGTTCAACTAAAATGATGAATGTTTAAACAAAAAACTATTTTAATTATAAATTAAAACAGTTAAATTCAACCAAATAAAAACGAATTTTCACAACAAATTAATTGACTTTACAAATAAAAAAGGTAAAATGTTAATCAGAAATAAAATAAATAAATTTTTAGTATAGTTAAATTTTCAGTTAACTAATTTTTAAAAAAAAGAATTTTCAACCAAATAGTTTCAATTTCCAACCAAAGAAATGAATTTTCAAACAAAAAAGAAAGATTCTCTAGAAGAAAAATATAATATTGATATTTCAACGAAAAAAAGATTTTAATTTTAAATTAAAAACAGTTGAATTCTCAAATAAAAAAATCAAATTTTAACCAAAATGAAGTAGTTCAACTTTTAACCAAGTAATTGAATTTTCGACTAAAAAAGATCAATTTTCAACCAAAAATGGAATAAAGAAATTTGCAGTAAAAGAAATTAATTTTCAACCAAATATTCTCCGAAATTCATCTTTTTCTTAGTTGTTTTTTTACTATAACTGCTGAATTCAGCTTTCCATACGATGAATAGGTTAGCGTGTTATTTCGCTATTTTTTTATAATATCATATTTTTTAAAATATAAAATGTTTCACATGGTTTATAATTAGTGTTATAATATTTATAATTATTAAAAGGAAAGAAATGATTATATTTGATGATTTGTATAAAAAACATGAAGAAATGATTGCTAGATTGAATAAGGAAGGAAATAAGTTATTTAGTAATTTTTATTTTCATGATGTTACTCAAAACTTTGATACTAGTTTAAAGCAAAGACTATCATCTTCACATGAAATAAAATCTATTTGCAATGATTATAATGTTATAGCATCAATTTCACAAAATACTTTTGTGACTAAACAGGACACTAGTAATACAGCATTTATTGAATTAGAAAGTACTTTTAATACTGCTGAAGTTAGTCTTTCTTTTTATCTGGTGGCTGAATTCTAGCTGAAAATTCCATCATCTGAGTTAAAAATTCATCTCTATGGTTGAAATTAATTCTGTTAATAGATAATTTAACTACTCAATTTTTGGTTCACAATTTATCTTTTTTAGTTGAAAATTCTTGTTTTTTTTTCTCAATACTTCTTTTTTGGTTCAATTAAACTGTTTTTGTTCAAAAATAAAAATCTTTTTTCGTTAAATTATCAAGAACTACATTTTTTGTTTAGAATTAATCCTTTTTAGGATTCCGAATTTAATTACTTGGTTGACTCTTGTTGCAAACTTTTTTTTTCTAAAGATTTGTCATTTTAGTTGAAAAATCATTTTTTGGTTCAAAATTCAAGAATTCGAGTTGAAGATTCAACATTTTAGTTCAAAATTAATCGCTTTGGTTGAAAATTATATTTTCAACTGAAAAGTTAACTGTTCCATTTCTGGTTGAAATTTTTTTTGTTTGAAATTATTTTTTTCATTTGAAAATACATCTCGCGGATGTCATGCTCTTTGGCGGTGCCCTGGTCATAAGGCTGGTACCAGCTGCCAAGCAGCCACAGCTTCATGATCGAGCGGGCGCCTTTGGCGATCTGCGGGTCCGAACTGCCGAGTATGGCGCTGGCGATCTGCTCATGGGGTTGGCCTTTGATAGGGACGTACAGGTTCAGCAGTTTGCTGAACGCTTCGGTGCCCATGCCTTGCTGGGCGGTGTCGAAGAACACCGGAGGCAGGTTGATCGGGTCGACGGCAGGCGCCAGCAGCTTGGCTGACAGGCCAGTGAGCTCGGCAGACAGGTCGATGAAGTCTTGCAGGTTCGGGTCGCTCATGGCATCACTCCTTGGCACCGGTGGATTGGGCACGTTCAAGCAGAAAGGTGAAATCGGCGAAGCTGGTGCGCGGTGACTGGGTCACCCGGGTGGTCGCGTTGTTGTGGCATTCCATGCAACTGGATGAAGCCTGCGGCGTAGTGCCCTGGTTGTAGGTCAGAAGTAAAATTGGTTTAAATAAAAGAAAACACATTCTAATATGTATTTTTCTCATATTTCACGAATTATTCAATTTGAACGTGGATACAGAAAGAGCATGATAAACATCTTCGAAATAGATAGCGAATAATCATAGCAGGTACTAGGTTCATGATAAGATTTTGTTTTCGTTTAAAATTTGTGTGATTTCGTCTATCATCAGGCCACTTCAAATATTTAGAATCCGTTGAAATCCAATAAAATTTTTGAAAGCCCCGTGAAATTCCCTGAAATTTGATATTTCCGGGAATCCTGGAAATTTTATTGAAATACCATGAAAACTTTCAAAATATCTCAAAACCACTGAAATCCTCAGGAATATAATTAAATCCGCTAAAATCCTTAAAAAATCCCTTCGTATCTTTTCAAATACCTTACAATCATTGAAATCCTTGAAAATTCCTTCAAATTTGTTAAATCTCTTGAGAATTCCTTGAAATGTTTGGGAATGTGCTGGTGCACGAAGGCGGCTACAGCGAAGCCTATGTACCGTTCTGCGGCCTGGCGACCTTGGAGGAATTGAGCGGCGTGCGCACAGCGGTGCTAGACCCGATGCTTGAGTTTGTGCAGTTGCAGCAACCCGGTGCGGCGCTGCAGGGGTTTCAAGCGCAGTGGGTAGAGCGGTTGGCCGGAGGGATCATTGATTCACAGCAGGCGCGGATTGTCCCTGCTAACTGAATGGGTTGACCTTCATGGTCTCACCTGACCTCGGGTACGCACTGCGCGTTTTTCGTACTTGTCCGCATGTAACTCGGCCTGTTGCTTAAGTGCCATGCAGTACTGAAGTAAACAAAGATTGGCGTCCGGCGTCTCGGCCTCCGTGCTCAAACGCCTGGCCGCTGCGGCAGAAATGGGTTTTCCTCGTGGCATAAGCCAGCCTTTGATGACCGCCTTGCGGTCATTGACCAGCGTGGCGTGATTGAGCTTGAGCACTTCAATCGTAAAGACGAAGTACCAACAGACTTGAGTTCTCAAGTAAAACAGCTTAATTTTTAACCAAAATGATGATTCTACTACTAAAAAAACTAATTATCTAAAAAGTAGTTCCACTTTTGACTAAATATAGTTGAATTTTCTACCAGGTTATTTAATTTTCGAGCCGAAAATGCGAATTTTCTACAAAACCATTGAATTTCCAACAAAAAAATTCATTTTCAACCGAAATAAATTAATTTTTATTCAGGCCGCAAAAAAAATCTAGTTTC
This sequence comes from Andricus grossulariae, assembly GCA_011634705.1. Lineage (NCBI taxonomy): Eukaryota > Metazoa > Arthropoda > Insecta > Hymenoptera > Cynipidae > Andricus > Andricus grossulariae. The sequence goes on from JAABKJ010075445.1 coordinate 265,974,170, forward strand.
AAACGAAAAATGGTTAAATTTTCAGCTAAAAAACGAGTTTTCAGCGTAATATTAAAATTTTTAACCAAAGTGATGAATGTTCAACTAAAATGATGAAACTTCAACTTGAATAGATGAATTTTGAAACAGAATGATTAATTTTGAACCAATAAGATTAATTTTCTAGCAAAAAAATGAATTTTCAATAAAATACTTGAATTTTCAACTAGGGAAGATCAACTTTCAATGTTCCAGCGCGTCCAAAGGATGGTCGGCAGCTTCGGCGCCGAGCGCCAGACGCACCCAGCCCTGGCGTCCAATGGCCTCACGAATCCGGTCTGCGGTGCCCTGTGGATTCGGAAGGACCGGGTTCATGCGGCTGCCTCGCGCGATCCGTCCAGCCAAGCGGCAGTGAATTTATGTGTGACGCCGCGCAGAAGACGCAGCGAATGCGCGATTCCCGATTTAGCCATAGCCTCCCCTGTGCCCCGAATTTTACTGACCGTGACGTATTCATCGCTATCCGAGCCATGCAAGACGACACCTTCGGGGCGACCGTGCCAAGGCCGGGTGATCCGCGCGGAGGGCAGGTATGCCGCGAAAACTTCAGCGAAGACGATTGGCAGTTCACCGCGGCGAACGAGTTCCAGAGCGATCATTCCACCTTGCGAATGACCGAAGATGTGCATCTCAGGGCTTCCAGCCTTGCCCAAAGCGTCCGCGAGTTTGGGCATCAGCCGGATAATCAGTGTTGGTGCGAATCCAGTCTTCCGAATCTGCTTCGTCAAACCAACATTGGGCTAATCCAATACTGGTCAGCAACTGCTCTTTCCAGTCAGGTTTTTCATCCGGGCTGTCAAATGAATACAACCATATTGAAAAACGCTCATTGAAGTTCTCAAGCGTTTCGCCGGGATTTTTTAGTGGCCGCCAGTCCGTCAGTTCGGCGACAACATGGTTGGAAGTCCGGGTTTTAATAGTCTTCTCGATAATAGACTGGGACCAGTTTTCCGGATATTTAAACCGTTCGTCTCGGAGTGCTTTATTAAGGACGTTGTTCACGCACGTCATCAGCGCTGGGTCCACTATCTGAAGCGTCAAGTGGAGAGAAAACCATCCCTTACTCTTGGATAGATTTATCGTGTAGCGACGAACTCGACCACGCTCGCCATTTGATTCAAAATTTCTGCCTTTTTTTAGCGCGTACCCATGTTTCGCAAAGGGTTCTGCTCAAAAAAGACGAATTTCACCGAGTATCGCGATAAACGGACGATTTTTTGACTAAAGTAAGTTATGGTAAAATATCGACAAATTACACCGAATATCACGAGAAACAGACGATATTTACGCAGAAGGGTGTTATTGTAAAAAAAGACGAATTTCACCGAGTTATCGCGAAAAAAGCACGATTTTTTCGCTGAAGTGAGTCTTATTTTTCTTTGACTCTTAATAACTTACACAATTTTTGAAATATTTTAACGGCCCCTGTAACGAATAGTCAAAAATCACACCTGGGTTCAGGAAACTCATGGAAAATCGAAACCGGACAAACTATTTATGAGATATGATCGAAAAAACAATAAACGAAGAATTACACCGAATATCTCGAGAAACAGACGATTTTTGCCCAGAAGGGTGTTATTGTCAAAAAAGACGAATTTCACCGAGTATCGCGATAAACGGACGATTTTTTGACTAAAGTAAGTTATGGTAAAATATCGGTCACAGATCGGGCAGTAGCGCAACTTGCCGCTTTCCAATGCCCGCCTGTGCGTGGCGGGATCGATCTGCGGACTGCGATTGACCACACCTGTCGCGAGCAACGTCATACGCGCGTCCAGCGTGCGATTCACTGTCGATACGAGAAACCCGTCTCCCTTCCGCTCCAATGCCGTTACGCGTTCAGGATGCAGCACCGCGCCATAGCGCTCGGCCTGCGCGCGCGTCCGCACGAGCAGCTCGTCTCCGCCAATCCCTTCCGGAAAGCCGGGATGATTATGCGACCTGGGAATCCAGCTTGCCCGGCTGTTGCCGTCATCAATTACAACGACGTTGCGACGGAACCGTGCGAGATAAATCGCGGCGGTCAGGCCTGCCGGTCCGCCGCCGATGATCACGCAGTCAATCATTCGGGAGCATCGCCGGATCTGAGGTGCCCCGATCTGCGGCCAGCGTCGCGTGCACGCTCGGCATCAGCGACGCAGTGTTCCATCATATACTTGGTTGAATAGAGCAACTAATGAAGCTATTAATTTAAATACTTGCCAACAATTAAAAGAAAATTGTGCATTAAGAACACAAATAGAAATTTTTACAGGTATTTCTACTGATAAAGTAAGAATAGATGGTAAAAATGATGTAATGGGCGAAATTGACTTCGACACATCAGCTAGTCAATGCACAAGTTGGACAAAAACTGGAGGAGTTTGGAATAGCACTCCAATTAAATGTACATTAGAAGCTGGATTCAATAGTAAAACTGGCAGTAAAGTTATTTCTTATACAAACTCTGCACAAATGTCAAATAGAATTTCATTAGAAAAATCATGTACTATATATGCAAGTACCCCAGAAGTTATTGATGGAAATGCTGAAAAATGGAAAGGTGCTCCAACTATTATTCCATGTGGCTATTTAAATGATAATAATGTGATTACTGTTGGTGTTGATGAAATACATGCACAAACAGTTATGGCTGAAAATCTCATGCACTGCACGTCCCGCGTCAGCTTCCAGCGCTCGTAGCTTTCCTGATCCTTGGACGAAAGATAGGCGTCTGCGACCTTGCCGGCGGCGTCGCAAAGCTCCTGCTTGGAGCCTCCAGCCTTTTCGACCATGCGATACTGCTCCTCGGCATCCTTGCCAGGGCTGCAGGCGGCAAGCCCGAGTGCGATAATGACAGGCGCGAAACGCATGATCCCTCCACAGATTGCCGATCCTGCGCACCTGCGCTACGGTTCGTCAATGCCGAACGTCTCCGAAGCCATCCTGCGTGCGCTTGTCGTCCAGATGATCCGTTCCGGCAAGCTTTCCCATGAAGACATCGGCATTGCCGCCGAAGAACTCCGACGCGAGGGCGAGGACATCGCCGCGCAAAACCTCGAATCCTTCGTCATCATGTCGCTCGCCGAACCCGCGTCCCATTACGAGGCCGAAGTCAGACGTGGCCAGTTCCGGGTGATCGACCCCGACTGGTGTGATGGTGGGGGCAGGGCCGGTCGCCTGTCATGACCTGACCCGGCCCGACCTCGGCATCGATGTGGTGAAGCTGCTGGTGCCGGCCTTTGGCGATCATGACCGGCCATCGCGCACGGGCACGATGCAAGCGGCGATGGAGCCGGCATGAGCCTGCATGCGATCGTCTTTGCCGGGCCGAGCCTGGGTGGTTCCGTGATGGCCTTGCCCGATGGCGTCGAATTGCGCGCACCGGCGCGGCGCGGCGACATGCTGCGTGCCGCGATTGAACGACCGGCCGCGATCGGCCTGATCGACGGACTGTTCGAAACCACGCCATCGGTCTGGCACAAGGAAATCATCCAGGTGATGGCCGAGGGGATAGCCGTCTATGGCGCGGCCAGCCTGGGCGCATTGCGCGCGGCGGAACTGGCGCCGTTCGGCATGGTGGGCATCGGCGCGATCGCGCAGGCTTACAGGACGGGGCAGATCGAGCGGGACGATGCGGTGATGCCGACAACCCCTGCGCCGACGGTACGACCGCCTTCACGGATTGCGAAGCGCAGACCCGAGTCCATGGCGATCGGAGCAATCAGCTTGACGCCGAGCTTCACGTTGTCGCCAGGCATGACCATCTCGGTGCCCTCGGGGAGGATCACTTCGCCGGTCACGTCGGTGGTGCGGAAGTAGAACTGCGGACGATAGTTCGCGAAGAACGGGGTGTGACGGCCGCCTTCTTCCTTCGACAGCACGTAGACTTCGGCGTCGAATTCGGTGTGCGGGGTGACCGAACCGGGCTTGGCCAGAACCTGACCACGCTCAACTTCTTCACGGCCCACGCCACGGATCAGCGCACCGATGTTGTCGCCGGCCTGCCCCTGGTCGAGCAGCTTGCGGAACATTTCGACGCCGGTGACGGTGGTCTTCTTGGTGGGCTTGATGCCGACGATTTCGACTTCTTCACCAACCTTGACGATGCCGGTTTCGACGCGGCCGGTCACGAGCTTCGGATCGTCGAGCGGCACGGCCGAGGGCATCTATATGCAGCTCACCATCACGGTGGTGAACGTCAATGGCAGCTGCGCGCCGCTGGAGGGCTATGCCGTCTATATCTGGCATTGCACCCGCGACGGCCTCTATTCGCTCTACACCGTACCGGGCGAAAATTACCTGCGCGGCGTCGGCGTCACCGATGCCAATGGCCAGGTGACCTTCACCAGCATCTTCCCCGGCTGCTATGACGGGCGCTTCCCGCATATCCATTTCGAGGTCTATCCCAGCCTGGCCAAGGCGACCAGCTATGCCAATCGCGTGCTGACCTCGCAGTTCGCGATGCCGACGGATGCCTGCAACACGGTCTATGCGACCAGCGGCTATTCCAGCAGCAAGACCAATTTCGCCAAGATCACCACCAGCAGCGACAATGACACCATAATCTGTGTATTGTGCATGACGTTGAAAGATTTTTTGCATCAGGGTTTTTATATCAGGCTGTTGTATCCTCATAAGCAATTGTCCAAACGATCATAGGTTTCTTCTCAAGGACCTACACCTTTGTTTGGAGAGTTATTTAAAGTCTTGAACTTTTTAACTCAATTTCAGGAGAATTTTAATTCTTCTATGTCCTTTAGTAGACATACTAGGACATGTGCCTTTTCATCTTCACGGCAAAAGACTCGTACTGCGTGGGTGAGAAAGGAGCCTAAAACTTAATTTTCTTTTCTGTTTGTTCTTTGCTTTAATTCTTTCTAGCTAAAGTAGGACTCTTTTTGCTTGATTTCTTATCTGTTTTTGGAATCATGTTTTCATGCATTTGCATTTTTCTATCACGCCTTCATGCATATGCATATTTCTTTATGCTTTCATGTTGTTTGTCTGTTTTTGTTTGGTTATTTAGTTTTTATTTTGTTTTGTTTTCAAAATAAAAATAAAAAGGAAAAATCATAAAAATACAAAACAGTGTGTTTGTGTACATTGGTACTTGGAATTCCATGAATTCCTTGAATTCCATGAATTCCTTGAATTCCATGAATTCCATGAATACCTTGAATTCCATGAATTCCTTGCATTCCATGAATTCCTGGAATCCCACGAATTCCTGGAATCACATGAAATCCTTGAATTCCATGAATTGCATGAATTCCTTGTATTCCATTAATTCCGCGTATCCCAGGAAATCTTGAATTCCATTTATTCCTTGAATTCCATGAGTTCCTTGAATTCCATGAATTCCTTGAATTTCATGAATTCCTGGAATTCCATGAATTCCTTGAATGTCATGAAATCCTTGAATTCCATGAATTGCGTGAATTGCATGAATTCCTTGAATGCCATGAATTCCTCGAATTCCATGAAGTCCTTGGATTCCATGTATTCCTTCAATTCCACGAATTCCTTGAATTCCATGATTTCCTTGAATTCCATGAATTCCTTGAATTTCATGAATTCCTTGAATTCCATGAATTCCTTGTATTCCTGCGACAAAATAGATCGCTTAGAGAATCTTTTTTCAGGATCGGGTGAATTAACAGTATAAAAAATAGAGTCATCACCCGAGTTCCAATGAATGCCAAGTGTTTTGATCGAAGCAGATGAATCAAGTGCCATGTGAGCATTTTCTCGATTATTTTGGAGATCAGAAACAAGGGACGGATCGTTGGAAGCCCATTTTCGCAAATTAAAACCCCCTTTATTTAAAAGTTTAATAAGATCATTGCGGAGGGAGAGAGCTTCTTCGCGCGTATTGGCGCCCGTTAGCAAGTCGTCGACGTAAAAATCTTGTTTCAAAACCGAGGCTGCTAACGAATGCGCTGAACCTTCATCGTGCGCTAATTGATGTAGAGCACGAATAGAAAGAAAGGATGCGCACGCTGTGCCATAGGTGACTGTGTTTAAAGTAAATATTTTTATCGGTTCGTCCGGATTCGCGCGAAAAGCAATCTTTTGATAAAGGGCGTCCTCAGGTGGCTTGAAGGAAGTTTCAAAGCTTCTTTTTTCCTCTTATAAAAATCATGGCATTTTTAGGACTTTTTGACAGGTTCCAGGGATCAATTTAATGGTTTTCACTAAATTTTATAATATTGCTCGAATATTTTTCTAATCAATTTATAGTGATTTGAATTTAAAATTGTTATTCTCTTTGAATTCGAGGGAAGTCTGGATTGATTTTAATGGTTTGAAGGAAGTTTCAAAGCTTTTTTTTTCTCTCATAAAAATCATGGCATTTTTAGGACTTTTTGACAGGTTCCAGTGATTAATTTAATGGTTTTCACTGAATTTTATAATAGGGCTCGAATATTTTTCTAATCAATTTATAGTGATTTGAATTTGAGATTGTTATTCTCTTTGAATTCGAGGTAATTCTTCATTGATTTGATTGGCTTGAAGGAAGTTTCAAAGCTTCTTTTTTCCTCTTATAAAAATCATGGCATTTTTAGGACTTTTTGACAGGTTCTATTTTTAGGACTTGTTAACAGGTTCCAGGTATTAATTTAATTGTTTCCACTGAATTTTATAATAAAGTTGGAATATATTTTTAATTAATTCATAGTGATTTGAATTTGAAATTATTATTCTTTTTGAATTCGAGGGAATTCTCGACTGATTTTAATGGTTTGAAGGAAGTTTCAAAGCTTTTTTCTTCCTCTTATAAAAATCATGGCATTTTTAGGACCTTTTGACAGGTTCCAGAGATTAATATAATGCTTTTCACTAAATTTTATAATAATGTTATAATATTTTTTTAATTAATTCATAGTGATTTGAATTTAAAATTATTATTCTTTTTGAATTCGACGGAATTCTCGATTGATTTTGATGGTTTGAAGGAAGTTTCAAAGCTTTTTTTTCCTTCTATAAAAATCGTGGTATTTTTAGGACTTGTTAACAGGTTCCAGGTATTAATTTAATTGTTTCCACTGAATTTTATAATAAAGTTGGAATATGATTTTGAGGGTTTTCAAAAGTTTACAAAAACTTCAAGCAATTTCTAGTGAATTTTGGATAATTAATTAACTTTTAAGGGGTTCTTAGCGATTCAAGGGATTTCTACTTATTTAAGTGGATTTTTATGATTTTCAAAGCAAAGATTTCCAGGGGTTTTAAGGGATTCCATAGGATTTTGAAAATTTTTAAGGATTTTAATGAATTTTATAGGATTTTCAAAGATTTCAAGGATTTTAAAAATATTTAAAGTATTTTATTGAATCTCCAAGGATTTCAAAGATATCTAAGGATTTAAATGTTTTTTTTTATATCTTTAATGAATATGTTCATTATAATATTTATTCACGAGATTTTTAAATATATCTACTTATATTAGTGGATTTTTATGATTTCCCAATGAAAAATTTACAGGGATTTTGAGGGTTTTCAAAAGTTTACAAAAACTTCAAGCAATTTCTAGTGAATTTTGGATAATTAATTAACTTTTAAAAAGGTCAAGTTCGTTAGCCAGCCATTTTGGATTAAAATTCAAAAAGTGAGCGCATTTTGAAAATTTTTGAGGCCATTTTTTTCACAATTTGGAAACTATATGTACGTCTGTTCATAGTAATCAAAAATTCAAACAATTTATTCTGGTGACATTTTTTGAGGAAACGAAAATTTGCAGACTTGCAGCATTTTCAAAATCCCAAAGAGGAAACGAAAATTAACATTTTCAGCCAAACACCGCACCACACGAAAAAAAGCCACGGCAAAAAGTATTTCTTTTTGCACGCCCTACAGGATTATCATGACGACTTTTTGAATTTTTGTGAAAAATCGAAAATTTCCATTTTTATTGCACAAAAAGTAATGAAAAATCCAAAATTCAATTCCACGGTCAAACTATGCAAGATACGACTAATAATGATTGAACAAAAACTGTGCACTTCAAAAAGATCTACAAATTTGTTATTGGTCACTTTTTGATAGGATGTGTTTTGACAGGTTCCAGGGATTAATTTAATGGTTTTCACTGAATTTTATAAGAGCGCTCGAATATTTTTCTAATCAATTTATAGTGATTTGAATTTGAAATTGTTATTATCTTTGAATTCGAGGGAATTCTCGAGTGATTTTAATGATTGGAAGGAAGTTTCAAAGCTTATTTTTTCCTCTTATAAAAATCATGGCATTTTTAGGGCTTTTTGACAGGTTCCAGGGATTAATTTATTGGTTTTCACTGAATTTTATAATAATGTTCGAATATCTTTCTAAACAATTTATAGTGATTTGAATTTGAAATTGTTATTCTTTTTAAATTCGGGGGAATACTCGAGTGATTTTGATGGTTTGAAGGAAGTTTCAAAGCTTTTTTTTCCTCTCATAAAAATCATGGCGTTTTTAGGACTCTTTGACAGGTTCCAGGGATTAATTTAATGGTTTTCACTGAATTTTATAAGAGCGCTCGAATATTTTTCTAATCAATTCCAGACCTTATTCGGCGGTCGCGTCTCTTGCCCCAGCCGAGCCTCATCTTCGTGCCAGGTCCAGATCTCCTCCTGCCAGTTGTTCTTCTTTACGCGTATTTGGATATGATCTTGCAGAACTCAAATTTGTTAGACTCATTCCTAAAACTAATCCAAACCGGCGATTTGAAATTCGAAGATATACCTTTCCTCGTGATAAACCATTACACTTGAGAGGAAAACGTAATGGCTGTGAACCCATGCCAACCGAAGAATGTACGGTATTATCAACGTCCAGTGGTGACCTGTTTGCAATATTCGATAGAAATAATACAATTATTCGTGGAATATATACATATAGAGGAGAGATTGGATCTCGGTATGAAAAACGGGTAAAAATGAACATGGAAAGTGGCGCGATTGAAGATATGGCATCAAACGAAATCCAGGAAGCTCCCTTAGGCTGGCGTCACCCAACCTTAAGAAATTTTAAAATAGTAGTTGAAAACAACATTAAAATCACTCGAGAATTCCCTCGAATTTAAAGAGAATAACAATTTCAAATTCAAATCACTATAAACTGATTAGAAAAATATTCGGGCGCTATCATAAGATTCAGTGAAAACCATTGAATTAATCCCTGGAACCTGCCAAAAAGTCATAAAAATACCATAATTTTTATGAGAGGAAAAAAAAACCTTTGAAACTTCCTTCAAAGCATTAAAATCACTCAAGAATTCCCTCGAATTCAAAGAGAATTACAATTTTAAATTCAAATCGCTATAAATTGATTAGAAAAATATTCGAACATTATTATAAAGTTTAGTGAAAACCATTAAATTAATCCCTGGAACCTGTCAAAAAGTCCTAAGAATACCAGGATATTTATAAAAGGAAAAAAAAGCGTTGAAACTTCCTTCAAACCATTAAAATCACTCGAGAATTCCCTCGAATTTAAAGAGAATAACAATTTCAAATTCAAATCACTATAAACTGATTAGCTTTCTTGGAACACGTGTGACATTCTAGTGACATAACAGTTTTATCACTCTGTTCTATATTAGTTACATCACAGAATCCTAGAACTGTTACATAGCCTTACAGTAACAGCGTTACAGAACAATGTGACATATATGTTCCTTTCTCGGAACACGTGTGACATTCTAGTGACATAACAGCTCTATCACTCTGTTCTATATTAGTTACATCACAGAATTGTAGAACTGTTAATAGCCTTACAGTAACAGCGTTACAGAACAATGTGACATATATGTTCCTTTCTTGGAACAAGTGTGACATTCTAGTGACATAAAGGTTCTATCACTCTGTTCTATATGAGTTACATCATAGAATTCTAGAGCTGCTACATAGCCTTACAGTAACAGAGTTACAGAACGATGTGACCTATATGTTCCTTTCTTGGAACACGTGTGACATTCTAGTGACATAACAGTTTTATCACTCTGTTCTATATTAGTTACATCACAGAATGAACTGCTATAAAGAGGAGATGAAAGAGGTTTTCCGCTCTGCGAAACAAAGGTACAGGTTATCACTAAAAAAGCGCACGGCTACAGCAGAAGAGGACGAAATGGAGGATGAAGAGGAGAAGGAAAATTCGTGCGAGAATTTAAACAATTCCTTAAATAGATAGATAGAACTGATGCCGAGCCCGTAAATAATGATATGGTTGGTGAATCCCATGGAGATGATGAAGAATAGTGATGATATATATGTATTATATCCAAAGTCGTTTTTATCGTTTGCCAGTTGGCAGTGATTTAAATTTTTTAATAGTTCACATATAATTTAAGAGAGTTAATAAATTTAAGAATATTTAAAAAAAGTATATTTATCTTTTAATAGCACTTTGAAGAAATACTGCTAGCTTTATCTTAGCCAGATATTATCCTTATATATTCATGCCTAATCTAGGCAATTTTGAGTTGGAAAATAAAAATTTTATCAAATATATTTGTTTGTAATAACCATTAAATTAATCTCTGGAACCTGTCAAAAAGTCCCAAAAATGCCATGATTTTTATGAGAGGAAAAAAAAGCTTTGAAACTTCTTTCTAACCATTAAAATTAATCGAGAATTCCCTCAAATTCAAAAAGAATAACAATTTCAAATTCAAGTCACTATAAATTGATTGGAAAAATATTGGAACATTATTATAAAATTCAGTGAAAACCATTAAATTAATCTCTGGAACTTGTCATGAAGTCCTGAAAATGCCATGATTTTTATGGGAGGAAAAAAAAAGCTTTGAAACTTCTTCCTAACCATTAAAATCAATCGAGAATTCCCTCGAATTCAAAAAGAATAAAAATCCCAAATTCAAATTACTATAAATTGATTGGCAAAATATTGGAACATTATTATAAAATTCAGTAATAACCATTAAATTAATCTCTGGAACCTGTCAAAAAGTCCCAAAAATGCCATGATTTTTATGAGAGGAAAAAAACCATTTATAAATTTTCATTTGACAGGATCCTCGAGAGGGATGGCCTGTTGCCATAAACAAACCTCTCGAGGTCTAGAAATTGTAACTCTACTGCTCCGAACCGTCACCAGACTGGGAGGGTTATTATTTATTTTATATTACACTACTAAATCCGTCGAACTTTCTATTTTAATTTGTTTATCAGGCACTCTCAGGGCCGGCTTGGCCGACTGTCACCTGTCACCACCCACAACAACAAACAACACGACCAGGTGGTTGTGACTTGACTCTGCCCCACTCACACTACCCTTCAATCACGACTAAGCAGTCGTGACCCACTAATACACACTTCACAATCACAAAACTCTCACATTCTCTCTCTCGCATACACTGGATGGAAGGAGGACACTCAATTGAGAATGTTGTATCGCGGGAGCGATGCCACGCACTCTTGTCAGGTGGAAAAGTCAACACGATAGCAGCCGATATTCAAGCGTGCACCATATAGACTGTTCGAATATTTTTCTGATTAATTTATTGTGATTTGAAATTGAAATTGTTATTCTTTTTGAATTCGAGGGAATTCTCGATTGATTTTAATTGTTTGAAAGGAGTTTCAAAACTTTTTTCTTCCTCTTATAAAAATCATGGCAATTTCAGGACTTTTAACAGGTTTCAGGGATTAATTTAATGATTTTCACTTAATTTTATAATAATGTTCGAATATTTTTCTAATTAATACATAGTGATTTGAATTTGAAATTGTTATTCTTTTTGAATTTGAGGGAATTCTCGAATGCTTTTAATGGTTTGAAAGGCGTTTCACAACTGTTTTCATCCTCTTATAAAAATCATGTATATTTTGGGAATTTATGACAGGTTCCAGGGATTAATTTAATGGTTTTCACTGAATTTTAGAATAATGTTCGAATATTTTTCTGATTAATTTATTGTGATTTGAAATTGAAATTGTTATTCTTTTTGAATTCGAGGGAATTCTCTGTGCAATCTTTGAAATCAATCTGAAATTTTTGTGAAATAATAAAAATCTTTGTGAAGTCTTTGAAATCTTTCCGAAATCTCTTTACGAAATCTTTAAAATCTGCATCAAATTTTTGGGAGATCATTGAAATCTTTGTGCAATTTTTGAAATGTATCTGAAATATTTTGTGAAATATTTGGGAAATTATTGAAATTTTTAGATGCTTTTGGAAATCTTTGCGAAATATTTGAAATCGTTTGGAAATCATAGAAATCTTCGTGAAATGTTTGAAAAATTTGCGAAATATCTTTAATATTTTAAAAATATTTGTGAAATTTTTGTGCACTCTTTTAAACCTACATCTAATTTTTTTGTGAAATAATTGAAATCTTTGAAATCTATCTGCAATCTTTGCAAAATATTTGAAATCTCTGTGCAATCTTTGAAATCAATCTGAAATTTTTGTGAAATAATAAAAATCTTTGTGAAGTCTTTGAAATCTTTCCGAATCAAACTTTCGGCATTACATGCTTTAACAGCATTTATGAAGACTTCCTAAACGAGAAAAGTTTTCCTTGATTTCACATAAAAAGGTAAACAATCAAGAAACTGAGTCGCAGAAAATGTTTGTATTTACATCGTCAAATGCTGCATTCTGAAGCCCAATCAATTGATGGAACTTTGAGTATTTGTATTTTTACTTTAACTGATCATGTTTATTTTTTTTCTGACTTTCATGAGAATATCGAAATATCGGCGAAAATAGTTCATATAAAGTTTTTTCTATCTTAATGAAACCAATGCATATTGAAACCCTATTTTATCGAGATTTCTCAGAAATAACTGACGATAGACGGTGTATGAACTTGATGAAAAATATATGAATCTCCTTTTTTATTACTAATTATAAGCACTCATTGAATACAAAATTGCGTTGACCTCATAGTTTTAAATATTGATTTTGAGAGTTGTTAATTAATGAGCATTAAGGACGAGGTCCTAATTTTGTACTTGGAACCAGTTAAAAGATCAATTTTGTACTTGGGATAGGTTTCTTTATTTTAAAAGTAATTTTGTACTTTTAAAATTTTTGTTCAAATTAATTATGTGCTTGAATTTGAGTAAAAAAGTAATTTCGTACTGTGCACAGTTTCTAAAAAAGTAATTTTGTACTTGAAGCAGGTCTTTAAAAAAGTAATTTAGAACTTCTAATAATTTGGTTTAAATTAATTTTATGCGCGAAACCAGTAAAAAATGTAATTTTGTACTTGGTAAAGTTGAACAAAGTAATTTTGTACTTGGAACAGATGAAAAAGTAATTTTGTACTAGAAACAGATTTAAAAAAGGTAATTTTCTCTTTGAAACAAATTAAAAAAAGGAATTTTATGCTTAGAATATATTTTAAAAAAACCTAATTTTGTACTTGGAACCAGTTAAAAGATCAATTTTGTACTTGGGATAGGTTTCTTTATTTTAAAAGTAATTTTGAACAAATCCATCGAGCAGAGTATTGTTGGTTGCCGCGTAATGACTCTGAAAGAATATGCGCACAAAATCAACAACTTGCCCTAAAACTAAATCTCTTAACAGAATGGACGCCTTTCTATAAATACATTCTAGTGTCTGTTTGAGAAAATTAAGATTACATATTATATTGGGATGTTACAATCCAGACGGATCATTGGATCCAAGCCAATCGACCCGAAATTGTGATGCGAGAGAAAAAATGTCAAAGAGTCTGCATAATTGAGATTGCTTGTCCACTAAATCGGAATTTACAGGCGACCCGTAGAACCAAGGTCAATAAGTATAGCGAGCTGAGGCATAAAGTAGGGACAAAATGGACGAATGTAAATCATGCATCTATTCACCCTATTGTGGTTGAAAATGCAAGTGTTTGATTGAAAATAAATTTAGTGTAGTACATAACTATACTATTTTGACAAGAATTCGTCTCTTTAGGCTCAATTTAGATGTTGGAAGAAAAAAGTTTTGAAACTCCTATCAAACCATTGAAATCAATCGAGGATTTCCTCGAATTGTAAAAGAATAACAATCTCAAATTCAAATCAACATAAACTAATTAGAAGGATATTCGAACATTATCATAAAATTCAGTGAAAACTAATCAATTAATCCCTGGAACCTGTCAAAATGTCCTAAAAATGCCATGATTTTTATACGAGGAAGAACAAAGTTTTGAAACTCCTTCAAACCATTAGAATCAATCAAGAATTCCCTCGAATTGGAAAAGAATAACAGTTACAAGTTCTAATCACTATAAATTAATTAGAAAGATATTCGAACATTATCATAAAATTTAGCGAAAACCATTAAATTAATCCCTGGAACCTGTCAAAAAGTCCTAAAAATGCCATGATTTTTATAACCGGAAGAAAAAAGTTTTGAAACTCCTATCAAACCATTGAAATCAATCGAGGATTTCCTCGAATTGTAAAAGAATAACATTATTCTTTTTGTATTCGAGGGTACTCTCGATTGATTTTAATAGTTTGAAGGAAGTTTCAAACATTTTTTTCTTCTCTCATGCAAATCATGGCATTCCTAGGACTTTTTGACACGTTCCAGGTATTAATTTAATGGTTTTCACCAAATTTTATAATAATGTTCGAATATTTTCCTAATTAATTTATAGTGACTCGAATTTGAAATTGTTATTCTTTTTTAATTCGAGGGAACTCTTGATTGATTTTAATAGTTTGAAGGAAATATCAAACCTTTTCTTTCCTCATATAAAAATCATGGAATTTTTAGAACTTGTTTACAGGCTCCAGGGATTAATTTAACGTTTTTTTCTGAATTTGATTATAAGGTTCGAATATATTTCTAATTAATTTATAGTGATTTGAATTATAAATTGTTATTCTTTTTGTATTCGAGGGTACTCTCGATTGATTTTAATAGTTTGAAGGAAGTTTCAAACATTTTTTTCTTCTCAAAAAAAAACTTTGAAAATTCCCTCAAAGCATTAAAATCAATCGAGAAATCCCTCTAATTCAAAAAGAATAACAATTTCAAATTCGAATCACTACAAATTGATTAGAAAAATATTCGAATATTATTATAAAATTCAGTAAATACCATTAAATTAATTTCTGGAACCAGTCAAATAGTCCTAAAAATGCCATGATTTTTATAACAGGAGAAAAAGGCTTTGAAACTTCCCTCAAAGCATTAAAATCAACCGAGAAATCCCTCTAATTCAAAAAGAATGACTATTTCAAATTCAAATAACTATAAATTGATTAGAAAAATATTCGAAAATTGTTATAGAATTCAGTGAAAACCATTAAATTAATTTCTGGAACCTGTCAAATAGTCCTAAAAATGCCATGATTTTTATAACAGGAAAAAAAAAACTTTGAAAATTCCCTCAAAGCATTAAAATCAATCGAGAAATCCCTCTAATTCAAAAAGAATAACAATTAATTTTTAGTTTAAAAAATTAATATTCAACCAAAGAGATTAAATTTTATTTAAGAGGATGGAATATTCAACTGGAATAGTTACATTTTCAGTTAATAAAATTTAATTTAAAAAAAAAAACGAATTTTCAACAAAATAGTTCAAGATTCAACTGTATTAGTCAAATTATCAGTAAAAAAATTAATTTTCAATAAATAAAATGAATTTTCAAAAAAAAATAGTTCAATTTTCAGTCAAAGTGATGAATTTTCAACTAAAATGATGAATCTTCAAGTTGAATAGTTAATTTTTTAAACAAAAAAGTTTAATTTTCAACCAAGAAGATTAATTTCTACCAAAAAAGACGAATTTCCAACAAAATACGTGAATTTTCAACTAAAAAAGATAAATTGTCAAACAAAAATTGTATAGACAAATTTTTAGTTTAAAAAATTAATATTCAACCAAAGAGATTAAATTTTATTTAAGAGGATGGAATATTCAACTGGAATAGAGGAAAAAAAAGCTTTGAAACTTCCTTCAAACCATCAAAATCCATCGAGAATTCCCTCGAATTCAGAAAGAATAACAATTTTAAGTTCAAATCACTATGAATTGATTAGAAAAATATTCAAAAATTATTATGAAATTCAGTGAAAAACATTAAATTAATCCCTGGAACCTGTCAAAGAGTCCTAAAAATACGCCGATTTTTAAAAGAGGACAAAAAAAGCTTTGAAACTTCCTTCAAACCATCAAAACCAATCGAGGATTCCCTCGAATCAAAAAAGAATAACAATTTTAAATTCAAATCACTATAAATTGATTAGAAAAATATTTAAACATTATTATAAAGTTCAGTGAAAACCATTAAATTAATCCCTGATACCTGCCCAAAAGTCATAAAAATGCCATGATTCTTATAAGAGGAAAAAAAAGCTTTGAAACTTCCTTCAAACCATCAAAATCCATCGAGAATTCCCTCGAATTCAGAAAGAATAAATTTAATGGTTTTCGCTGAATTTTATAATAATGTTCGAATATTTTTCTAATCAATTTATAGTGAATTGAATTTAAAATTTTTATTCTTTTTGAATTCGAGGGAATTCGCGATTGATTTCAATGGTTAGAAGGAAGTTTCAAAGCTTTTTTTTTCCTCTCATAAAAATCAAGGCATTTTTAGGACTTTTTGACAGGTTCCAGAAATTAATTTAAGGGTTTTCGCTAAATTTTATAATAATGTTCGAATATTTTTCCAATCAATTCATAGTGATTTGAATTTGAAATTCTTATTCTTTTTGCATTCGAGGGAATTCTCGATTGATCTTAATGGTATGTAGGAAGTTTCACAGCTTATTTTTCCTCTTATAAAAATTATGACATTTTTAGGACTTTTTGGCAGGTTTCGGAGTTTGATTTAATGGTTTTCGCTGAATTTTATAATAATGTTCGAATATTTTTCTAATCAATTTATAGTGAATTGAATTTAAAAAAAATTCATTTCATTTGCTTGAAAACTTATTTCTCTGACGGAAAATTAAATTAGTCTATTTTATGTTGCAAATTTATCTGTTTCAGTTAAAAATTCATCTATTTTATATAAAAATTGTCTTTTTTTGGTAGAAAATTAAACTTTTCAGTTGAAAATTCAACTATGAGGTTGGAAATTCTATTCAAAATTACATTTTTTTTGTTTAAAAATTTATGTATTTTGTTCAAAATTATTTTTTTGGTAGAAAATGAACTTTTCTGGTTAAAAATTCATTTTCTTGGTGGAAAATTAGTTCTGTTATTAAATTTTTTGCAACTCAAAATTTAACTGAAATTGTGGAAAAAATTTTTATGAATACCTTATCTTTTAGATTGAAAATTTATTTGCTGAGTGAAAATTGAACTATTACGTTGAAAATTCATTTCATTTGCTTGAAAACTTATTTCTCTGACGGAAAATTAAATTAGTCTATTTTATGTTGCAAATTTATTCACTAAATTTTATTATAATGTTCGAATATTTTTCTAATTAATTTATAGTGATTAGAATTGGAAATTGTTATTCTTTTTGAATTCGAGGGAATTCCCGATTGATTTTAATGGTTTGAAGGAAGCTTCAAAACTTTTTTTTTCCTTTCATAAAAATCATGGCATTTTTAGGACTTTTTGACAGGTTCCAGGGATTAATTTAATGGTTCTCACTAAATTTTGTACAAATGTTCAAATATTTTTCTAATCAACTTATAGAGATTTGAATTTAAAATTGTTATTCTTTTTGAATTCGAGGGAATTCTCGATTGATTTTAACGGTTTGAAGGAAGTTTCGAAGCTTTCTTTTCTTCTTATAAAAATCATGGCATTTTCAGGACTTTTTGACAGATACCAGGGATTAATTTATTGGTTTTCACTAAATTTTATTATAATGTTCGAATATTTTTCTAATTAATTTATAGTGATTAGAATTGGAAATTGTTATTCTTTAACTTCCTTCAACCCATTGAAATCAATCGATAATTCCCTCAAATTCAAAAAGAAGAACAATTTCAAATTCAAATCACTATAAATTGCTTAGAAAAATATTCGAACATTATTATTAAATTCAGTGAAAACCGTCAAATTAATCCCTGGAACCTGTTAAAAAGTCCTCAAAATACGATGATTTCTATATAAGGAAAAAAGCACTTTTAAATTTCTTTCAAAACATTAAAATCAATCGAGAATTCGCTCAAATTCAAAAAGAATAACTATTTCAAATTCATATCACTATAAATTAATTAGAAAAATATTCGAACTTTATTATAAAATTCGGTAAAAACCATTAAATTATTTCCTGGAACCTATCAAAAAGTCTTAAAAATGACATGATTTTTATAAGAGGAAAAAAAAAGCTTTGAAACTTCCTTCAACCCATTGAAATCAATCGATAATTCCCTCAAATTCAAAAAGAAGAACAATTTCAAATTCAAATCACATTTGAATTTTTTATTGTTATTCTTTTTGAATTCGCGGGAATTCTCGATTGATTTTAATGGTTTCAAAGAAGTTTCAGAACTTTTTTCATTCTCTTATAAAAATCATGGCATTTTTAGGACTTTTCGACAGGTTCCTGGGATTAATTTAATGGGTTTCACTGAATTTCATAACGGTATTCGAATATTTTTCTAACTAATTTATAGTGATTTAAATTTGAAATTGTTATTCTTTTTGAATTCGAGGGAATTCTCGTTTGATTCTAATGGTTTGAAAGGAGTTTCAAAACTTTTTCTTCCTCTTATAAAAATCTTGGCATTTTTAGGACCTTTTGACAGGTTCCAGGGATTAATTTAATGGTTTTTACTAGATTTTGTAACAAGGTTCGAATATTTTTCTAAATAATTTATAGAGATTTGAATTTTTTATTGTTATTCTTTTTGAATTCGCGGGAATTCTCGATTGATTTTAATGGTTTCAAAGAAGTTTCATGTAATCATATAAACAATTTTTATAAACAAATGCACATTTTCTCCGTTTTTTCATGAATAGGCCTAATTTTTTTGCGGAATGAACTAGAAATGTCTTTCCAGGGACTCCTTGCTATAATATTTTCCATAGTGATAAAAACTGTTAATTATATAAACAATTTTCATAAACAAATCCACAATTTGTTAATAAATAGGCTTCATTTTTTACAGAATCAAGTCGAAATGTTTTGACAAAGACTCTTCGCTGCCATATTTCTCATAATGACAATAATTGTTGATTATATAAATAATTCTTATAAAAAAATGCACATTTTCATAATTATTTCATGAATAGGCTTCTTTTTTTAGGAAATCAACTTGAAATGTTTTGCCAAAGACTCCTTTCTATCATATTTTTCATTATTATGAAAACTTGTAATCATATAAACAATTTTTATAAACAAATGCACATTTTCTCCGTTTTTTCATGAATAGGCCTAATTTTTTTGCGTAATCCACTTGTAATCCATTCATTATTCGGAGTAATCTACTTGTAATCCATTCTTTATTCGGAGTAATCCGCTCGTAATCCATTCCTTATTCGGAGTATTCCACTTGTAATCCATTTATTATTATACGTAATCCACTTGTAATCTATTCTTCATTCGGAGTAATCCACTTGTAATCAATTCATTATTATTATTATTATTATTATTATGCGTAATCCACTTGTAATCCATTCCTCATTCGAAGTAATCCACTTGTAATCCATTTCTCATTCGGACTAATTCACTTGTAATCCATTTGTAATTCATTTATTACTCTGCGTAATCCACTTGTAATCCATTTATTATCCTGCGTTATCCACTTGTAATCTATTTATGATTCTGCGTAATACACTTCTAATCCATTCATTTTCCTGAATAATCCACTTGTAATCCATTCATTATTCGGAGTAATCTACTTGTAATCCATTCTTTATTCGGAGTAATCCGCTCGTACTTTCTTGTTTAAAAATTTATCTTTTTAGTTTCAAAAATAATCTGTTTTGGTTGAGGATTCATCTTTTTTAGTTGAAGATTTAAAATTGTCTATCTATAATTATAAAATTAAACTTGTTTGTTGAAAATTTTTATCCTTGTTTAAAAATTTGTCTTTTTGGATTGCAAATTCAATTTTTTGGTAGAAAATCCGCATTTTTGGGTTGAAAATTCAACTTTTTTGGTAGAAAAATCGTTTTTTATTTGACTTTAATAAAAAAAAATCAACTTTTTTTTGGAAATGATTTTTTGTTGTTGTTAAAACTGATATTTTATGTTTGAAATCTCAAATATTTTGTAGAAAATTAGTTTTTTTTTTAAATTTGAAAATCCAACATTTTGGATGCATTTTTTTTCTTTATTGACTGAAACATCTTTCTTGTTTAAAAATTTATCTTTTTAGTTTCAAAAATAATCTGTTTTGGTTGAGGATTCATCTTTTTTAGTTGAAAGTTCTTTTATTATGGTAGGCTGTATTATATAATATTGGAAATTGTAAAATCAATAACAAACATTGCACAGTTCATCTGTGTGTTTGTTGCGAATATAAAGAATATAGATAAATGATGTACTGTGTATTTTTTGTGAATATAAGAATATATTGGAAATATGATTGCATATAAAATAAGTAATCTGTTTTTCTCTCTTCCTCTTATTGATGTATTTTACTATTTTATAAAATTGCATTGGTAAAGAACACATTGAAGGCCTTGTTAAATAACTTTTCTGTATTTTTTAATTTTTCTGGTGCCCCGGTTTAGTTTTGTTGTCTTATATCTATTATATATTTTTCTCTATTGTGCGGAGAAGATCTCAGAATTTTGGCAATCCTTACCAAAAATTTTTAGGGGTACAATTATGCCCTTATATTTATCTTTTTCTAAGAAATCGTACTTTTCACGCCTTTCACTGACGACACGTAATTTTTTTTAGTAGGACATTTGAAATCGATGTCAAATTTTTATGAAATCGTTGAAATATTTGTGAAAGCTTTTTTTAATCTTTGAAATCTTTAGAAGTATTAAAAATCTTTCTAAAATCTTTACATTTCTGTGAAATCTTTCAAAATTGTTGTAAAATCTTTGAAATCCTTAAATTCTTTAAAATATTTATGAAAGCTTTGAAATATTTGTGAAATCTTTCTTTAATCTTTGTTTGTGAAATCTGTTGTGTTCGTTTGAAATCATTTAAATCTTTTGAAATCTTCTAAAATTCATTGAAACCTTTTGAAATGTTCTGAAATGTTTGAAATCTTTCGAAATTTTTTAAATTCTCGAAATCTTTTGAAATCCTTATAAGTTCTTTCAAATACTTGTGAAATCTTTCTTAAATCTATTGTATTTATTTAAAATCCTTGAAATCGATGTCAAATTTTTATGAAATCGTTGAAATATTTGTGAAAGCTTTTTTTAATCTTTGAAATCTTTAGAAGGATTAATTTAATGGTTTTTACTGAATTTTATAATAATGTTCGAATATTTTTATAATCAATTTACAGTGATTTGAATGACCAGTTGATATTCTTTTTGAATTCGAGGGAATTCTTCATTGATTTCAATGTTTGGAAGGAAGTTTCAAAGCGTTTTTCTCCATTTATAAAAATCATACCATTTTTAGGACTTTTGGCAGGTTCCAGGGATTAATTTAATGATTTTCAGTGAATTATATAATAATGTTCGAATATTTTTCTACTCAATTTATAGTGATTTGAATTAGAAATTGTTATTCTTTTTTAAATCGAGGGCATTCTCGATTGACTTTAATTGTTTGAAGGAATTTTCAAAGCTTTTTTTCCCCCTCTTATAAAAATCTTGGCATTTTCAGGACTTTTTGACAGGTTTCATGGATTAATTTAATGGTTTTTACTGAATTTTATAATAATGTTCGAATATTTTTATAATCAATTTACAGTGATTTGAATAAATTTAAACAAAAAAGTTGAATTTTCAACCAAATAATTAAATTTTCAGTAAAATAGTTTAATTTTTACCAAATAGTTGTACAGAGATGAATTTTCAATCTAAAAAAAAGAATTTTCGATCCGGAAAGACGAATTTTGAACCAAAAAGTTAAGTTTTCAACCAAATAATCAGATTTTCAAACAAAAATGTAAACTTTCAACATGCAAAGATGAATTTTTAATCCAAAAGAATTTTCGATCAAAAAATAAGAATTTTGAACAAAAAAGTTGAATTTTCGATTAAAAAAAAATGATTTTTTAACAAAATAGTTGAATTTTCAACCAAAAAATTTAGTTTTCAACAAAATAGTTGAATTTTAACTAAATAGCTGAACTCTCAACATACAGAGATGAATTTTCAATACGAAAGGATCAAATTTAAACAAAAAAGTTGAATTTTCAACCAAATAATTAAATTTTCAGTAAAATAGTTTAATTTTTACCAAATAGTTTTTTCCTCTTGTAAAAACGATGGCATTTTTAGGACCCTTTGACAAGTTCCAGGGATTAATTTAATGGTTTTCACTGAATTTTATGATATTGTTCGAATATTTTTCTAATAAATTTATAGCGATTTCAATTTGACATTGTTATTCTTTTTGAATTCGAGGGAATTCTCGATTGCTTTCAATGGTTTGAAGGAAGGTTTCAAAGCTTATTTTTCCTCTTATAAAAATCATGTCATTTTTAGGACTTTTTGTCAGGTTCCAGGGATTAAGTGATTAGTTTTCACTGAATTTTATAATAACGTTCGAATATATTTCCAATCAATTGATACTAATTTGGATTTGAAATTGTTATTCTATTTGAATTCGAGGGAATTCTCGATTGATTTTAATTGTTTGAAGGAAGTTTCAAAGTATCTTTTTCCTCTTGTAAAAACGATGGCATTTTTAGGACCCTTTGACAAGTTCCAGGGATTAATTTAATGGTTTTCACTGACGACGGATTCGAATTCAGCGACCCCGAAAGCTCATAGGTACCCTGACTTAATTGTATAGCGATGAAGTTTGTAACTTTAACCTTGAACTGACCTTGATTACGGATTCGAATTCAGCGACCCTGAAAACCTATAGGTACCCTGCCTTATTTGGTTAGCGATGAATTTTGTAGGCTTGACCTCGAATTCACCTTGACAACGGATTCGAATTCAGGGACGCCGAAAACCTATAGGTACCCTGACTTGTTTTGTTAGCGATGAATTTAGTAAGTTTGGCCTTGAACTGACCTTGACCCTGACCTGGTGGGACCATATGGACAACGTATTTGAATTTAGCGACCCCGAAAACTTATAGGTACCCTAACCTAATTGGTCAGCGATGAATTTTGTAAGTTTGACCTTGAACTGACCTTGACGACGGATTCGAATTCAGCGACCCCGAAAGCTCATAGGTACCCTGACTTAATTGTATAGCGATGAAGTTTGTAACTCAATTTTTGAAATCTTTGATAACTTTCTTGAATCTTTTGAAATTTTTGGAATTTTTTGAAATGTTTGAAATCTTTATAAAATTGCTGAAATCTTTTGATATCTTTGAAATTTTGGAAATCTTTTGAAATGTTGGAAATTTTTACGAAGTCATTGAAATCTTTTAAAATCTTTGAAATCTTTGATGTTTGAAATCTTTTGGAATTTTGGAAATATGTATGAAATCATTGAAATCTTTTGAAATTTTTGGAAACTTTTATGAATCTTTTGATTTTTTTTAAATCTTGTGAATTTTTTGAAATGTTTGAAACCTTTATGAAATAATTGAAATCTTTTGAAATCTTTGAAATCTTTTGACTCTTTTGAACTGTTTGACCTCTTTATAGAAATCATTCAAATTTTTTAAAACCTTTAACAATTTTTGAAATCTTTGATAACTTTCTTGAATCTTTTGAAATTTTTGGAATTTTTTGAAATGTTTGAAATCTTTATCCTTGAAACTTTTTAAAGCTCTTGAAAATTCCTTGAGTTTAAAAATACCACGAAATCTTTCAAATCCTTTGAAAGTCCCTTAAAATCATTGAAATCTATCAAACATTCTTTGTAATCTTTTTAAATCCCTTTAAATATTTCAAATCCTTTAAAATCCTTTGAAACTTTATAAAGCTCTTGAAAATTCTTTGAAATGTTAAAAATACCTTAAAATCTTTAAAATTCTTTTGGAATCCCTTTAAATTATTGAAATCTATTAAAAATTTCTTAAAATCTTTTGAAATACCCTAAAACATTCCAAATCCTTTAAAATGTCATTAAAATACTGAAATCAATTCCAAAATCCTTGAAATCTTTTAAAATTCCCTGAAATATTTTAAATCCTTTGAAATCCGTCAAAATATTTTGAAATCCCTTGAAACTTTTTAAAGCTCTTGAAAATTCCTTGAGTTTAAAAATACCACGAAATCTTTCAAATCCTTTGAAAGTCAATCTTAATTTTTTCTATTAAGTGACATTGCTTATTTATTTTAAGTTTCTGTAATAGAATATTGATTATAATTTTTGCGATGTGAAATGAGTATCTTGATTATGATTTCAAATTATATGTATTTTGATTTTAATTTTTTATGAAATCAGTTTAAAAATAATTGATTAATCAATTTAAGATTATTTAGTTCAATATTGGCTATATTTGCATGATAAAAATTTATTTTTATTCAAAATTCCCCTGTTCCAATTACATGATTTTTCAAATTTTTCTGATGTTGTGAAATGAGTATCTGTATTCAATTTTTCAAAATTATATTTAAATATGATTTAATTTTTGTTGAATAAGTATTAAAGGTTGTGAACAGATTAATTCATTTTCAGCTGATTCTTTTTTTAACAATATTAAATTATAATCTTAATTTTTTCTATTAAGTGACATTGCTTATTTATTTTAAGTTTCTGTAATAGAATATTGATTATAATTTTTGATAATTTTTTTTTGGTTAAAACTTTTATTGATCGTATGTGGTTTCAAAGTCAACAATTTTGTGAAAAAATAATTATTTTTATTTGAAAATAATTTTTTTTTCAATTTTACAATTAAGAATTGCGAACTGAATGATTTGATTTCGTAATTGAAAAAGCTGAAGATTGAACTGGAACTTAGAAAACATTTCATATGTAAGTTATTCATAATTGCATTTACAACATGTGTTGGATTGTTCCAGAGAATAAGCTGAGGCGGGGTTCAAGTGTCCACTAAACTTTATTCGCTCAGTTGTTTTGTGCTTGAAAGCTAAACACATACTGATGGCGTCGTGACCCTCCCCACGGAAGAGCGAACATTCCGAAAGTGGAAGCATGAGTGGGGATGAAAGAGAAGGAGAGGCGGACGGTGATGCAACTGGTGGGGAATTTGCGAAACCCCCAATCCAACATACGGCCCGCCTCGTTCCTTGAACGAAATCGAAACAAGTCCCCGTAAAGTCCTTGTAGATTCAATAAAATGCTTTAAATTTTGTGAAATTCCTCAAAATCCTTCATAAAATCCCTTGACATCTTTGTAAATTCTAAGGAAATCTTCAAAATCATTTGAAATCCCGTAAAATCTTTGGAAATTTATTAAAATCCGTTAAGGCTTGTAGATTCAATAAAATCCTTCATATCTTGTAAAATTTCTCATAATCCCTTAATAATCACTTGACATATTTTCAAATTCTAAGGAAATCTTCAAAATCATTTGAAATCCCGTAAAATCTTTGGAAATTTATTAAAATCTGTTCAGCCTTGTGAAATTTCTAGAAATCCCTTGAAATCCCTTGACATCTTTGTAAATCATAATGAAATTTTCAAGATCATTTGAAATCTCGTAAAATCTTTGGAAATTTATTAAAATCCGTTAAATTTTAATCTGTTGAAGTCCCGTGAAGCCCTTGTAGATTCAATAAAATCCTTTATTTCTTGTGAACCTCCACTTACTTCCCAGACTTCCCCTCCCCTGATTTTCCTTCAATACTCTACTTTCATACACCTCAGTTCCACTACTTTTCAAACCTTCATTTTCACTACTCTGCTCCTATAATACCCCTTACTTCCCCACCCCTTGGTTTTCATAATTTTTTTCAAACTGCCCTCCGCTCATTTCCTTCAACTTCACATACTCCTTCCTTATTTCCATTGCTCCTCCCTTTACCGTTTCTCGCTTCCACCCCCCTTACTTCACCTTTTTCTCGTCTCATTATTTCCCCTCATTCCCTCTCCCTTCCCCTCCCTATTCCTCCTTATCTAATTTCTGTTACTTCAACTCACTTCCTCTATACCCTCTCTGTTCATTTCCCCTCACTTCTTTCATTCCCGAACCCTTATTGCCACAAGTCCGCTACCCTTGGTTCTCCTCATTATCCATACTTTCCCTTTCATCATTTCCACTCACTTCTCAGATTTACCCTCCCTTCATTCTTTTAAATAAGAAAAAAAATTTAATCAAAAATGGAACAGTTAAATCTGAAGTTTAAAAAATTAATTTTACAACATAAAAACAAATTTTCATCAAAGTAGTTAAATTTTCAAACAAAGTGATGAATTTTAAACTAAAATGGTAAATCTTCAACTGGAATAGTTGAATTTTCAACCGCGGAAGATATGAATAAATTTTTTACTGAAATTGTGAAATATTCAGCTGGATTGCTTAAATTAGCAATTGAAAAAAATTAATTTGTAACAAGAAAAAAGAATTTTCAACAAAGTACTTAAATTTTTAGTTAAAAAAATTAATTTAAAAAAATCGAATGTTAAAAAAATTAATTTTTAACAAAGCAGTTCAAGTTTTCATCAAGTAATTGAATTTGCAACCAAAGTCATTAATTTTCTACAAAAAAAAAAATACTAATTTTCGACCAAAAACTTGAATTTTTAAATAAAAAAGATAAATTTTCAACTAACTAGGAACAAAAATAATAATTGCACTTGTGAGTTTCTCGGATATTCACAATATTACTAAGAAAACTTCAATAACAAGGATCCATGGAACAAGAATTATATCCCCAGCATCAATATCGAGAAGGGTCAGATCAAACAACATACCTTTCGAACTAAAGATGCCAAGGCACTTGCGAGATAAATGCAGGTAGCTTCCATTATAGTTTCGCTCTGCGTCCGAGGTTCTCGCCGGCTTGTCCTTGTATTTTTGTCGTACCCCGTGGCCACCCACCTTACGGTCACGAGACGTGGACAAAGGTGTGATTTATAATTTCGAACTCAAATGATGAATTATGAATCCTTTACTGCTGTTACATCCTGAATGCATTTTTGAACTAGCCTAGGTATAGATAGGTCTCCCCAGCATCAAGGTGTCTAATAACGCTCATAACCGCGAGCTCAGAATCCTCAGAAAATCCGGTGATTCGTTCTCACTTCAGCTGTCCATCCCGAAACTCTACGAGACTCAGCAGCCGTTAAGTTTTCAGCAGAAGCACCAAGGTTGTTGATTGTGTGCTCTAGACGGTTTTGAACTGCACCAAGTTTAGAACGTTGGTTAGATACTTGTTTGATAGCTCCATCAACGATATCTAATTGATCATCGAAAGAAAGTGCGCCAGTAGCAGTCGGATCAGCAAATTGTGTTACATCGATGTCAGCTACTGCGTGGTCTGCTTTAAGAGTTCCGTCAGCTTCTAATGTACCAAGTGCTGTAGAAGACATTGCTTCGATGTTCACATCTAATTTTTGTGCTTTATTTGCACCGATTTGGAAAGTTAATGATTTTGCATTAGCACCAGCTGCGCTGAAAGAACCGTCAAGTAGTTTCTTTCCGTTAAATTCTGTACGGTCAGAGATACCGTTTTTGCCAGAACCGTCACCAATTTCTTGAACTAGGTTAGCGATTTCTTCTTGGATAGCACCAAGGTCTGTTTCATCTTGTGTACCAGAAATAAAATAGTTAACTTTTAACCAAATTTTTTCATTTTAAACCAAGAGGATTGATTTTCTGCCAAAAAAGATGAATTTTCAACAAAATACAAGAATTTCAAACAAATGCCTAAATTTTGAAGTAAAAACGATTAATTTTCAACTAAAAATTAAATAGTAAATCTTTTATTTAAAAATTAATTTTTAACCAACTTTTCAATAAAAAATATTTCACTTTCAACCAAACAAGATGAATTTTCAACAAAAAATGGAATAGTTAAATTTTCAGTTAAAAAAATTAATTTTAAACCAAAAAAAAAAGAATTTTCAACAAAATAGTTGAATATTCAACTAAAAATTATTCTATTTCAACCGAAAATAAAATAATCAAATTTTTAGTTGAAACAAAATTTTAAGTGAAAACCAAAATTTTAAATAAAATAGTTAACTTTTAACCAAATTTTTTCATTTTAAACCAAGAGGATTGATTTTCTGCCAAAAAAGATGAATGAGTTTATGTTCGGAATCGATTACAAAGAACTTCTAAGAGAAAAAAGATGCATAACGAGAAGAGATATCGTTGATGAAAAAGGTTGGAAGAAATCTTGAAATTAAACGACAAAGTGATTAATGTATGAAAAAATTACAATCATGCAATACTCTTAATTATTTTTACATTTCAATTTTTATATTCAATTTTGCATAATTAAATTTTTTCTCTTAAAGTTTAAACTGCCGAACTAAAGTCACCTACAAGCAACAGCAGTTTGAAATCAGGTACAGATATAAATGTATCAGTTGTTAGAAAATCCACTAATAATATTGTAGTGGAACCTCCTTTTCCAGAAGATGCAGAATTCGAATTTTCATAACCAAAAGCAAAACGGGCGAGAGAGAGAGAGCCGTACACTAGTGACTCCTGAGCATACTGCGGCCTTAGATAAATGTTAAATCAGTGACAGGGATGCAATTCATGTTCTGATTGCAACTACCAATGCACGAGAGGAGAAGTAAGGGAATGGAAATGAATGAGCGATAGTTCGAGAATTAGAGTAGAGAGATAACGTCTTATTTTTTGAATCCTAGGTGTATTTCTGATCGTGTTCAGGAGTCAAAAGTAATTTTTAGTACCGTTTTAGCTAGCCGGGAGAGGCTACGTTAAGTAGGGGGTTATAATTAGTGGAGGGGAGGGTAAAAATATGAGAAGTAGGGGATAAGAAGTCACATGGGGGATGGAATGGTAAGTAGGAGAGGGGTTAATATCTATAGGAGGGAGGACATCTCTTGAACAGAATTGGTGTTCAAGGTGTTAGGAAGAGTATAAGCAGGAAGGAGGGTAAGCGAGGGCGTAGAAGGTAGGGTTATCTAAGAAGAAGTGTGGGAGGGAGGTGTAGGAGAGTCGAGAAAAAATAGGAGAGGAGAAGTAAGGGAATGGAAATGAATGAGCGATAGTTCGAGAATTAGAGTAGAGAGATAACGTCTTATTTTTTGTGGTGTAGGTGCTGGCCGCTAGCACTTTCACCACAAAATTCCTTTTTTTTTTTTCTGAGAGAGATAAAATTTCTTGAACTTATTGAATTCTTGTGAATTATTTGCATTTTTTTCAAGTACTAGAAATTCATTAAATTCTTGTGGTTCTTGTGTATTTTACATGGGAAATTTCAAGTGCTTGGCAACGGTTAACGTCAAAATTTCAACAACAACAAACAAACAATGCAATTTCTATTTTTGGGTTGAGAACCGAATTGAGAATATCATTGAGCTTCGCCAGGAAAACGAAATTTCTAATGCATTTTTGTACCACCCCATTTTATGAGAAGGGCATATACTAATAATGAGAAGCAAATATTTTCAACTATTTCTTGCAAGAATAATTAGGACACTGATACAATATTTAGCTTCAGGAAGGTCGAAACTTGGGTATAATAAATTATTGGATTTGAAGGTAGAACTTCGTGTCATTGTGGCTCAGTATTGTGCGATGTGATGTTAGTTTAAATTTTATTTGGTTAATTTTAGTCTGCATTTTTCTCGTTTCTAAACATTTTTTACTAAATACTTGAATTTTTAAGATAAAAAACTACAATTTTTTACTAAAAATGATGTAATGTAATTTTTATTAAGGAAAATTAATTTTCAATGAAAAAACGATTTTTCTATAAAACTGTTTAATTTTGTACGAAATAGTTGAATTTTGTACTAAATTGTGAAATTTTTAAGTAAAAAAGACGATTTTTATACAAAAGCAGTTGAACTTTAAACCCGAAAATATGAATTTTCAACAACAAATTTATATTAGAAGTAATCGGTTGAATTTTCAACAAAATAGTTGAATTTTTAGTCAAAAAAAGATCACATTTCAACCCCAAATTGAAGAATTAAATTTTGATTAAAAAACAATAATATTCAAATTAGAAAAGCGAATTTTTTGAAAAAATTGAATTTTCTACCATATATATAATAATACAACTTTTGTTAAACATTATTCTTTTTCGATTTAAAATTAATATTTTTGGTAACAATTTTATTTCTTATGCTGAAAATTAGATTTTTTTTTATTGAAAATTCTTTTCTTTTTACAAAAAATATAACTATTCCACTTTATGTCGAAATTTTTTTTAGACATTTAATATTTTTGGTAAAAAATTCATTTGTTTGTTTCAAAATTTAACAATTTCGTTAAAAATTCCTTTTATTTCCTAAAGAACTTATTTAACTTTGAATAAAACTATGCTATTTTTTGTTGCAAATTTATCTTTTTTGGTTGAAAATTCATCTATTTCTTGTTGCAAATTTATCTTTTTTAGTTAAAAATTCATCTATTTTGTTAAAAATTTGACTTTTTTTGTAGAAAATTAACATTTTTTATTGATCATTCGCGTATTTTGTTAAACATTATTCTTTTTCGATTTAAAATTAATATTTTTGGTAACAATTTTATTTCTTATGCTGAAAATTAGAAATTTTCTACGGAAAAAATTTTTTCCCAAAAATGTGAAAGGCACTATCGGCTTCAATAACAACAATAAGGTTCAAAATTTCGATACAAAATTTTCTGAGAAAAAATTTTCTGAAGATAAAATGTTTTCCCAAAAATGTGAAAAGCACTATCGGCTTCAATAAGAACAATAACATTAAAAATTTCGATGGTAAATTTTTTTTAGTAAAAATTTTCTGAAGAAAAAATTTTTTCCCAACAATTTCAAAAGCGCCAACGGCTTCAAAAACAACAATAACGATTAAAATTTCTATAGTAAATTTTCTGAGGAAAAATTCTCTGAAGAAAAAATGTTTTCTTAAAAATGTCAAAAGCTCTATCGGCTTCGATAACAACAATAACATTCAAAATTTCGATAGTAAATTTTCTGAGTAAAAATTTTCTACGGAAAAAATTTTTTCCCAAAAATGTGAAAGGCACTATCGGCTTCAATAACAACAATAAGGTTCAAAATCCTAAAGTAAATTGTTAAAAATAAGAATAATTTCAGTATTCCCAAGAATTTTTAAAGGAACACTTTTTAATTCCCTTGAAACCTTTCAAAACTCTTGGAAATTTTTTTTTTAGAAATCTTCAAAATGCAACATTTTGTTTTTCCATTTCTTAAAATCCTTTCTAGTTTTAAATTATTCTTGGAATTTTTTCAAACTTTTTAAATATATTTTAAACTGATTCGAATTTTTCATTAAATTAAAAAAAAATTGCTTTATGATCTCACAGATTCTTTTTCGGCAATTTTGGAAATCTTTTGAAATGTTTCGAAATCTTGTTCAATTTTATCTTGAAATTAATGTATAAAAATAAAATATCATTTAAAATTTGCCAGGATTCTTGAAATAACATTTTATTCTCTTAAAACCTTTAAAAATTCTTAAACCCCTACTTTTTTCGAAATTTTCATTATCTACATTTCGTTTCAAATTTTTTGAAATCGTTTTAAATAATTTACTTTTTCCCTAGGCATTACATATTTTTGGAAAAAAGTTCATTTATATTTAAACTAGACCATTTTTTGTTAACAATGTATCATTTTTTAGTTGAAAATTTATCTATTTTGGTGAAAATTTGTCTTTTTTTAATCGAAAATTAACCTTTTTGGTAGAAAATTCAATTATTAGGTTGAAAATTCCATTAAAAATTAAAATATGTGGTTGAAAATTCATGTATTTTGTTATAAATTATTCTTTTTTGGTGGAAGTTTACAATTTTTCGTTGAAATTTCATTTCTTTCATTGAAAATTAGTTTTTTTTTATTGAAAATTAAAGTTTTTAACCAAAAACTTAACTATTCTATTTATTCTATTTTTGTTAAAAACTTATTTCTCTAACTTAAAAATAAACTATTCTAATTTCTGTCAAGAAATCATTTGTTTGATTGAAGATGCATCCTTTTCGTTAAAAGTTCATTTCTTTGGTTAAAAATTTAACAAATTAATTGAAATATCTACTGTTTTGTGAAAAACTTTACCATTTTATTGAAAATATAATAATTTTGTTTCAAATTCAACTATTATGATTATTCCAATTATTTTTCATGCAGGTTTACATTGTTAATTTTTCATACTTGAAAAGACTATAGTATAGTTTGAAATACCTAGGGTGTATACCCTATCTGTAAACCTGGAAAACCTGGAATTGTCAGGGAATTTTTATATACCTTAAAAAACCTAGAAAAGTCAGGGAATTTTTGCGCAAGTGTTCCTAATTTTTTTCAATTGCAATATAAACGTGAATAACAATGATCCATTATTTGTAAAGTTTTGTCTCTGGCTTGAAATTAATGTTTTCATCGAAAAATTCAACTATTCTATTTTTGGTTAAAAACTGATAATTTTTAGTTGAAAGTTCAAGTATCTAATTTAGACAGCATGTATTTTTTGGAAATTCAACAGTTGGTTTGCAATATTTACTCTCTCTCTCTTTTTATTTTTTATTTATTATTATTATTTGTGTGATCAAAATTAGAATTTTCGATT
Organism: Andricus grossulariae; assembly: GCA_011634705.1. Lineage (NCBI taxonomy): Eukaryota > Metazoa > Arthropoda > Insecta > Hymenoptera > Cynipidae > Andricus > Andricus grossulariae. Next base: position 266,006,801 of record JAABKJ010075445.1, read on the forward strand.
TTTCGAAAAAATTCGAAAAGTTGTTATGATAGTCTTGTAGGGCTCTTGAAAAAAACGTTTTCTTCCTGGTGACATTTTTCCTATCGTGCGTTGTTCGGCTTAAAATGTTAATTTTCGTTGGATTTTTTGGATTTTGAAAATGTTATAACTCTGATAATTTTCTTTTTCTCAAAAAATGTTATCAAGATGAATTGTTTGTCTTGTTGAGTACTGCTAATAACCGTGCATAGATTTTTCAAATTTTCAAAAAAAGTGGTCTCAAAAATTTTCAAAATGTGCTCACTTTTTGAATTTTTATCCAAAATAGCTGGTTAACAAATTCGTTTTTTTAGGCTTTCAAAAAGTGTGTGCTAAAGCACAATTCAATCTGATCAATCTTTCGAAAGTTAGACTACAGACTGTCACACACCATCGTAAAAATTGTTTTTTCTAACTCTTATAGCAGTGTTGTTACCAAGCGAGAAATTTTGAAGAACGAGACGGGACGACACGAGACATACCTGCTGTATCGATATTTCACGACTCGTTTTCCCTCGACTTGTTGCGTCCTTTCTCGTTTCTCGCCTTGATTTTTCCAAGAAATGCGACAAGTGTGCATTAGCACGCCGCGAGTCGCAGAATTATTTAGATTAACTCGTCATTCTCAATTATGTGATTTTTCCAATGTTTCAAAAGTACATTTTTAAAAAAAAAAAGTTTGCCTATGCTAAAAAAATTAATGATAAATTTTGGAGATGCTATATTTTTTTTTCATTTTTAAGACAAATATAATGTCAATTTTGACCTTGTGGTCAATTTTTTAAGGTTATTCGAGCGTCAAGATGACTTTTTCAAATGAAAACCCCTATTTTTGATTCCGGATTCGAAAGGAGCGGAAAATTTTACGCCAGAAGTGTCCTATAAGAAATTTTCTTTTGTGGCCTTAGACGTAATTTTTGAAGAAAAGAAGATAAATTGAGACAACAAAGCTGAAAATAATCTCCAATGTATGCTGGAATCGGATTTGTCATTAGTTCACCCTTTTAAACCTTTTAAAACTGGAAAATTGAAAAACTACTCATTGGGAGTGGAAAGTATTTTATACAGAAGAACGTGATTGAAATAGCTTTCAGCTATGTTTTTTATTCTGGTACGATCGCGTTCGTATATTAACGTATAGCCTCTTCGTCTATTCTTCTATCACTATTTGAACCCATAAAAACTAAAAAACGACCCCTATCAGGGGGTAGAAAGTACTTAATGACCAAGAAGGAGGATACAATATTTTATTATTATTTTATTTGCTATAGATATGGTCACGCTAGTGCCAATGTATGATAACTTCGATAATTATTCTTACCTAGCACCATTTCAACCCCCAGAATCCCGAAAACTACTATCAGCGGGTGGAAACTACACCGGTACCATCATAGTAGGTGATTTTTGTTTGAAAATACCAATTATAGGTGAACAATTTCACTAACATAACCTAAAATTGTTGAAAAATTGTAAATATTCTAGGAACTCTAATAATTTTTCACTACAAGTACCAATTGCCTATAAAAAAACGTTAATATAAACTAAAACTGCTGAAAAATTTAAAATCTTGTTCGAACTAGAGTTATTTTTGTTTCAAAATACCAATTTTTGGTGTAAAACGGAAACTTAACCTAGAATTGTTAAAAAAAATGGAAGCCTTTAAAATTTAGTGATTTTGGTTTATAAATGTAAATATTCCATAAAAGCGTCATTCATAAATGACGTTTCTCACATAGGGGGGGAGGGCAATTCAAAAACGCAAGCAAAACAAAAAAAAACTTAAATTGTTGAATATTTTTTTATGAATTGAAATCTAATATCTTTTTACTTACAAAATACCCCCTACCGGTATGAAAAGCTAACATAACCTAGAATGGTTAAAAATTTGGTTGTTATTGAAGTCGATAGTGCATTTGACATTTTTGCGGAAAATTTTTTTTTTCAGAAAATTTTACCTCAGAAAATTTACTATTGAAATTTCCAATGTTATTGTTGTTATTGAAGCTGATAGCGCTTTTGACATTTTTTGGGGAAAATTTTTCCTCAGAAAATTTAGAATAGAAATTTTCAATGTTATTGTTGTTATTGAAGCCGATAGTGTTTTTTTCATTTTTGGGGAAACATTTTTTCTTCAGAAAATTGTTTCTCAGAAAATTACTACCGAAACTTTCAATGTTATTGTTGTTATTGAAGCTGGTAGCGCTTTTGACATCTTTGGTGAAAAATTTTTTTTTCAGAAAATTTTACCGCAGAAAATTTACTATCGAAATTTGCAATGTTATTGTTGTTACTGAAGCCGATAGCGCTTTTTACATTTTTTGGGAAAAATTTTGTCATCAGAAAATTTACGATCGAAATTTTCAATGTTATTGTTGTTATTTCACAAAAAATCAAAAGATATCACAAAGGCTTTTCAATCAGATTTCAGAGCTTTTAAAAGATTTAAAATGGTTTCAATGATTTCAAAATATTTTTGAATATTTTTAAATGTTTCATAAACATTTGAAGGATTTCAAGGATTTCAAAGATTTTACAAAGATTGAAGGATTTCAAATAATTTTAAAAGGTTGCAAAATATTTTACAAGATTTAAAAAGATTTCACAAAAGTGACGAAGACCTCACAAAGATTTCCAAGATTTCACAAAGGCGTGAACAACAGATTTCAATAGATTTTAAGGATTTCAAAGATTACACAAGGATTAAAAAGATTTCCCAAATCGTATACATCATATATCAAAGATTTCAAAAGTCTGCAGAAAGATTTCAAAGATTTTTAAAGGTTTCAAAATATTTCAGAAGATTTTAAAGACCTCACAAAGATTTCAAAGATTTTACAAAGATTCAAAAGATTTCACAAAGGCGTGAACGCAATTCCGAGTAAGATAAAGCGCCTGATCCTTTGAGTGAAACGGTAGAATACCATCTTTCTCGTGTGATAAAGAGAGTAAATTTTGGCGCGATCCTAATTTGCGATCTTGCTCTCTATGAAGTATTTTAATTGAAAAACACTAAACACTTTTTACTCTTTCAGGTAGCACAGGACACACCTTTTTTTTGCTAATGAACAATCAGAAAATTTATAGCGAGGAAACGCGATTTATTGCAAAATTATAGAGAGGCTATGATGGCCACAATCACATCGAGTTTTGCGAACTTTCTAGAACTTTTCGAAGTGTTTGAAAAAATTACACTGTTTTTTATTCTAAAATCACAATCTATCCGGCTCGAAGGTCCATGTTTAAATTCATAATAAGCTTTATAATTTTTAAATAAGAATAATTATGATCAATGTATAAATTTTCGAAAATAAACCAAGAATCTTAAGATAAAATTTGGACAAATACCACAAAATGCTCCGGATTAAAGCGCATTACTTCGGGCTGGAACTGGATTATAAATTCATTACACTGATCAGATGGATTACTCCGAATTATCTAGATTACAATGAGATTACAATTTTTTACAAAAAAAAACGAATTTTTTAAGTGAAGAATAATAATTTCAAACCGAAACTGGAATAATTAAATTTTCAGTTATTAAAATTAATTTTCAACAAGAAGAACAAAAAATTTTCAACTAAAAAAATGAAAACTATTTGGATCACACATGAAAATTTATCCGAATCACTCTGAATAAGAAGCTAATTAGTTGCATTACCTAAACTACTTAAAATAAACTGGATTGCCGTAGATTAAAGGTAGAATAAGTTGGATTACAAGTGGATTACTTGGATCATCTTACTTACTACGAATTATTGGGATTACAATTGAATTACTGTGGATTACGATCGATTACGATAGATTAAGATGGATTACGATGGATAACTTTGGATTACACTGAATTATATATCTTTTTGATCGAAAATTCAATTATTTTGTCGAAAATTCGTGTTTTTGGATAGAAATTTTGTCCTTTTTGATTGAAGGTTTATCTTTTAGTAGATAAGTCATCTTTTTTTGGTTGAAAGTTAATTCTTTTGAATTGAAAAGTCTACTATTATATTTTTGGTTCAGGATTAATTTTTTTGGGGTAAGCATTCTATTATTTGAATGAAAATTTAATCATTTTGTTGAAAATACTACTATTTTGTTACACTCATTTATTTTTGTTGAAAGTTTATTATTTTTATTTAAAATGTCTACTATTGTATTTTGGTTTTCGGAATTCATCTCTTTTGGTTGAAAATTCTATGATTTGGCGAAAAAATTCATTATTTTGTTGAAAATTCAATTATTTTGTTAAAAAGTCATCTTTTTTTTTTATCGAAAATTCAACTTTTTTTTGAACATTTCATTATTTTGTTGAAAATACAACTATTTTTTTAAAAAGTCATTTTTAATATAAAGTGCAAATTATTTGAATGTTTTAATGGAAAAAGTAGTTTGATGTTTTTATCTTGTAAACAGTTTAATTAATTTTTTTAAAAATTTTAATTAAATAAGGGTTGAATTTAAATTGGTTTTCAATTGAGTAACATTAATTGATTATTTACTTTGAGGTTAATAATTGAATTTAGGCTATTATTTTTATGATAAAAGTTTAACTTTTCTTTGAACTACCTCCATCACAATTATATAATCTTTTTATTAGTTTGGGATGCTGTTGAACAAGTATCTGAATTATGTTATTAAAATTATATATAAAAATATTTTGATTTTTTAAAAATTATTTCAAAAGGTTATGAATAAATTAAATGTATAGAAATGCAATTTCAATTTTAAAGAAGAATATAATCTAAAAATTATTTGAATGTTTCAATGAAAATTATAAATTAAAGCTTCTTATTTCGTGAAATGAATAATTAATTATTAGCTTATTAAATTAAATAATGTCAATTAAAAAAATCAATTTTCAAAAAAATAGTTAAACTTTCATCCAAGGAAGTGAATTTTCAACTAAAAAAAGCTGTTGAATCTTCAAGTGGAAATAGTTAAATTTCCAGTTTAAAAAATTAATTTCTAACCAAAAAAATCGAATTTTCAACAATATAGTAAATTTTTAGTTAAAGAGATGTATCTTCAACCAAAGAAAAAAAATGTCAATTAAAAAAATCAATTTTCAAAAAAATAGTTAAACTTTCATCCAAGGAGGTGAATTTTCAACTAAAAAAAACTGTTGAATCTTCAAGTGGAAATAGTTAAATTTCCAGTTTAAAAAATTAATTTTTAATCAAAAAAATCGAATTTTCAACAATATAGTAAATTTTTAGTTAAAGAGATGTATCTTCAACCAAAAAAAAAAATGTCAATTAAAAAAATCAATTTTCAAAAAAATAGTTAAACTTTCATCCAAGGAAGTGAATTTTCAACTAAAAAAAGGTTGGCCGTAGTTGGCGCGCAATTCAAAATTAGAATTAAAATCAATTCTTATGAGAATACGTAAAAAATATTGAAAATATTATAAACAATTATTTTGAATTTCTTCCTCAGCTAATTTCTTCTGGAATTGAATGTTTTGTGAAATATAAGTTATTCTACGGAAGTCAAAGAAAATAAACTGTTATTTAATAAATATATGTTATAAATTTTTTTCTTGTCTAAAATCAGGAGTTGTACAATTTATATACATTCTTGTGAATTTTTGGATAATTATTTATTGAAAGTACAAAAATTGTTTTTAATTCCAATTTTGAATTGCGCGCCAACTGCGGCCAACCAGTGCGCGGCCCGAACGAAGCGCAGTAGTAAAAGGCGCCCACATTGGCATCGCTGGTTTTGTCACGCCTCGGTGTACATCGCTCATCTTCCGCAGCTCCTCTAACCAATACCCGCGGCGAGGCAGGAATGATCGGAAACACTATATCGAGGAAAAAAGATTTGAATTAAAACAAAAAAAGTTGAATTCAAACCAAGTCAATTAATTTTCCAACAAATCAAACAATTTTTTTTTAACAAAATATTTAAATTTTGAACCAAAGTGATGAATCTTCAACCAAAAAATGTATTTTTAAGAAAATATTTTTATTTTCAAGCAGATATTTTAATTTTCAACCAAGGAGATTAATTTTTCACCAAAAATGATGAGTTTTCAACCAAATACTTAAATATTTAACTAAAATTATCAATTTTTAACTGGAATAGTGGAATTTTAAACAAAATGATAAATTTTCAATCAAGAAGATTAATTTTCTACAAAAAAATTAATTTTGAACAAAATAGTTAAATTTTCAACCATAAAAGATAAATTCTTAACTAAAAATGCATTATTTAATATTTTGAAGAAAAAAGATTTGAATTAAAACAAAAAAAGTTGAATTCAAACCAAGTCAATTAATTTTCCAACAAATCAAACAATTTTGTTTTAGTAGAAGTTTAATCTGTCTTGGATGAAAGAGCAACTGTTTGATTGAAAATTCAATAATTTTGTTAAAAAGTCATCATTTTTGGTCGAAAATTCGACTAATTTTTTGGAAAATTTGTATTTTTTCTTCGAAAAGTCATCTGCTTTAGTAGAAATTTCATCTTTCTTGGATAAAAATGCAACTGTTTGGTTGAATGTTCAATAATTTTGTTAAAAAGTCATTCTTTTTGGTAGAAAATTCAACTATTTTGTCAGTCTTTTTGCTTGAAAATTCTATTTCGTAGAAAATTTATCTTTTGAGAAAAATTCACATTTTGTGATGAAAAATCAATTGAAATATTTTTTTGATGAAAATTCAACTACTTTTTTTAAACATTTGTCCTTTTGATTAAAAAAAAACTAATGCTTTAGTAGAAGTTTAATCTTTCTTAAATAAGAATGCAACTAATTGATTGGAAATTCAATAATTTTGTTGAAAGTCATCCGTAACAAGACCAATGTTCTAACCAAAAAGAAGAATTTTCAACAAAATACATAAATTTTCTACCAAACAGTTAATTTTTCAACTTATGAAGGATAATTATTTGACCAAAAATAAAATTGTTAGATCTTTAGAAAAAAAAGTTATCTTTAATTTAAAAAAAAACAACAAGAATTGTCAGCAGATATGTTAAATTCTCAACCAAAAAGGTGAATTAAAAAAAAGGAATTCTTAATAAAGTATTTCAACTTTTAACCAAATAGTTGAACAAAAAGTTAAATTTTCAACCCAAAAATAGATTTTTTTAACAAAAACGTTAATTTTCTACCAAATAGTTAATTTTTATACCTATTAGTTGAATTTTCAATCCAGAAAAACAAATTTTCTACAAACTCTTCAATTTTCAACTAACATTACGATTTTTCAACAACAAAAATTTGTGTTCAAGATGTAATTTACGTTTTAGCAAAGTATAGTTGAATATTAAACTAGGAAGGGAAAAAAGAGCGAACTTGGGTATTTGGACCCCGGATTCTGATGCAGCGACCCCGAAAACATATAGATATGCCGGTGTAGTCCGCCAGGCAGACCACTTTTTTTTTGGTGTCCCGGTGTTTTCAACAAAAAAAAAACTTTTCATCAGAATAGTTAAAATTCTCAACCAAAAAGATGAATCTTGAATGAAAATTATACATTTTCAACGATGATAGTTTAATATTTTACCCAGAAAACAAAAATTTGGATAAATTGTTAAATTCTTGAACCCAGAGAGGAATTTTCAACTTTGAGAAATCTCAAGTTATTTTAAAAGACTTTGAAGGATTGGAAATATTTTAGAGTATTTTGAAAACTAGCTAAAATTTTTTAATAGATTTGAATAAGTTAAAGGGATTTTGAAGGATTTGAAGTACTTTGAGATATCCAATAAACTCAAGGGATTTCAATAGGTTTGAAAGGATTTGAAATATTTCAGTGTCTCGTTAGAGTTTTAAACCATTAATAGTTGAATTCAACAAATAAAAACAAAATTTGTACTCAAAAGTTTATTTTTAACCAAATAATTTAATTTTTCACCGAATTGTTTAATTTTCATTATGTAAAGACGAATTTTCAACAAAATAGTTGACTTTTTAACCCGAAAATATAATTCTCTTGCAAAAAAAAATTACTTTTTAACCAAACAGACCAATTTTTTATCCCACAATATAAATTTTCTGCAAAAAAGTTCAATTTTGAACAAACAGTTGAATTTTCAACCAAATAGCTAAATGTGCAAAAAAGCAGATTAATTTTCGAAAAAAGCACGACTTTTCAACAAAAATATTAATCTTAAAGAAGTCGTTGAATTTTCAACCAAATAGTTGAATTTTTTAGCAAACTCTTTCAATTTCAAGCCAAAAAGAATAATTTTCTACAAAACATTTGAAATTTTTACACAAAAACATAAATTTTTAACAAAAAGTTTATTTTCAACCGTCCTTACATCTTTACCACATTCTATTGCCAGCTCCTTTATCTTCAATTCCTCTTGATTCTCTGACCCAATCTTTCCTTTCCTAACATTTTTACCACATTCTCTTTTCATTTACTTTATCTTAAGTTTCTTTTAATTCTCTTGACTCAGTCTTTCCTTCCCTAACATCTTTACCACGTTCTCTTTTCAGCTTCTTTATCTTCAATTCCTCTTGATTCTCTTGACCCAATCTTTCCTTCTCTAACATCTTTACCACATTCTCTTTTCATCTTCTTTATCTTCAATTCCTCTTGTTCCTTCTGATCCAATCTTCCCTTCCCCAACATCTTTACCATATTCTCTTTTCAGCTTCTTTAACTTCAATTCTTCTTGATCCTCTTTACTCAATCTTTCCTTCTCTAAAATCTTTACCACATTCTCTTTTCAGCTTCTTTATCTTCAATTCCTTTTAATTTTCTTGACCCAATCTTTCTTTCCCTAACATCGTTACCCCCTTTGTACTCCAGCTCGGAAAACATGCAATAATTCTGCAAGTTATTAACATTTCGATCTGAAAATTTTTTTCATATATTTCCAATAAATTTTAATTGCAATAATAATTGAATAATAATTAAACTGATGATAATTATAATATAATAATAATTGAAAAAATAATTCAATAATAACTTATTGAAGTTATGGATAATGGTGGTCAAGGCTTTTTCAATATATCCAGGTCTATATTTCTCGAAGACTATTTATCTGAATTGGGTAATGACAGTGGGATTGATTCAAAATATGAGAAAACTTTAAAGTGCCAACACTGAAAAGAATATTATATTCTGATGGTGAAAATGTTGGCAAGCAAAGTAAGTTAATAAGTATGGGCAGATTTATAATGTTGGGCATTTTTCCACAAATAAAGTAAACTTATGAAAACAATGAGTTTTTATTCAATCTGACTAACCTTAAAAAGCAACACTTGTGTTCTAATGAATATGTCCATTGAAAGATACACTGTTAAAAATTTCTGTTGGAAACTTCCAATAAATTTATAGGAAGCTTATTTCCGAAACATCATTTGTCAGGACACTTGTTCCACGTAAAAAAAAAGAAGTTTTCCGACGTAGCCAAGACTTTTGCTAATATATAGCATATGTATATGTAAAGCATGCATATTCATGGAATGCAAGGAATTCGTGGAATTCATGCAAATAACGGAAATAATTAAATTCTCCAAATTCATGTAATTCACGGAATTTAAGAATATCACGGAATTCACAGAATTCACGGCATTTACGGAATTAATGGCACGCCTACTTCGAAAGGGAAATAGCCTAATGGTATAATAATAATAATAATGGAATTCAAGAAATTATGGACTTCACGGAATTCACGGAATTCAAGGAATTCATGGAATTCAAGGAATTCACGAAACTCATGGAATTCTTGAAATTCAAGGAATTCTGGGAATTCCTAGAATTCAAGGAATTGAATTCTCAACAAAAACGTTAATTTCCAATCCAAAAAGATAAATTTTCAACAAAAAAGTTAAATTTTCAACCAAACAGACGAATTTCGCACAAAAAACGTCAATTTTCAACTAAAAAAGATAATTTTTCTACCAAAAATGAAATAGTTTAATTTTCAGTTACAAAAATTAATTTTCAACCATAAATTTAATAGTTGATATTTCAATCAAAAAACATTTTAATTTTTAATCAAAAACAGTTGAATCCTTATTCAAAACAAATTAATTTTCAGCTAAGCAATTGCATTTTTTACAAAATAAAGATGAAGTTTCTAGCTGGAGATGAATTTTCAATTAGGAAATATTTCTCCGTTAAAAAAAATAAAAATATTGAATTTTCTATAAAACAGTTAATTTTTCAACCTGAAAAAATACGAATTCTCAACAAAAACGTTAATTTCCAATCCAAAAAGATAAATTTTCAACAAAAAAGTTAAATTTTCAACCAAACATTCCTCTGAATTATTTTCATAATTTTAAAGTCCATGAAATTAAAATAATTCTCGGAATTCAGGGAGTTTACGGAATTCAGGGAATTCAGGAAAATTACGGAATTAAGAGAATTGAGGAAATTTAGGGAATTCAGAGAATTACATAAATTCCCTGAATTCCTTGAATTTGTGTAATTCTCTCAATTCCGAGAATAATTTAAATTCTATTGACTTTAATATAATGAAAATAACTCAGAGGAATTCACAACAATTTAGAGAATTCAGAAGAATTGAAGGAATTCATAAGAATTGGAGGAATTCAGGAAAACTACGGAATTAAGAGAAATAAGGAAATCGAGGGAATTCAGAGAATTCCGCAAATTCCCTGAATTCCTTGAATTCTCTGAATTACCTAAATTCTCTGAATTTCTCAATTATTTTCATTCCGTAATTTCCCTGAATTCTATGAATTCCTCCAATTCTTCTGAATTTCTTCAATTCTTCTGAATTCCAACGAAATAGTTCAATTTTTAAATAAAAATATCACTTTTCAACCAAAAATAGAATAGTTAAATTTTCAGTAAAAAATTAATATTCCATAAAAAATATTCAGCCAAAAAGATGAATTTTCAACTAAAATGAAGAATTTTCAACTGGAATAGTCGAATTTTCAACTAAAAAAGACTAATTTTCAACCATATTTTTTCATTTTGAACCACAAATGGAATAATTAAATGTTGAGTTGAAAAAACTCATTTTCAACTAAAATGATGAATCTTCAACTGGAATACTTGAATTTTCAACCAAAAAAAAGCAAATTTCAAACAAGAAGATTAATTTTCGGGTAAAAAAGATGATTTTCCAAGAAAATACATGAATTTTCAATAAAATAGTTGAATTTTCAACTGAAAAAAGATAAATTTTCAACGAAATAGTTCAATTTTTAAATAAAAATATCACTTTTCAACCAAAAATAGAATAGTTAAATTTTCAGTAAAAAATTGTCATGATATGCGTGTTATATTTAGGTTTAAATTATTTAACTTATTGTACTACATACATAATAATTAATTGTTAGCTGATTACTTTTGCTCACAATATTAAAATAGGTGAAAAGTGCATTTTGAGCTTCTTCAATAGAGTAACTTAATAAATATATTAAATAAATTGAACATATAATACATAATATATTAATCGAATGTAAAATTGAAGTAAAAATTATTTAAATGATCCAATTAAAATAATAGTCTAATGCTTCTCATGTCGTGAACTGAATTATTAAGTTATTAACTAATTCTACTAAAACTTACATTTCCTGAAATAACTATGAAATTTTATTTATATATCAAATTTTCAGAAATGAAAGTTCACACTTAAAAAAAATATGAAGTGAAAATTATTTGAGTGATTCAATGAAAATGATTGTTAAGTCTTTTTAATGTTGGGAACTGATTAACTAATTATTAGTTATTTCTATTGAAACTTACATTCAACTATTTTCTTATCATTTCCACCACTTGCCCTCACTTATGTCCTGTTACTTTCCATACTGCTGTACCCTTATTTCCCATCACTTACTCTACTATTCCTCCACTCACTTTGACTACTTACCAAGCACTCATTTCTTATCACTTTCCGTACTACTCACCCCTATTTTCCTATGTACTAGGAAGTATAAGGAATAGTAGAGGGGGGGGGGGTACCGATTTTTAGATAATTCTAGAAGTCCCCCCTTCCTTATTTAAACAACACTTTCGTTCCACAACTCTCCTCCGACCAACCTCGCGGATCAATCCCTCTAGCAATCAGCCCAGGCAAAGAACTTTACAAAGTCATCATGTGTCATAAAACCTTAAAAATAATTTATTTTCAAATTTTGCAATAAAATTTTTAAAATCCAACCGTTTTAGTCTAAAGTGCCAAATATATAATTTGAAAATTAATGATAAAGCATTTCCATGCAAGAGGAGCAACTTTATGTACATAGAGGAAATTGTTTTTGATCAAAGATGAAAAAATGTTGTCGTTGAAAGTGTTCCTACTTAATTGAAAACTCAGTTTGTTGGTTCAAGATGAATTATTATAGTTGAAAATTCACCTCTGGTTTACAATTGGTCTTTTTTTTCACATGCAAAATTAATTTTCATACCTGTGAATTCATTTCTTTAGTTGAAAATTTAACGATTTTGTTAAAAATTCATCTATTTTGTTCAAAAAGAAATATTTCCACTTGAAATATTACAAACTTGAATAATTTGGAATTATTATCAGTACCTACATTGAATTAACTGTTAAGAATTAATTCTGTTATCGTGAAAAATCTGCGTATTTTCCCTGTTTTCCAAGCATTTTGTTATTGGAACCTCTGTAAAGATGAGCAGAAAATGATGGTTGTTCATTTTTCTGATTCTATCTAGAAAGTAGAATCAGAAAAATGAACAACCATCATTTTCTGCTCATCTTTACAGAGGAAAAATTTCTTTTTTAAAAAATTTTGCCTCCGAAAATTTACTTTCTAAATTTTCAATGTTATTCTTGTTACTGAAGCCGATAGCGCTTTTGACATTTTTGGGGAATAATTTTTTCTTCAGAAAAATTTTCCTTCGAGAATTTACTATAGAAATTTTCAATGTTATTGTTGTTATTGAAGCCCAAAGCGCTTTTGATATTTTTGGTGAAAAATTTTTTGTTGATAAAATATTCCCTCAGAAAATTTACTATCGAAATTGTCACTGTTATTGTTGTTATTGAAGCCGATAGTGCATTTGACATTGTCAGGGAAAATTTTTTTTTCAGAAAATTTTACCTCAGAAAATTTACGATCGAAATTTTCAATGTTATTGTTGTTATTGAACCCGATAGCGCTCTTGACATTTTTGGGGCAAAATTTTTTCTTCAGAAAATTTGTCCTCAGAAAATTTACTATCGAAATGTTCAATGTTATTGTTGTGACTGAAGCATTCTTTCAAAATTCTTAAAAACCTTGTTTTTTCAAAATCTTTCGAAATCTACATTTTGTTCTAAATTTTTTGAAATCACTCCAAGTTTTAAATTATTTTTGAAATTTTTTCAAAACTTCTCAATATCTTTTTAAATGAGTAGAATTTTTCCTGAATATTTTTTCGAAATTCTGAAAAATGAAAAAATTGCCTTAAAATCTTCCAGAAACTTTTCTTACAATTTTGGAAAACTTTTGGAATGTTTGAAAATGTTTTTCAATTTCATCTTAAAATAAATTGTTCAAAATAAGATTTATTTCAGTATTCCAAAGAATCTTTAAAAGAACACTTTCTTATTGAAACCTTTAAAAACTCTTGAAAAGCTTTTTTTTTCGAAATCTTCAAAAATCCACATTTTGTTTTTACATTTTTTGAAATCGTTTCTAGTTCTACATTATTCTTGAAATTGTTTCAACATTTTTTAATATCTATTAAACTGGTTTGAATTTTTAATACATTTTCAACCAAACGAATTTAAAAAAAGTTGAGCTTTGAAATAAGAAAGATTTCAGTTGAATTTCAAATACAAAAATATAAATTTTCAACAAAAAAGTTTATTTTCTACCAAAATTTTCAACCAAATTTTCAGTCAAATTGTGGAATTTTCAAGCTAAAAATAAGAATTTTCTAATTTTAACAAAATAATTGGATTTTCTACATAAAGGTTGAATTTTCCAAAACATCATTTTTGAACAAAATAGTGGATTTTTCGACAAAATAATTAAATTTTGAACCAAATAGTTGAATTTTCATCCAAAAAATAAAAGTTTTCAACGAAACATGTAATATTTGATATTTCGACCAAAAAGATTTTTATTTTAAATGAAAAACAGTTGAATTTAACGAAAAAATACTAATTTGCAACAAAAGAAACTAAATTTCAACCGTAATATAAATTTTCAACAAAAAATTTTATTTGCTACAACATTTTCAGTCAAATAGTTCTCAAAGATTTCAATAATTTTACAAATATTATTAGATATATCCAAACTATTTAAAAGATTTTGCAAAGATTCCCAAAGATTTCAGAAATATTTTACAAAGATTCAAATTATTTCCCAAAGATTTCAAAGATTTCACAAAGATTTAAAATGTTTCACAATGATTTCAGATATATTTCGAAAATTGCACAAAGACCTAATTAATAATTTCACAAATATTACCAAATATTTAAAAAAAGTGTCAAATTTTTTGAAAAGATTTCCATAGGTATCATAAATCTTTCACAAGGATTTCAATGATTTCACAAAGATTTCCAAAGACTTCAGAAAGATTTTACAAAGACTCAAATTACTTCCCAAAGATTTCAAAGATTTCACAAAGATTTCGGATAGATTTGAAATATGTTATAAAAATTTCAGATGGATTTCAAAAAGTGCACAAAGATTTCAATGATTCCCCAAGGATTTAAAAAAAAAATCAATAATTCGACTTCAAGTTCCTTAGAACTTGAAATTTTTTTCAAATGTCTTGAAATCTTTTCAAATACTCACAAATATTTAAAATCCTCTGAAATCAAGTGAAAATTCCTTGGATTCTTCAAAAAATTTCGATTTCTTTAAAATCAAATTAAAAGGTTAAAACCAGCCTAAAATATTCAAAATCCTTTGAAATTGCTTCAAATCATTCAAATACAAAAAATTCATTGAAGTCATTAAATATTTCAAAACCTTTCAAAACTTAAAAAATCACTTAAAACATTTTCAAGCTTTCAAAAATGCCTTGGAATCTTTGAAATTGCTCTACTATATTTCAGATCTGCTGAATTCAATCAAATTGCTGAAATTAATTAAAAATTCTTTGGATTCTTAAAATTTTCTAATCTTTTTGAAATCAAATGAAAATTTAAAAAACAGCCTAAAATATTTAAAACATTTTAAAGCTTTCAGAAATGCCATGGAATCTTTTAAGTTACTCTAGAACAATTTATCTTTTTTAGTTGAAAGGTCATGTATTTGGTTGAAATTTCGTCTTTTTAATAAAAAATTAATCTTCTTGATGGAAAATTCATCTGTTTGATTGAAAATTTAATTATTTAAAATTTAACTATGATATTTTTGAGTGAAAATTAATTTTTTTTTACTTGAGATTTTATGTATTTCGTTGAAAATTTGTCTTTTTGATTGAAAATTCAACATTTGGTTAAAAATAAATTTTTGTTGTCAAACATTTAACTATTTTATTGAAAATTCGTATTTTTCGGTCGGAATTTAATCTTCTCGGTCAAAAATTCATCTATTTGGTTGAAAATTGAACTATTTTGTTAAAAATTCATTTTATTTGCTTGAAAATTAATTTTTTCAAATTAAAATTGCACTTTTCTGTTTTTGGATGGCAATTTATCTTTTTTAGTTGAAAGGTCATGTATTTGGTTGAAATTTCGTCTTTTTAATAAAAAATTAATCTTCTTGAGTACAGTGTACAGTACAGTGCTGCAAAGTATCAGCTGTTCAAAAAGTCTCTAAACAATTACCAAACGAAGAGTATGGAAAAGCACATGATATCGCAAACCTGTCATTCTGGCAAGCGACTTGTAAGCAGTGATGATCTGCCCATCAACACCAAACATTGCGCGCGCACTGGCAGTACGTGAGTTTAAATGTTTGTAACGTTAATCAGTTTCAGAAGTTATTTTGTTTTTAGAAAACATCTAGCTTAGTTTTTATAAAAATGTCTTAAAAGATTATTAATTTTTTCATGCAGGGACAAAGTTATGTCTCAACTTCTGGAAAGAAAGCGGAACCTGAGGAGTTTTCTCCTCTCACATTTTGCTTCAAGAGTCAAGATTGCTACCAAAAGGTAACTGTTGAAGATTAGAAAGCACAGCACAAAAGATTCTGGAGTTTAGGAAATTATACAAAACAAAATTTGATGCTGCTGTCTATGATGCGCAGGACGAGTCATTGTCAACCAAACATTGAATAGTTACATTTTCAGTTTTAAAAAATTAGGGTTTAAGCAAAGAGATGAATTTTCAAATAAAATGATGAATCTTCAACTGGAATAGTTTAATTTTCAACCAAAAAGACAAAATTTAAAAATAAAATTATGAATATTTAATTGGAATACTTGAATTTTCAACCAAAAAGGTGAATTATCAAGCAAGAATATTAATTTTCAAACAAGAAGATTAATTTTCTACCAAAAAATACAATTTTTCAACAAAATACATGAATTTTTAACGAAATAGTAGATTTTTCAATTAAAAAAGACAAATTTTCAACCAAAAATGGAATAGTTAGATTTTCAGTTTAAAAAAATTATTTTTAACCAACCTGATACATTTTTAACTAAAATTATGAATCTTTAACGGGAATAGTTTAATTTTAGTCCAAAAAGATAAATTTTCAACTAAATCTATATTTGGAATACTTGAATTTTAAACCAAACAGGTCAATAAGAGTGTGTAATGTTTTTAAAACTTTAATTTTTAAAATAATTTATTATTTTTGATTATATTCACTTTGAATGATGTTAGAAAGTTGCGTTATTTCTCAAATTTCCAACTTCAAATATTTGTTTTATTTCAGAAAAAAATATTCACAAAAAAGAAAAAGATTGTTTAGAAAATGATTTTTTCTATTGTTTATTTATTATTTGTTTATAAAAAAAAGCTAAAGAAAAGTTAAAAATTGTAGAAAAAATCGCAACTTTGTAGTTTTTTGTTAAGGTCGGATTATTAAAAATTATAACAAAATTGTTTAAACAATTATTTTTGTCAAATTGCATTAATTATTATCTCGATCTGAGATAAAAGTTGACAAAAAAGTGAAAAAGATCATAAAAAATCGTAAATTTTCAACATTACTATAGGATAAGATAATTAAAAACAATGAGAATTTGTTTAAACAATTATTTTTGTTAAATTGCATTATATTTTACTGAACCTTTTTAGTTGAAAATTCCCTTAAAATTTCGAATATTTGGTTGAAAATTCATGTATTTTGTTAAAAATGATTCTTTTTTGGTAGAAAATTAGTTTTTTTATCGAAAATTAATTTTCCTTTGTTTGAAAATTAGTGTTTTTAACGAAAATTAAATTTTTACCAAAAAATTTGACTACATTTTTATGTCGATTTTTTTTTTATAGACATTTAATCTTTTTGGGAAAAAAATCAATTATTTCGTTGAAAATTTATTTTATTCGCATAGCAACTAAAAATTAATAAATAAATAAATTAGTTAAATCTAACTAACATAAGAATTAAACTGTTTTATTTTTTTGTTGAAAATTGTTTCATTTTTAGTTCAAAATTCATCTATTTTGTTGAAAACTTTTCCTTTTTGGTAGAAAATGAACCTTTTTAGTTGAAAATTCCCTTAAAATTTCGAATATTTGGTTGAAAATTCATGTATTTTGTTAAAAATGATTCTCAAAAAGTTCCTTTTTTTCGAAACTTCAAAGATCTACAATTTGTTTCCAATTTCTTAAAATAACTTCTTGAAATAACTTCTTATTCTCTTTATTCTCTTGAAATCTTTAAAATTTCTTCAAAACCTTCTTTTTCAAAATCTTCTGAAATATACATTTTTTTTTAAATTCCTTAAAATCGTTCCAGGTTTTGAATTATCTTTGAAATTTTTTCTAAATTTTTAAATGTCTTTCAAATTTTGGAAATATTTTTAAATGTTTTGAAATCTTGTTCAATTTTATTTTGAAATCAATTTATCAAAATTGAAAAATCTTGAAATAAATTTTTTCAAATGAGATTTATTTCATTATCCCCAAGAATCTTCAAAAGAACAGTTTTTTATCCCCTTGAAACCTTTCAAAACTCTTAAAATGCTTTTTTTTCGAAATCTTCAAAAATTCGCATTTTGTCTTTACATTTCTTGAAATCGTTTCTAGATTTAAATTATTCCCATCTCCCTCTTCCTTTCCCTCTTACTCTCCATCTCCCTCCCTCTTCGCCCTCTCCCTCTTACTCTTTCCTCATTCCTCTTCCTCTCCATCTTCCCCTCTCTCCCCTTCATTCTCCTACTCACTTTCCATCTTCCTTTCCCGTCCTTACTCTCCCTTTCCATCGCTCTCCCCCTCCCTCTCTTTCCTTTCTATTCTTCTCTCAATCTATTCTCTCTCAGCCTTTTTTCAAATTCTTCTTTTTTCCCTATTCTCGAAAAACTTCCCTTCTTTCCCCTTTTCTCTTTAAATATACGATACTTGAATATGCTGCTTCGAATTGTGAACGTTTTTTTTGAACTTGCAGAATTATCTATTATATTTAATTTAACTTTTATGATTGGACTAATTTCAAACTAAACTAAAATAAACTAAGCTAAAAAATGTTTTTGTTGAATCTATACAAATTAAATATTTTTGAAATGAACTATAATAAAGCACACTGGTCTATCATATTCAAGGCAGAAGCAAATATTTCCTTTCTCATAATTTTCCTTAAATGATGTCGCCAGTGATTTGTAATGAGGGGAAATTATTATCCGATATTTTTTATTAATTTTATAGAAAAATTTTATAATCAAATTTATAACTTGGTCATTTAGAGGTCGAAAAAAATCCTTTTCTTTCCTAATTTTCCTCAAATTACGTCGCCAGTGAGGTTTAATGATGGAGAATTATGATCCAATATTTTAAAATAATTTTGTGAACAAATTATATAAACAAATACATAGTGTGTATGTTTAAAGGCCGAAAGAAATCGCTTTTTCTCTTCAAGTTTCTCAAATTATGTCGCTAGTGATGTTTAGTGATGGAAAATTATCATCCGATATTTTTTATTAATTTTATAATCTAATTATATAAACAAATAGCCAGCGTGGATATTCAAGGCAGAAGCAAATATTTCCTTTCTCATAATTTTCCTTAAATGATGTCGCCAGTGATGACGAATTGTCAATAAATAAAGCTTTTTAAGACAAGACAGAAAAGAAATTTCATCCAAATTGTTAAATTTGCAAGCCAAAGACGTATTTTTTGTAAAAAATTGGAATTTTCTACCAAAAGATGAATTTTCAATTCAAAAGAACGAATTTTCTATCCAGAAAGACGAATGTTCAAGAAAACAGTTGAATTTCTGACCAAAACAAGAAGACTTTTTAAGAAAATACTTGAATTATCAACAAAATGATTAAATTTTTTACGAAATAGTAGAATTTTTAATGAGGGAGATTAAATATCAACCAAAAATAAAATAGTAGATTGTTTAATTAAAATAATTAAATTTCAATAAAAAAAGATGGATTTTCAACAAAAAATGACAGTTACATTTTCAGGTAAAAAATTTATTCTAAATAAAAGAATAACGAATTTTCAATAAAATAATTCATTTTTCAACCTAAGAGATGAATCTTAAAAAAAATAATTTTTAACAAATGTATAAGAGACAGGGGCAGCACAGAATCAGGACATAAGTGTAGTTTTTGAAAAGACCTATAATTTTACCCTCAACAATTTTTTGATAGGAATTGATATTTTGATTTTATTTGTCGAAAATTCTATGAAAAAAATCTTTGGAGCCAAACGACGTGAGATACGGAAAAAATTCTACAAAGGAATTGCAGATTTTAAAAAATGTTACCAAATTTAGTTCGACCATTTTTTGATAGCACTTGTAATTTTGGTTTCATTTATTGAAAACACTATGGAAAAAAATAAAAAATTCGAATTTTGATCAAAACGACATGGGGTACGGATAAAATTTTAAGGAATTTAAACTTTTATAAAGTCCTAAAAAATTTTATCAAACCATTTTTTCATAAGACTTTTCGTTTTGGTTTTATTTGTGGAAAATATTATAAAAAATATTCAAATTTGAAATTTTGAGCCAAACCATTTTTCGACAGATCTCGTCGTTTTTCATTTATAAACAAGAATGCTATATATGATTCCAAAGTTTGAAATTGCATAATTTTAAGCCTTTCAATTCAAAATTTTATTTTTTCTAAATTGAATTAAAAATGTTTATTCTCCTGGAATATTTTACAATGAATATTAATCTAATATTTAATCACTAAAAATTTACAAAACCAGACAAATTTGTAACTCAAAAATTAAAAGCTACCAACTGAAAAAATTTTAATATAAAAATGTTAGTCCAAGTATCATAAAAAACGACAAATTTCTATGAATGTCACTAATGAGAGAGGTTTTAAAAATGTTTACTTATTCTCTGTTCTATTTAAATTTTTCTTCTACAGTTCTAAAATCAAATAATGCAAATGGAGCAAATAAAAAATAAAAAATAATTTTACTCAAAACAAAATGTAAATTTTTAAAGATTTCTAACGAAAATTTCAAAGCTTTTTAGGAATTTTGAAAGGTTTCAAGATAATATAAAAATTTTCTTAAGATTTCATTTTTCAATAAATAATTGCATTTTAAACAAATAATGAAATTTGTAACTAAAAAAGATAACATTTCAACCAAAAATATAGTAGACTTTTCAAGAATAAACATTACCAATCAAACAAAAATAGTTGCAATTTGAACCAATTTAACCAAAGAAATACATTTTCAACTAAAATAATGAATCTTCAACTGGAAAAGTTACGTTTAATTAAAAAAATGGTTTTCAACTAAAATCATGTACCTTGAACTGGGATATTTAAATTGTCGATTGAAAAAATTAGGTTTCCACAAAAAGAAAACAATTTTTGAATTGTAGTAGTTGAATTTTTCACCAAAAAAGATCAATTTTCAACCAAAAATATAATATTAGACTTTTCAAAAAAATTTACATTTGACAAAAAATTGTTGGATTTTTAAACAAAGAAATGAATATTATATTATAGTTAAATTTAGTTCAAAAAGTTAAGTTTCTCCCAAAAAAGCAATTCTTCTAAAAATTTTTAGCAGAAAATTGAGCTTCTTGGTTGAAAATTCATCTTTTTGGTTGAAAATTCATCTTTTTTGGTTGAAAATTTATTTCTTCGTTGGTTAATTCAACAATTTTGTTAAAAGTTCGTGTATTCATTTTTTTAAATTAAATTTTTAACAGAAAATTTAACTTTTCATTTTTGGTTAAAAATTTATCTTTTTTATTTGAATATGTTCAACAGAAAATTGATCTTTTTGTTTCAAAATTGATCTTTTTGGTTACAAATTTATTTCTTTGGTTGAAAATGTAACTATTCTGTTAAAAAGTATTTTTTTTGTTTGTTGAAAATTACTTTTTCCAACGGTTAATTTACATATATATTTTTTTTACTTGAAAATTTAATTATTTGGTTAGGAATATATTTTTTTGAGTTGAGGTTTCATTATTTCAGTAGAAAATTAATTTCTTTTTTTGAAAAATTAACTTTTTAACTGAAAACTCAGCTTTTCCATTTTTGCTCTTTAACTTACTCTATTTGTTCTGAATTAATAAGTCTTCAATTGTTATTTATACATCAGAATACAAAAATTGTACTTGAAAATAAAAAATTCTTTAAATAAAGCAATTCAAATTGTAACATTCACAGTTTGCGAAGTATACATTTTTCAGGGCACAAAAATGATTGGTCATCTTTGTTGAAGAAAAAATTCCACAAAAAATTACCAAAAAATATGAAATCGGGTTCGCCCAGAAAATTAATTTTTTACATTTCCAAACAAATCATCACCATGTTGTTGTTTTTAAACTTTTATAACAAATTTTTATCTAATCTAAGCTTTGTTCTTAAAATGTTGTGAAGAATTATTTTTTCGAAAATTCTAAATATCTTTTAAAATGATTCGAATTTTTCGTAAAATATTTTGAAAATCCTGAGAAATTAAAAAAAGTGCCTTGCAATCTTTCAGATTCTTCTTTTTTTTTTGAAAATCTTCGAAATCTTTTCAAACCTCAATTTTATTATTCAAAATTGTAGAAAATAAAAAACAAAATACAAAAAGGATGAATCTACAATAGGGTGGCCTAAATTGCATTGGCAATTTATTTTTTTAATTTTCATTAATGACACCCGGAAATTCGTTCGAATTCACACAAGAATGAATCTTTTTATTTTATTTTTTTTCTTTAAATGATATTACTTTTCAAATATCACGCCTGTCTGTTTTATAGGGTCCCAAGAAAAAACCCATAAGTAAAAAAATTGGTTTTGAAGTTTTTGACGCCAATTATGATTTTTTTTGCGGCTTTTTTAATGAAAATTGCTTCATGTACATGACACACTACTTGATACTGATAATTAGATGTTTACATAACTTTTTAAAACAATTTATTATTGTTTTTAGCAATTTTCTCCTGTAATGGAGATAGAAAGTGGCGATTTTTTCAAAAATTTTCCACTTTTTGTTCAGTTTTTGATTAAAGATGGGACATAGTTCACTATTTACAAAATAGTTGAATCTTCAAACAATATGATGAATTTTCAATCAATAAAGATAAATTTTCAATCAAATAGTTAAATTTTCAAACTAAAATATACATTTTTTGTTTAAAAAATTAATTTTCAAGAAAAAAAATGGATTGTTCAACCAGTTGAATTTAAACAAAGAAGACGAATTTTTAAACAAATAGTTGAATCCTTAACCAAAAAGAAAATTTTTGAACAAACGAGATTAATTTTCTAACCAAAAAGACGCATTTTCAACAAAATACATGCATTTTCTACCAAAAAGTTCATTCTCGAACTCATCAAGGACAAATTTCTACCAAAAAATTGAGCAGTTAAATTTTCAGATGAAAGGATTAATATAGAGCCAAAAAAACGAATTTTCAAACAAAAAAGTTAAATTTTCAAGCAAAAAACAAATAATAAAATGAAATGAGTTTTTAACAACATAGTTTAACTTTCCACCAAATAGTTAGGCTTTCAGCTTACTATATATTAAATAAAAGTTTCATATGGTTATGAATGCATTGCAAATTGTTTTTTTTTCGGTGCTACTTTTTATATGAACATTTTTTCCTTTCTGATTAATTAGCAATAAAAAAGTGTTGGCTCAAGCAGTAGGAAAATCGTTAGAGTAATGAAAGAAATTCATATTCTTTATCTGGTTATTGGAAATAACATGTAATAAATGGTATATATTAGAATACTTTCAAAATGTTTCAACAATAATATTGAGAAATAAACAATGGTTTTCATTATATTTCTTATGGTTTTGCTGATGCTTGAGTCAAAAATTTGTTCTCTGTAATTTTTTCCGAAAAGTATACATTTTTTTAATCGTCCTTTAAAATTAATATGCCTATATGGTAAGACTTGTGAACATAATTTTATTAACTTCAACCTAAGTGTATTTTGAATTTAATATACATCTGTGTCAAACTTAGTGTGGATGTATTTCAAAGGCATGAACGTGATGTTGAACTTTTTTATTCTTTGTTGAAAATTTATTTTTTTTTAGTTGAAAATTTAACTACATATTTTGTTGAAAATTGATCTTTTCTAGTTTAAAAATTCAACTATGCGGTTAAAAATTTATCTCTTTCAGTTGAAAATTAAAATATTTGGTTGAAAATTCATTCTTTTTGTTGATAGTTTTTTTTTTTGAGAAAATTAATCTTTTTAGCGAAAAACCCATATTTTTCTGTTGAAAATTAAACTATTTGCTTAAATATTGAATTTTTGATGTTAAAAATTTAACTATCTTCTGAAAAATTAGTTTTTATTGTTCATTGATAATTAATTTTTTTTTAACTGAAAATTGACATATTTAATTTTTCGCTAAAAATTTTTCTTTATTGGTTGAAGGTTGAACTATCTGCTTGAAAATTTATCTTTTCTAGGTGAAAATTCAACTTTTGTGTTGAAAACTTTTTTTTTGTTAATAACTTGTCTTTTTGGTAGAAAACACTTTCATCATTTTATTATAAAATTAATTTCTTTTACTGCGAATTTCTCTTTATTACTTAAAAAAAATTCCGTGTTTTGTTCAAAATTAAACTATTTGGTCAATTTTTTTTAAAGATTCTTTTTTGTTGTAAATTTACTTTTCTCACTGAAAATATCCTGTTTTTGGTTGAAAATGTGTCCTTTTTACTTGAAAATTCATGTATTTTGTTAAAATTAAACTACTTGGTTAAAACTTAATTTTCTTTGTTCAAGATTTATGATTTTATTTAAAAGTTTACTTTTTTTGCTGAAAATGTAACTATTCCATTTTTGTGGAAAATTGATAGTTTATATAGAAATTTAATCTACTTGGTAGACAATTTTTTTTTTTTTTTAACATTTATTTTTCGAACCGAAAATGTAAATATTCTATTTTTTGTTGAAAATTTGTCCTTTTTGGTAGAAATTAATCTCTTAGGGTGAATGTTAAACGATTTGGTTAAACATAATGGTTAAAAATGTAACTATTTGTTTGAAAATTAATAATCAGTTTTAGTTCCATATTCAACTGATTTGTTGAATATTTGTATTTTTTTGTGAAATATTAACTATTACATTTTCCTTCGAGAAGTTATCTTTTTTAGTTGAAAATTCAACTTCTTGGTTAAAAGTTGAACGACTTTGTAAAAAAATATTTTTTGTTTTGTTGAAGATTTATCATTTTAGTTGAAAATTCAACTATTTGGTTGAAAATTGATGTATTTTGTTGAAAGTTCGCCTTTTTTGTTAGAAAATTTATTTTCTTGGTTGAAAATTGATGTTTGTTTTTTT
The DNA here is from genome assembly GCA_011634705.1 of Andricus grossulariae. Classification (NCBI taxonomy): domain Eukaryota; kingdom Metazoa; phylum Arthropoda; class Insecta; order Hymenoptera; family Cynipidae; genus Andricus; species Andricus grossulariae. The sequence continues at coordinate 266,031,568 of JAABKJ010075445.1, forward strand.
ATTCAACGTTAATTTCTTCCGGTAAAAATGTTCTCTTTTTTGGTTAAAAATTCAACTGTTTGGTCCAAATGTAATCACCTTTTTTTTATGGAAATTCAACTACTGGGTTGAACTACTTTTTTGAAAACTAATTTTTTTGGTTGAAGATTTATCATTTCAGTGGAAAATTGCTGGGAAAGGGGTAGTGTGTGAGGTAACTCGCCTTTCCCTTTTCCAGCTCAAAAAATTACCATTTTCAATCAAACAAAGTTTTTATCAACAATTATAATTTATTAATGAAACAAAATAATCTGAAAATATAATTTTTATAATTGTATTATAATTTTTATCTTACTACTCTTATATTTTAAATAATTAACTGTTGAATATTATAATTATTCAACAATAAGTGAAATTCATTTCTTTTAATATTGTTTCGTTTTCGAATTGGCTGTAAAACAAAACAAAACAAAATAATAATAAAATTTGTTTTATTTTTTTTTTTAAATACAAATGTTTTTCTATAAAAAAAAATTGAAAAAATCATTTTTTGAAAAAAAATCGATTATTTTGGTATTTTTCGACAATAATATAAATCTTTTTTTTTGTCTCCCCCAACTGATATTTTGTTTTTGTACTGTAATGAAGGTTTTTGCCTTCCACTTTTCCAGCTCAAAAAATTCAGCTGCTTATTTAAAAATTTGATTATTTTGTTGAAGATTTATTTTTCTTGGTTGAAATTTCATCTATTTTTCTTGAAAATGCAACTACTTGGTTAAAAATTGAACCATTTTTGTTAAAAATTCATTATTTTTGGTTGAAGATTCATTTCTGTGGTTAAAAAATTTGTTAAAAATTCATTTTTTTTATAGTAAATTATTTTCTCTAATTGAAAGTTACAATTTTTGAATTGTTGAACATCCGTATTTTTTGTTGAAAATTCAACTACTTGGTTTGTTAAACATTTATTTCTTTGGTTATAGATTTATCTCTTTGGTTTAAAATTGTATTATTTTGTTGAAAATTAGTTTTTGGTTCTTGCAAATTTTTCTCTTTTCGTAGATATTTCATTTTTTTGTTAAAAACTCCACGGTTTGAATAAAAATTAATCTGTTTTGATTGAAGATTCAGATATTTTGTTAAAAATTCGTCGTCTTTGGTTGAATTCAAGTTCAAATTGAAGAATTTTCAATTGTAAATCTTCAAAATTGTAGAACTTTAAATTGTGAATGCTTAAAATTGAAGGGGTTTTAATTTTTAAAACTTACAAATAAAAAGTATACAAGTTTTAAGTTTTGTGATTTAAAATGTCTGTGATTCTGATGATTTACATTCGCAATTTCGTGAATTTGGAAAATTTTGAATTGAAAACTTGACATTTGATTTCCAAAATCATCCAAATTCAAGAATTTTTATTTATACATCTGTAAAATTCAAGAGTTTTTAATTGCAGAATTTTGAATTGTAAATATTTTAAATTAAAGATTTTTATATTTTGACAATTTACAATTAAAAATTATGCAAGTTTTAAGTTTTACAATTAAAAAAGCTGTAATTTTCATGATTCACATTCGAAATTTCTTCAATTTGGAAGATTTAGAATTGGAAAATTAACGTCTGATTTCCAAAATCATAAAAATTTAAGAATTTTGATTTATACATCTAGAGAAGATGTTTTGATTCTCTTGAAACCATTCAAAATTCTTAAAAAGCTTCTTTTTCCAAATAATTTTTTTTTTTTTTTCAATTTCCATATTAAAAATACTTTTTTCAAATATTTTCAGAAGTTCTGAAAGTTTTAAATATCTTTTAAAATTATTCAAATTTTTCCTAAATTTTTTTTTCTCTAAAAAATTCCCTTCCAATATTCTAGATTATTTTCCAAAAATGTCGGAAATGTTTTTATATATTTTAAAATATGCTCTTAAAATTAAGTTTTCAAAAAAAGGTATTTTAAATATTCTTAGGAATCTAAAAAAAATTGTTATGCTCTTGAAAGTTCTTAATTATTTTGGAATCGTTTCAAAAATGCTAAGATTTCTTTAAATTACTCGAATTTTGTCTACAAATCTGTAATCTTCCAAAATCTTCGAAATTTTAGGAAATGTTTTGAAATCTTCTTCAATTTTCTCTTAGTATTGATTTTTAAAAATTAATTTTTATACTAAAAATGCATGTATTTGATATAAATGTATTTTTTTTTAGTAGAAAATTAATCTTTTTTGTCGGAAATTTATGTTTTTGGTTGAAAATTCATTTATTTCGTTGAAAGTGTAACTTTTCTGTTGAAATTTCGTTTCTTTTTATTGAAAATGAATTTTTTAACTGAAATTTTAGCTTTTACGATTTTGTTGAAAATTTATCTTCTTGTTAAAAATTCCGCTTTTTGATTATGTAAAAAAATCGCCTTTTTTGTTAGAACTTTAATCTTCTTGGTTGAAAATTCAACTATTTGGTTGAAAATTCAACTATTTTGGTCAAAAATTAATTTTTAAACTGAAAATTCATGTTTTTAATACAAATTCATCTTCTTTGTAGAAAAATTATCTTCTTGGTTTAAAATTTCTCTTTTTGTTTGAAAATTTTTTTTATTTAGTGGAAAATTTAGCTACTTTGTTAAAAATTCGTTTCTTCCTATTGGAGAAGTATTGTCTTTTAAAAATTTGTATCAAGCCTGAAATGAGAAAATTTGAGTTCTCAATTTTTGTTGAATTAGTAGTGCATTTTATATTTTTAGGGTTTTTATTGAGTTGGAAGGCATACGATTTTTTTTAATTGGAAGAGGTAATTTTTGTCTTTTTAGGATTTTTATAGTGTTCAGAAAAAATAATTTTTTCTTTTCGATTTTTTTCTGAATGTGAATAGGATAATTTGAGAAAAAAATATTTTCATTGAGTAGGAGGGGAGGAAATTTTGATTTTCAATTTTTTCTGAATTGGAAGTGGTAATTTTTTTTTTATTTGTATGATTCTTATAGAACTGGAAGGGAGGAAATTTGTGTTCTCACGTTTTTCTGAATAGGAAGATGTATTTGTTTGGTTTCTAATGTATTTACTGAGTTGGACGTTGTCTTTTTGGTCTCAACGGGTCAGGGGCAAGGTCAGTTCAAGGTCAAACTTAGAAAATTTATTTCAACTTCTTGGTTGAAAGTTAAACTACTTTCTCAAAAATTCCTTTCTTATGGTTGAAGATTTATAATTTTATTTAAAAAACTTTTTTTTTTTGTTAAAAATGATTTTCTTTTAAACTGAAAATTCAGGTATTTTGTTGAAAATTCAACAAATTGGTTGTAAAATAACATTTTTGTGGAAAATTCACATTTTCGGGTTAGAAATTAAACTGCTTTGTAAAAAATTCGTATTTTCGGCTGAAAAATTAAACAATTTGATCGAAAATTTAACTATTTGGTTGAAAATCGATATATTTTGTTAAAAATTCGTCTTTTTTGGGAGAAAATCAATTTTTTGGTTGAAAATAAAATTTTTTAGTTGGTAATAATCTGTTTTAGATCAGGATTCAAGTATTTTGTTGAAAATTTGTGTTTGTTGGTTGAATTCAACTGTTCTTTTTTTAAATATCAATTATAACATTTTTCGTTGGAAATTCATCTGTTTAGATTCATGTAAAAACAAAATGTGGACTTTTCAAGATTTCGAGAGAAAAAAGCTTTTTAAAAGCTTTGAAAGATTTCAAGGGAATAAAAAAGTGTTCTTTTACAGATTCTTGGGAATACTGAAATAAATCTTATTTTGAGAAATTTATTTTAGGATGAAATTAAAAAACATTTTTAAACATTTAAAAAGATTTTCAAAATTGTCAGAAAAGTTTCTGGAATTTTTTCATTTTGCAGCATTAAAAAAAAAGTTAGGAAAAATTCTACTAATTTAAAAAGATATTGAGAAGTTTTGAAAAAATTTCAAAAATAATTTGAAACTTGGAACGATTACAAGAAATTTAAAACAAAATGTAGATTTTGGAAAATTTTGATAAAAGGTTTTTAAGAATTTTGACAAATTAATTTTAAGATAAAATTGAAAAAAACTGAAAATACTTCGAAAGGTTTCGAAACTTGTCCAAAAAGAATTTGGAAGATTTAAAAGCAATTTTTTCAAAGTGATTTTTTAGGGTTATTTTTTTTTTTTGGATCTCCGATTTCGAATTCATCTTTAGAATTTTTTAAAAGAAATGATAGATCGTAAATCGAGACCAGAAAACTAAAAAATATCAATTTTCAGTGAAAATGATTTTGTAGATTGTTTTTTGGACCTCCGATTTCGAATTCTTTTTTAGAATTTTCGAAAAAGAAATGATAGATCCAAAATCGAGTCCAAAAAACTAAAAAATATCCAATTTTCGTGAAAATGATTTTCTAGGATTTTTTGGGGGTCTCTGATTTCGAATTCGTTTTTAGAATTTTCTAGGGTTTTTTTTGGATGGTCTCTGTTTTCGAATTCGTTTTTAGAATTTTCAAAAAAGAAATTATAGATCCAAAATCGAGGTCATAAAACTAAAAAATATTCAATTTCCGTGAAAATGATTTTCTAGGGCTTTTTTTATATCTCGGATTTCGAATTCTTTTTTACAATTTTCAGAAGAGAAACAATCAAACAGATGAATCTTCAACTAATAAAATTATTTAGAACAAATCATTTTAACTTTCAGCCACTGTTTTGTTGAAATTTAAACTATTTTGTTGAAAAGCCTTTTTTTCTTGTTGAAAATTAATTTTTTTATAAAAATCTAACTACTTCATTTTTGGAAAATTGATCTTTTTAGTTGAAAATTAAACTATTTGTTTGAAAATTTATCTTTTTTTTTGAAGATTCATTTGTTTGGGAATTCAAATTTTTTTTTAAACTCGTATTTTTTGTTAAAAAATAATTCATTTTGATTCAAAATGCATCTTTTTGAAAATTAACTTTTCAACTGAAAATTTCACTATTCCATTTTTGGCTTAAAATTGGTCTTCCTAGTTGAAAATTCATATTTTTTGGTTAAATTCAACTTTTTTATTTAAAATTTAAATATTTTTAATAACACTATTATATTATTAGTTGAAGATTCATATTTTTAATTAAAACTCTCACTATTATATATATATATATATATATATATATATATATAGTTTTAAGTACATTTTCTACTACGATGTCAGCATTATCCCTGTTCATCGAGGCTCTATGGCGCGTATGCATACTCTGTGGTGCCAAAACACCCGGAGCTTCAGCACGTTTCGATTCAATCATTGCGAAATCAGCGTGTCTACCTCTCAAAAAATGGATATTTACGCGGAGCGCTTCCCTAATCGCTGCTTGATCAAGCTGCGGCCGATGATAAGGAAGCGACATTAAAACCAACCGCGTAAAAGCAGGCACCTTCTTAGAGATGATCACGATTTCACGACAAGAAGAAATATTGACATGCAAGTTCCTTCTAAGCCCCAAAATCTGACTGACAGAATGGCAAGACAGAATGCGTCGCGTGTTCTATGTTTGATTGACTACATAAGTTCGCCCAAAAACTGTGTCTGTCGAAAATCCACCCAAGCCCAACGAGGCAGAGACTTTCTGGAGAGAGGTAAAAAACTGTGCTTCCTGGGAAGATGATCCATTCTGGTTTAATAGTATTCCTCTGAGATTTCCGATTTTGGCTGAAAAAATAAGTTAAACTTTAGTACTTAAAATTGAAAAATTTTAAATTGTATATCTTTGAAATTAAAAAGTTGTTAATTGTTGAAAATTTACAATGAAAAAATATAAAAGTTTGAACTTTTAAAAAAAATTCGGTAATCTTGATGATTTAAATTTGAAATTTCTTCAATTTGGAAGATTTAGGATTGAAAACTTTACTTTTAATTTCCAAATTCATCAAAATCATCCAAATTTACGAATTTTTATTTATAGATCTTTAAAATTAAAGAGTTTGCAATTGTAAATCTTCCCAATTTACAATTAAAAAGTTATGCAAGTTTTAGCTTTTATAATTAAACATTCTCTAATTTTTATGATTTATGATTAGAGAATTTTCGATTGTAAATATTCAAAACTCAAGAATTTTAAACTGCAAATCATTGGTTTAAAAGCAGATTTAGCATCTTAAACAAGTTTTTGTTATGTTATGTCAGCTATTTTCGTCCAAAAATGAAATTTTTAGAAAAAAAAACATTAGATTTCAAAGAAGAATTATATATTTTTTTTTTAATTTTTTGTTGCATTTATATTTTACATCGAAAATTGGCATTATGAAAGAAAAATCATTATACTTTGATCAAGATTTAGAATCTTTGAACAATTTTGGATTATTATTATTTTTTTTTTTTTTCGTCGGAAATTTGTATTTTTAATTTAAAAAATATATTTCAAAGAACATTCCCTATTTTCCAAAGATTTAGAATTTTGGAACAATTTAAGGTTATCATAAGATTTTTTAATTTTATTTTTTAATTATTATTTTTTAATTATTTTAATTAATTAATTTTTTTTTTAATTTTATTTCAAAATTAAAACATTTGGTTTAAAAGCAGATTTAGCATCTTAAACAAGTTTTTGTTATGTTATGTCCTGTTTGGAAAATTTAATAGTCTAAATAATTTAGACTTATTTTTAATTATTATTAATCATTCAGTTCAGAATCACTCATAAAGAAAGTTATTTGTTGTAGATTTTAATTTCATTTTACTAAGATATCTGGTTCTTAATAAAATATTATACTAACAAAAAAAATTTGTTGTTTAAATAAGCATGTTTGTTAAATGGTATTAATTATTACCTCACTAAGTGAAAAGTGGACTAAAAGTTTAGGAGTTCAGAAAAATACGCACCTTTTTAGCACTTATCTAAGAGAAGATAGTTATAAACAATTATAAATTGTTTAAACAACTACTTTTGTTAATTTGCATTATTTATTACTTTACTAAGTGAAAAGTAGGTAAAAAGTTGAACATTTCAGAAGAAACCGCAAATATATTGCATTAATAAAGAAGAAGATAGTTATAAACAATCATAATTTGTTTAAATAATTATTTTCGCTAAACTGAATTAATTATCAACTAGCAAAATGGAATAGTTAAATATACAGTTTAAAAAATTCATTTTACAAAAAAAAAGGAATTTTCAAAAGAATAGTTCAATTTTAAACCAAAGTGATGAATTTCAAACTAAAATGGTGAATCTTCGACTGGAATAGTTGAATTATCAACAGTGGAAGAGATGAATAAATTTTTAACTAAAGTTGTGGAATATTCAACTCAATTTCTTAAATTATCAATTATAAAAAATTAATTTGTAACAAAAAAAAAAGGACTTTTCAACAAAGTACTTAAATTTTTAGTCAAAAAAAGTAATTAAAAAAAATCGAATCCTAAAAAAAATGAATTTTTAACAAATGAGTTCAAGTTTTGATCAAGTAATTGAATTTTCAACCAAAATCATTAATTTTCTACCAAGAAAGACAATTTTTCGACCAAACACTTGAATTTTTAAATAAAAGAAAATTTCAAATAAGTAGGTAAATTTTTAAGCAAAATGGAATAGTTGAATATGATAAAGAGTGTGAAAGATATTAAATCCAATTTTTCTAACCTTGTAAGATTACAACATTTAAAAAAAATTCGAGTAAGTTTAAGAGATATTTCGAAATTTTTAAAAGATTTAAAAATAATATCAATCTTCAAAATATTTTACGAAAATTCAAATAAAATGTAGATTTTTGAAGATTTCCAATACAAAATTTAGAAGCTGTTTAAGAATTTTGAAAGGTGAACCAAAGTGAAGTGAACCAAAAAAGTGAACCAAAGAAATTTTCTTAAGATTTCTGACAAAATTCAAATTAATTTTTTTTTTAATATGAATTTAAAGAGAAATTCTAAAATGATTTCAAAACATTTTAAATGAGATATTACAGTTTTAAAAAAGAGTAGAATATTTTTAAGGGAAAATTTTCAATTTTGCCAATCTATCAAATTTGCAAAAAAGTTGAGTAAGTTTAAGAGATATTTAGAAATTCTAAGAATATTTAAAAATAATGTATAGGTGCAGTTAAAATAATTTAGGATCAATTAAATACAGATTTTGAGAAATAAAAAAAATCCATTGAATTAAATAAAATTGAGTGAATTTAGAAAAATTCAAGTAAATTAAAAAAAATTCAAGATAATTCCAAAGAATTTAAAAGAATTCAGAATCAATAAGAAAATGTCAAATCTCTTCAAATCTTTAAAAACCTACTAAATTCTAACCAATGAAGTGACTAACGGTTACAAAACAATTCAAATGAATTTAAAAGAATTTTTAAATCCATTTGCTTCAGTAAAATTTGAGTGAATTTAGAGGAATTTAAGGGAAACGAGAAGAATTCGATGAAATTCATAACGAATCAAACTGAATAAAAAAAAACAATCAAGTAAATTTCAAAACAATTAAACTTTTTTTTTAAATCAATTGAATTGAGTAGAATTGAGTGAACTTAGAAGAATTAAAAAGAATTGAAAAGAATGAAGGATAAATTAATAAGAATTCAGGGCCATTTACAAATCTTAAAACCCTAAGTTCTTAGAAAACTTCAAATATGTACATTTTGTTCTAAATTTGTTGAAAAAATTTTAAATTTTTATGATTTGTTCAACTGTTCCAATTTCTGAACTTCAAAATATTTCTAAAATTATAGGGATTTTTCCTAAAATTGCTTCAAAATTTGGTAAAATACGAAAAATTGTTTCAAAATTTCAAATAATCTTTTAAATGTTTCTGATCAATCTTTCGAAATGTTCAAATCTTTTTTAAACATTCTTTCAAAATAAATTCTTCAGATTTGAAAATTTTCACAGAAATCATTAAAAAAATTGTTTCATTTACGTCAATACCATTCAAAATCCTTGAAAAGCTTTATCCTTATATTCAAAAATTTAAAAACATGTCGTTTCTTAATAATTTTTAAAAATAATAATCGATTTTCAGGATTTTTTCAAAACTTTTGAATATTTTTCTAAATTATTCAAATTCATCCTGGAATTATAGATAAGTTCTCAACAAAAAATGGAATAGCTACATATTCAATTTAAAAATTAAGTTTTAACTAATAAAAAAAAAAACGAATTTTCACCTAGTTGAATTCAACCAAAAAGATTAATTTTTAACAAAGTACTTGAATCTACAGCAAAAAAAAAATGAACTGTCAAAAAAGAAGATTAATTTTGTAACCAAAAAGACGAATTTTTAATAAAATAGATGAATTTTCCACCCGATACCATGAATTTTCAACAAAAAAGTAATTTTTCTACCAAATAGTTAACTTTTCAAATAAATAGTTAAATTTTTAACTAAAATAATTGTATTTTCTACCAAATTATTGAATTTTCATGCTAATACTATTTTCATCCTGTAATACTTGATATTTCAGCCAAAAAATATTTTAATTTTAAATAAGAAATAGTTTAATTTAATCATAGAATAAGAATTTTCGTAAAAATAGTTGAATCATCAACAAAATACATGAATTTTCAAGATTTTATAAAGTTTAAAACAAAATCAATTTATAAAGATTTCGAATGAAGAATTTTCTAACGATTCATAGGAAATTTAAAATGTCTTTGTTTTTCATTTTCGAAAATTATTTTAATATAATATTCCAAAAGATATCCAAAATTATGTTCAAAAATCTGAAAGATTGGTGGGGAATTTGTTTTTATTTTGCGGAACTTAAAAATGATTTCCTAAAATTTCGAAAAAGAAAGTATAAGATTTTTTGCAGGATTACCAAATTTAAAAAGAAATCGAGTTTATTCAAGAAATATAAAGAAGTTTTGAAAAGGTTCAAAAATAACTAAGAGAAGATTTCAAAGGATTTAAAACGATTTCAAAAAATTTAAAACGAAATGTAGATTACAAGAATTTCGAAAAAAGTAGGGTTTTAAGAATTTTAAAAGGTTTCAAGAGAATAACCAAGTTACTTTCAGATTCGAAGGCAATTTTTTCATTTTGCAGAATTTTGAAAGATATAATCATCGTTATAATATTATATTAACATTATAGTTATATTATTTATAGTAATTTTGTTTTCCTGATTTAGAATTTTTTCAAACTGTGCAAATACATGTCTTCTTTTTAACTAAGAGATCAATTTTCAAACAAACATAAAATAGTTACATTTTGAGCTAAAAATGAATTTTAAACACAAATGATGAATCTTCAACTGAAAAAATTAATTTTCACTCAATTGTGGAATTTTCACAGAAAAAAAATCAGTAAAGTGTGTTAATTTTTATCCAAAGAGTTTAATTTTTAACTTAAAATATCAATTTGCAACGAAAATCGAGTTGCGAAATATTCAGTTAAAAATTAATTTTCAACCGGAAAAAAAATGTTAATCAAATTGTATGAATTTAATCAAATAAATGATTTCTCTAGTACAAAGGAGGAAAAAATGTCACTAAAAAAACAAAGTTGTAGAAAATATTAATTTTATTTAAAGATCATTTTTAACAGGGTAGACAGCAACTGACTGTCCTGGAACTGGCGAAACGACAGGTTGACCGCCATGTGCAGCGGCGGCAGGCCGCGTTCACGCAGGTCTTGCATGTCGCGCAGGGCTCGGGAGATCACCCAGTAGCCCAATGGCACGATCAGACCACTCTGTTCGGCCAGCGGCACGAATTCGCTAGGCGGCAACAAGCCGCGCTCACCGTGGCGCCAGCGCACCAGAGCTTCGAGGCCAACGATATGACCGTCGTCCAGGTCCAGTCGCGGCTGGTAATGCAGCTCCAACTCATCGCGACGCAAGGCCCGGCGCAGTTCACTTTCCAGGTCGGCCAGGCTGCGCGCGTTGCGGTTGATGCGTTCATTGAAGATATGAAAGGTACAGCCCTGGGTGCTTTTGGCCTGCTGCATGGCGATATGGGCATGCCACATCAACGGGTCGGCGCCAGCGCGGGCTCGAGCATGGGCCATGCCCAGGCTGCAACCGATCAACAGGCTAGACGAATATTCCAGGAAATAATTGAATTTTTACAACAACAAAAAATAATTTCAACAAAATAGTTTTAATTTTCTATCAAATAGTTGAATTTTCAAATAAATATTTATATTTTTCACTGAGTAATTAAATTTTTTACCACAATACTTGAATTTTCATTAAAAAAGATGAATTTTTAGTCAGACGGATTAACTTTCTACCAAAAAAGACAACACTTCTACAAAATGTAAGAATTTTCATCCTAACAGTAGAATTTGTTATAAAAAAAGATGAATTTTGGAAACAAAAACACGAATATTCCAGAAAATAATTCAAGTTTCACCAAAAAAGCTTAATTTCAACAAAATAGTTTTAATTTTCTATCAAGCAGTTGACTTTTCAAACCAAAAAGAGGAATTTTTTATGAAAGAAATAAAATGTCAACCGGAATAGTCGAATTTAAAAAAAAAATGAATTTTCTACAAAATAGTTAAATTTTTAAATAAATAGTTCATTTATATTTTTAGTTGAAAATTGATATTTTAAGTTAAAAATTGATATTTTTAATTGAAAATTGATCTTTTGCAGTTTAAAATTAATTTTTTTTAAAGATTCATCGTTTTAGTTGAAAATTCATCTCTTTCATTGAAAACTGAACTACTATGTTGAAAATTGTTTTTGTTGTTGTTGAGAATCAATCTCTTTAACTAAAAAAGTAACTGTTCCTTTTTTGGTTGCAAATATATATGTATTTTTAATTGAATATTTATACTATTAATTGAAAATTGCTCTTTTGTAGTTAAAAATTAATTGTTTTTTAAAGATTCATCGTTCTGGTTAAAAATGCATCTCTTTGGTTGAAAATTTAACTACTTTGTTGAAAATTCGTTTTTTTTTTTATTGAGAATTTTTATTTTTTTTTTACTAAAAATCTAACTTGAATTTTTGGTTGAAAAATGATATTTTTAATTGAAAATTTATATTTTTAGTTGAAAATTGATATATTTTCACTTTCAGCAAAATAGATGACTTTTTAACCAAAAAAGATTTTGTACTAAAAAGAAATGAGTTTTCAACCCAAAAAAGAAGAATTTTCAATAAGAAAAATTATTTTTCACCAAAAAGTTGAACTTTCTTCCAAAGAGGTGAATTTTCAACAAAATAGTTGAATTTTTAATCAAATAGTTAAATTTTCAAGCCAATGAGACACATTTTTTCGAAGATAGTTGAATTTTTAATAAAAAAGTTTATTTTTGATTCAGAAATATGAATTTTCTATCAAGAAAGATAAATTTTCAATAAAAAATGAAACAATTAAATTTTTAGATAAAAACTTAATTTGTACAAAATAAAAAGAAGAATTTTCAACGAAATTATTGAATTTTGAAGCCAAAAAGTCGAATTACCTACAAAGCAGTTTAGTTTTTAATCAAAAAAAAAAGTTGATTGTCGACCCAGAAAGGTGAATTTCCAATAAAAAATAAAACAATAAAAAATTTTCAAGAAAAAAAAAATGGATCAAATTTCAGTCAAAATATTAATTTTCATCTAAAATAATCAAATTTGTAAGAAAATAGTTAAATTTTCACCCAAAGAAATGAATTTTCAATTAAAAATGTGAATTTCTAAAAAAATTCAACTTTCAAATGACAAGTTTTATTTTCGAATAAAAAACCTGAATTTTGCATAAAGAAGATTAATTTTCAACCAAGGAGATGAACTGTCAACTAAAATGAAGAATATTTTACGAAAATATAAATTTCTAACAATGAATTTAACTTGAAACCAAAAAGTTGAAATTTCAATCAAAAGACATAAAATTTCAACAAAGAAGATTAATTTTCCACCAAAAAGTACGAATTTTCAACAAAATACATCAATTTTTTATAATTTTTATATATACATAATTTATAATTTTTAACCAAAAAGATAAATTTTCAACTAAAAAAGATAAATTTTCAACCAAAAATTGAGTAGTTAAATATTTTTGAAGTGTTTTGAAATCCTTGAAATCTTTGTGAAATATTTCAAGTCCCTGTGAAATCTTTGAAATTTTTAAAAATATTTTCAAATCTTATCGAATCGTTGAAATCTTTGTCAGATCTTTTAAATATTTGAAATCTTCTGAAATCTGTGTGACATTTTTTAAATATTTTGAAATCATTGAAATCTTTGAAACTTTTAAAATGTTTTGAAACCTTTGAAATATTTTCTAATCTTTGAAATCTACTGAAATGTTTCGAAATCTTTGTAAGATATTTGAAATTTTTGAAATATTTAGAAATCTTTGAATTGTTTTGAAATCTTTTCGAATCACTGAAATATTTTTAAACTCTTTGTGAAATATTTAAAATTTGTATGAACGCTTTAAGTCATTTGAAATCTTTGGAATCTTTTCGAATTTTTTTAATCTTTTAAATTATTTTGAAATATTTGAAATTTTTGTAATCTTTAAAATTTTTGCCAAATCTTTGAAAAAAATTTCAATTTTAAATCAAAAACAGTTGAATTTTTATTTGAATAAAATAATTTTCCACAAAAAAAAATATTTATCAAAATAGCTAAATTTCCAGCCAAGGAGATGAATCTTTAACCAAAAAATGTGTTTTGAACAAAGTAGTTCAAGTATCAACAAATTATTTGATTTTTCGAACAAAAAAGATGATTTTTCAGCGAAAAATGTAACAGTTGATATTTCGAGCAACAAAGATTTTAATTTTTAATTAAAAACAGTTGAATTCAACCAAAAAATACTAGTTTTTAACAATTTAAACAATCGAATTTTCAGTTTAAAAAATTAATTTTCAATCAGAAAATTCAGAATTTTTAACAAATCAGATCAATTTTTTAGGCAAAGAGGTATTCAACCAAAAAAATTAATTTTCAACAAAGTCGTTTAAATTTCAATCAAGCACTTGAATTTGAACTAAAGAGAGATCAATTCTCAACGAGAAATATAATAGGAAAAATTAATTTTTGACGAACTATTTGACTTTGCAACTGAAAAAGATACATTTTGCACCAAAAATTCAATCGTTAAATTTTCAGTTTAAAAAATTAATTTACAGCGAAAAAACATCATTTTCAAAAAGTTGAATTCGGCTGAAAAAGACAAATCTGAACAGAATAGATGAATCCTGAACCAAAATGATGAACTTTCAACAAAAAAAAATTAATTTTTCACCAAAACAGACGAAGTTTTAACGAACTGGATCAAATTAAAAAAACTTTTATTTTAACCAAATAATTTACTTTTTCAACAAATTGTTAAATTTTCTAGCCAAAAAGACGAATTATCATAAAAAAAACTAGTTGAATTCAACGAAAATAGATTAATTTTTAACAAAATATTAGAATGCTTGACCAAACAGATGTATTTTCATAAAAAAATATTATTTTTCTACCCAAATACAAAAATTTTCAAATAAATAGTTGAGTTTCCAAACTAAAAAGGGGTACGCTATTAAATTCAAAATAAAAAAGCTTCAAATTCCTAAGATTGCAAGTCGAAATAAATTGCATTTTTAACAAAATAGTAGAATTTTCAATAAAAAAAAACTTGATTATCAAAACGAATATTTTCAACAAAATAATTACATTTTCAACCAAAGAGATAAATCTTAAAAAAAAAATAATAATAATTTTTAACAGAACAGCATAATTTAATTTTAAACCAAAGTGAATTTTTACTCTAAAAAATTAATTTTCAATACAAAATTTTTTTCAAACAAATAGTTGAATTTTCAACCAAAGATATAAATCTTCAACAACAAAAATTATTTTTAACAGAACACCATAATTTAATTTTAAAACGAAACGAATTTTTACACTAAAAAATTAATTTTCAATAAAAGAATTTTTTTCAACCAAATACTTAAATTTGCAATCAAAGAGATAAATCATCAACAAAAAAAAAATAATTTTTAACAGAACAGCATAATTTTATATAAAATTTTCAAAAATTAGTAAAATTATTAAAGTTGCGAAACTATTGAAACTTTCTATAATGATAAAAACTTCTCAAATTTTTAAAATTGATAAAATTACAAAAATTTCTAACATATGTGAAATTTTGAAAAAGTTATGAAATTGTCAAAATTTCTGAAATGTTGAACATTTCTATAATTATAAAAACTTCTAAAATTTTCAAAATTTATAAAATTACCAAAATTTATGAAATTTCTAACATATCTAAAATTCTGAAAAAGTCATGAAATTATTAAAATTCCTAAAATTTTCAAAATTCATTAAATTTATCAAATGTTCAAAATTTATCAAATGTTCTAATATTCTAAAATTTGAAATTTTCTAAAATTTTTTTAATATTTCAAATTTGAAAAAATATTCAAAATTTGTAAAATATTCAAAATTTTTAAACTCTTTAAAATATCTAATATTTCTGAATTTTATGTAATGTTAAAAAATTCTCAAATTTATTAACATGTATGGTAATGGCTGAAGAATCAATGAAAGAATTTTTATTATTAATAAAATTTATGAAATCATAAGCTCTTAACTGAAAACCATTTTTTTCTTCACTCATATAAAATGTAACTTTGTTTTCAGTATTAAAAGTAGTATAAATATTTTCTAAATCTGTACCTTTGTAACTGTATAGAAAAACCATATCAAAACGATTTACATTTTTAAAGAAAAAATCTGGGTTGATTTTTCTGCTAATTAGCTCATTATCTATATCTTTTTGATCAATGATATATCTTCCACCAAACTCACGATAATTAAGAAAGAAAATGTCTCTTATTTTTAATTCTTCAATATTATCATAAATATCATTTATTGTATTCAATAAAGATTTAGACTCTTGTTTTAGTAAAGATTTATCATCTTCAGTTAATGCAAAAAAACTTTGTCTTTCTTTTCTTCTACGAGCCATGTAAGCTACCTTTGGTATCTACGTATATTGTTTTTTTCATTTGTAAAAGTAGCCTTATATTACTGGATTCAACTATTTTGTTGAAAATTTGTTGTTTTTTCATTGAAAATTAATTTTTAAACTGAAAATTCAACAATTCTATTTTTGGTTAAAAAATGAGAAAAAAATTCATCTCTTTGGTTGAAAAATGAACTGTTTTGTTGAAACTTCGTTTTTTCTTTGACTAAAAATTAATTTTTTTACTGTCAGTTTAACTATTCGAGTGGAAATTTTAATTATTTTGTTTAAACAAATTTCTTTTGTTTAAATTAATTTTTTAAACTGACAATGTAAATATTTCAGGTGAATATTCCATTATTTTAGTTAAAAATTCATCTTTCTGGTTGAACATTAATGTTCTTATAAATTTATTTATCTAATTTTTTTTTGAAAATTTGTTGCTTTTGGGTTGAAAATTTTTTTTTTTTTTTTTTTTGAAAATCTTTTTTTTTTTTTGTTAAAAATTTTTTGTTTTTTTTTAGAAAGATGTATTTTCAACAATATAGTTGAAGTTTCAACTGAAAATAGATTTTAGAAGAAAAATAGAATCGTTAAATTCTCATTTTGAAGAACTAATTTTAAATACTTAACCCAAAAAGATGAATTTTTAACCAAGAAGATTAAATTTCGACCAAAAGATGAATTTTTGACAAAATACACAAATTTTCAACTAAACGGTTTAATTTTCAAGTAAAAAAGATAAATTTACAATAAAAAATATACAACTTAAATTTTTGATGAACTAACAAATTAAAAAAATAATAAATTATCATCCAGTTGAATTCAACGAAAAAATACGATTTTTTTCAAAATAATTGATTCCTTGACCAAATAGATGAGTTTTCAACAGAAATCGTCAAATTTCTATTCAAATACACGAATTTTCAAAAAAATATTTAAATTGCAAAGCTACGAAGTCGAGTGTTTTTGAAAACAATTGACTTTCAAATGGAAAATGAGGAATTTTCAATGCTAGAAAATTGCAGTTTTTTCGAAAAATTTCCACTTTTGGCCCACTTTTCAATTAGAATAAGGTAATAATTAATTCAAGTAAATAAGAGGCATTGCTTAAAAAATTTGTTATTATTTTCAATAATATTCTCTTTGAGTAATGTTGGGAAGTTGCTTTTTTTAATGGAATTTTCAAATTTTTGTCCACTTTCACTTGGATTGAGTTAATATTTAATTCAATTCAACAAACATAATTGTTTAAACGAATAATTATTGTTAATAGCTTTTGTTTGCTATATTGAGGTTAAAAAGTTGCGGGATTTCCTGGAATTTTTAACTTAGTGTCCACTTTTTACTCAGTGATGAATTATGTAATTTAACAAACATAATTGTTTAACAATTTATTACTGTTTATAACTACCAGCTTCTAGATTATTATTAGAAACTTGCGAGTTTTTTTTTTAATTTTTATCTTATTTTCGTCTTCTTAGTTTGGAAAAAATAATATAACAATAATCAAATATTTTTATATAAAAAAATTATTTTTAATATTTAAAGTTTCTGAAATTATTGTTTGAATTTGAAATAATATAAATAGACAACAAAAATTTCTGCATGAATTTTTTTTCAGTTATAGTTATTTTTAAATCAAACCATAATTTTAGAAATCTTAAACATTAAAAATAATTTTTTGTTCTGAAAAATATTTGATTATTGAATTTTCAATAAATTAATGTAATTTATTTTAAAAAATTTAATTGTTGCAATTCGGAAATTTTTTAGTTCAGATATTTTATAATTCGTCAATTTTCTGTCATGAATTTTATTATTTGGAAATTTTTCAATTCGGGAATTTTACTATTCAGGAATTTTCCAATTCGGGAATATTATTAATTGGAAATGTTTACATTCGGAAATTTTATTATTCAGGAATTTTCCAATTTGGAAATTTCATTATCTGGAAATTTTTTTATACGGGAATTTTATTATTCGTGAAATTGTGGTGACCACTGCCGGCACCACCAATGAGCGCTTTCTCAAAAGTTATAACGCTGAACACAAAGCCAATATGTTCGTGATCAGCGCCAAGGACCATGGCGAAGCGTTCAAGATGCTCGAGACTGGCCGGGCGGTAGCGTTCTATATGGACGACGCGTTGCTCTACGGCGAACGCGCCAAGGCCAAGGACCCGCATCACTGGGTGGTCGTCGGCGAGGAGCAGTCGCGGGAGATCTACAGCTGCATGGTGCGCAAGGATGACCCGCAGTTTCTGACTGTGGTCAACGAAACCCTGGGCGATCTGTACCGCTCGGGAGAGATCAACGGGATTTACCAGCGCTGGTTCGAGCAGCCGATTCCGCCCAAGGGCTTGAACCTGGAGTTCCCGATGACCAGCGAGTT
Source organism: Andricus grossulariae (assembly GCA_011634705.1). Taxonomy (NCBI): domain Eukaryota; kingdom Metazoa; phylum Arthropoda; class Insecta; order Hymenoptera; family Cynipidae; genus Andricus; species Andricus grossulariae. The sequence continues at coordinate 266,049,779 of JAABKJ010075445.1, forward strand.
GAAAGCGATCATCGCCAAGCCGGTGAGTGACCCAGTGGAGTAGGCCTGGGGTAACCCGATAAAACTGTGGGAGCAGGCAAGCCAGCTCGGTGACGAAGCCAAGGCCATGCAGGTTTTGGGGAACGCGAACAACATCATCTGCCTCCGCATCCTTGATACCGATACGCAGGAGTTCGTGGCGAAAAAGATGACGCCAACTCGCTACAAATACGTGATGCGTACTCAGGGCAACTCGGCAGGTGAAGGCGGGGTGGTGCAGGGCGGGAATGTTGGTGAGCGCCTTATGCAAGAGGAGGGTGAGCGCTTCCCAACAGCGCTCCTCGGCGAGCTACCAGACCTCGAATATCTCGCGGTGTTTGCGGGCGGTGATATCCGCAAGGGGCGACTACCCATTCTTACCGGCCCGACTGCCAACTGATTCCGGAGCAAAAAATGACTGTCTCGATTCCACTAGAAATTCAGCGGCTCACTGGCCTGGATGAGGCCTCAACAACTCGGCTGCGCACGTTTGACCTGGAATGGCGTTGTGGCACGCAATTCATCTTCAAGATGCTTGAGGCGGGCCATAAACCCGAGGTGTTCACGAAACATTGGCAAGTTTCGTAGTTTTGCACACGATTGAAATCCCAAAAAGCTTTAAATTTAAATTTATCATCATGAATCATCGTGAAAGTATCAAATCTATTATGAATTCAAGCATTTGTTTGAAAATAAACTTTTTTGTTGAAGTTTCATATTTTTGGGTTGAAAATTCAACTTTTTTGTAGAAGATTCGTTTTTTAGGCAAAATGTTGAACTTGCAACTAAAAAAGATAAATTTTTAACCAAAAAGGGAATAGTTCAAAAAAATTTATTTTCAACCCAATATGCAAAGAATTTTCATCAAAATAGTTAAATTTTCAACCAAAGAGATGAAACATAGTTGCATTTCCAACAAAATAATTACATTTTCAACCAAATAATAGAATTTTTATAACCAAACGAGATGAATTCCGAAGCAAAAATATAATAGTAGCTTTTTCAATAAAAAAATTAACTTTCACTGAAAAATTTATATATATGTAGTATAATTTATAAAGATGTATTTCTAATGTTTTTCTTTTAATATTTCAATTTGGAATATATAGTTCCGTTTTAAATATTCACATTGGAGAATTCTTTAATTTTGAACATTTGCAATTGAAGATTTTTCAATATGCAATGTGTATAATAGAAAATGATGTAATCTCAAATGCTTTTTTCAAATACTTCAATTCGGTAGATTTAAAATTAAAACTGATTGAATTTCAAAGATTCAAGGTGGAAGTTTTGCCAATGTTATGTATTCACAATTGACCAATTTTCAATGGCGAATAGTGAATATGACAGCGTTGATTTATTTTCTAGATCCACTTTAAATTTTTCACATATGTAACATATGTTTCCAGTATTAGGAAGGAAATGGTAATCCGGGTTTCTTTGGTAGGCAGTAATTAAATTGTATTTAATAAGAAGAAGCAGGAAAAAATTACAAAAATGTGTTACGTAATTTATGGATGGTCCAGTCGTTGATATATAGTTATTATTGTTAGCTGAAAATTGAACTATTTAAATTTTGATTGAAAATTCTTCTTTTGTTGAAAATTTATCTACTTTGTTGAAAATTCATTTTTTTTAATTTTGAAAACTAATTTTTTAAAGTGAAAATTAAACTTATTAATTTTCGGTTAAAAATTCATATTGTTTAGTTAAAAATTCGTCTTTTTTGGAAAAAAATTAATCTTCCTGATTAAAAATTCATTTTTTTGTTTGAAAGTTGAACTGCTTTATTAAAAAATTATTCTATTTTGTTGTAAATGCAATATTGTTAAAAAAAAATTTTTTGTTTACAGTTTTTTTTTTATCCGAATTTTTATCTGAAGTTCAACTGTCTTCTAAAAAATTTGTCTTTTTGTCTCAAAAATTCAAATATTTGATTGAATTTTAATCTTTTTTGTTTGAAAATTGGATCATTTAATTGAAAATGCATCTTTGTATGCTGAAACTTCAACTATTTAATTAGAAATTTATAACAGGCCCGAGTGATCAAAACGGCTCATGGGTGTTCCTCTGTGGGACTTTTTTTGTTGTTCTCGTCACAGGGTGAAGGCCGAAGTGTCGGGTTGACGGGGCAGGGCCTGGGCAGAGTATCGGCGCTGCGCATATGGATCGCCATCGTTCAGATGCAGGATGGTGCTGGTCGGCCAGTGGGAAAATTCCCGGCTCGTCAGTCAGGCGCTTAGCCTCTACACTGGCCCGCCACTTGTCTTTCAAAGGATGAAATGCAATGCACCCACCTGAACCGTCTATCGTGATCCAGCGTTTTACCGAGGCCCACCTGGAGGGCGTCGCCGCGCTCTACAACGAACCGGCTGTTTGTCGTCAGGTGCTGCAAATGCCTTTTCAGTCTGTTGAGATGTGGCGCAAGCGCCTGGTGATGGATAACGAGCGGCGCCTGCAACTGGTGGCGGTGCAGGGCACTGAGGTGATTGGCCAATTGGGGCTTGAGCAGTACTTGCGCTTATAATGTAAGTTTTCAATTTTTTATTGAATATTGATCTTTTTTAGTTGAAAATTCATTTCTTTGATTGGAAGTTCGTTTTTTTGTTGTTGAAAATTACTTTTTTTATATGAAAATTAAACTTACAGTTGAAAGTTCATCATTTCAATTTGAAAATTCATCTTGAAATTTTAACTACTTTGTTGAAAATTGATATTTTTTAATTGAAAATTCCACTGCTCGTCTAAAAGATGAACTACTTTGTTACAAATTTTTTTCGTTGAAGGTTCATCTCTGGTTGAAAATTGAACTATTTTGTTGGACATTCGTTTTTTTAGTTTAAAATTAATTTGTTAAACTGATAATGTAACTTCTTGATTTTTGGTTGAAAATTGACCTTTTTAGTTGAAACTTAACTATTTTTTTGAGAATTCATGTATTTTATTAAAAATTCATCTTTTTGGTAGAAAATTAGTCTTCTTGGTTTTAAAATTTATCTGTTTGGGTAGATTGCAATCCTTTGAAATTCCTTGAAACTATTGAAATAAATTAAAAATTTATTGGAAATTTTTTAATTTTACAAAAATATTTCAAATTCTTTAGAATGTTTTTAAATCCCTTGACATTTTTAAAGCTCTTGAAACTTTTTAAAACTCTTAATAATTCCTTGGAATTTGTCAAGTACACTAAAATCTTAAAAAAGTCTTTAAAATCCCTTCAAATTATTGAAATCAATCAAAAATACCTTGGATTTTTTTAAATACCCTAAAAAATGTAAAATTCTTTCAAATCGCTTCAAATTACTGAAATAAATAAGAATTTTTTTTGGATTTTTAAATTCCCTAAAATATTTCAAATCCTTTGAAATACATTCAACTTTTTGAAATAAATTAAAAATTCAATGGAATCTTTTAAAATTCCTTAGAATTTGTAAAATACCCTCAAATAAAAAAAAATTGTTTGAAATCCCTTAAAATTATTGAACTCAATTCAAAATTACAATTGTAATTTTTTAAAATTAAAAATTTTTCAAGTCTTCAATTTAAAAATCAAAGTTCTACAGTTTTGAAGAGTTACAATTAAAAATTCTTGAGTTTCGAAAATATATTTAGAATTGAAAATTTTTCAATTTTCAATATTTATACTTCAAAGGTATGTAATTTTGAAAGTTTTTTTGAAATAGTTCAATTTTGCAGATTTACAATTGAAAAATCTTGAATTTTAACGATTTGCAATTAAAAATTCTTTAATATTTCAAATTTATAATTAAAGATTCATTAATTCGGAATACTCATAGTTTAAAATTATGTATTTTTTAACGTTTTTTGGAATAGTTCAATCTTTAAGATTTAAAATTGAAAAATATTCAATTGTGAAAACTTAAAATTGAAATTAATTTATTTTTTTAAATGTATAAATAAAAAATTTTAAATTCTTACAAGATTTAAGAGTTTTCAATTCTACATCTTCCAAATTGAAGACATTTCAAACTGAAAATCTTCCAGAATCTTTTTTGAAAATTTTAGAAATGTTTTGGAATTAAAAAAAATTTAATTAAAAAAATTGAAATCTTCACAAGTTACAATTTATTTTTGAATCGTTTCAAAATTTCTAAATATCTCTTAAAATTACATGAATTTTCAACAACAACAAACTTATTAAATAAAATTGCTTAAAAATCTTCTAGCTTCCTTTTTTTGAAAACTTTAGAAATGTTTTTGAATATCTTTTAGAATTAATTTTTTTAAATAAAAGTCATTCAAAATGTTCCTGGGAATCTAAAGAAATTTTTTTCGTTTTCTTGAAACCTTTCGAAATCCTTGAAAAGCTTTTTTTTCGAAATATTCACAAATTTAAATTTAAAAAAAAAATTGAAATCTTCTCAAGTTTTGAATTATTTTTGAATCGTTTTAAAATTTCTAAATATCTCTTAAAATTACTCGAATTTTTCACACACAAAAAATTAAAAATAAACAAAATTGCCCGCGCCGATCTGCGCATCGCCCGCCACCAGCGCGGCCAGCGATTGCGCCTCCGCGCGCAACAGGCGGCTTTCGACCAGCACCTCTATCTCGGCCCGGTGCGTCGTGGGCGCTGGGTAGGCGCCGAAAAACTCCCCCGGCCCATGACGCGCCAATTGCTGGCGCTGGCCGTCGATGCCAAAGGTCTGCACCGCCACGCAGCCGTCGACGATCAGCCAGCAATGGTGCGACGCTTCCCCTTGCCGGGCCAATATCTGCTTGGCGCCGACCTGCTGCGGAACCAGCACGCGGCGCAGCAGCTCCGCCGCCTTCCGATCACATCGGAAAACCGCTGCTAGCACCTCGACCTGTTCCTCGACCTGCAATCCTTCACTCCTCGGTGACGATCGATCGTTCCGTTACCGGCATAGCCTATGCGCTCCGGATGAACAGGAGGGCAGGATGATTCTCGGAAAATATGTGATCTGCATCACGGCCATCCCTAGGAGACTCATAACCATTCCTTATTTAAAATATTAAACTGTATTATAGTCAAAAAAAAAGACACATTCAAGTGTCTTCTTTACTTTTAATTTTTTATTCTAAAGGCTTACTATCTTTATCTCCTTTAGCTTCTTTTCTAGCTTCCCATTTTGCTTTTTGTTCAGCTTTTATAGTTTTTAATTTTTCACTTTGCTCTGGAGTTAGCACTGCTGCAATTTTAGCCTCTGTTTCTTGATGTTGTGCTTTCATAATTTCTTTTACTTGAGTTTTTTGAGCTTCAGTAAGCTCTAGTTGTTCATACATTGGTTGTGGACCACCTCTTTTATGTCCTTGTTTATGAGGAGAAGCATCTTCAGCAGCAAAAGCACCCATTGGAAGAATTGAAGCCATAGCTAAAGCAATTATTGTCTTTTTCATAAATATACCTAATGTTTGTTTTCTTATGAAAAGAATACACTATTTTTTATAAATTAAAAGGGTTTAGAAGGTAAATGTTTTCAGTCAAGTTTCGCAAAAAGTACCACCTACATCGCTATGCGGGCTCTGGTCCGAATCATCGTCGGAACTGCCGCTTCTACTCGTCCGATGCCTCCAGCTCGGGGTTGCAAGGCTACAGCGTCAACGCGATCACAGAGCTTGAGGACGGGGGGTTGAAGGTCCGCCTGGACCTTCCATTACGTCAGCCTCGCAAAACCGATGCTGAGACCAAACCCGCTTCGCCACGCGTTGCCGGCGTGGGCGTGAAACGTGATGCGATGTCATTGCTGGCGCTCTTGCATCTGTTGTGGACCGAAAGCGGTCTGATCAACTGGTACCCGGCAATGGATGGAAAGCGTAGCGAGCGGCTTGTCGCTCGCTTGATGGTTGAGCAAGCGGAGAGGATCAACACTGCACGAATGATGTTGAACGATGTGCTGTTGGTACCAGCCGCCGATAGCTCCAAAGAGCAGGATAGGAACCTTCAGGTGGTGGCGGATGCCAGGAGTTTTCAACTAAATGGTTCGATTTTCATGGAAAAAATAATCATTTCCAACAAAAAGGGTAAATTTGAACCAAGGAGTTGAATTGTCCACCATTTTGAAACCAAAAATACAAATTTTCTACAAAAGAGTTAAATTTTCAACAGAAAAGTTAATTTTTTTACCAAATTTTGACTTTCAAATAAAATTCTTGAATTTTTAACCAAGTACATGAATTTTCATCCATCTGGTTCAATTGTCATACCAACAATATTAATTTTCATAAAAATAGTTAATTTTCAATAAAATAGTTGAATTTTCTATCACTTTCAAACAAAAAAGACTAATTTTCTTCAAAAGAACTAAATTTGCAATGAAAAAGTAAATTTTCAACCAAGTAGTTGAATTTTCTGGAATTTTCAAACCAAAAGGACGATTTTTCTACAAAAGAGTTCTATTTTCAACGAAAAAGTTTATTTTCAGCGAAATCTGTACTTTCTATCAAAATAGTTGCATTGCCTGTGCTGGGGCGTATTGCCGAGGTCAAGGTGCCCTCCCGCCAGCTGCCGCTGCCCGCGCTGTACCTGTTGGCAGCGGTGCAAGAGGCCTACGCGTACCTGACCGGCAAGCCTATCTTGCTGAGCATGGCAACGTTACGGCTGTTGATACGCGAGGAGCACCGTACCCGCTTTGACCACCGTAAAAGTGAAGAGGAACTGGGGCTGAGTTTTCGTGTGCTGGAGCAGACCCTCACGGACACGGTGGCCTGGTCCCGAGCCTACGGCGGGTTGTAATAAAAAGCCCCAGGTTGACGGACCTGGGGCTTTGTTGTGGCGGCAGGTTTAACGCGTTTGCAGTGCTTCTAAGCGTGCCGGCAAGTCCTCCTGGGGGAAGCGTTGGTACAGCGCCAGCAGTTTCTCGTCCGCCGCCTTGGTTTCCCCCGCTCGACGCAGGTTCACAATCTCCTGCAGGCCTTCTTCCAACGTAGGCAGTGTCCGTTTGCTGATTTTTTTTGTTTAAGGATCATTTTAGAGGAATATTCACGTATTTTATTCAAATTCGTCTTTTTTCGTAGAAATCGAATCTTCTTGGTTAAAAATTTATCTTTTTTGATTGAAAATCCAACTGTTTTGTTGAAAATTAATCTGTTTTAGTAGATGAGCCAACTATTTTGTTGAAAATTCGTCTTTTTTATTGGATTATACTCTTTATGATTTCAAATGAAAACCTTTTTTGGTTGAAAATTCAACTGTCTTCAATAAAATTCTCCTTTTTGACTTGAAAATTTGACAGTTTGGTTGACAATTCAACTTTGAAAAAAATTGTTTCTATTGCTTGAATTACAGCGGTTTGGTTTAAAATGAATTGTTAATTTTTGTTTAATTTTTTTTGTTTGTGTGAATTCATCTCTTTTTGTAGAAAATCTTTTTTGGTTGTAAATTCCACTACTGAAATACTTTAAATCCTAGGAATCTTGAGCATACCAACATTAATTCAAATAAAACAGCTACATTTTTAGTCTGAAAAAAAATTCCAACAACAACAAAAAAACGAATTTTCAACCAGATTTGTTACATTTTTAACCAACGAAATTAATTTTAAACTAAGAGAGATAAATTTTCAACAAAAAATAAAATAATTTCATTTTCAGTTCGAGAAATATGTTTTTAAGCAAACAAAATAAGCTTCAAACGAAATATTTTAACAAAAAATTTGGTTGAATTTTTTATTTAAAAAATTAATTTTCAATCAAAGAAATGAACATGAAAGCAAAAAGATTAATTTTCTATCAAAAAGAATAATTTTTAACAAAATACATGAATCTTTAACAAAATAGTTAAATTTGCATTCTTAACAAAAAGTGGAATAATTGATATTTCCACCAAAAATATTTGCATTTTTAATAAAAAAACTGATAACTTTAACCAAAAAATAAGAATTTTAGCAAAAGAGCTGAATTTTTGAAGAAAAATTATAGTGAAAAAAAAAATAAACTATTTACTTTAAAGTGGAACTAATTATTTAAAAAGTCATTTTTTTGTGTAAGATTAATTATTTTCCGTGAAAAGTCAGCTCTTTATTTGAAAATGTAATTATTTTAAAAATTTTTTGGTTTTGTAATTAATATTTTAACTGAAAATGTGTCAATGCCATTTTTGTTTGAAAATTCATATTTGTAATTAAAAAATGTTATTTTCTAGTTGAAAATTCTACCATCTAGTTAAAATTTTTCTTTTTAAATTTATCCTTTTACAAGTTTCGTTGAGAAATCATCTTTTTAGTTGAAAAACAAACTATTTTATTCAAATTTGAACAACTTTATAAATTTTTGTTTGTTTAGGATTCATAATTTTCCTTTAAAATTCATCTTTTTCATTTAAAATGTAACTGTTTTGTTAAAAAATGGTTCATTCTTTTTGGTTGTTAATTAATTTTTTTGGCTGAATATTTAACAATTCCATTTTTAGTTAAGAATAATTTTCTACCAAAATAATTTAATTTGCAATCAAAAAAGAAGAATTTTCAAAAAAAGTTAAATCTTCAACCAAAAAGCGTGACTTTCTGACCAAATTGTTGAATTTTCAACCCGAGAAGACGCATTTTCCAAAACAGCTCTATTCACAACACAGAAGGAAGAATTTTTGCATTAAAAGTTAATTTTTATCAACAACAACAAAATTAAACTTTCAACCTAAATAATTGAGATTGTTGAATTTTAAACTAAATAATTGAATTTCTAAACCAAATAGACAGATTTTCAAAAACAGTTGCACACTCATCCCGCAACTATAAATTTAAAAAAGAAAAGTAAATTTCCAACCAAAAAGTTGAATTTTCTACCAAAATAATTTAATTTGTAACCAAAAAAGACGAATTTTCAAAAACAGTCGAATTTTCAACCAAATAATTGAATTTTCAATAAAAAAATGAAATTTTTAAAAATAGGTAAACAGTCAACCCGGAAACCGCCACGTCCCAACCCAGCACCTTGGCGGCGCCATTTTCCGGGGCGACGTTCTGGCGCACCTTGGTGTCCACCGGGTTGACCGAGATGGCTTTGACTTCCACCAACAGGTCACGGGGGCCGGCCACGGGGGCTGGTAGTTCGATGTCTTGCAGGGATTCTGGATCGGTGATCGGCAGTGAGGCGTAGTAGGCGATGGCTTTCATGATGACTCCAAGTGAATACGGTCAAGGTAGGAGCGAGCTTGCTCGCGAAGATCGTTCACGATGACGCGGTGTTTCTGGTTTCGCGCCTCGTCGTTGGGGTTTTCGCGAGCACGCTCGTTCCTACAAAAAAGGCGGGATCAGGCGAGAAATTTCAGGCGCTTGAGTTCGAAGTGTTCGATCACATCGGCGGCCTTGGCGCGAAAGCTCTGGATATGCGCGCTCTGGTCGTGGTCGGCCAGTGCAGCGTCGTCGCTCCAGCGCTCGAGCATGTAGAAGGTCTCGGGGCCGCCTCGCTGTCGTCGGCGCAGACCAGCACGTCGCATTCGATCTCCTCGTCCAGCTTGGTCAGGTGATGCGCGCTGATATTCTGGAAGGCGGATACGACGCGGACGCCCTCGCCCAGCATCTTCTGCACCGCCTCGACCGCCGATCCGCCATCGGGCAACTGCACCCGGCTGACCTTGGGCGGCACCAGCGGCACCGTCACGTCGATCAATATCTTGCCCGCCAGCGCGTCGGCGACATCCTTCACCGTCGATTGCTGCGCAGCATAGGGCACGGCCAGCACGATGATGTCGGCCTGCGCCGCCGCATCGGGATTGGCGGCGCCGACGACCGAACTCCCGCCCAGCGTCGCGTTCATCGCATCGAAACAGGCTGATCGCTCGTCCTTCGGCAAGTCTGGAAGTGCGGGATCCCAGAATATCCGCCCTTCCACCATCGCCATCACGTAAAAGGGCGTGCCGATGATCGCCGCATCGGCGCAATAGCCATGTTCATGTATTTTTATTGAAAATTAGCTTTTTTGGCAGAAAATTAATCTTATTGGTTTAAAATTCAACTATTCCAGTTGAAAATTCATAATTTTAGTTGTAAATTCAACTACCTGGCTAAGAAGTGAAACTCTTTTGTTAAAAATTCATTCTTGTGGTTTCAGATTCATCATTTTAATTAAAAATTGATCTTTTTGATTCAAAATGTGACCATTTTCTTAAAAAAAACCCTTTTTTTTGTTTTAAAATAATTTTTTTATCTGAAAATTTCACTATTCAATTTTTGGCCGAAAACTCATATATTTTTGTTTTTGAAAATTCGCCTTTTTTGGTAAAAGATCAATCTTTTTGGTTCAAAATTCATCTTGTTGGTTGAAACTTTAACTACTTGGTTAAAATATAAACTCTTTTGTTAAAAATATTTTTTTTTTGTTGAAGATTAATAATTTAAGTTGAAAATTCATCATGGTTACAGATTCACCACTTTAATTGTCAAAAAATAATGTTTTTTAGAATTTTACAGTGTAAATAGAGTCTCTGATTTTTGGGCTCCTGAAAAATACCAACACGGATTTTTGATCTCCAACCCTTACATTTGAAAAGCAACCCCTTGAAACCACGAAGGTATGACTTTGTCAAAAAACAGTTTTTTCTAGAATCTTACAGTGTAAATAGAGTCTCTGATTTTTGGGCTTCTTGAAAATACCAACACTGATCTTTGGGCTTCAACCCTTACATTTGAAAAGCAACCTCTTGAAACCACGAAGATATGACTTTGTCAAAAAATAATGTTTTTTCGAATTTTACAGTGTAAATAGAGACTCTGATTTTTGGGCTCCTCACAAATACCACCACGGATTTTCAATCTCCAACCCTAGCAATTGAACAGCAACCCCTTGACACCAAGTATATATGACTTTTTCAAAAAATAATGTTTTTTAGAATTTTACAGTGTAAATAGAGTCTCTGATTTTTGGGCTCTTATTAGAACTTTTTGACAGGTTCCAGAGTTTACTTTAAAGGTTTACACTGAATTTTATAATAATGCTCGAATATTTCTCTAATTAAATTATAGTGATTTGAATTTGAAATTGTTATGCTTTTTGAATTTGAGGGAATTCTAGATTGATTTTAATGGTTGGAAGGAAGTTTCAAAGCTTTTTTTTCATCTTATAAAAATCCTGACATGTTTAAAACTTTTGGACCGGTTCCAGAGATTACTTTGATGGTTTGCACTGAATTTTATAATAATGCTGGAATATTTCTCAAATTAATTTATAGTGATTTGAATTTAAAATTGTTATGCTTTTTGAATTCGAGGGAACTCTCGATAGATTTTAATGGTTTGGAGGAAGTTTCAAAGATTTTTTTCCCTCTTATAAAAATCATGGCATTATTAGAACTTTTTGACAGGTTCCAGAGTTTACTTTAAAGGTTTACACTGAATTTTATAATAATGCTCGAATATTTACGGTATGCATGGAATTTCAATAGATCACTTATGTGAAGGTATCCTGCTTGCTTATGCTGATGATATAGTTGTATTTGCTTACTCTCAGGCTGAATTACAAGCAAAAATTAACCTTATTGCGCAGTACTGTATAAGTAATTCTTCAACGGTCAGCGAAGCAAAATCAAAAGTCATGATATACTGAAAATGTCGGCCATGTTTATGCTGATTCTTCTATGCACAGACTCAGCTAGAAGAGGGGAACAAATTCTTTCATCTTGATGTTAACACATTAGATTCGGGTCTTTTTTATGAAGAGTTTATAAAAAGAATGTCGGCTTCGAATATTGCTATGAGTGCTGTTTCAAGAATTTCATATGCATATAAATCTAATGCCTGGCAAACTAAGACTACCCTTTTTCGTAGCATCACTCTTATTGTTACTTTTCACGCCATATAATTCTGTGGATTGAGGTACTTTGATTCAGTAGAGAGATTACAGTCCTTTTATGAAATTCTATGAAATCTTTCTGAAGTCATTGAAATTTTTATTAAATCTTTGAGATCTTTGTGAAATGTTTGTACTCTTTCTGAAATCTTTCATATCCTAGTGAAATCTTTTGAAATCTTTGAAATCGTATAAAATCTTTATGACATTCTTGAAATCTCTAAAGCCTTTGTTGAATATTTGCAATTTTTCTGAAATCTGTTGAAATTTTATGAAATTTTTCAGAAATTATTGAAACTTTTATGAAATCTTTGAAATCTTTTGTGAAATTTTTTCAACTCATTCTAAAATCTTTCAAATCCTAGTGAAATCTTCGTGAAATCTTTATGAAATTTTTGAAATATTTGAAATCTTTAAGGCCTTTGTTAAATATTTTAAATTTTTATGAAAAGTGTTGAAAGTTTTGAAATTTGATGAAATTCTATGAAATCTTTCTGAAGTCATTGAAATTTTTATTAAATCTTTGAGATCTTTGTGAAATGTTTGTACTAAAAAAAAGCTTTGAAACTTCTCTCACGATATTAAAATCAATCGAGAATTCTCTCTAATTGAAAAAGAATTACAATTTCAAATTTAAGTCACTGTAAATGGATTAGAAAAATATTCGAACATTATTATAAAATTCAGTGAAAATCATTAAATTAGTCCCTGGAACCTGTCAAAAAGTCCCAAAAATGCCATGATATTTGTGAGACGAAAAAAAGCTTTGAAGCTACCCGCAATGCATTAAAATCAATCGAGAATTCTCTCTAATTCAAAAAGAATAACAATTTCAAATTCAAGTCACTATAAATTGATTTGAAAAATATTCGAACATTATTATAAAATTCAGTGAAAACCATTAAATTAATCCCTGCAACCAGTCAAAAAGTACCAAAAATGCCATGATTTTTATAAGCCGTAAAAAAAAGCTTTGAAACTTCTCTCACGATATTAAAATCAATCGAGAATTCTCTCTAATTGAAAAAGAATTACAATTCAAGAATTCCCTCTAATTCAAAAAGAATAACAATTTCAAATTTAAATCACTATAAATTGATTAAAAAAATATTCGAAGATCATTATAGAATTCAGTGAAAACAATTAAATTAATCTCTGGGACCTGTCAAAAAGTCCTAAAAATTCCATGATTTTTATAAGACGAAAAAAAAACTTTGAAACTTTCATTAAAGCCTTAAAATCAATCGAGAATTCCCTCTAATTCAAAGAGAATAACAATTTCAAATTCAAATCAATATGAAATGATTAGAAAAATATTCCAACATTATTATAGAATTCAGTGAAAACCATTAAATTAATCCCTGGAACCTGTCAAAAATCCTAAAAATGCCATGATTTTTATAAGAGGGGAAAAAAAGCACTGAAACTTCCCTCAAAGCATTAAAATCAATCAAGAATTCCCTCTAATTCAAAAAGAATAACAATTTCAAATTTAAATCACTATAAATTGATTAAAAAAATATTCGAAATAAAAATCATGGCATTTTTAGAACTTTTTGACAAGTTCCAGGGATTAATTTAATGGTTTTCACTGAATTTTATAATAATTTTCGGATATTTCTCCAATCAATTTATAGTGATTTGAGTTTGAAATAGTTATTCTCTTTGAATTCGAGGGAACTCTCGATTGATTTTAATGGTTTGAAGGAAGTTTCAAAGCTTTTTTTTCATCTTATAAAAATCATGGCATTTTTAGGACTTTCTGACAGGTTGCAGGGATTAATTTAATGGTCTTCACTGAATTTCATAATAATGTTCGAATATTTCTCCAATCAATTTATAGAGATTTGAATTTGAAATAGTTATTCTCTTTGAATTCGAGGGAACTCTCGATTGACTTTAATAGTTTGAAGGAAGATTCGCAGCTTTTTTTTCCTCTGATAAAAATCATGGCATTTTTAGAACTTTTTGACAAGTTCCAGGGATTAATTTAATGGTTTTCACTGAATTTTATAATAATGCCATGATTTTTATAGGAGGAAGAAAAAGCTTTGAAACTTCCTTCAAACGATTAAAATCAATCGAGAATTCCCTCGAATTAAAAAAGAATAACAATTTAAAATTCGAACCACTATAAATTGAGTAGAAAATTATTCCAACACTATTATGAAATTCTGTGGAAAACATAAAATTAATCCCTGGAACCTATTGAAAAGTCCTAAAAATGCCATGATTTTTATAGGAGGAAAAAAAAGCTTCGAAACTTCCTTCAACTCACTAAAATCAATCGAGAATTCCCTAGAATTCAAAAAGAATAACAATTTCAAAATCAAATCACTACGATTTGATTAGAAGTATATTCGAACATTATTATAATATTCAGTGAAAACCATTAAATTAATCCCCGGCACCTGTCAAAAAGCCCTAAAAATGCCATGATTTTTATAGGAGGAAGAAAAAGCTTTGAAACTTCCTTCAAACGATTAAAATCAATCGAGAATTCCCTAAAAATATTTTCAATATTTCGCAAAGATTTCCAAAGATTTCAGAAATATTCGACAAAGATTTGAATGATTTCCCAGAGATTTCTAATATGTTGTCAAGATTTCAGATGGATTTTAAAGAATGCACAAAGATTTCAATGATTTCCCAAAGATTTCATAAAGATTTTAAAGATTTCGCAAAGTTATCAGAAATATTTCACAAAGATTTCAAATATTTCACATAGATTTCGGATAGATTTGAAAGATTTCGTAAAGACTTAAATGATTCCAATCATTTCACAAATATTACAATTTCAATAATCAATGATTTTCTAAAGATTTCAAAGATTTCAATTATTTCCCAAAAATTTCAGATAGATTTCAAAGAGTGCACAAAGATTTCCTGACGATTTCACAACAATTATCAGATATTTTAAAAATATTTTCAATATTTCGCAAAGATTTCCAAAGATTTCAGAAATATTCGACAAAGATTTGAATGATTTCCCAGAGAAATTTTGAATGTTATTGTTGTTATTGAAGCCGATAGCGCTTTTTACATTTTTGGAAAGAAAAATTTTGTTCCGAAAATTTTTTCTCATAAAATTTACTGTCGAAATTTTGAATGTTATTGTTTTCATTGAAGCCGATAGAGATTTTTACATTTTTGGAAAAAAAAATTTTGTTCAGAAAATTTTTTCTCAGAAAATGTACTATCGAAATTTTGAATGTTATTGTTGTTATTGAAGTCGATAGCGCTTTTGACATTTTTGGAAAAAAATTTTTTCTTCAGAAAATTTTTTCTCAGAAAATTTACGATCGAAATTTTGAAGGTTATTGTCGTTATTGAAGCCGGTAGTGCTTTTGACATTTTTGGGAACAAATTTTTTCTTCAGAAAATTTTTCCTCAAAAAAGTTACTATGGAAATTTTGAATGTTATTGTTGTTATTGAAGCCGATAGCGCTTTTTACATTTTTGGAAAGAAAAATTTTGTTCCGAATCCATTCAGCAGGAACAAATTCAAATGGAAACAAAATTCTTAACCCTTCTCCTTCTCCTCCTCCAATGCAAAACTAAGGAATTTCCATTCAATCCAGATAAATTCAAGTGGAAACAGAATTCTGAATCCTTCTCCTCCTCCACTGATTCAAAACTAAAGAATTTCCATTCGATCGAAATAAATTCAAGTGGAAACAGATTTCTGAATCCTTCTCCTCCTCCTCCAATTAAAAACTAAGGACTTTCCATTCAATCGAAACAACTTTAAATGAAAATAGGATTATTAACCCTTCTCCTCCTCCTCCTCCTCCAATTCAAAACTAAAGAATTTCCATTCAACCGAAACAAATTCAAGTGGAAACAAAATTCTAAATCCTTCTCCTCCTACTCCTCCAATTAAAAACTAAGGATTTTCCATTCAGCAGGAACAAATTCAAATGGAAACAAAATTCTTAACCCTTCTCCTTCTCCTCCTCCAATGCAAAACTAAGAGACAGAGATCGTTCGTTTGTTCGGTCGTACGGTCCGTCGTTTTTTCCAATTCACTCCCGTTCGAAAAGAAAAAAATTGATTTTGTTCAATTTTGTTAAAAGGTAATTTTTTAGGATATACCTATATATACCTATCTATACCTATAGAATGTATAGATAGAGAGTATAATTTTGAGAGAGAGACAGAGAGATCGTACGATCAGTCGTTTTTTCCAATTCACTCCCGTTCGAAAAGAAAAAAAAATGATTTTGTTCGGTCGTACGGTCCGTCGTTTTTTCCAATTCACTCCCGTTCCAAAAGAAAAAAAATGATTTTGTTCAATTTTGTTAAAAGGTAATTTTTTGGAATATATCTATATATACCTATCTATACCTATAGAAGGTATAGATAGAAAGTATAATTTTGAGAGAGAGACAGAGATCGTTCGTTTGTTCGGTCGTACGGTCCGTCGTTTTTTCCAATTCACTCCCGTTCGAAAAGAAAAAAATTTTTTTCAAAAAAATTGTTTACGAAATTTAAAAATCTTTTCTTTTAAGATTAGTATTTTTCGTTAACTCCTTCTAATACAACTTTTTCGGACGGGCGTTGCAAAAAACAGCGTGTGCTACACGTGCGCATAGCTGATTGTTAACTCGTGTGATTGCATCATTCGCCTGCGGCTCGAAGCAATCGTCTACGTTTTCACACTCGCTTCGCTCGTGCGCTAACCACCAACTCAAGGTGTTCGCACATAAAATTCCGCTGCCGTGCTCTGGAAACGGCTCACGCATGAGCCGTCCGTGCACACATTCATAGCACTGTCCAATCACGAACAACCAGTCGTGCTGTTGCAGGCACGAACAAACCGTGCGAGGGACCGGCACGTTAGCGGTACGTAAGCAGCACGTAAGCCTCGTGACTGCAACAGAACGACGGGTTGCACGTGATTGGGCAGCGCTGTGTGTATGCGCACGGACGGCTCGTGCGTGAGCCGTTTTGCTAATCAACTTGTAATCCAGAAAATTTGTAGTTATTCAAGTGATCCAAGTAATTTACTTGTAATCCAGAGTAATTCAGTTATAATTCACTTATAATCCACTTATGAGTTCATTCATAAGTCCATTTATAAGTACACTTATAAGTCAATTCATAAGCCATTTATAAGTATAAGTATAAGTATAAGTCCATTTATAAGTCCACTTATAAGTCCACTTATAAGTCCATTTATAAGTCCACTTATAAGTCCATTCATAAGTCCATTTATAAGTGCATATATAAGTCTACTTATAATCCAGGAAGTATTTCATTTTGATGCTGAAGTAATCCAGTTCTGATCTGTAATAATGCAATTCTGATCCAAGCAATACACTTGTAATCTAGAAAATTTATATAAAATAAAGTTCTAATAATGCTAATCAACTTGTAATCCAGAAAATTTGTAGTTATTCAAGTGATCCAAGTAATTTACTTGTAATCCAGAGTAATTAAAAAAAAAAATTTTAACAAAATATAAAAGTTTTCAACTACAACTATAGAATTTTCAATTGGAATAAGTTAAATTTTCAATTAAAAAAATTACTTTCAAAAAAAAAACTAACTTTCAACAAAATAAATATATTTTCAAACAAACTGATAAATTTTCAACTAAAATTATGAATATTTAATTGAAACACTTGAATTTTCAACCAAAAATATGAATTTTTAAACAAGAAGATTAATTTTCAAATAAAAGGATTAATTTTCTACCAAAAAATACATTTTTTCAACAAAATACATGAATTTTTAACGAAATAATTGAATTTTGAACTAAAGACGGCAAATTTTCAACTAATTAATTCAATTTTGAACTGAAAAAATAATAATTTTCAACCAAAAATGGAATAGTAACATTTTTAATTAAAAAAAAAAATTTTAACAAAATATAAAAGTTTTCAACTACAACTATAGAATTTTCAATTGGAATAAGTTAAATTTTGTTTAAAATTCATCTGTTTTGATAGGAAATTAATCTTCTTCATTGAAAATTCGTCTTTTTGGTTTTAAAATTCATCTCTTTTGGTAGAAATTTTATATTTTTGGTTAAAAATGCAACTATTAGATTTTCTGTTGGGTATTCATCTTTGTTAATAGAAAATTTTGGTGAATATCTAATTTTTTTGTTGAAAATTGATCTTTTTTAATTGAAAATTCAACTATTTGGGTAAAATTTGGACTAATTTGTTTAAATTTTTGTTGTTGTAATAATTTTTGTTGTTGGTTGAAAATTTAAAAATATTTTTTTGTAAATTCGTTTTATTTTTATATTAATTTTTTAAATAAAAAATTAAGTGTTCCATTTTTTACTAAAAATTTAACTTTTCCATTTTTGGTTAAAAACTATTTTTTTAGTTTAAAATTCATCTGTTTTGATAGGAAATTAATCTTCTTCATTGAAAATTCGTCTTTTTGGTTTTAAAATTCATCTAAATATCTTTCTATTTCGTGTTCAAAAAGAGAACGAAAGTTTTGCATTTCTATCTCGTTTTTCGATACATGTTGAATGTGGCTTCGAAATTTGCTCATTTTTTAGAGAGAAAAAAATGATATGCATTTACGATTATTTTTGTTAAAGAAAAATTCCGTTCACTTTTCATTTCGTTTTAGAAACAAATTTAACGAAGATCAAGTAGAGTAATTGTGTTCAAGCTCAGATGATTCGCGTGGTCAAAGAATCGAAAGGGGTATCTAACAAATTATTTAATGAAATGTCATAGTCACTGAATAACTAGGACTACTCTGTTGTATATGGACGTCTTGTAGAAAAATTATATTCGCGTGCTTTCCTATCTAAGTTTCATTTAAATGAAATGTGTTTTGACATTTCGCGCTGATTCTCCCTCCCATTTTTAACTGACATTTGAGAAAAACAGGATCATTAAAAATGTTTTCACTTTTATACGGTCGCATGAAAAAATGAGTGAAGCCCAGTGTTATGCTGTGAAATGTAGAATGAGTCGGAGTATGCCGAACAATATTGAGTAAGGAGCAGTGTTACGCTGAGAAATGTTGATCGAGGCGCAGTGTTGTTGCGGCAGCAATGTTGAGTGAGGCACAGTATTAGGCTGAGCAATATTAAGTATGGTGCAGTGTTATGCTGAGCAATGCTGAGTGAGGCTCAGTGGTATGCTGAGAAATGTGAAATGAGTCGAAGTATTCTGAGCAATACTGAGCGAGGCGCAGTGTTATGATGAGCATTGCTGAGTGGGGCGCAGTGTTATGCTGGGCACTGTTGAGTCAGGCGCAGTGTTAGTGTGAGCAATTTCGAGTAAGGAGAAGTGTTATGCTGACAAATGTTGATTAAGGCGCAGAGTTTTCCTGAGCAATGTTGAGTGAAGCCCAGTGTTATGCTGTGAAATGTAGAATGAGTCGGAGTATGCCGAACAATATTGAGTAAGGAGCAGTGCTCTTATAAAAATCATGGCAATTTTAGGACTTTTTGACAGGTGGCAGGGATTAATTGAATGGTTTTCACTGAATTTTATAATAATGTTTGAATATTTTTCTAATTAATTTGTAGTGAGTCGAATTTGAAATTGTTATTCTTTTTGAATTCAAGGGAACTCTTGTTGATTTTAACGGTATGAAAGGAGTTTCAAAACTCTTGTCTTCCTCTTATAAAAATCATGGCAATTTTAGGACTTTTTCACAGGTTGCAGGGATTAATTGAATTGTTTTCACTGAATTTTATAAGAATGTGCGAATATTTTTCTAATTATTTATAGTTATTTGAATTTGAAACTGTTATTCTATTTGAATTCGAGTGAATTCTCGATTGATTTTAATGGTTTGAAAGGAGTTTCAAAACTGTTTTCTTACTCTTATAAAAATCATGGCAATTTTAGGACTTTTTGACAGGTGGCAGGGATTAATTGAATGGTTTTCACTGAATTTTAATTCGAGGGAATACTCAATTGATTTTAATGGTTAGAAAACAGTTTCAAAACTTGTTTTTCCTCTCATAAAAATCATGGAATCTTTATGACTTTTTGACAGGTTCCAGAGATTAATTTAATGGTTATTACAGAAATTTATAATAATGTTCGAATATTTTTCTAATAAATTTATAGTGATTTGAATTTGAAATTGACATTCTTTTATAATTCAAGGGAATACTCAATTGATTCTAATGGTTAGAAAACAGTTTCAAAACTTGTTTTTCCTCTCATAAAAATCATGGCATTTTTCGGACTTTTTGACAGGTTCCAGAGATTAATTTAATGGTTATTACTGAATATTATAATAATGTTCGAATATTTTTCTAAATAATTTATAGTGATTTGAATTCGAAATTGTTATTCTTTTTGAATTCGAGGGAATACTCAATTGATTTTAATGGTTAGAAAACAGTTTCAAAACTTGTTTTTCCTCTCATAAAAATCATGATAAAGATTGAAATTTGAGAATCTTAAATTAGATTAAAATCAAATTCAAAATCCCATTTAACGTCCAACACTCAAGTCAATTCTCGTTTTATTTTCAGGAATTCTATACATTGGATTTCAGCTCATTTAATATGCGTTTCTATGAGAAAACTGCTTGCAGTATTATTTCGCAGTACAAAACGTGGGAAAGAGTGAAAGAGTAAATTTCCATTTTTCAAATGAACGAATATCTGTTCTCATTGCTGTAAAAAAGCTTTTCATTTTTGATTGCTTACGTTTTACATGTATTATTATAATTAATAAGATTACACGAGTGATATCAAATTGAGGTTAAATTCGGACAATTCGATGTTTGAGTTTCTCTTTGTTGAAAAAGAAAACAAAAAAAAGACAAGCAATACGACACAGTAATTAATTATTAATGTACTGCACGAGATTTCACAGGTTACGTTAAAAGTGAGGTAAAATATTTGTCATTTTGACGCTTTATTGACTTTAATGGTTTGAAAGCTGGTTCCTAACTCTCCTTTTCTCTCATAAAAATCATGGCATTTTTAGGACTTTTAGACAGATTCCAGGGATCAATTTAATGGTTTTCACTGAATTTTATGATAATATTCGAATATTTTTCTAATTAACTTATAGTGATTTGAATTTGAAAATTCTATTAATTTTGAAATCAAGGGAATTATCGATTGATTTTAATGGTTTGAAAGAAGTTTCAAAACTTTCGTTTTCTCTAACAAAAATCATGGCATTTTCAAGACTCTTTGACGGATTCCAGCGATCAGTTTGATGGTTTTCACTGAATTTTATGATAATGTTCGAATATTTTTATAATTAATTCATAGTGATATGAATTTGAAATTGTTATTCTTTTTGAATTCGAGGGGATTCTCGATTGACTTTAATGGTTTGAAAGCTGGTTCCTAACTCTCCTTTTCTCTCATAAAAATCATGGCATTTTTAGGACTTTTAAATTGCAACTTTCATGGATTAAAATGCAACTGTTTGGTTGAAAATTCAATAATTTTGTTGAAAAGTAATCCTTTTTGGTTGAAAGTTCAAATTTTTAGTTAAAAATTCAACTGTTTTACTGATAATTCAATTTTTTGTGCAAATTTGTCCTTTTCAATTATAAAAGATATCTATTTTAGTAGAAATTGCATCATTCCTGAATAAAGATGCAACTGTTTGTTTGAAAATTCAACTGTTTTGTTGAAAATTCGTCTTTTTGGGTTGAAAACTCAACTTTTTTCAAAGAAAATTTTGATATAAATTCATATTTTGATGTTGAAAAGTCAACGAAAATCTTTTTTGAATGAAATTTCAATTATAATTTTTTTGAAAATTTGTCTTTTTAATTTAAAAATTTATCTATTTTAGTGGAAATTGCAACTTTCATGGATTAAAATGCAACTGTTTGGTTGAAAATTCAATAATTTTGTTGAAAAGTAATCCTTTTTTGTTTGGTTATGAGAAATTAAAGAACTCCCTTTAGATTTGTTACCCTTTTGAGTTTTAAACTTCTTTACAATTTTCTAACCTTTTGTTTTATGAATAAAGTTGTTAGATTTTGTATAATTACTATTATACTTTATTACTTGCTTTAATATAAACTCATTACTTCGATTACCTCAAAACTGACGATGGTACTTTTTGGCCTTCTTTTTGGTCGTGATTCTACTTCAAACTCAAACTGTAAACATTATCGATAATCTTACCCGATCTTGCTTGTATATCCAAGTCGCGACTGGATAAGATTAGACAATTGAACACCAAAAGTTCTCGACCGGAAATTCTTCGAAGTTTGGTAACTTAAATTCTTTAAAGCTGACACCATTGAATCGAAGAATCAACAAACTGTTGATTCAACAAAATGTTTTTCTGAGCACAGTAGTTGGAAAATGCTTCAAAGGTGTACAAGTATCGTGTTGCATGTTACATGTTTTTTTGGGAATACTTGAATTTTCAACCAAAAAGATGAATTTTCTAACTGGAAGATTAATTTTCTACCAAAAAAGATGATTTTCCACAAAATACGTGAATTCTCAACCAAATAGTTGAATTTGAAACTAGAAAAGATAAATTTTCATCCAAATAGTTGAATTTTAAACTAAAAAAGATCTGTTTTCAACCAAAAATGGATAATGTAAATTTTCAGTTAAAAAAATTAATTTGTCACAACAACAAAAAGTTTCAACCACAGTGATGAATTTTCAACTAAAATGATGAATCTTCGAATGGAATAGATGAATTTCAAACCAAAAAAAAAATGTTTACCAAAAGAGGTTTTACCTTCAACCAAAAAGTCTTTTTTTTCAACCAAAAAAGATGAATTTTTAACTGAAATGACGAATCTTTTACGGGAATACTTGAATTTTCAACCAAAAAGATGAATTTTCTAACTGGAAGATTAATTTTCTACCAAAAAAGATGATTTTCAGAAATGAATTTTTGAAAAAAATGTTGATGAAACTTTTTCCAAAACCACAAAACCTTCATTGGCTTCAATAAAAATCGCTACTCTATTGCAGCAAAAATATTGAGAACGAATTTTAGAAAAAAAAATGTTCATGCAAATTTTTCCAAAACCACAAAAACCTTATGAGCTTCAATAAAAACTGCTACTCTATTACAGCAAAAATATGAGAAATAAAATTTTCAAAAAAATTTTGTATGGATTATTTTCCAAAACCGCAAAAACTTTATGGGCTTCAATAAAAACTGGTAATCTATTACGAGAAAAATATCCGAAATGAATTTTTAAAAAAATATGTTGATGAAAATTTTTCCAAAACTACAAAACCTTTATAGGCTTCAATAAAAACTGCTACTCTATTACGACAAAAATATCAGAAATGAATTTTTGAAAAAAATGTTGATGAAACTTTTTCCAAAACCACAAAACCTTCATTGGCTTCAATAAAAATTTTAATATTTCATCATATTTGTTGAATTATTGAAATCTTTGTGAAAGCTTTTATAATACTTGTGAAATTATTGAACTATTTTTGAAATCTTTGTGAAATCTTTGGAAATCTTTGCGAAATATTTTCTAAATATTTGATAATATGTGTGAAATCTTTGGATATCTTTGTCAAATGTTTGAAATATTTTTTAAATATTACATAATATTTGTTGAATTATTGAAATCTTTGTGAAAGCTTTTATGATACTTGTGAAATTATTGATATCTTTGTGAAATCTTTGAAATCTTTGTAAAATCTTTGGAAATCTTTGCGAAATATTTTTTTAATATTTGATAATATTTGTGAAATTATTGAAAGATTTGTGAAATCTTTGAA
This sequence comes from Andricus grossulariae, assembly GCA_011634705.1. Lineage (NCBI taxonomy): Eukaryota > Metazoa > Arthropoda > Insecta > Hymenoptera > Cynipidae > Andricus > Andricus grossulariae. The sequence continues at coordinate 266,073,246 of JAABKJ010075445.1, forward strand.
ATCTTTGGAAATCTTTGTGAAATGTTTGAAATATTTTTTTAATATTTCATCATATTTGTTGAATTATTGAAATCTTTGTGAAAGCTTTTATAATACTTGTGAAATTATTGAACTTTTACCTCGCGTTACGCGCTCGGTCTTTGTATTTCCCCCACATTTGCGCCCAGACCTTTTAAAATTAAAGGTCAAATCATTGCCAATTGTAATTTGGTGATTGTGAATTCCCATTTGTTAAAGCTCCTTTGGCTTGAAAATACGCATACTAGTGTAAAGTGTTTCTAAGCAAATTTTTAGATATAATTTAGGCGAAAAATTTTGTTAAATAAAAAGTTATTGTAGCTTGTGTCGTTTTTCCAGAAAGTCAATTTTTTATTTTTTATTTTTATGCTATTTTTTTACGATTGAAAAAAATCATCGCTCTTTCTATAAATTATAAATAACCAATTGGTACATCCTCTTTGAGTGAACAGGTTTTCCTATTATTATTTTTTTCTTTCCTTGTGTCGTCTTCCAAAACATTAATTTTTTTTTATTTTTAATGTTATTTTTCACGAATAAAACAAAAACTACGCGTCCTATCAAAAAGTGATTAATAACAAATTTAAGTATTATTTAAACATGCATGCAATATCTAATTATGTCTTTTATTATTCAATAATCGATAGTTGTCAGAATGTAAACCCTTTTTTTTTAAATACGTGTAATTAGTATTTGAACAGTAAATTTCGTTACAAATGATCAGTTTTACTCTTGGACACGTAATTTTCGTGAAGAGTTATAATTTAGACATTAGGTCAGGGAATTTTTGTAAAGAATTATTATTTGACTTCGCAAAAAGAATTTTTGACATGATACGTAAATTTTGGAAAATAATTTTAATTCTGGTTTCTAAGAAGGGCCAGAGTGTCTACTAATCGTGAAAACCGTAATATAGCCGGGAATTAAAATAAAACCAGGAATTAACCGGGAATACAAATTCTAACTGGGAATTACATTTAAAGTATTCTAATCGTGATAAAAATTGAATCCTTTCATAATTTTATGTTACGTTATATTTTCCAAATTGGAACATATAGATTTTATATATTTTTTTTTGGCTTGAAAATTTAACGATTTGAATGAAATAATTTTTCTTTCTTGATTGGAATATCTTTCTTGGTTGAAAATTCAACTTTTTTGTTGAAGATACCTCTTTTTGGTTAAATTCAACAGTTTTTGATTTAAAATTCAAATTTATTTTGTAGAAATATTAAGTATTAAATTTTTCGTTGAAAATTCATCTTTTACTTTGTTTTGCTTGAGAATTCATCTTTCTTGGTTGAAAATGTTACTATTTTGTTGAAATTTCTTTTGTTTTTGATGAAAAACTATTTTTTTTAAATTTAAAATTAAATTATTCCAATTTTAGATGGAAGTTAATCTTTTTTATTTGAAAATTCAACTATCTGGTTAAAAATTAACTTTTTTATTAAATATTCAACTGTTTTTGTAGAAAATTCGTCTTTTTGGCTTGAAAATTTAACGATTTGAATGAAATAATTTTTCTTTCTTGATTGGAATATCTTTCTTGGTTGAAAATTCGATTTGCAATTCGATTTGGGGAATTCCGAATTGGACTATACGAACCCCTGGGTCTGTATGGTATTGTATGGAGTTCCATACAGAGGAGGATCTAGTTTCTGTATGAATTTGAAATTCTTTGTGGGTCCATAATTGACCCTACGAACCCCCGGGTCTGTATGGTCCTGTATGAACTTTTCTACAGAAAAGGATCTGGTTGCTGTATGGATTTGAAATTCGATTTAGGGAATTCCAAATTGGACCATACGAACCCCCGGGTCTGTATGGTATTGTGTGGAGTTTCCTACAGAGAAGGATCTAGTTTCTGTATGGATTTGCAATTCCTTGTGGGTCCATAATCGACCCTACAAACCTCCAGGACTGTATGGTCCTGTATGGACTTTTCTAAAGAAGAGGATCTGGTTTCTGTATGGATTTGCAATTCGATTTGGGGAATTCCGAATTGGACTATACGAACCCCTGGGTCTGTATGGTATTGTATGGAGTTCCTTTTAACACTTTTCAACTTCCTAAAACACTTTCCTAACTTCTTCAGCCTCTGCTTCACCCTCTCCTCGCTTCCACAGCTAACCCACCCTTTTCTCTACTTTCCTTATTCAGCAATCACTTCCCCTCTTCTGCTCATCCTCACTACACTACTAACCCTACCTTTAGTTTCCTCAGTCTCCATCCTATCTTCCAATCATTTTCTAAGTTTTTAAAACTTTTTAGCTTCGAAAAACACTTTCCTAACTTCTTCAGCTTCTGCTTCACCCTCTCCTCGCTTCCATAGCTAACGCAAGCTTTTCTCTACTTTCCTTATCCAGCAATCACTTCACCTCTTCTACTCATCCACACTACTCTTCTAGCCCTCCCTTCATTTTCCTTACTCTCCATCCTATCTTCCAATCATTTTCTAAGTTTTTAACACTTTTCAACTTCCTAAAACACTTTCCTAACTTCTTCAGCCTCTGCTTCACCCTCTCCTCGCTTCCACAGAAAAAAAAGATTAATTTTCATCCAAAGAAAAAAGGAATCTTCAAAAAAATAGATCATTTTCAACCAAAGAGATGAATTTTCAATTAAAATCTTTGATAAAAAAAATTAATTTTTAAGAAAAAGTGTAATAGTTGATATTTTCACCAAAAAATATTTTGATTTTCAATTTTTTAAAAACTGTTAAATTAAACCAAACAATACGAACTTTCAACAAAAGAATTCAATTTTCAACCAAGAAAGATTTTTCAATCAATAAAGAAAAAAAATCTAATCCAAAATATTGAGTTTTTAAGTAAAGACGAACTTTTGAAAAAAAGTCGAATTTACAACACAAAAATATACATTTTCTACCAAAATAATTGATTTTCGACTAAAAAGGACGAGATTTCAACAAAAAAAGTACATTTTCAGTAAAAAAAAGATTAATTTTCATCCAAAGAAAAAAGGAATCTTCAAAAAAATAGATCATTTTCAACCAAAGAGATGAATAACTAAACCATTTGATTTTTCACAAAAAAATTGATTTTCTTACAAAAAGACGAATTTTCAACAAAATACATCAATTTAAAGTAAATAGTTGAATTTTCCACAAAACAGTCGAATTTTAAATCCGAAAATATGAATTTTCAATTTTAAAAAAATGCGAATTTTCTACCATATAGTTGAATTTTCAACCTAAAAATATAAATTTTTAACTAAAAAAATTTGTTAGGAAAGTAGTTCAACTTTCAACCAAGGAGTTGATTTTTTAATCTAAAAAGATGAATTTTCAACGAAAAGTGTAATAGTTGATATTTCAACGAAAAAGATTTTAATTAAAAATAAAAAACAGTTGGATTTAACCAACAAAGACAAATTTTTTACAAAATACTTGAATCCTCATCTAAAACAGATTATGTTCAACTAAACCATTTGATTTTTCACAAAAAAATTGATTTTCTTACAAAAAGACGAATTTTCAACAAAATACATCAATTTATTTAAGTTTTAAATTAAAAAATTCTGTAATTTTGATGATTTACATTTGAATTTTCTGTAATTTGAAAGATTTAGAACTGAAAACTTGACTTTTGATCGGCAAAGTCATCCAAATTTAAGAATTTTGATCAATCTTTTAAAATTAAAGATTTTTTAAAATTGAAAATTTACCATTAAAAAATCTATAATTTTGATGATTATCTTTAGAAATTTCTTCATTCAGGAAGATTAGGAATTTAAAAATTCGACTTTTGATCTTCAAAATCATCTAAATTTAATGGTTTTTATTTATACATCTTAAAAATTGAATATTTTTCAATTGTAACTCGTCAAAATTGTAGACCTTTGAATTGCAAGTCCTTAAATTGAATAGTTTTTAATTTTGACAATTTATAATTAAAAATTATGCAAGATTTAAGTTTTAAATTAAAAAATTCTGTAATTTTGATGATTTACATTTGAATTTTCTGTAATTTGAAAGATTTAGAAATTTTAGTTGAAAATTCATTTTTTTGGCTGAAGATTTATCATTTTAGTTGAAAATTCATTTATTTGGTTGAAGATTTATCATTTTAATAGAAAATTCATTTTTTTGGTTGAAGATTTATCATTTTAATTGAAAATTCATTTTTTTTTATTGAAGATTTATCATTTTAGTTGAAAATTCATTTTTTTTGGTTGAAGATTTATCATTTTAGTTGAAAATTCATTTTTTTGGTTGAGGATTTATCATTTTAATTGAAAATTCATTTTTTTTTTTTTTGGTTGAAGATTTATCATTTTAGTTGAAAATTCATTTTTTTTCTGTTGAAGATTTATCATTTTAGTTAAAAATTCATTTTTTTTGGCTGAAGATTTATCATTTTAGTTGAAAATTCATTTTTTTGGTTGAAGATTTATCATTTTAGTTGAAAATTCATTTTTTTGGCTGAAGATTTATCATTTTAGTTGAAAATTCATTTATTTGGTTGAAGATTTAGCTCATACACTGCGGCACACTGAGTTGGGTGGCGGGTCGGTGTAGAGCGATTTGCCTAATGTCACCCTAAACGAGATATTGCCAAGCGGTAAGTTCATTCATTCATCATCCTGGAAATGATGGTTTGGCGAGTGGTCGCCGGGTAAATACCTTTTTTTTTCGTCAGCAAAAATTTCTAAGCAGAAGACGAAGAGAAGGCAAATCAAAATTTCAGGTTGCGGTGATGCGAATCTCTCCAAAAGCGTTTTGAAAGCGGTTATACATATAGAGAAGGAAAGAATCTCTCCGGCTTCCGGTTTGCACAATGAAATCATACGTCCTTGGAAGATCCTGGCTACTTGGCAGAATGATATGGGACCGGGGTACGATCGGAAGGGCTGGTGAGACTGATCACGCTTCTTCAGCGATGAGGGTGTTCCTGATGACAGCAGAACCTAGGCCTACGTGGAATATTGCGGCGCAGAAAGCGCGACGGAAGGTGCTACTTTTTTTACAAATATTTTAATGATTTCCCAAAGATTTCGAAGATTTCACAAATATATCAATAATTTCACAAACATTATCAAATATTTCAAATTTATAAAAAATATATCGTATAGGTTTCTAAAGTTTTCAGATGGATTTTACAAAGATTTTGATGATTTCCCCTAGATTTCACAAAAATTTCGCGAAGATTTCAAAAAGATTTGAAATATTTTGCAAAGATTTCAGATAAATTTTGAAGATTTCAATTATTTCACAAAAATTTCAGATCGATTTCAAAGATTGCACAAAGATTTCAATGATTTCTCAGAGATTTCCCAAGGATTTCACAAAGATTGCAATAATTTCGCAAATATTATCAGATATTTCAAAAATATTTTAAATATTTCGCAATGATTTCCAAAGAATTCAGAAAGATTTTACAAATATTTTAATGATTTCCCAAAGATTTCGAAGATTTCACAAATATATCAATAATTTCACAAACATTATCAGTGATGAATTTTCAACCAAAATTATGAACATGAATATTGAATTTTCAACTGAAAAGGATGATTTTTCAACCAAATAGCTGAATTTCAAAATAAAAAAGATCAGCTTTCAACCAAAAATGGAATAGTTTAATTTTCGTTTAAAAAAAGTAGTTTTATTTTCAATTAAAAGGATGAATTTTCGAAATAAATTCTAAATATTTAACTGGAATAATTGAATTTTCTACCAAAAAATACGATTTTTCAACAAAATACATGAATTTTCAATGAAATAGTTGAGTTTCCAACTATAAGAAAAAAAATGTCGAACAAATATTTGAATTTTCAATTAAAAAAGATAAGTTTTCAACAAAAAATCAAATAATTCAACATTCATCAAAAAAATTAATTTTCCACTAAAATAATGTCAACCAAAGTGATGAATTTTCAACCAAAATTATGAACATGAATATTGAATTTTCAACTGAAAAGGATGATTTTTCAACCAAATAGAACATTAAAAATTTCGATAGTAAATTTTCTTAGGAAAAATTTTGTGAAGAAAAAATTTTTTCCCAAAAATCTCAAAAGCGCTAGAGGCTTTCATAACAACAGCAACATTAAAAATTTCGATAGTAAATTTTTTGAGGAAAAGTTTTCTAAAGAAAAAATTTTTTTCCGAAAAATGTCAAAAGCGTAATAGGCTTTCATAACAACAATAACATTAAAAATTTTCATATTAAATTTTCTGAGGAAAACTTTTCTGAAGAAAAAATTGTATCCCAAAAATCTCAAAAGCGCTGTAGGCTTTCTTAACAACAGTATCATTAAAAATTTCGATAGTAATTTTCTGAGAAAAAATTTTCTGAAGAAAAATAGTTTTCCACAAAATCTCATAAGAGCTATAGGCCTCAATAACAACAATAACATTAAAAATTTCGATAGTAAATTTTCTTAGGAAAAATTTTGTGAAGAAAAAATTTTTTCCCAAAAATCTCAAAATCGAGGGATTTCTCGATTGATTTTAATGGTTTGAAGGAAGTTCAAAAGCTTCTTTTTCCTCTTATAAAAATCATGGCCTTTTCAGGACTTTTTGAAAGGTTCCCGGGATTTATTTAGTGGCTTTTACTGAATTTCATAATAATGTTGGAATATTTGTCTAAATAATTTATAGTTATTGGAATTCGAAATTGTTATTCTTTTTGAATTCGAGGAAATTCTCGATTGATTTTAATGTTTTGAAGGAAGTATCAAAGCTTTTTTTTCCTCTTATAAAAATAATGGCGTTTTTAGGAACCTTTGACAGGTTCCAGGGAATAATAGAATGGTTTTCACTGAATTTTATAATAATGTTCGAATATTTTTCTAATTAATTCATAGCGATTTGAATTTGAAATGGTTATTCTTTTTGAATTCGAGGGATTTCTCGATTGATTTTAATGGTTTGAAGGAAGTTCAAAAGCTTCTTTTTCCTCTTATAAAAATCATGGCATTTCAGAGGATTTCAACATAATTGAAGGGTTTTTAATAAATTTTAGTAGATTTCAATAGATTTCAGGGAATTTCAACGTTTTTCGGAAATTCCAAAAGATTTCAAGGGATTTCAAGATAATTTATCACATTTTATGGGATTTCACGGGATTTTCGTGGGAATTGAAAAGGATTTCATAATTTTTTTAAGAATTTTAAAATATATTACAGAGTTCAAGATATTTTATGAGATTTGACTCGATTTTTGTGGGATTATTAGGGATTTCACAAGATTTAGAAGATTTTTAAAATTTCAAAAGATTTTATAATAAGGGATTCATAGAATTCGAAAAGAAATTAAAAGATCTTATGAAATTATAAAGAATTTCTATAGATTGAAAGGAATTTCAAAACATTTGAGAGTTTTTGAGGGATTTCAGAGGATTTCAACATAATTGAAGGGTTTTTAATAAATTTTAGTAGATTTCAATAGATTTCAGGGAATTTCAAACAATGGGATACATTTTCTCTATCTATTTCTATCATAAAGATTCAAAATGATTCAAATGGATAGGATCTCTATCTTTTGACTTTCAGCAGGGATACCGTGTGCAACTGTCAGTCCAGCGTCCAGCTCGAAATTAGTTGTCTGCTCCCATCTGCACATTTGTCATGTTTGCGTATGTTTATTTGTGATAAAAAATGGATTCAGAAGAAAAGAAGGAGAATTCTGTAAAAATAAAGTCTGAGTGCAAGTTTTGCAACAAAGTATACCCTACAAAGACACATTAGGGAGATCCATGCTCCAACAGTTTCAGAGAAAACAGACTTGAAATTATGTTTAATGTACTCGTAAGTAGTGTTCTTTGATATTAATTGTATTTATCTTTATATAACTATTAAACCACAATGTATAAGCAATAATACTACATATTTTTTGTTATTTGCATTTCGATATATATATATATATATATATATATATATCTGTCTCTTATACACCGATAAGAAATTGAGTTGAATTTTTAGTTTAAAAAGTGAATTTTTAATAAGAAAAACTATTTTTTAACCAAAGAAATTAAATAAAATACATGAATTTTAACTAAAAAGGTGAATTTTCCAAGAAAAAAAATTCAACCAAGTACATAAATCTTTAATTGAAAGAGCTAAATTTTCAACCAAAAATATATTAGTTAAATTTTAAGATAGAGAAATAACTTTTTAAGGAAATAACTTTAATTTTCGTAGAAGTATTTAAATTTTCAAGAAACAAATGAATTCTCTGCCACAAAGATTAAATGTCTACAGAAGAATTTTAAAACAAAATTGAGTTGACTTTTTAGTTAAGAAGAAAAAAAATAATTTTCAATAAAAAAACTAATTTTGCACCAAAAGAAAGAATTGTAAGTAAGTGGAAAAATGTATAATTCATATTGAATTCACTGGAGGAATTTCTTTGCTATAATAAGGAAACTTCTGTAAATCATGTACGAATTTTATTTTGCGGGATTTATCAGTCGTCCCTATATTATTCGGGAATTCCCCAATTTTGGAATTTTGTTATTCGGTAATTTTCCAATTTCCGGAATTTTATTATTCGATAATTTTCCAATTTTCGGAATTTTATCATCCGGAAATTTTTCAAATCGGCAATTTTCCAAATCGGCAATTTTACGATTCGGTAATTTTCCAATTCGGGAATTTTATCAATCGGAAATTTTCCAATTCGAAAATTTTATTGTTCGGGAATTTTAGTGTCGGGAATTTTATTTTGCGGGATTTTTCAGTCGTCCCTATATTATTCGGGAATTTTCCAATTCTGGAATTTTATTATTCAGTAATTTTCCAATTTCCGGAATTTTATTATTCGGGAATTTTCCAATTCCAGAATTTTATTGTTCGGTAATTTTCCAATTTTCGGAATTTTATTATCCGGAAATTTTTCAAATCGGCAATTTTACTATTCGGTAATTTTCCAATAAAAATTTTTTTCCCAAAAATGTCAAAAGCGCTATCGGCTTCAATAACAACAATAAATTTAAAATTTTCGATATTAAATTTTCTTAGGAAAAATTTTATGAGGGTTAAATTTTTTCCCAAAAATGTCAAAAGCGCTACCGGCTTCAAAAACAATGATAACCTAGAAAAAGTCGATAGTAAATTTTCTCAGGAAAAATTTCCTGAAGAAGAAATTTTTTCCCAAAAACGTCAAAAGCACTATCGGCTACAATAACAACAATAACATTAAAAATTTCGATAGTGAATTTTCTGAGGAAAAATTTTCTAAAGAAAAATTTTTTTCCCAAAAATCTCAAAAGTGCTATCGGCTTAAATCACAACAATAACATTAAAAATTTCGAAAGTGAATTTTCTGAGGAAAAATTTTCTAAACAAAAATTTTTTTCCCAAAAATGTCAAAAGCGCTATCGGCTTCAATAACAACAATAAATTTAAAATTTTCGATATTAATTGTTGAAGATTTGTTTTCTTTTGTTAAAAATTAATTCTTTTATTTAAATAGTTAACTATTCTATTTTTGGTTGAAATTCACGTATTTTGTTGAAAATTGGACATTTTTGTTATAAAATTAATCTGTTTGGTTGAAAATTAAACTGCCTGATTAAAAATTGAATAAAATAATTATATTTTCAACCAGAAGAGATGAATTCAGAACTATAAATTTAACAGTCGACTTTTCAATAATAAATAATTAACTTTCAACAAAAAAAAATGCAATTTAAATCCAAAAGGACGAATTTCCCACTAAATAAATAAAAATCAATTATTTTTTAAAAACTAAAAAGTAATTTTTTGTTGTTGAAAATTAAACTACTTGATTTAAAGATAAACTACTTTTTTTTTAAATTCATTTTGCACTATTTTGTTGAAGATTTGTTTTCTTTTGTTAAAAATTAATTCTTTTATTTAAATAGTTAACTATTCTATTTTTGGTTGAAAATGAGTGGAAGACTTCGGCTGTGAAAGACACGTATGCAGGATGGACTCCTAAACTTGGTTCAACAGCAGATGAATCTGCAAAGAGCAGTCAAATTCCGGAGAAGTGGCAAAACTAATACTAATCGCCCAATAAGTGTTGTCAAACATCGATTTAGACAAGTAACATCAGAACGTCAATTGAGACGATAGGCAGGACAAGTAAATAAAGGAGGTACTTATATGGAAAACTCACCGAATAACATCCAGAAAAGTCAATCAATTTATCACGAGAAATAAATTAGAATTCAAGGAAACTTTGAAATTAAACGCCGACAGTCTTGTGAACAAAGTGAAGCCCCTTATCATTGAGTATGACAGAAAGAACATTTATAACTCAGATCAAATTCAATTCCAATTAGAAATGCATTCAGGCCGAACATTAGCAGTTGAAGGTACTCGATAAGTGGAATGTGTAATCCAATCTATTTCTTCTACAACTCACAGCTATACTAAACCAGTTGGCGAGTAAGACTCAGAATTCCATAATGTTTTTTAAGACCATCTTTTTACAATAAAAAATTCTTGATAAAATTAATTATTTCTTTCTTTGCTTTTAATTTCAACTGGGTTAAAATCTTATCTTTATATAAAAGTCACAGTTTACTAAAAGCTGTTTAAAATTAAAATGTAAATTGAAATTGAAATTGAAATTGAAATGTCAATTAAAATTGAAATTGAAATTGAAATGTCAATTAAAATTGAAATTGAAATCTAAATTGCAATTTAAATTGAAGTCTAAATTGCAATTTAAATTGCAATTGAAATTGCAATTGCAATTGCAATTGCAATTTTAATTTTAAACAGCTTTTAGTAAACTGTGACTTTTATTTAAAGCCAAGATTTTAAGAATTGTATTAAAAATTAAACCAGTTGGCGAGTAAGACTCAGAATTCCATAATGTTTTTTAAGACCATCTTTTTACAATAAAAAATTCTTGATAATAAAACTCCTAAATTATAAAATTCCTGATTTGAAAAATTTCCTAATAGAAAAATTCCCGAATAATAAAATTCCGTTATAGTTTATAATATTACCGAATTTGAAAATTCCCACACATTAAAATTCCAGAATAATAAAACTCCTAAATTATAAAATTCCTGATTTGAAAAATTTCCTAATTGAAAAATTCCCGAATAATAAAATTCCGTAATAGTTTATAATATTACCGAATTTGGAAATTCCCACATATTAAAATTCCAGAATAATAAAACTCCTGAATTATAAAATTCCTGATTTGAAACATTTCCTAATGGAAAAATTCCTCAATAATAAAATTCCGTTATAGTTTATAATATTACCGAATTTGAAAATTCCCGAATATTAAGATTCCAGAATAATAAAATTCCAGAATAATAAAACTCCTAAATTATAAAATTCCTGATTTGAAAAATTTCCTAATAGAAAAATTCCCGAATAATAAAATTCCGTGAATACGAACACAATATTGCTTTTCAAATATCACCCCATGGTCCTGAAAAGACCCTACAAGTAAAAAACTGTGTTTTGCTAGTTTTTGGCGCTAATTATGATTTCTTTGCGTTTTTCAAATTAAAGTTATTTCTGATGCATAAAATGCTACTCTATACTGATAATTGGGTGTTTAAATTAATTGTTCAATTTATTAATATTGTTAATAATATTCACTTATAATACTGCTGGAAAATTGCAGTTTTTCCTGAAATTTTTGACTTTTTATTTATTTTCCACTTAAAGTGAGTTGAATAATTGATTAAAGTTGCCAAAATTATTTTTTGAAACAATTTATTATTATTATTAATTATATTCAATTGGAAAAATGCTATAAGGTTGCGTTTTATCAAATTTAAAACTATTTGTCGATTTTACACATGGAGTGAGTTATTAATTAATTCAATTTAGCAAAAATAATTGTTTAAACAAATTTGTATTGTTTATAACCTATTCGGAAATTTTATAATTCGTGAATTTTCCAACTTGGAAATTTTATTTTTCGTGAATTTTTCAACTTGGAAATTTTATTTTTCGAGATTTTTAAGTCATCTCCGGGAATTTTTCAATGCGGAATTTTTATTATTCGGAAATTTTATAATTCAGGAATTTTATTATTCAAAAATTTTATTATTCGGGAATTTTCCAATTTGGAAATTTTATAATTCGGGAATTTGATTATTCGGGAATTTTTCAATTTGGAAATCTTATTTTTCGGGATTTTTCAGTCATCCCCGGGAATATTCCAATTCGGGATTTTTATTATTCGGAAATTTTATAATTCGGGAATTTTCCAATTGGGAAGTTTTATTTTTCGGGATTTTTAGGTCATCTCCGGGAATTTTCCAATTCGGGATTTTTCCTATTCGGAAATTTTATAATTCGTGAATTTTCCAACTTGGAAATTTTATTTTTCGTGAATTTTTCAACTTGGAAATTGCTTTCAAGAAGGGTCGGACAAAATAGTATATTGTGTATCGAGGGCGTAAAAAAGGCTTTTTTGCTGAGTGTGAACTTGCCACCCGAGCGAAGCGAGAGCGGCAGTCACACGAAGCAAAATAGCTAGCTGTATGCCCTTGATAAACACCTTCCTTTTTGTCCTACCTTAATTGAAAGCAAGCATGTGAAGCAGATAGAGGATATTCGGTGTACTTGAGAATTTTAGATCAAAAGCGAAAGGAAGAAATAGCGTACTTTGCAGAAGGAAGACTGTGTAGTCCAGCAATACAATTTTGAAAAAGATGATAATAATTTCCTCCATGTTCTCACTTGCGTGGTGCAGTGTAATTGTAGCGGGCGTAAAGTTTCATGTTGAATAATAAATAATAAATGTTGAATAATAAAGTTTCATGCTTTCAAGAAGGGTCGGACAAAATAGTATATTGTGTATCGAGGGCGTAAAAAAGGCTTTTTTGCTGAGTGTGAACTACGTATACGGGACGATTGTCTATCAAGGTTGTGTTTATATCAAAGAAGCCAATAAGGGTAATTTTGCAGCCTGTATGTTCTTTTCAGACGAATTAAAATCGGATTATCAGTGGTGGTTGGATCATATTGATCATAAAATAAAATATATATTTCGACATTTGAGCCTAGTTTATAGGTTTTTTCGGGCGGTTCAAGATAGGGTTAGGGCATTTTCTGTATTGGTTAGATGGCGCACGACCATCGGAGTGAACAAGAGAAATTTCATCTCATAAATCATCTTGAGCTATTTTCACCCCTTTTCGGCCTGGAATATTTTTGAACAATTTAGGGATTCGTGATGTCCTGTTGAGAAAAAAATTGAACTGTCATTATTGCTTTTTTCCCTAGGGATCGCGGGACCTTGTAGTTGGTGGGGGGGCTTATGGGTCTCATATGGCTATAGATCTTGATAGGTGAACCAGAGAGGCTGCATCGAGAGGTGTAGCTACTGAATATTAGTGAATAAATATTATACATCTAATGAAACCATAATATGATCAGGAGGAAATTTTCTTTTAACTATTACGTTTTTGAACTCGAGAGAAATTTTAATTTGACTTTCCGGTACCCATAAAGCTTCTTTAAGAATATTATTAAATAACTCAGACATTTTGAAATGTGGGAGTGTTAATTAAAGAAACAACAGGTCGTCATGAACAACTTGGTTTTTCAATTTTAGGTAAAGCATATATTCTAGGGATGTTGGTGTCATGAATTAACATATTACGACGTAATATATTTTCACCTAAATAACCACTGATTCGCCGTGAGTTCATAGGTTTGTTTTTTCAGTTCTTTTTCGGGATTTTCATCTAATTTTTCATATGTTGTGACATCATTTAATAAATTATGCATTTTCTTATTATAAGTTTCCTTATTAAGAACAACAGTAATGTTACCTTTATCTGCATGCGTAATTGAAAGTTCTTTATTTGATTTCCAGTTAAAGATTCATCACCTTAGTTGAAAATTCATCTTTTTTGTTTTAAATTAAACTATTTCAGTTAAAGATTCATCATTTTAATTAAAAATTCACCAGTTTCGTAAAAAATTAATTTTTTCAACAGAAAATTTTTAACTGTTCCATTTTTGGTTGAAAATTGATCTTTTTTAGTTGAAAATTTAACTTTCTTGAAAAGTCATTTATTTTCTTGAAAGTCTTCTTTTTTGTTAAAAAATTAATGTTTTTGATTTAAAATTCAACTATTCCAGTTAAAAATTCATCAGTTTTGTGGAAAATTTATGTTTTTCTATTAAAATTTAACTTCTTTTTTTTTAAATTAATTTTTTAAGTTGAAAATGTAAGTATTCCATTTCTGGCTGAAAATTAATTTTTTTTTTAAATTGAAAATTCAACTATGAACTCTGTAAAAGTTGAAATACTGTTAAAAATTAATTTTTTTGTTTGAAAATTCATCTCTTGGGTTCGTGTTGAACATAATGCAGAAAAGTTTAGATTTAGGACAAAATCGAGTGCGAAGCACGAGATACGTGATGAGAATGTGTTCATTAAAGCCAGAGGAGGTTTAACAAAAGAGAAGTCACAATCACCAAATTACAGTTGTCGGTGATTTGACCTTTAATTTTAAAAGGTCGTCTGGGCGCAAATGTGGGAGAAATGCAAAGACCGAGCGCGCAGCTCGAGGTAAACACATCATCGAGCGTGAAGCGCGCGATGAATATATTATCGAGCGCGAAGCGCGAGAACCAACAGTCGCGCGCCCTAGGCGCGCTCAAACTAGCGAGCCAAGCGCGCGATGAGAATGTGCCCGCGCGGCGGCAGATTTTTTTAAATTCGACTTCCTAGCTGGAAAATTCAACTATTTTGTTGAAAATTCATCTTTTTTGGTTGAAAATTCCACTATTTTCTTGAAAATGCAATATATTTCGACTTAAAATCTTAGGACTATATTAGCTTGTAATTGGCCATTACTGAAATAATATATATATATATATATATATATATCGGATAACAATCTTAAAATCTTTCTTGTGGCGTCGTGTTTCGCTGTTTGTTTTGAGACAAAAGGTTCGCTAGTTTTTGCATAATTTGTGTGACCTTAACATATTTCGCAAGTTATAACAAATACTTGGAGAGGCGATTTTGGTTGTAAAGTTGCGATTTTTGTTGTAAAGTTACGACTTTATAATTTAGGCTGGAAAAGTTATATTCGATACTAATTTCATTAAATTTTTGCAATGGGCTGACTGATTCAGCTGGATTTTTCCTTAGATTAGCTGGTTCCATTTTTACTGAAACATACAATATTTTTAAAGTAGTAAAATTTAAATCTTATAATAAAAGATAGAAAGTTCTATGCCAATGTTTGTTTTACTTAATTATGCTTATTGTTATAATGGAAAAGAAGTATATATTTTTAATTATATATATATATATATATATATAATTGAACAGTTTTTCATTTTGGCAATTAGCAATTTCAAATTATGCAAATTTTAAGTTTTACAATTACAAATTCTATAATTCTGATGATTTGAATTTGAAATTTTTTCAATTTTCTCTATTTCGAATAGAAAAATCTTCACTTTTGATCTTCAAAAGCATTCAAATTTATGAATTTTCATTTATAGGCATTTAAAATGAAAGAATCTTCAATTGAAAATCTTAAATTTTGAAAAAATTTCCATTGTGAATCTTCAAAATTGAACTTTTTGAAAAAAAAATCATTCAAAACTGCATACCTTTAAAATGTAAATCTTTGAAATTGAATAATTTTCAATTCTATATTTTCAAAATTAAAGAATTTTCAATTGAAAAATCTTCAATATTTAAAATCTTTGAATTGTTTATTTTTAAAATTGAACAGTTTTTCATTTTGGCAATTAGCAATTTCAAATTATGCAAATTTTAAGTTTTACAATTACAAATTCTATCTACTAGAGAGATCGAACTACCAAATAGAACCTACCAAATAGTTGAATTTTCAACTTATAAAGTACAACTTATCTA
This sequence comes from Andricus grossulariae, assembly GCA_011634705.1. Classification (NCBI taxonomy): domain Eukaryota; kingdom Metazoa; phylum Arthropoda; class Insecta; order Hymenoptera; family Cynipidae; genus Andricus; species Andricus grossulariae. The sequence goes on from JAABKJ010075445.1 coordinate 266,089,084, forward strand.
CCAAAAGAAGAATTATCAACAAATTTCAGTTTATCCAGTTTTTTGCACTCTTTCAAAACCCACAAGAAAAATTTTCAAAATTATAAGAAATGTCAACGTTCTTTTGGATTTTTGAAAAAAATTAGAAAAATTTCTCAAAAGCGCCACTTTTTTATTTAAATATTTAGGAGTTATAGGTGCTTGTATGGTCTACTTACAATAAATTATATGTGGAGTATTTTTTTGCTCTTCGTGAAAAAAATTAGTTTTTTCAAACCTTACCTTTTTTGCCATTTTTGAAATATTTAAAAAATAATCATAAAAGGTAATGTTATTTTAAATTTTTTAAAAAAGGAAAAGTTTTCTTCTCAAAAACCCTAATTTATTTGTTCTTGACATTCCTCAGAATAATAGGTGCTGATACTGATATATAGTCAACTACTTTGATAAAAATGTTGGTTTAATTATTTTATTATAAATTCAACTTTTTTTTGTAAGATCATATTTTCTGGACGAAAATTCAACTATTTTTATTGAAATTCGTCCTTTTTGGTCATCTTTCTTTGTCGAAAATGCAACTATTTTTTTCATAATTGAATTTTTTTGTTGAAGATTCAACTATTTTTGTAAGATCATATTTTCTGGTCAAAATTCAACTATTTTGATCAAAGTTTTGGTATCATTTTTTCATTAGAAATTCAAATATTTTTTTAATATCATATTTTTTGGCCGAAAATTCAACTATTTTAATTAAAATTCGTCCTTTTTGGTCATCTTTCTTTGGCGAAAATGCAACAATTTTTTTCGAAATTGAATTTTTTTGTTGAAAATTCAACTATTTTTGTAAGATCATATTTTCTGGTCGAAAATTCAACTATTTTGATAAAAATGTTGGTTTAATTTTTTTATTATGAATTCAACTTTCCCCCGAAATGTCAAAAGCGCTATCGGCTTGAATAACAACAATAACAATGAAAAGTTCGATAGTAAATTTTCTGAGCTAAAATTATCTTTAGAAAAAATTTTTCCCCAAAAATGTCAAAAGCACTATCGGCTTCAATAACAACAATAACCTTGAAAATCTCGATAGAAAATCTTCTGATGAAAAATTTTCTGGAGAAAAATTTTTTTTCCAACAATGTCAAATGCACTATCGACTTCAATAACGACAATAACATTGAAAATTTCCATAGTAAATTTTCTGAGGAAAAATTTTCTGAAGAAAAAATTTGTCCCCAAAAATGTCTAAAGCGCTATCGGCTTCAATAACACAAATAACATTGAAAATTTCGATAGTAAATTTTCTAAGCCAAAAATTTTCTTTAGAAAAAATTTTTCCCCCGAAATGTCAAAAGCGCTATCGGCTTGAATAACAACAATAACAATGAAAAGTTCGATAGTAAATTTTCTGATCCTTTGTAAGAAAGACTCTCCAGTGACTCTCAGGAGAAAAATGTCTCACACAAGTGGTAATAGTGGATTTTGGTCAGCCATCATTCAATATAAAGTAAGCTGGTGGAATTCTTCAGTGCCTGTAGTGTTTTAAATTTCGAAGTACGCACCTTTCGCATGTCGAAGCCCCCCCCCTAGATTACAAGAAAAATATTTAAAAAATGTACATTTAAAGTCCTGTAAATTCCTAACATTTTGAGTAAACTTTATGCATTTTTAACAACAACAAAAAATTGATTTTTGAGCAACTAGTTAAATTTTCAGCCAGAAAGATGAATTTTCAACCAAGAAGGTTAATTTTCTACGGAGAAAAACAACAAATTTTCAACAAAATACGTGAATATTTGAAGAAAAAAGATAAATTTTCAACCGAAAATCAAAGTCAAATTTTTCGAAAAAATTATTTTTTAAACGAGAAAACAACGAATGTTCAACAATATAGCTAATATTTTAAAACATAATATTGAAAAATTGTTTTAATAGCGGATTTTTAAATTGTTTAGATTATTCAAAGTCAACTGATTTCTCGCAAAAAAAGTTTTCTGATGCTTATCGAGTATATGTTTTTTTCTAAACCGGGAGAAATCACGAATATTAACCGAGAGAATCGGGAGAAAGCCGCGAGACAAAAATTGAAAAAGTAGTGGCCACCCTGAAAATTCAACTATTCCAGCTGAAGATTCATCTTTTTTTTTTAATTCATCACCTTATTTGAAAATTGAACTATTTTTTTGAAAAATAGTTTGTTTTTTCAGTTGAAAATTTTTTGTTTTACTCAAAATGTAACTATCCAATTGAATATTCCATCATTGTAGTTGAAAATGCATCTCTTTGGTTAAACATTAATTTTTTTACTGAAAATTTAACTATTCCTTTGTTGATTGAAAATTCATCTTTTTTAGTTGAAAATTCATCTTTTTTGGTAGAAATTAATCTTCAAGTAGTTCAACTTTAATAAAAAAAAAAAACTTTCAACAACATAGTTAAACTTTTGACGAAATAGCTGAAATTTTGTCCTACGATGAAAAAACTTTCAACCAAAAAGAATTATTTTTTACCAAGAAGATTAATTTTCTGCAAAAAGAAGAATTTTCAAGAAAATACATGAATTTTCAACAAAATACATGAATTTTCAACCAGTTAAATTCTTGGATCAAAAATTAATTTTGAACCAGAAAAAAACGAATTATCCACCAGTTGATTGAAAATTATTTAGAAATATAAAATTTCTTATAAAAAGGATGTTTGTTCTTTTCGACATGTAAAAATAAATTCTTAATCTTTCCCTTATTTCTCCCTTTTTCGTGAGAAAATTACGCTATTTCCCCTTTTTTGAGCTCCTTTTCCTCTGTGACCTCTGTCATTAAAAAAAAAAAAAAAACTTAGTAAGGCCCAGCAGTGGCATCAATTATTGCAGAATTTAATGACCCTTAGAAACTGCATTGAAGAACGTGAAAATTTTTCAAAATCCCATAAAATTACTTCAAATTTATTGAAATCTATTTAAATTTCATAAAAAACTATCAAAATATTTTAAATTCTTCCAAATTCTTTAAAATATTTTCACATTTTGGAAACATCGTAAAACCTCTTCAAACTGCACTAAATTTTGTGAAATTATTTCAAACCCCATAAAATTCATTTAATTCTGTTTGAATTTTATAAACAAAATTTTTAAAATATCGTAAATTTCTCAAACTTAATTCCATTTTTTTTCAAATGTTTTGAAATGTAAATCGCTCAGAAACTGCATTGACAATGTGAAATTTCTCTAAATCCCATAAAAATTCTTCAAATCTATTAAATTTTATTTAAAATTCATAAAAACTATTAAATTATCTTAAATTCTTCAAAATTCTTAAAAATATTTTCACTTTTTTAAAAATATCGTAAAACCTCTTCACACTGCATTAAATATTAAATCTTTATTAAAAAAATGAATTTTCAACTATAATGATGAGTATTCAACTTGAAAACTTGGATTTTCGACCAAAAATATGAATTTTTAAACAAGAAGATAATTTTCAAATAAAAAGATAAATTTTCTATCAAGAAATACAATTTTTCAACCAAAAACATGAATCTTTAACGAAATGGTTGAAATTTTAATTAAAGAAGACAAATTTTCAATCAAATAGTTGAATTTTGAACTAAAAAAAAAATTTTTATCCGAAAATGGAATAGGAACATTTTTAGTTGAAAAACTTATTTTTGAACCAAACATAAGCGTTTTTAACTAAAACAATTAATCTTCAACTAAAATAGTTGAATTTCTAAAAAAAAATTAAGTTTTACTAAAAAAGATAAAATGTCAACCAAAACTTAAAATAACTAACTTTCGAGTTAAAAAAATTAATGTTTAACTAAACAGATAAATTTTCAACGACAATTATAGAATTATCAATAAAATCTTTTGTCGAATTTTTTTATATTTTAATCTTTTTGGTAGAAAATTAATTTGTTTGATAGAATATTTAACTATTTTGTTGAAAATTGATTTTATTTGCTTAAAAACTTATTTCTCTAACTGAAAATTAATCTATTCTATTTGTATGTTGAAAATTGATCTTTTTTTTGTTGAAAATTCATCTTTTTTGTTAAAAAATTTTCTTTTTTGGTAGAAAATTAATTTTTTTTATTGAAAATTCATTTATTTAACTAAAAATTTAACTATTCCATTTTTCGTCTACATTTTTGTTTGTTGATAGACATTTAATCTTTTTCATTAAAAATTCATCTGTTTGGTTAAAAATTTAACTATTTTATTTTCTGTTGAAAATTTGTCTTTTGTGTGTAAAAATTATTTTTTTTTTGTAGAAAATTAATCTTTATGGTCGAAATTTCATTTTCTTGGTTAAAAATTAATCTATTCTTTTTTTTGTTTTGAAAATTGTTGATAGCCCTGGGCCCATTTCCCTTTTTTCCCGTTTTTCCACTTAAATGCGAATTGAATTATAGAACCCAATCAGAAAATCCAACTTTAAAAAAAAATTAAAGTTAATTCTTTTTGGTTGAAAAGTTTACTATTATTTTATAGAAAATTAAACTTTTTTGTTTAAAAATCGTCCTTCTGGATTGACAATTCAACTTTTCTACTGAAAATTCGTCTTTTTTGGTTGAAAATTATTTGAAAACTTGGTTGCAAAATTTGGTGAAAAATTCATTTTTCTGGTTGAAAATTTAACTACTTTGTTGAAAATTCTTGTTTTTTTTGTTGTTGCAAGTTAATTTTTTAAAATAAAAATGGAACTAATTCATTTCTGGTTGAAATCGTATCTTTTTTAGTTAAAAATTATTGTATTTTTTTGTTAAATTCATATTTTTGGGTTAAAAATGTAACTGTTTTGTAGAAAACTTTTCTTTTGGCTTGAAAATTCAACAATAGTTCATTGTTCTCTAAACTTCGAAGATCTATATTTTGTTTTGTATTTCTTGAAATTGTTTCAAGTTGAAATGTTTTTTTAAATGCTGTCTCAAATGAAAAAATTGCTTTTAAATCTTCCAAATTCTTATTCGACAATTTTCGAAACCTTTTGAAGTATTTTCAATTTTATCTCAAAATTAATTTTATCTTGAAATTAATTTTTTGCAATTGAATATCATTTAAATTTTTCCAGGAATCTTAACATAACTTTTTTATTCTCTTAAAATCTTCCATAATTCTTAAACACCTTTTTTCAAAATCTTCCAAAATCTACATTTTGTTTCAAATTTCTTGAACTCGTTCCAGGTTTTGAATTATTTTAAAATTTTGTCAAAAGTTCTCAATACCTTTTTAAATAAGTAGAATTTTTCCTACATTTTTTTCAAAATCCTGCAAAATGAAAAAATTGCCTTAAAATCTTCTAGAAACTTTTCTGACAATTTTGGAATCAACCGAAACAATGGATCTTCAACTAATGAAATGAATTTTTAATAGTTCAATTTTCGACTAAAAAATGACTCATACCAATAAGATTAATTTTTAACCCAAAAGGAAGAATTTTCTTTTCAAAAGGACGAATGTAAAAAAAAGTTGATTTTTTGACCCAAAAGTATGACTTTACAAAAATTTGCTGTATTTTCAACAAAGAAGTTAATTTCAAACAAGAAAAGAGAATTTGAACAAATTCATTTGCAACCAAATGATCGAATTGTCAAAAAAAAAAGATTAAACTTGAACCAAAAACTGTTCCATTTTTAACCAAATAGTTGAAGTTCTTATCCAAAATAATGAATTTTCTATCCAAAAAGACGAATTTACAACAAAACAGTTAAATTTTTGAGCCAAAAAGATGATTTTTCTACAAATAAAGTAAATTTTGCACCCTCAAATATTAATTTTATAGACAATAGTTGAATTTTAAACTGTAAACAATCATTTATCTTTTTGCATTATTTAAAATTAATGTTTTCACTCCAAATTTAACTGTTCTATTTTTAGTGGAAAATTCATCTATTTTGTTGAAAATTTTGATTTTTGGTAAAAATTAATCTTCTTGGTGAAAAATTCATGTTTGAAAATTCATTTCTTTGTTTGAAAATTTAACTATTCCATGATTTGTGTAGAATATTGATCTTCTTGGTGGAAAATTCGTAATTTGGTTTGAAAATTAATTTCTTTGGTTTAAAATTTGACTGATTGGTTAAAAATTCAAGTATTTTTGTTTGAAGATGCATCATTTTAGTTGCAGATATCTTCTTTTGCTTGAAAATTAATTTCTTTGGTTGAAAATTGAACTATTTTGTTAAAAAATCTTTTTTTTATTCATTATTGTAGTTGAAAAACCTTTTTCTTCGGTTGAAAATTCAATTATTCTGTTCAAATCTTTTTTGTTAAAAATGTTTTTTTTTACTGAAAATATAAACATTATTAAACCAAAATACATCTGATTTAAAGAAATTAGAAAGGCTTACCACTGAGATTATACCTCTGCGAAAAAAATTACATGGTATTCTTTATTTTTTTGATAAACCTATTTTTAGAACTAGCTCAAGGCTTGAGAAGGATAGATTTGAGGTTTAAAGGCTGCACAATTATTTTGTTCAAAAAAAGAAAATTATAGTACGATTTTTTCTGTATAAATTACAATACTGCGCTGTGATATTTTGAAAATACCTATATTTAAGACTTGTTGAAAATTTAACCTCTAATGCATTTTTAAACTCTGAAGTGCAACTTCTTAAAATTATATATTTATATATCATATATATGAAACAACTACAAGAGATCACTTAAGTGAAAACAGAAAATACTATTTAATTTTCTTTGATTGCCTGAATAATTGTCGACTTGGTTACATTAGGACATTGATTTTGCTCTTCTACTACTTGTAGTAGAAAGTGCTCTTTGACAATACGCATTGAGTGTCTACTAAAAGACGAATTTTCAACAAAACAAGTGAATTTTCAGCGAAATAGTTGGAATTTCAACTAAAAAATATATATTTTTAAACCCAAACTGGAATGGTTAAATTTTCAGGTTAAAAATTATATTTTCAACAAAAAAGGAAGAATTTTCAATTAAAAAAGAAGAATTTATAACCAAATAGTTACATTTTAAGCAAAAAGGATAAATTATCAATCAAATAGTTGAATTTTCAACTAACAAAAATAGATATTTAATCAAATTACAGAATTTTCAACGAAAGTAAGAAGATTTTTCAATTAAAAAAGAATAATTTTGAATTAAAAAATAAGAATTTTAAACTAAAAATGAAGAATTTTTAACCAAATAGTTGAATTTTTGACATGAAACATTAACTGTCTACTAAAAGACGAATTTTCAACAAAATAGGTGAATTTTCAGCTAAATAGTTGGAATTTCAACTAAACAATATATGTTTTCGATCTATGGGAAATCATTAAAGTCTTCAGAAATATTTTGAAATATTTTTAAATCTTCGTATTGTTTGAAATCTTTTGAAATCTTTAAGAATACATTTGAAAGCTTTTGAAAGCTTTTTGAAATCATTGTGAAATCTTTGAAATATTTTTTAAATAATTGAAACCTTTGTAAAATCTTTGATAAATCTTTGGAAATCTATGGAAAATCAATAAAGTCTTCAGAAATATTTTCAGATATTCTGAAATATTTTTAAATCTTTGAAAGGCTTGAAATCTGTCGGAATCTTTGAAATATTTATTAAATCTTTGAAATATTTTCGAAAGCTTTTGAAATCTTTTTGAAAGCTTTTGATATCTTTTTGAAATCCTTTTGAAATCTTTGAAATCTTTGTAAAATCTTTGTGAAATATTTTGAATTCTTCTGAAATATTTTGAAATCTTTGAATTCTGTGTTAAATGTTTCGAATTCTTTTTAAATCTTTGAAATGCTTAATAAAATTGACTACAAAATATTGAAATATTTTTGCAGACAGCATCTGCAAATGCACCAATTTTACGCATAAACCAATTTATGATTGTATGTACATTCATTCAGTTTGAAATTATAAATTGAAATTTCCAAATTAGGCCCTCTGCAAATTTATTTATAAATTCAAAGTTTCGTAATATCGTAATTTATAGTTGGGCGACTTGATAAACTTGGAATTTATAAACAAAGTCGCAAAGGTCCTAATTTAGAAATTTCAGAATTCGAAATTGATGGTTTTAAAATTAATTGTTGGGTGACTTGATACATTTTTTAATTTATTAAGAAAAGTTCGCACTTGCCAGTTTTGTAATGTTGAAATTATCAATGTGAAAATTTTTGTAATATCGTGATTTACAGTTTGGCGACTTGATAAACTTAGAATTTATAAATAAATTTGCAGAGGGCCTAATCTGGATATTTCAGAATTCCAAATTGGTGGTTTTGGATTTTAATTCTACTATTTTGGTAAAAAGTTCAATTTTCGTTGAAAATTAAATTTTTTTGTTTGAAATTAAACTTTGTTGTTAAAAATTCTTTTTTTTTAGTTTGAAAATGGCAGAATAATCAACAATTTGTTTGAAAATTGTATTTTTTATTGAAAATGAAAATTTTCAATATAAGAGTTCAAATTTAACTATTTTGGCAAGAAGTCCATATTTGGTTGAACCTTAACTTTTTTGTTGAAAATTCGTCCTTTTGGCTTTAAAATTCATTTCTTAAAAATTCATTTAAAAATTAAGTTGTTTGGTTAAAGATTCATAATTTTATTTGAAAATTCATTTCTGGTTGAAAATTCAACCATTTGATTAAACATTCACATATTTTGTTAGAAATTTAACTATTTTGTTACAAAGTCCAAATTTGTTTAGAAAATAACTTCTTTTTTGAAAAATCGTCATTTATGCTTTAAAATTCATTTGTTAAAAATTCAGTTAAAATATACTTGATTAAAAGTGGAACCACTTTGTCAAAAATGATTTTTTTTTGGTTGAAGATTCAACATTTTAGTTGAAAATTCATTTCTTGACTCAAAATTTAACTATTTTCTTTAGAAAAACCGTTTTTTTGTTGTTGAAATTTAACTTTTATGACTAAAAAATTTAAGTATTCCATTTTTGGTTTAAAATTTAAAATTTACTTGAAAATTCCAGAATTTGGGTAACTTTTTTTTTCTTCTTTACTGAAAAGTCTTTTAGTTGAAAATTTATCATTTTGGTTTGAAAATTCATTTTTTTTGTTGTTGAAAATTAATAATTATAGTTCGAAATTCATCTGTTTAATTAAAAATGTAAATATTTCTTTGAAAATTATTTTTTTTAGTTGAAAAATAATTTTCTTAATTGAAAATTTACCTAATCCATTTTTGATTGAAAATTGATCGTTTTTAGTTGAAAATTCAAACTGTTAAATTTCTCATTGAGAATTAACCTTGAAAATTCAACTATTTGGTTGAACATTAATGTATTTTATTGAAAATTCGTATTTTTTGGTTAAAAATTCATTTTTTTGTTTAAAAAATCATCTTTTTTGATTGAAAATAAATTTTTTAAATGAAAATTTAACTATTCCATTTTTAGTTTAAAAATTGATCTTTTTTAGTGGACAATTCATCTTGTTTGGTAAAAATTGAATCTTTTTGGTTGCAAATTCGACTACTAGGTTGAAATTAGAACTACTTTGTTTCAAATTAATTTGTTTGGTTAAAAATTAATAATTTTAGCTAAAAATTGATCTTTTTTGTTGTAAATTTAATAATTTTGTTGAAATTTTTGTTTTAAAATTAATTTTTTTCCTGAAGATTTAAATTTTTCTATTTTAGGTTGAAAAATGAAATTTTTTAGTTGAAAATTCAACTATTTGGTTGAACATTAATGTATTTTATTGAAAATTCGTATTTTTTGGTTAAAAATTCATTTTTAGATTCACCATTTTCAACTATTCCAGTTGAAGATTCACCATTTCAGTTTTAAATTCGTCACTTTGGTTGAAAAGTTAACTTCTTTGATGAAAATTCTTCTTTTTTTTTGTAAAATTAATTTTTTAAACTAGATATTTACCTATTCTATTTTCGGTTAAAAATTTATTGTTTTATTTAAAAATTTACCTGGTTAGTTGAAATTTTATCTTTTTTATTTAAAAATTCAAGTGTTTGGTCGAAAATTCGTCTTTTTTGGTAGAAGATTAATGATTTTGGTTGATGATTCAATTACTTCATTGAAAATTGAACTCCTTAGTTAAAAATTCATTTCTTTAAGGTTCGATTTTTTGTAATTAGTTTTTTCAACTATAAATTTTAATACTATGTTGAAAATCCCTTTTTTTTCGTTGAAAGATAATTTTTTAAACTGATAATTTAAGCAATTCAGTTGAATATATTGAATATTCCAGTTGAATATTAGTTTTTTTCAAATCGAAGAATTCCAGTAATTCGAAGAATTCAAGCAATTCGATTAACTTGAAGAATTCAAGTCATTCGAGTAAATCGAAGAATTCAAGTAATTCGAGTAAATCGAAACATTGCGGTAATTCGAGTAAATCGAAGAATTCGTCATTCGACTAAATTCAAGAACTCAAGTTATTCTATTAAATCGAAGAATTCAAGCAATTCGGAGGAATCAAGTGAATCGAAGAATTCGAGTAACTTCACGAAATAGAATAATTCAAACGATTCGAATAAGTCAAAAAATTCAATTAATTTAAGTAATTCGATTGACTTGAAGAATTCAAGTAACTCGAGTAAATCGAAGAATTCAAGTAATTTGACGAATTTGAATAAATGAAAGAATTGAAGTAATTCGATTGAATCGAAGAATTCAAGCAATTCAAAGAATTCAAAGAATACATTCAAGTAATTTGAGGAATTATAGTAATACGATGAATTTAAGTCATTCGACTAAAGATACACCGTTTTAGTTTAAACTTCATCACTTTGGTTAAAATTTAACTACTTGGATTACAATTTTTTTTATTTTGTAAAATTTATTTTTTCAATTGGAGATTTAACTATTCCATTTTTGGTGAAAATTTTTTCTTTAATTTAAAATTTTACCTAGTTGGTTGAAAATTTATCTTTTTTATTCAAAAGTTCAAGTATTTCGTTGAACTCTTGTCTTTTTTGGTTGTAAATTAATTATTTTGGTTGGAAATTAATTTCTTACCATAAAATCAGAGTTTGAGGCTGTAAAAGAAATTTTGCATATGAAACTTTTTTTTAGTTCCACTAGACTTACAAATTCTACTATATTTCGTGAAAAGTATTTTTTCACTGCAAAAAAAAGGTACCTGGAAAAATTAACTTTTTTTTCTGGAAGACCTGGGAAAGTCCTTAAATTTTTTAAACAAACACTAGGCACCCTATGGAAAGTCATGAAAAAGTCAGGGATTCCTTTTACTACAAGAAAAGTTTTTCCTATCCTATATAAAAAAATAGGTAGCATACTGCGTGAAATTACTTTAAATGGCTGTTTTCAGTTTGCCTTTTTCAATTTTCTGGCATTTTTTAAATCGAAATTTCTGAATGAGGTATTTTAATTCGAAAAATTTATTTTTAAAAGAGAAAATTTAAATTGTAAATGATTCTTTAATAATAAAGGCAACAATTATATCCTTAATTTTCTGACCAAATTTTAAAAATTAAAAAAAAAATTGTTTAAATTAAAATTTCAAAGTAATTTTATTTAATAATATAATTTACTTCTGAACGCTTCTAATAATTATTGATAAAAGAGAACATATTATTTGTAAATATTTTTTAATATTGAGAAATAAATTTGTTCTTAACATTTTGCAATCGCACAATAATTTGCAAAATTATTCACACTTTGAAAGAGATGACGACAATAAAATTTCTGAGACAATTAAAAATGATGTAGATTCCCAGAGCTGCTATTTGCAACATTTTATGAATTAGATAAACCAGGTCTGAGACTTGAAATCGATCCTGTCACAATTAACTGGATAAGTACGGACATTTGAAACTTGAGCATGGTAAAGAAATCTCGAAGTATATTTTTCAACACAGAGGAATACGTTCAGCATTGAGATATTTAGGTTTCCTTTTTTCACAAGTTTCTCTGAAAATATTAAATGTTGATTTTGTTTTCTGAATGATGGATTTTTCCTATTTCTCTTACAAACGACAGATTTAACCAAATGCTCAGAAAAAAGATTTGGTATGATTTAGATTTCGACAAAAAATATCTCTTATTCTTTTATGATATCTTGCGTCTTTGGCGACAAAAATTAAGAAATGCAGTTTTTTGACAAAAAGTTATCGTGGCCACAACAATGATACGACTGGAATTAAACTTACAAAATGTTACATGCTTTCGGAATTATTTAAATAAAAAATGGTTGAATAATTGTTTTTTTCTAGTTCAAAATTTCTACAATGTGAGTAAAATTTGCCTTATTGAATTGAAAATTCAACTATTTTGTTGAAAATTCACGTATTTGTTTAAAAAACCGATTCTCTTTAGTAGAAAATTATCTTTTTCTTTTAAAATTAATCTTCTTGTTTAAAAATTCTTCTTTTCGGTTACAAATTTATTTATTCCAGTTAAATATTTAAAATTTTAGTTGAAAATTCATCCTTTATATTGGAAATAACATTATTTGTTTCAAAGTTACTTTTTTTGTTAAAAATTTTTTTTTTTTTTGGTTGAAGATTTATCATTTTAATTTGAAATTCTTCTCTGGTTGAAAATATAACTACTTTGTTGAAAATCAATTTATCTTTTTTTGTAGAAAATTAATCTTGACGATTGAAAATTCATCTTTTTGGCATAAAATTCGACTATTCCAGTTGAAGATTCATCATTTTAGTTGAAAATTTATCAGTTTGGTTAATTAAAAATTCATCTTTTTGGTTGAAAATAAAACTACTTGGTAGAAAGTTAAACTATTTTGTTAAAAATTCATCGTTTTGGTTTAAAATTCATCTACTGCAGTTGAAGATTCAGCATTTTAGTTGAAAATTCATCATTTTGGTTGAAAATTAATTTTTCTTAATTAAGATTTTAATTATTCCATTTTTGGTTCAAAGTTGATTCGTTTTTACTTCAAAATTCAACTGTTTGGTTGTAAATTAGTATTTTTTTAGTTGAAAATTCAACTATTTCCTTGAAAGTTCATGTATTTTGTTGAAATATTTTATTGTATGGTATAAAATTAATATTTTTGTGTGAAAATTAATATTCTTGTTTAAAAATTAATTTTTTTGTTTGAAAATTAATTTTCTTGTTTGAAAATTCATCTTTTTGGTTAAAAATTCAAGTATTCCTGTGAAATATTAATAATTTTAGTTGGAAATAAATCTTTTTTGTTGAAAATAAAACTAACTTAAACAATTATGTTTGGTAACATTAATGAACTATTACCTCTCTCTAATTGAAAATTGGACAAAAAGTGGAATTTTTTTTTGGAATATAGTAAACCGGGGGGTCTTATATCGGGAGTTGGGTGTTTTGCCGAAGATCAATTATAATTTAAAAACAATTAATCCATATGGTAGAGTGAGATCTAGAATTTCGGAGTTAATTATTTGAACATCACATTCGTTTCGTAACACCGCTCCGACACGGGTTGTTGATCAATCTCTCTAGCAATCAGCCGAGGTCGAGAGCTTCACAAAGCGATCGCACGTCACAATTCACACATAATTAGACGAACTGACTAATAAGCTCATTAAAAGATCCATCTTTTCTACCTAAACCACATCCACTAAGCGAAGCTCTCCACTAGGGTCCATAAGTATCCAAAATCTTTTGCAAAATCATTTTATGACATCATCAAGAATCTTCTAGAAGCTTATTAGCACGCGTTCTAAGCTAAAGTCCACTATTCTAGTTTAAAGATTCAGTTCTTTGGGCTAACATTAATTTTTTCAACTAAAAATTTAACTATTCAATTTTTTTCCATATTCTTTGACAGAAATTAATCTTCTTGGTTAAAAATTCATCTTTTTGGTTTAAAATTTAATTATTCTAATTAAAGATTCAACATTTTAGTTGAAAATTCATTACTTTTTCCGAAAATTTATCAGTTAGGTTGAAAATTAATTTTTTTAACCTAAAATTTAACTGTTTCATTTTGGGTTGAAAATTGATCTTTTTTAGTTTAAAATTTAACTATTTGGTTGAAAATTGGTATTTTGCAGCTAAAAATTCAATCATTTCTTTTAAAATTTGTGTATTTTTTTTAAAAATCGTCTTTTTTGGTACAAAATTATTCTTTTTTGAAAATTAGTCTCTTTGTTTGAAAATTCATCTTATTGGTTGAAAAGTCCACTATTCTAGTTTAAAGATTCAGTTCTTTGGGCGGTTAAAAATGTGTCTTCTTGGGTTTCTCACCAAATAGTTGACATTTTTACCAAGGAGATTAATATTCTAGCAAAAAAGACGAATTTTCAACAAAAAATGTGATTTTTCATGAAAAAAAGTTGAATTTTCAACTAAGGAAGATAAATTTAAAAAAAAGATGAATCTTCAATCAAAAAAATTCATTTTTATTTGGATAGTTGATTTTCGAAATTAAGAAGATACATTTTTAACCCAACAAGTAAATAATTTTTCAGTTAAAATATTACTTTTCAACCGAAAAAACCTAATTTTTAACAAAATAGATACCTATTTTGTTAAAAATTATTTTTTTCGGTGAAAAATTAATTTTTTTAACTGAAAATTTATTTACTTGTTGAGTTAAAAATGTATCTTCTTGGGTTTTTCAACAAATAGTTGAAAATTTTACCAAGGAGATTAATATTCTACCCAAAAAATTCAGTTTTATCCAAATAGTTGATTTTTAAAACGTAACATTGTCTCGCAAATGATTGAATTTTCACCAACTAAAAATAGAAGTAAATTGAAATTTGAAAAAAAATTATCTTTAATTTTTCACCTTTTGTACATTCAACTTTCAGTTTTATTCTTAACTTTTGAAAAATAAACGGTTGAAAAATGAGGATCAATGAAGTTTCTATTTTGAACTGTTGAAGATCCAAGAGAAAGGGAATTTCGTATCGAAAACAAGTGATAAAAATATAATATTGTAATAATTTTACATGAGAATTTAATAAATATATATTTCAATTCATAAAAAAATGAAAAAAGAATTTTTTATTACGTTATGTTAGTGTTTTTTGTCTGAAATTGGTATTTTTGAACGAAAACTTGACGGTTTAATGGTCTATTTATTGCAAAAAAACATTAGATAATTAATTCTGAAGTTGGGACATAAATTTCCATCAATTATCAAAAATTTTGTCCTTTCAGGTCTCTTCTATTATTATAGGTAATGGTTACGAATTTTAATTATATTTTTTTATTTATTCATAAGTTTATAAATTTATTTATTTAAATTTTGAGAACTTTTAAATCTTTAAAAACTATTCGAATTTTTCCAAAATTTTGGTTTTAAATCCTATAAAATTAAAAAAATTGCCTTATAATGTTCCAGATTTTTTTTGAAAATCTTAGAAATATTTTTTAATGTTTGGAAATGTTTTTAAATATTTTCTTCAATTTATTTTTCAAAATAAAAAATTATTTCAAATTTTCCCAGAAATCATAACAATATTTTTTTATTATCTTGAAACCTTTCAAACCCCATGAAAAGCTTAAATATTTTATATCGGAATCGACAATTTTTCGAATGTTTCAGAACTTTTAAATCTTTGAAAACTATTTGAATTTTTCCAAAATTTTTGTTTTAAATCCTATAAAATTACAAAAATTGCCTTATAATGTTCCAGATTTTTTTTTGAAAATTTTAGATATATTTTTTAATGAGTTGAAACTCATTTTTTTTTATTGAAAATTTAACTATTGGAATTTCAGTTAAAAATTTATCTTTTCTACTTAAAAATTCAACTTTTTGGTGGAAAAAAAATCATCTTGGATGAAAATTCATCTTTTTGGTAAAAAAGTATACTTTTTCGTTGAAAATTGACTTTTTTGGTTACAAATTAAGCAGGTATGTTGAAAATTTGAATTTTTCGGTTAAATTGAACTGTTTTTAATTAAAAAATAAAACGATTTTTTAGTTGAAATATCAGCTATTACAATTTTTGTTCAGGATTCTTCTTTTTTGGTTGAAACTGCAACTTGAACTACTTTATTCATTTTTTTGCATTTTGAATTAAAAATCATTTTTTTTTATTGAAAATTTGACCATCTTGATAAAAATTCATTTTTTTTTCAAGTTGAAACTCATTTTTTTTTATTGAAAATTTAACTATTGGAATTTCAGTTAAAAATTTATCTTTTCTACTTAAAAACCATTTTCTTACCATTTCATTAGTGAAATCCTAAAATATTAGAATTCGTTTACCGAAACACTCAATTATTTTCAAGCAATCCACTTTTTCCCAGTGCTGCAACATTTGTTATTTAATACTTTTTTGTTGAGCTTATATTTTCTTAGAAGGAGTTTCTTATATGAATGAGAATGAAAATATATTGGAACGCTTGAAAAAATGAAAATGAGTGGTTTTATTTTACAAGTAGAGCATTTCAATATAGATTTCACACTTTATCCTCTATTCTTCTCTTTTTCCCTTTTTTGAAAGAATTTCCTCTTCTTTCCTCCATTTACAGGTAATTCCCCTTTTTGTCCTTTTTTCTTAAATGCGAACCGAATTAAAAGAGAGTTTATTCTTTTTTAATTGAAGAATTATTTCTTTTTCATATTTTGGCTTTTGCCGCTTTAGATGAAATTTCTCATGTATATATTACACTTTATCATCGATTTGCGACAGAAGAATTACTTTCAACCAAAGTAATGAACTTTCAACAAAAATGATGAATCTGGAACTGAAATAGTTGAATTTTGAACCCGGAAAAATTAATTTTTAACAAAAGAGTTCAACTTTCAAGCAAGTAGTTTTATTTTAAGTCATAAAAGATGAATTATCAACTAAATTCATGAATAATTCACTGAAATAGTTGAATTTTCAAACAAGAAGAATGTTTTTCTACCAAAAAAGACGATTTTTTAACAAAATACATCATTTTTCAACAATATAGTTGAATATTCAACTAAAGAAGACAAATGTTCAACCAAATAGTTGTATTGTGAACTAAAAAAGATCAATCTGCAAACAAATAGTTGAATTTTGGAATAAAAAATTTTCAACCAAGAATGGTTTAATTAAATTTTCTGTTCAAAAAATTAAATTTTCAATTAAAAAAATTAATTTTCCATAAAAAAACTAGTTACCAACAAAACAGTTAAATGTTCAACCAAAGTAATGAATGAATTTATACAATTCAAAGAATTTATCAAATTCAAAGAATTTATCAAATTCAAGGAATTTATCAAATTCAAAGAAATGATCAAATTCAAAGAATTTATCAAATTTAACAAATTTAGCAAATTTAAAGAATTTATCTAATTGATAAAATTCAGGAAATTTATCAAATTCAAGGAATTTATCAAATTCAAGGAATTTATCAAATTCAAAACATTTATCAAATTCGAAGAATTTATCAAAATCAAATTCAAGGAATTTATTAAATTAAAGGAATTTATTAAATTTAGGAAATTCATGAAATTCAAAGAATTTATACAATTCAAAGAATTTATCAAATTCAAGGAATTTATCAAATTCAAAGAAATTATCAAATTCAAAGAATTTATCAAATTTAAAGAATTTAGCAAATTTAAAGAATTTATCTAATTGATAAAATTCAGGAAATTTATCAAATTCAAGGAATTTATCAAATGCAAGGCATTTATCAAATTCAATGCTACTGTTTGGTTGAAATTTTTGTATGAAAATTTATTATTAAATTTTTGGTTCGAAATTAATTTTTTTACTTAAAAATTCATGTATTTTGTTGAAAATTTTTCTTTTTGGTAGGCAATTCATATTTTTTGGTTAAAAATGCAACTTTTTGTTCGAAAATTAATTAGTTTCAGTTGAGAAATAAACTATTGTATTGATAATTCAACTGTTTTGGTAGAAAATTAATTATTTTTGCTTAAAATGCAACTGTTTCATTGAAAATTAATTTTTGTAATAAAAATTTAGCTATTCCATTTTTTGTTAAAAATTAATCTTTTTCACTTAAAAATTCATATATTTTGTTGAAGATTCGTCTTTTGATTAGAAAATATATTTTCTTTTTTGGGTAAAAATGCAACTGTTTTTTTTTTGAAAATTTATGTGTTTTGGTTGAGGATTAAACTATTTTGTGGAAAATTCGTCTTATTTGATTAAAAGATCAACTATTTTAAAAAATATTGAGTAAGTTTAGAAGTTCTGAACTTTCAAAAAGTTAAAAATATTTAAAAATTTGAACGATTTCTGAAAATTTATAAATTTTTCAAAAATTCCTTCCAAAATTCTACAAGTACTAAAAAAAAGTCTTTTAAATTCACTGAAATTTTTCCTAAAATTTGGTTAAATTATGTTAAATAAAAAAAATCTTGAAAATGTTCTAGATACTTATTCGGTAACTTAGGAAAAAATTTATTTATATAACATAAAAACAAATAAACTTACAAAATAAATAGTCATTCGAAATTTATATTTTGTATTAGAAATTATTGTTCCCCTCAAATTATAATTCAGTTGAAATTTTTTTTTTTCTTTCTTGATTGAAAAATCAATTTTTTTAGTAGAAGCATCTCTTTCATTCAAAAATATAACTGCTTTTTTAAAGTTGAAATTGAAATATTTTAAAATTAAAATATCAACTTTTACATTTTTTTCAAGGAAGAGGTTAATTTACAACCAAATAGTTGAATTTTCAACCAAAAAAGATAAATTTTCAGTTAAAAAATTAATTTTCCACAGAAAAACAAATTTTCAAGAAAATAGTTAAATTTCTAACTGAAATGATGAATCATCAACAAAAAGAATGCATTTTTAAAAGAGGAGTTCAACTCCCAATGTTTTAAATTTTCAATTAAAAAATATGAATTTTTAAACAAGATGATTGACTTTTGACCAAAAAAGACGAGTATTTCTCAAAATACATGAATTTTTAACCAAATAGTTGAATCTTCATTTGAAAAAGACAAATTTGCAAACCAAACAGTTGAATTTTTAAACAAAAATATACATACAAATTTACAATCAAATATTTAAACTTTCAACTAAAAAATTTTAATTTGAAACCAAAAATGAAATAGTTATATTTTTATTTAAAAACATTAATTTGTAATAAAAAACTAAATTTAAACAAAATTATTAAATAAATCCAAGATTCAAATATTTCAATACTTGTTGGATGCGTGATGATTTTTTTTCAAAATACGAATTTTTGATGTAAAACGCCAACATAACCTAATATTGTTCAAAAAATCTGAAACTTCTTTGCAACACATTTGTTAAAAATTAAAAATACCAATTTCCGGCGAAAAACGCTAATACGATCAAAAATTATTAAATGATCCTTAATCTTGTTCAAATAAAAATAATTTGTGTTTAAAATCTAATGATTTTTGTTTAAAAAACGCTAACAAAAACAAAGAACGTATAAATTAAAAATACCCATTTTTGGTGTAAAACGATAATATAACATAAAATTGTTGAAAATAGGGAATCTTGATAATTTTTGTTTATAAATGCTAATTCCTTGTGAAAAAAACCAACACAACCTACAATTTTTAGAATTTATATTCTTTTTAAAATTCCTATTTTAAAAATACTTTTTTTTGTGAAAATTGCTAACAAACGTATAATATTTAGAATTTGTCAAATTTTTTTTAGACATTTAATCTTTTTGGTAGGAAATTCATTTATTTGGTAGAAAATTGAACTATTTCGTTTAAAATTTATTTTATTTGCTTACAAACTTATTTCTCTAATTGAAAATTAATCTATTCTATTTTTTTTTTAAATTGATCTTTTTTTGTTGAAAATCCACTTATTTTCTTAGAAATTTTATTTTTTGGTAGAAAATTAATCTTTTTGCTTGCAATTTCATTTCTTTGGTTGAAGTTATTTTTTTAATTGAAAATTAATTTTTTTAACATAAAATTCAACTATTCCATTTTTTGTCGAAAATTTTTTTCTGACAGACATTTAATCTTTTTGGTTGAAAATTGAATTATTTAGTTAAAAATTATTCTTTTTTGGTAGAAAATTAGTTTTTTTATTGAAAATTAATTTTTCTTTGGTTGAAAATTAGTGTTTTTATTAAAAATGGAAGTTTTAAAAACAAATTTAACTAAACTCTTTTGTTCAACCCTAGTACATGAATTTTTAACAAAAAAGTTGATATTCAACCAGTAAACTGAATTTTTATCAAAATAGCTCAATTTTCAATTAAAAACTTAATTTTTGAAATGAAAAATAAGTTCTCAACTAAAATTATAAATTTCGAACAAAAAATTAAATTTTAACAAAAAATGTAACAGGTGATATATTAACAAAAAAGATCAACGAAACAGTTCAATTTTCAAACAAATAGATAAATTTTCAACCAAAAAGATAAATTTTCAACACAGAATATTAATTTTCTACCAAAACAATCAATTCTCTAATACATTTTTTAAACAAATAGTTGAATTTTCAACCAAGAAGATTAATTTTCTACTAGAAAAGATGTATTTTTAAGTGAATACATAAATTTTTGAAGAAGTAGTTGAATTTTCAACCAAGAAGATTAATTTTCTGCTAGAAAAGACGAATTTTCAGTAATGTATATACATTTTTAACGAATTGGTTATTTTAAAAGATTCCAAAGATTCAAGAGATTAAAAGATATTCAAGTTTTAAAACTTCGAATGAATTTTAAAGACCTGTAAAAAAAGTCCAGGATTTCAACAAATTGTAAAGGATTTGAAATATTTTAGGGTATTTTAAAAGATTCTAAAGAATATAATGGGATTTAAAAAGACTTGGAATATTTTAGGATATTCTAAAAGATTCCAATGCATTTTCAAGAGCTTTAAAAAATGTTAAGGGATGTCAAAAGATCTCAAGGGATTTTTTATGTTTTAGAGTATTTTAAAAGATTCCAAGGATTTTAAAGATTTAGAGGTATTTTTAATATTCCAATGAATTTTCAGAAGCTGTACAAAATTTCAAAGGATTTCTAAATTATTTCAAAGGATTTTCAAGAATTTAGTGTATATTTAAAAATTCCAAAGAATTTTTAAGATCCTTAAAAAGTTTAAAAGGATTTCGAAATATTTCAATGAATTTTGAGGATTTAAAAAAAAAAGATTTTTCAACAAATTACTCTAATTTCAAGTTAAAAAAATTAATTTACTTTAAAAAAAAAGAATTTTCAACCAAATACAAGAATTTTCTGTTAAAAAAAATGTTAAACAAAAAAAACGATTTTTCAACAAAGTAGTTGAATTTTCTGTGTAAAAAATTAATAAAAAAAAAATAATCAATTTTCAAGAAAAAAGTTAAATTTTCGGGTAAAAAATGAATTTTCTGCAATAATCCACGAATTTCCAAAAAAAAATATAAAAATTTCCAGGTAAAAACATTAATTTTAAGCAAAAAAAAAAAAGATTGTTCAACAAATTACTCTAATTTCAAGTTAAAAAAATTAATTTACTTTAAAAAAAAAGAATTTTCACCCAAATACAAGAATTTTCTGTTAAAAAAAAAAATGTTAAACAAAAAACAACAAAACAAAAATTTGCAACAAAGTAGTTAAATTTTCTGTTTAAAAAATTAATTTAAAAAAACTTATTATACTTAACTTATTATACTTTATTTAAGTTAAAATTTAACTGTTTGGTTAAAAATCATTTCTTTTTAAATAAGTTTCTCGTTTATTAAAAAAATATTTTTTTTTTTTTACTGAAAATTTAACAATTTGGTTTAAAATTTAACTTTTTGGTTGAAAATCATTTCTTTATAAATTTGTTTCTTGTTTATTGAAAATTGATTTTTTTAACTGAAAATTTAACCAGTTGGTTTAGAATTTAAGTGTTTAGTTAAAAATTCAACTGTTTAGTAGAAAATTTCTTTTTTTTTTGTTTGAAAATTAATTTTTTGTGTCACAAATTAAACTGGTTGAAAATTATCTGTTGAAGTTGAAAATTCAAACTTAACTTTTTAAAATTTATCTTTTTTTTATATAAATTCAACTGTTTTTGATTGAAAATAAAAGTATTTTTTTAGTTGTTGTATTAACTATTACATTTTTTGTTGAAAATTCAACTACTTTGTATTCATATGAAAAATTGACTACTTGGTAGGAAATTACCTCTCTTGTTAAAAATGCATAGTGTCGGGTGAAAAATTAAACCATTTTGTTGAAATTTCATGCATTTGGTTAAAAATTCGTCATTTTTGTTAATTTTAATTGATAGAAAATTCATATGTTTTTGTTGAAAATTAATCAATTGAACTGAAAATCTAACGATTCCAATTTTGGTTGAAAAAATATCCTTTTTAGATAAAGATTTAAATATTTTGTTGAAAATTGAACTATTTTGGTAGAAAATTTAACTATTTGGTGTCTGTTTGAAAATTCAACTGTTTTGCGGAATATTCATCTAATTTTTAAATACTCATCTTTTTGGTTGAGTATTCAAATATTTCGTGTAAAATTTGTGTCTTTAGTTGCATTTTGTTATCTACCCAGCGAGTGAAGTGTTGACTGGCGTAGGATAAACAGGGGGGGGGGGGGGAAGAAGGGTATGACAAGGTAGGAAGTAGTAATGCTAGATAATTGAGTTTATTTCTGAATTTTCAAATTTATTTTTCATTTTGCAGTTTGATCGAGGCTATAAGAGATTAAATTTAACAAAAGTCATTGTTTATAAAATGTATTATTGTTTATAATAATATTCTTTTAGAATAATGCTGGAAAGTGGCCGATTTGTTACAAATTTTTCTGTATTTTGACACTTTTTAATGAGGAAAGAGGTAATGATTAATTGAAGTTAAAAAATAAAATTGTTTAAACAATTTAATATTGTTTTTAATTATATTCTGTTTGAATAATGTTTGAAAGATGCGGGTTTTTTTTCTTAAACTTTTAACTTTTTGTCTACTTTCCATTTAGAGTGTCAAAATACTTATTAAATTTGACAACAAAAATTGTTTAAACAAATTATTATCGTTTATAACTATCTTCTCTTATAGTAATGCTAGATAGTTGCAGTTTTTTTTCTGAAATTTTAAACTTATTTTCGATTGAGCATTTCTTTGGTAGAAAATGTATCAAATCCATTCCATTTTTTGTCGAAATTTTTTTTCGATAGATATTTAATTTTTCGCTAAAGATTTAACTATTTCGTTGAAATTTTTTTCTCTGAAAACGTATTTTTCTAACTTAAAATAAAACTGTTCTCGTTCTTGTTTAAAATTGATCTTTTTTTATTGAAAATTCATCTATTTTGTTGCAAATTGGTATTTTTCTGGTAGAAAATTCAAATATTTCGATAAACATTAATTTTTTTGATTAAAGATCCATCATCTTAGTTACAAGTACATTTATTCTGTTGAAAATGTAATAAATTTTCTTGGAAATTCGTTTTTTTTTTGTTGAAAATGAATTTTTTTACTAAAAATTTAGCTATTCCAGATTTTCTAGAAAATTGAACTTTTCAGGTTACATTCACTTATATTGCTAAAAACTCGTCTTATTTGGTCGAAAATTAAATTATTTTGGTAGAAAATTCATATTTTTACATTTTTTTTGGCAATTTTAGAAATCTTTTTCAATAAATCTGAATAATCTATGCATAAAAAACAAAAAATTGGCTCAGAATCTTCCAGATTCTTTCTTGACAAATTTTGGAAATTTTTTGAAATGTTTTGAAATCTTTTTAAATATTCTCTTCAAATTAATTTTTCAAAATAAAAAATTATTTTAAATTTTCGCAGGAACCTTGAATTTTTTTCTATTATTTAAAAACCTTAGAAATCGTTAAAACTTAAAACATTTTATTTCGAACTTTTCAAAAATATAGATTCTTTTTAGTTTTTTGAAATCTTTTGAGTTTCAAAATTATTCATGACATTTTTTTTTTAAACTTTCGAATATTGTTTAAAATGATTCCAATTTTTTTTTAAATCCTGCAAATTTGAAGAAATTGCTTAAAAATCTTCTAAATTATTTTTCGACATGTTGGGAAATCTTTTGAAATGTTTTAAAACATTTTTCAATATTCTCTTAAGTTGATCTTTTTCAATTAAAAATTCACATATTTTGCTGAAAACTCGTCTTTTCAAGTCGAAAGTTCAATTATCTTGGTCAAAAATGCATATTTTTGTCGAAAATGGATATTTTTGAGCTTTAAATTCAACTTTTTTTTCAAAAATTCGTCTTTATAACTTAAAAACTCAACCCTTCAGATAAGAATTTTTTTCTTCATTGATTAAAAAATCTTTCTCAGTTGAAAATGTAATTCTTCTATTGAACATTTTTATATTTTGGTTCGTCCCAACAGTTTTTTCTTTGGTTAAAAATTAGTGCTTTCCTTGAAAATAAATTTTTTTAGCGGAAAATTTAACTTAATTCTTTGTCGAAATTTTTTTTGATATACATTTAATCTTTTTGGTAGAAAATTCATATGTTTAATTGAAAATTCAGTTATTTTGATATAAATATATTCTAATTGTTTAAAATTGTATTTCTCTAACTAAAATTAAATCATTCTACTTTTCTAATACAATGACGAATTTTAAAGCAAATAAATTAATTTTCAACCCAAAAGATAAATTTTTAGACAAGGAAAATAATTTTCTAGCAAAAACACGAATCTAACGAAATATGTTAATTTTAAGCTATTGGAATGAATTTTCTACTAAAAAGATTATTTTCAACTGAAAAAAATCGGATTCTCATAAAAATAACTCAATTTTCAACTAAAGAAATGTATTTCCAACTAAAAAATATAATAATTTTCAATAAAAAAAATGAATTTTCAACGAACAAAAAATGAATTTTCAAACAAGAATAATAATTTAATACTAAAAAGAAGAATTCTAAAGTAAAAAAAATTGTTTTTACAAAAATGGAATTCTTAAATTTTTAGTTAAAATAATTAATTTCTAATAAAAAACGACGAATTTTCAATAAAATACATGAATTTGCAACCAAGCAGTTGAATTTTCAACTAAAAAAGATAAATTTGCAACCAAAAATGGAATAAAATTAAAGTTTTGAGTTGAAAATTCAGCTACTTCAATAAAAAATTCAACTATTCTGTTGAAGTCATTTTTTTTCAAGTGTTTTTTCTTTTCTGTTTTATTTTTCTTTTCTACTTGTAAAATATGAATTTCTTTTGGTTTCATCATGTTAGTTGAAAATTCAACTATTTGGTCGTAAATATACTTTTGATTAAAAATTCAACTACATTAGTCAAAATTCAAATTATTTTGTTCAAAGCCCTTTCCTTGAATGTTCCTTCTTTTTCTCCTTTCTACTTGTAAAATAATTTTTTTGTTGAAGATTCATCTTGTTAGATGAAATTTCAACTATTTGGTCCTCAATTAACTTTTGGCCGTGAATTAACTTTTGGTTGAAAATTCAACTGCTTTAGAGAAAATTTGACTTTTTGGCTTTAAAATTCAATTATTTGGTAGAAAGTTCAACTATTTGGTTGAAAATTAACTTTCTTTACGAAAATTCATGTATTTCTTTGCACTGATAATGAGATGGTTACGTGAATTGTTTACACCATTTATTATTGATTTCTGCATATTTCTCATAGAATAGAGTTAGAAAGTCATAGTTTTACCAATTTTTCGAACTTATTTTCAACTTTTAATTAAAGCAAGGCGATAATGAATTCAATGAACATAATTCTTCAAGCAATTTATCATTATTTTCAATGATATTATCTTTCAATAATGCTAGAAATTTGCAGTTGTTTCCTAAATTTTTATCTTCATTTTGTCTTTTTAGTTATGAACGAATAGCAATTAAACAACAGAGAGAATCATTTTTTGAACAATCTCTTTTTTTTGTAAATATATTTTTCCCAAACAAAAAATATTTGTTGAATATTCTTTAAGTTTTGTTTATGAATTACATAAAATGTAAATTTTCCTCAAATCAGTTACAAAAAGCCTTCTTGTTTAAATTAATATGTTGAAAATTTCAGAAAAAAAAAGCAACTACCTAGCTAATTATTAGTTGAAAATTCCACTGTTTGGTTGAAAATTAATTTTTTTTTAATGAAGGATTTAACTACTTTGTTAAAAATTCGTTTCGTATATGTTAAAATTAAAAATTTTCAATAAAAAATCATCTATTTTATTTCTGGTTGAAAATTATATTTTTTATTTAAAAATTCATGCAATTTGTTGAAAACTCGTCTGTTTGGTAAAAAATTAATTTTCTTAGTTTTAAAATTATTTTTTCCTCTCAGAATTCAATTATTTGGTTAAAAACCGATATTTTTGGTTGAAAATTCATCATTTTGATTTAGAAATGACTACTGTGGCTGAAAATTTCAATTTTTAAGTGGAAAATTAATTTTTTTAAATGAAAATTTAACTATTCCATTTTTGGTTAGAAATTGATAATTATTAATTGAAAATTCCACTATTTGGCTGCAAATTAATTTGTTTCGATGAAGGATTTAACTACTTTGTTGAAAAATCGTTTCATATTCAAAAAAAGTACCCAAGTTACTAAAAAGTAAACCGTTCCGAGCCCTGGCCATGAGGAAATTACCAGTTTTTTTTTCTTAAAAGGCGATTAATATTGTCAAATTTAATAGTTTTTACATTCAATCCTTATTATTTTTTCAAGGTTTAAAATTGGTAAAATTGTAAATTTGACTTTTCAACCCAAAAACATGAATTTAAAAAAAAAAGTTAATTTTTAAACAAATAAAAATAACTTTCAACTAAATAATTGAATTTTCAACCTTTAAAGACTAATATTCAAACTGAACAGATGAATTTTCAACAAGAGTTGAATTTTCAACCTACAAAGAAAAAAAAACACAAAACTGTTAAATTTTGCATCCAAAAAGACGAATTTTCCACAAAAAAACTTAATTTTCAAGCAAATAAAAATAACTTGAAACAAAAAAGTTAATTTTCAACAAAATAGTTGATTTTTCAATCAAAAAAGTTAATCTTGAACAAAAAATAGGGAAACAAGGTGCAATAAAATGTTAATTAACCAAATTGTTTTTTTATAGGATGCGCACTTTTTTTATTTATAAAAACAAGACAATAAAAATACATTCGTTTCAATATCAATGCATATTATGAATGGTAATAGCTATTAATAATTTTTAGATACGAGTATATTTTATTTTAATCGTAAAAGATAAGATTTAAAATAAAAAGATTAAATTTTTGTAAAAACGACACGAGAGACGAAAAAAATAAAAAGACAAAAGTTGTTCAATCAAAAAATATCTACAAATTTTTCATAGACTCTTGTTATAAAAATATACTAAAAATAAAAAATTACCTTTTTGGAAAAAGGACACAAGCTACAATAACATTTAGTTTAACACAATTTTTCGCCTAAATTATATCTTCAAATTTTCTTAGAATCACCTTACGCTAGGATGCATAATTTTCAGTCTAAATCGTGAAAAATAACTTTGAAAATAAACAAATTAAATTTATTTATGTAACAATAATACAATTATGTCAGTTATGTAACAATATTACATTTATATGAAAGTCTGTCCAATAAATGTAACATAATTTGAAAATTGCTACATGAATGTAACATTGTAACATAACTGTTACATGCAGGTAACATTGTTTTATCACTGTTACATAAAGTTAAAATTGTGACATCACTGTTACATGAATCTAACATTGTTACATCACTGTTACATGAATGTAAATTGTTATCTCACTGTTAAATAAATGTGTTACATCACTTTTACATACTTGTAACATTGAACGTCACTGTTACCTTAATGTAACATTTTTACATTACTGTTACACACATGTAACATTGTAACATCACTGTTACATAAGGGTAACACTGTGACATCACTTTTACATAAAAGTCACATTGTTACATCATTTTTACATAATTGATGCATGATTTAAAAAATTAAATTATAACTTGAATATTGTAACACAACTTTGACATAATTGGAAGTTGAAAGGTCAACTTTTTAGTTGAGAATTGAACTATGTTGTTAAAAATTCAACTTTCTCGATTGAAAATGATCTTTTTTGTTTCAAATTCATTTTTTCCGAATTAAAAGTTTACTGTTTTCTAAAACATTTGACTTTTTCCCTTAAAAACTTTTTTGTTGTTGTTGTAAATTGAAATATTTGATGAATATATGAATGAATTTTATATCTGAAAATTCGACCGTTTGATTGAAAATGCATCTTTGTATGCTAAAAATTTAACTAGTTTGTTAAAGTCATCATTTTTGGTCGAAGATTCACCTATGTTGTTAAAAATCCATCCTTTTGGATTAAAAATTCATCTTTTATGGTAGAAAAGTCATCCTTCTTGGGTAAAAATTTATCTTTATTGTTTAAAAAGTAACTTTTTTGTTAAAAAATCAACTCTTTGAAAAAATTCACCTTTTTGGCTTGCAAATTGTACAATTTGGTTAAATCTTTAACTAGTTTGGAGACTTCCTGCAAGCTTTTTTCAACAGTTGATAATTTAAGAAAATTGAGTTTTTAACAGTTGAAAGTTCAATTGTTGAAAATTGAACAAAAGTGACAATTGAATTTTCAACTGTTTAAAATTAAAGAAAATTGAATGTTCCACTGTTAAAAATTGTTGAAAATTGAGAATTGAATTTCCTGAAGTTGAAAATTGAATTTCTTAAAGTTGAAAATTGAACAAAAGTAAAAATTGAATTTTCAACTGTTTAAAATTTAAGATTTAATTTTGAACTTTTCATAACTGTTGAAAAATGATAATTGAATTTTTTTAAGTTGAAAATTCAATTGTTGAAAATAGAACAGATGTAAACCTTGAATTTTTAATTTCAATTTAAGAAAATTGAATATCCAACCGTTCAAAATTGTTGAAAATTACATTTTTAACAGCCGAAAAATCAATTTCCAATTTTCAAATTTGAAAATTCAATTGTTAAAAATTGGAGAAAAATTTAAAATGGTAAGTCTTTAAAATTGAAGAATTTTCAATCGTAAAATTTGGAAAACATTCAAAATGTTATAAAATATAAATTATATTATAAATATAATATAATAATCTTAATCTTAAAAATGGAATATTTTTCAATTCTTCATTGTCGAAATTTAAGAATATATTGTACACATTAAATACTAAAAATTTTTTAAATTTACAATAAAAAATTAAACAAGTTATAAGTTTTACAATTGAAAATTCTGTAATTTTGAGGATTTAAATTTAAAATTTCTTCAATTTGAAAGGTTTCGAATTGAAAAATCTTTGACTTTTGATCTTCAACATCTTCCAAATTTGAGAATTTTTATTCATACACGTTTAAAATTGAAGAGTTTTCAATTTTAAATCTTCAAAATTTAATTATTACAAAAAAAACATTCAAAATTAATTATTTTAAATTATGTACATTGCAAATTAAAAGATCTCCGAATTAAAAATCTTAAAAACCCTAAAATTAAGGAAATAACAATGACTGATCTTCAAAATTCAAGAATTTTTGATTCACATCTTTGAAATTAAAGCATTTTCAAATTTATAATTTGAAATTATGCTAGTTTTTAGTTTTACAATTAAAAATATCAAAAATAAAGAATTTTGAATTGAAAACCCCTCAAATTGAGGACTTTTTAATGATTGATCTTCAAAATTCTAGAACTTTTGATTAACATCTTTAAAAAGATTTTAATTTTGAAATTTATAATTCAAAATTATGCTACTTTTAAGTTTTACAATTGAAAATTCCAAAATCTTGATGAATCAGATTCAAAATTGCATCAATTTGGGAGATTTTGAATTGAAAGCTCGACTTTTGATTCCCTGAGCAAACAAAACCAAGAAATTTTCATTTATAAATCTTTTAATTTACAGTCTTGAATTGTTAATATTCAAAATTAAAAATGTTTATTGAAAATCCCTATAATTAAAGAATTTTTAATAAATATATTAATTTGAAAAAAATTGTGCAATTCTTAAGCCAAAAGGATGAATTATCTACAAAATGGTTGATTGTTGAACCCGAAAATATAATTTTTTTAACAAAAAAGTTACTTTTCCACAGAAAATTTAAATTTTTATAAAAATAGTTAAATTTAACAAACCAGATTAACTTAGACCGAAAAAGTTAAATTTTAAACCAAAAATAATGAATTTCCTACCAAAAAGATTAATTTTCGACAATAAAAGACAAGGTTTTAGTAAAATACATGAATTTTCAACTGGAAAATATCAATATTTTCAACATGAAAATTTCAATTTTCAATAAAAGTATGAATTTTAAACCAACAATGGAATATGTAAATTGTTAGTTGAAAAAGTTAATTATCAATAAAAAAACGAATTTTCAACAAAATAGTTACATTTTTAACAAAAGAGATACATTTTTAACTAAAAGGATGAAAAAAACGAGTGTCGAACAAAGTTAGTTCAAGACAAAGTTGTAAACAAAATAGTTGAATTTGCAACAAAATAATTAAACTTTTAATAAAATAGTTAAATTTCAAACAAAATAGTCGAATTTCATACATAATAGCTGAATTCTCAACTAAGTGGACTAATTTTCTACTAAAAGACAAATTTTCAACAAAGTAATTAAACTTTCATTAAAATAGTTCAATTTTAATTAAATTAGTTGAATTTTAAACAAAATAGCTGAATTTTCAACTAATAAGACTAATTTTCTACTAAATGACAAATTTTCGAAAAAAGTTGAATTTCCAACAAAATAATGAAACTTTTAATGAAATAGTTAAATTTTAAACAAAATAGTTTAATTTTTATACAAAATAGCTGCATTTTCAACTAAGAAAGTTAATTTTCTACTAAAAGACAAATTTTCAACAATATCATTAAATTTACAAGAAAATAGTTGAATTTTAATGAAAATAGTTAATGACTTCAAGACAATAATTGCATTTCCTTTTGTAGTAGAAAATTAATCTTCTTGTTTGAAAATTCAATAATTTTGCTAGAAATGTTAACTGTTTTCTTGAAATTCATTTTTCAATCTGAAAATAGATATATTCCTTTTTTTGTTGAAAATTGATATTTTTAGTAGAAAATTTAACTATTTTCTTATAAAAAGTTATTAATTTTGAACCAAGTAGTAAAATTTTCTACCAACTTCATAAATTTTCCAGCCAAAAATACGAATTTTCTACAAAGCAGTTGAATTTTCAACCCAAAAATGTGAATTTTCAACAACAAAAAAACCGAAACAGATTAATTTTTCAATCAAAAAAAGATGAATGTTCATGAAAAAGAAATAATCAAAGTGTTGAATTTTCAATAAAAGGAGACGAATTTTTATCAAAATCATTCAATTTTAAATAAAATAAAATTTTTAACCAAGAAAGATCAATTCTTAACAAAAAATGTAATATTAGACTTTTTAACCGGATAGAATGGATTTCAAGAAAATAGTTAAATTTTCAATCAAACAGACGAATTTTCAACCAAACAGTGAATTTTTCATTTAAAAAAAATACAATAAAAAATGGAACAGTTAAAGTTTCAGCTAAAAAAATAATTTTCTATAAAAAAAGAATTTTTAGCAATATAGTTCAATTTTAAACCAAAGAAATGAATCTTCAACTGAAATAGTTAATTTTTTAATTCAAGAACAAATTTTCAACCATAAAAGAACGAGTTTTCAAGAAAATAGTTAAATTTTCAATCAAAGAGATGAATTTTCAACCAAACAGTGAAATTTTCATTAACAAAAAAATACAATACAAAATGGAACAGTTGAAGTTTCAATAAAAAAATTAATTTTCCATAAAAAAAGAATTTTTAACAATATAGTTAAATTTGAAAACCAAAAAAATGAATCTTCAACTGAAATAGTTAATTTTTTAATTCAAGTATAAATTTTCAACCATAAAAGAACAAGTTTTGAAATTAATCTTTATGACAGAAAATTTATCTTTCTTGAAAGAAAATGAATTTTTTTGTTTAAAATTTAACTGTCTTCTAAAAATTTGTCTTTTTGGTTTGAAAATTAAACTGTTTTATGTTGAATTTTAATATTTTTTGTTTGAAAATTCCACCATTTGATTGAAAATGCATCTTTTATGGTAGAAAAGTAATCTTTCTTGGTTGAACATGAACTCTTTTGTTGAAAATGGAATTGTCTTCGAAAAAATTCTTCTTTTTGGTTCGCAAATTTAACTTTTTTGTTCAAAATTAACTTTTTTTGGGATAAAAATTAACTTTTCTATCTGAAAATTGAACGATTCCATTTTTGGTTTGAAATTTGTCCTTTATAAGTAGAAATATCAACTATTTGGCAGAAAATTTATGTATTTTGTTGAAAATTCCTCTTTTTGCTTAGAAAATTAATTCTATTTGTTGAAAATTCACCTTTTTGGCTAAAAACTCAACTAAGTGAAAATTAATTGCTAACCAAAAGGTGAAATTTTTAAGCAAAAAGATTATTTCTCTACCATAAAAGATGAATTTTCTATAAAAAAATGAATTTTCAACCAGTTGAATTGAATAAAAAAAAAAGAGTTTTGGCCAAAAGAGTTGAATTCTCAAGCAGGAGAATGAATTTACAAAAAACGTTAGATTTTAACCCAAAAAGATAGATTTTTCCAGTATGAACATAAATTTTCTACCAAAAAGACGAATTTTTAACTAAATACATTAATTTTCAATCGAATTTTTGCATTTTGAAGAGAAAAGGCGAATTTCTACAAAATAGTTGAATTTTGAATCCTGAAATATTACTTTTCAACAAAAAATTTTAATTTATACAAAATTGTTCAATTTTCTTCCAAATCGTTAGGTTTTTATATAAACAGTTTTATTTTCAAACAAGTATACTATTTTTCAACAAAACAGTTTCATTTTTAAATTAAATGATGAATCTTCATTTTCAGTTTAAAAAATACGAATTTTTTAATAAAATAGTTGAATCCTGAGCCAAAAAGACGAATTTTCAAAAATGAAGATTAATTTTCTATCCAAAAAGAGAAATTTTCAACGAAATACATGAATTTTCAACAAAAACAGATGAATTTTCCACCCAAAACTATGAATTTACAACAGAAAAGTTAAATTTTTAATAAGTAGTTAATTTTTCAAATAGTTTAATTTTTAACCAAATAGCTGCAATTTTTATAAAATATTTAAATTTTCAACCAAATAGTTGCATTTTAAACTAAAAAAAAAACATAATTTTTAAACCAAAAATGATAAGTGTCAATCAAAAATGGAACAGCTTCATTTTCCGCTTAAAAAATTGATTTTTAACAACAAAAAAGGGAACACATTTTCTACCAAGTAGTTAATTTTTCAAATACATGGTTTAATTTTTGACAAAATAGTTTAATTTTCTATAAAAAATAGTTGAATTTTTAGCCAAACCAAATAGTTGAATTTTCAACACAATAGATGATTTTTAAACTAAATTGTTGAATTTCCAAACAAAATTTGAATTTTCGAACAAAATGGATGATTTTTCAAATAAAATTTTATTGATTAAAAATAATTTTAATTTTTAATTTAAACAAATCAATTTTCAAAAAAAAAAAATAGTTTAATTTTTTTTAATTGTTGAATTTTCAACCCAAAAAGAAGAATTTTCAACAAAATAGATGATTTTTTAACTAAATATTTGAATTTCTAACCAACATTTGAATTTCCAAACAAAATAGTTGAATTTTCAACAAAATGGATGATTTCCTAACTAAATAGTTAAATTTTCAACCAAAATTTGAATTTTCTAACATAAAAGATGATTTTTTAAATAAAATTTTAAATTAAAAATGATTTAAATTTTTAATAAAAAACAATCGAATTTAAAAAAAAAAATAATTTTGTTTAAAAAAAATAGTTTAATTTTCAACAAAAAATGCAACTATTTAGTTAAAAATGCAGCTATTTAGTTAAAAATTAAACTATTTTGCTTGAAAGTTCAACTATTTGATTAAATTTTTTGTTTAATTCAACTATTTGGTTAAGAATTTAATTAATTTGAGAAAAATTCAACTATTTTATTGAACATTCGTCTTTTCCGATAGAAAGTTCGTCCTTTAGGATCAAAAATTAATCATTTGGGAGAAAAGTGATGTTTTTTGGTTGAAAATTCGTTTTTCTTGGTCAAACATGAATTTTTTTGTGGAAAATTAAACTTTTCAGTTTGAAAAGTCAATTTATCAGTTTGAAAATTCAACTATTTTGCTGGGAAGTTCAACTATTTAGTTGTAAATTAATGTTATTTTTTAAAATTCAAGTATTTGGTTAAAAATTTAATTATTTTAATGCAAATTTAACTATTTTGTTGAAAAATCTGCTCTTTTGGTCAAAAATTCAACTATTTTCTTGAGCAGTAGTCTGTGGAAATATATTTTAACAATAAAATAAACTAAAGTACAATAATAATAATAATAATAATATACTTTTTGGTTAAAAGTATAACTTTTCTGTTAAAAGGTCGTCTTTTTGTGTTGAAAATTGGTCGTTTTGGCTTAAAAATCAACAATTTTATTGAAATGTTTTTTCTTTCTTCACTGAAAAATCTTTTTTTTTTTTTTTTCAAAACTTCAATTTTTTTGTTGAAAAAACATATTCTTGATTTAAAAGATTTCAAAATAATTTCACGAAAATTTTAAAGATTTCAAAAAGATTTTAGATTTGGCAAAAACTTTAAAAGATTTTGCAAACGTTTCAGAAACATTTCAAAAATTTTACAGATTTTTCAACAGATTTTAAATATTTCAAAGGCATCAAAAGATTTCGCAAGACTTCACGAAAATATCAAAGACTCTGCAAAATTTTCAAAGATTTCAGAGATTTGACAACAAATTTTAAAAACTTTGAAAGATCCCCTGGATATTCTGCTTTTGCACTGAAGAGGAGATTTTCGAATAAAAATTACAAATTTTTTTTATAACTCAAAATAAGGTAATTGAACGCGGTTTCAATTTTTTTTCGAATTTTGTTGAGGAAATTAAAAATGTGGGTCTCCCCTGGATATTCTGCTTTTGGACTAAAGAGGAGATTTTCGAATAAAAATTACGAATATTTTCATAACTCAAAATAACGTAATTGAACGTGGTTTTTTTCGAATAAAAATTACATATATTTTTGAAACTAAAAATAAATAACGTAATTGAACGTGATTTTCACAGTTTTTTAATTTTTTCGGATTTTTTTGGGGAAAATATGAAAGATTTTGGGTCTCCCCTAGATGATAATTTACTTTTTAAATAAAGAGAACATTTTCGAATAAAAACTACGAGTGTTTTCGTAACTCAAAATAACGTAATTGAACACGGTTATTAATTTTTCTGATTTTTTCGATTTTTTTGGAGGATTACAGTTGCACTAGCTTTATAGGTCAACTTAATGATGAACCTGGAGGAAGTTCTTAATTAGGCAAAAATGCGGTTAAAAAAGAAAGAAGGTTTGAATAGGAGATATTACTGACGTAGCGCATTATTGTGTAAAATTTCACTATATATATATAACTAAAATTACTCTTTTCCAATCTTAACAGATCCCGCGAATGGGAAAAAATCACGGTATCTATCAGCTGTAGTATCAATTTCAGTTATAAGATTGGGACCATTGAGATCCATTAGATTGTGACTTATGCCTGCTCCCTCCAAACATCTAATAAGTTGACCTAACCAGTTATATTAAACATTTTTGATATTTGCTGTCTCGTCTAGTTTTACCATACAAACTTTCGGATAGCGTGAGTCTTCCATATCGAAAAACTTTCCCAACCAATTTAGAACCATTTTTAATATTTGGTATGGCACACAGGGTAGACCTAGTTCCAATCTCACAAAGAAGTCAAGAAATTTTTTTAACTAAAAATTTAACTATTCCATCTTCGGTTGAAAATTTATCTTTTTTATTTGAATATTCAACTATTTGGTTAAAAATGCAGCGATCTTGTTGAAAATACATTATTTATACTTGAAAAGTTAGGTTTAAAAAGAATAAAAACATTTTCTTAAGATTCCTATGAAAATTGATAATGATTTTTTATTTTCAATAATTAATTTTAAGAGAATATTAAAAATGATTTCAAAAGATTTCCAAAATTGTCAAAACAGAACCTGGAAAATTTTAAGGCAAGTTTTTTTTTTAATTTTGCAGGACTTGAAAAAAAATTATGAAAAGTTCGAATAATTTTGAAACATATTTACAAGATTTCAAAAATAATAAAAAATTTAAAGAGATTTAAAAAAATTTTCAACAAAATGTAGATTTTTGGGTATTTTGAAATAAAATTCTAAAGCTATTTAAGAATTTTGAAAGGTCTTATGATAATAAAAAAAATCGTGCAAAATTTATTTATCATGATTACTTTCATATTATTTCCTCATTTTGCAATACATTTTATTCTCAGTCACCCCAAAGTGTATAATTTCAATAAATTTATATTATTAAAATTACGTGCCTCGTCAAAAAGTAATAAATGAAAAATTTGTAGATCTTTCGAGAATGTATAACTTTGCTTGATTCATCTTTTTTTGTAACTTGTGTAACTCGACCGAAAAATATGCTTTTTGATTTTACATTACTTTCTTGTGGGATCGAAATTCGAATTCTCGATTTGTTAAAAACATTCAAAATGTTGTCATAATTATATTGCAGGGTGTTAAAAAATGAACGCTCTTTTATTTAGACTTGATTATATATCAGGCATTGCTTGGCTTAGAATTTTCGCTTTGCGTTTTTTTTTTTTTTGTGAAGTTTGTAAATGCTAGAACTCTGGTAATTTTTTATTCAAAAAAACTCCAAAGGATAAATAGTTATTCTTTTTGAGCTTTATATTAGTGGATGTAACTATTTAGTTGAAAATTCGTGTTTTTTTTTTAATTTATTTTTTTCTAACTGAAATTTAACTATTCTATTTTTGTTTGAAAATTCAGGTATTTTGTTGGAAATTCGTTCTTTTTTGTAAAAAATTAAACTTTTCGGTTGAAAATAAAACTCACTTGTTAAAAATTAATGTTTTTAGCTGAAGATTCATCATTTAAATTGAAAATTCATCTATTTGGTGGAAAATTGAACTATTTTATGAAAAATTCAATGTATCTTTGGTCAAAAATTAATTTTTTTAACTGAAAATTTAACTCGTTCAGTTGAATATTCCATCAGATGAGTTGAACATTCATTTCTTTGGCTGTAAATGAATTAATTTGAAATTTTTAATATAACATTTATCTCTTTGGGTGAAAAATTCACTGCTTGGTTGAAAAGTTTCTTTTTTTTTTTTGTCAGTTAGTTTTTTTTTAACAGAAAATTTATTTGAAAATGATAGCGTGGATTTGTTATTTTTTTCAATCTTAAACTGTACAATGTATGTAAAAGTTGAAATTAAAAAATTTTCAGTTTAACGGCTTTTAATTAAAAAAAATATAAATTACAAAAGTGTTTAAAACTTCCATTTTATACGCCTAAATTATTGAGCGTTTCAATTAACATATTTTTAAACTTTAATTTTAAAAGTTTAAAATTCAAAAGATGTATTTCACTTTGGGTGTCTTAATTTGCGGTTCAGTTTTTATAACTTCAAGCGAAAATAATTTTATCTTCAAAAGTTCGAATCTTTTAATTTTAATGACCGTGATCCATTCTTTCTCGATTGTTCAATTTTGATCTGCAGTCAAAAAGTTGTTCTTTTCCTACCTAGGATGAAAAATATTGAGAACATTGCAATTACATAATTTTGAATTACATATATGATGTCCAATATCGATTGCTATACATATATTTGAAGAAAAAAAAAACAATTATACGTTTGATTGAAAATTACCTTTTTTGTTGAAAATTTATATTTTCGGGTTGAAAATTCAACTTTTTTACAGAAAAATTGTTCTTTGGCTTGATAGTTCAACAATTTGGATGAATTTTTTCCCCTTTTATGTGACAAAAATCTTTATTTGTTGAAAAGTCGTCTTTTTGGTTGGAAAATTCTTCATTTTAGTTGAAAATTAATTTTGTTGATTGATAATTTGACTATTTTGTTGAAAATTCGTTTTTTCATGGTTTAAAATTAATTTTTTTTAACTGCAAATTTAAAATTTCCATTTTCAGTAGAAAATTGATATTTTTTAGTCAAAAATTCGTCTGTTTTGGAAGAAAAATAATATATTTGGTTTAAAATTTCTCCTTTCTTGGTCAAAAATGGCACTATTTGGTTGAAAATTAACTTTTTTATTGAAAATTTATATTTTCGGGTTGAAAATTCAACTGTTTTAAAGAAAAATTGTTTTTTGGCTTGATAGAAGTGAGTGTGTGTAAAGTGACATTGGGTAGGGTAGGCCTAGTTTTTCGCGTTTTTGCGTTGGCCTCAGGCTCACGGGATTTTCGAAATTTTTCACATGTCCAAACTCTTTCTCCAATTTGTCTCTCGTTATTAGAAATTTTCTGGCTATAATCTGAGAAAGTTTATTATCTAACAGTCGAACTTTAGGCTGCAAAGTATTATTCAACTAGGAAATATCGATTGCAACAAATTTTAATAGATTAATGAAACTTACCTCTGGAGTTATGCGTACAGTTTTGATAATAATTGGAACCAATTATGAATCTTGGTTCGAAAAAGCACTTAGAAGTAGGCTAATTTATTTGAAATGATGAATAGAGAGAATTAGTAAGTTTTTAGTTGTTTTTATGCAAGTTAAACTCTGGAATCCGTCGAACCTTAAACATTTTTTACCCATTTTTGACCAATGCTTGAGCAAGGAAACTTTTTTTCACGCGGGACATAATACAAAAGCCTTAAAACTTAATTCTAAAGTAAAAAAAAATGGTAAAAGTCCATTTTTATAATATAAAAAGCACAAAATTTCGCATCAAATTCGTATAAAAAATGTCAAATTTTGGGCTTTTTATATTATAAAAACGGACTTTTAAAACTTTTGTTTGCTTTAGTATTAAGTTTTCAGATTTTTACACTGAAATTTTATCAAGTTTTTTTTTTCATAAAAGATAATGGAGAGAATTTTGCCGAACATTTTGCCTTGAGAATTTTGAAGATTTCAAAAGAATAAACAAGTTTTCTTAAAATTCCTGATAAAATTCAAATAATGTTTCATTTGGTAAATTAATTTTAAGAGAATATTAAAAAATGATTCTCCGAAATTTCTAAAAATAATGTAGAAAATTGTAAAGCAAAATTTTTCAATTCAGCACGTTTACAACTTTTTACAAAAAGTTCGTGTTAGTTTAAGAAATATTAAAAAGTTTCGCAAAGATTTCATGTGCAGCTGCACTCGTACGCGGCTTGGACCACGCACTTGCTGGAATGGGAGATCATATCATAACTTTCGTCGGCGACACACTGATCACATATGAGGACAACCAGCAACATCTGGAACATCTGAATGAAATTTTGAAACGATTAGAAGAAAATAATTTAACTCCTAATCTTGAAAAATCACACTTTTTCAAGAAAAAAAAAACAAAATTTCTTGGTTTTATTTTAACGACCGAAGGGATAAAACCAGATCTAGAGAAAATAAAATGTATTCACAATTTCCCAGCACCGAAAAATGTTGAGCAACTTAGAGGGTTTTTGTGTTAATCAAACTTTTACTTCAAATTCAGTGACAAACATACTGCCGAAGCTG
The DNA here is from genome assembly GCA_011634705.1 of Andricus grossulariae. Classification (NCBI taxonomy): domain Eukaryota; kingdom Metazoa; phylum Arthropoda; class Insecta; order Hymenoptera; family Cynipidae; genus Andricus; species Andricus grossulariae. The sequence goes on from JAABKJ010075445.1 coordinate 266,128,497, forward strand.
TACCCTTATTGAAATTATTAACAAAAAGAGTATCCTGGAACTGGGATTTTGAAGCAAAGAAAAGTTTCGAGAAAATAAAAAATTTATTCGGATCGTCTATCACGCTCTACTCTCCAGACCGTAATATTTGTGAAATTATTGAAATCTTTGTGAAATCATTGCAATTTTTTTTCAATTTTTTATATCATTCTGAAAGCTTTGTGAAATAATTAAAGTATTTGTGAAATCTTTTAAATCTAACCAAAATCTTTGCGAAATCTTTTAAATCTTTAGGAAGCCATTAAAATCTTGATGAAATCTTCTAAATTTATCCGAAATCTTTGAAATATATCCGAAATCTTTTAAATCTTTGGGAAATCATTGGGAAATCTTCGAAGTCTTTGTAAAGTCTTTTAAATGTATCCGAAATCTTTTAAAATCTTTGTACAATCTTTGAAATCTTTATGAAATCTTTCTTAAATTTTTGCGAAATCTTTGAAATATTTTTGAAGTATTTGGTAATATTTGTGAAATTATTGAAATGTTTGTGAAATCTTTGGAAAATCGTTGAAGTATTTGTGAAGTCTTCTATCTATCGAAAATCTTTGCAAAATCTTTTAAGTCTTTGGGGTTAAATTTTCAACCAAACTATCGAATTTTAAACTAAATTAATGAATCTTCAAGCGAAATTGTTGAGATTAAGCCAACAAGATGAATTTGTAAACAAAAAAAATTAACTTTCTACCAAAAAAGATTAATTTTGAACAAAAGTCATGATTTTTCAACTAAAAAGTGATCGATTTTCAACAAAATATATGAGTTTTTAACAAAAAACATGTCTTTTCAAGTAAAAACGAAATAGATCAATTTTCAGTTTGAAGAAAATTTTTTTTTTTTTTTAATTCAAATTTTCGACAAAATAGTTCAATTTCGACCAAAGTGACGAATGTTTAACCTAAAATGTTGTATCTTCAACTGGAATAGTTGAATTTTCAAACCAAAAAGATACAGTTTTCAAAACAAAAAGATACAGTTTTCAAACCAAAAAGATACAGTTTTCAAGTAAATTATGAATCTTGAACTGGAATAGTGGAATTTGTAATCAAAAAGATAAATTTTATTTGTAACCGAATAAATTAATTTTCAACTAAAAATAAGAATCCCTATATGAAAAAAATGGATTTTTAACAAGTAAAATTAGATTCTTGCGGCAAAAAAAAAATAATTTTGAACAAAATACATGGATTTTCAACTGAAAGAAGGCCAATAATTAAATTTTGAAACAAAGCCGATTAATTTTCAACTAAACAGTTACATTTTTAATACAAAAAACGTAAAATTTCTACAATAAGAGATGTATTTTGCACAACTTTAAGTCAAATTTAAACCAAATAGTTGAATTTTCAAACCAAAATTGCGAATTTTTAACAAAAAAGTTGATTTTGAACCAAATAATTGAATTTTCAACCAAAAAGAATGAATTTCTAACAAAATTGTTGATTTTCGAACAAAATTATTTATTTTTTAACCAAATATTACAATTTTTAACCAAAAAAGAAGAATTCTCGACCAAAAATATAATAGTACACTTTTCAACCAGAAATAATTGCTAGAAAATATCAATGATCAATAAAAACATAAATTTTCAACCAAAAATGGTAGTTATATTGTTAGTTAAAAAAAATAATTATCAACCAAAAAAGATGAGAATTTTCAACAAAATAGTTATATTTTCAACAAGATATAAATTTTCAGCTAAAGTGAGGAATCATAAAAAAATTAATCTTCAACAATAGAGGTAAACCGAAAAGATGATTTTTAACCCGGAAGATTAATTTGCTAAAAATGGAATAGTTAAATACAAAACGGTTGAATTTTCTATTATAAAAAGTCAAATTTTCATAAAAAATAGTTTAATTTAAAAAAAAGGTTATTTTCAACCGAATACTATAATTTTTTACCAAATTGTTAAGTCCTAGAACAAACCAGATTAATTCACATCTACACAGTTGCATTTTTTATCAAAAAGATGAATTTTCAACCAAGAAAAGAAATTTAGACAAAAAAGGACGAACTTTTAACAAAATACATGAATTTTAGACATTTTTATAAATTTAGAAAATTTGAGGCTTTTTTATCATTTTAGAAGTTATGATCAACGTAGAAACTTTGAATAGTTTCGAAAATTTTATAATTCTACAAATTGTAATCATTTTGGAATTTTTGAAAATCTGTCCTATTTTACACATTTTGGAAATTTGAGCGATTTCGAAAACTTGAGACGTTTTTATAATTTAAGGAATTTTGAAAATTTTAGAAATTCGAAACAGTTTAGAGATTTGAATAATTTTAGAAATTCAAATATTTTTGAACATTTTGAACATTTTAAAGATTTTAAAACTTTTAAAAATTGTCGTAATATTATAAGTTTTGAAAATATAAGACTCTTTCATAATTTTAGATAATTTTATCAATTTTGAAAAGTTTAGAAATTTTTCAAATTTTAAATATTGTAGACAATTTGGAAATTTCGGTAATTTCATCAATATTGAAAATTTGAGACTTTTTTATAATTTTAGAAATTGTGTATTGATATTTTTGAGTTGAAAATATATTTATTTGAAAATTCAATTATTGTGTTGGAAATTCATCTTTTTTTGTAGAAAATTAAATTGAACTATTTTATTAAAAATTTGCATTTTTTTGGAAAAAAATTAATTTTGTTTCCTGAAAATTTAACTTTTCCACTTTTGGTTAAATATTAAACTGTTGTAGTTGAAAATTCAATTGTTTGTTTGAAAATTTGTCATTTTTGGTCGAAAATTAATATTCTTGGTTGAAAATTCGTCTTTTGGTTTTAAAATTTATCTCTTTGTAAAAATATAATCTTTTTTGGTTAAAAATTAAACTATTTTGTTAAAAAGACATCTTTTTAGGTCGAAAATTTAACTGTTTTGTTGAAAATCTGTCCTTTTGGATGGAAAATTCATCTTTTTTGGTTTTATATTAAACAATTTGTTCGAAAATTCTTATTTTTTAGTAGAAAATTAATCTTGTTAGTGGAAAATTCGCCTTGCCGCAATCAGCTTGCCGTCGATATACAGGGCTGCGGAAGGATCATGGCTAAGGGCGCCGGACAGGCCAAGAATCGTCAATGCCACTGGGGTCTAGCCTCTTTTAGTCTGCATGCAGGCGCATCGCGCCTGAAAAAAGTGTGTTTCCCGCCGGGGCGGGAAACAGCTAAAGGGCGGGATTATAGCTTAAAAGCAGAGGGAAGCTGTTAGCGACAAGCGCCGAGAGGGGCTAGCGGAAGAT
>JAABKJ010075445.1:266131800-266394339 GCA_011634705.1 Andricus grossulariae
CAATCGCGATGATCGGGAAGGCATTGCCTTGGCGATCCAGCAGGTTTTGGTCCTTCAGGCTTTTATCCGGTGCGGGCTCGCCATTGAGGGTACAAAAGCCGTAGATCACCCCACTGTAGATACGCGGCACGTTTTCGCAGTGGCTGCGCGACTCCTTGAGATTCTGGCTGGCCACGGCATCCGGACGGAAGACGGTATTGATCGTTCCGCAACCGGAGGCCAATAACAAGGTTGAAACCCGGCAGGCTTCGATGTATCTCGGTGGAAGCGTTGCTCTGTCCGGGCTTGGTTCGACGCCGGGCTTCTACGTCGACGGCCGTCAGGCTGGGCTCGACGGTGAGGAACCCTCCGCGACCATGCGCCCACGTTGAATGGCAGACTGTATGGGGCGGGATCTGGTGATCATTGAGGCGCCTGGAAAGCTTCGGACTTTCCGGCGCCTGTGTGAGGGTGTCGGCCTGCAGGCCGACATTTGCGCGACCATCGGCCATGTTCTGGAAGCGCCGAAGGACATGCGCGATCTGGGCATCGCTATGCGGGGTGAGGAATATGTGGAAATCAATCGGCGCCCGATCCGCGAAGATTCATTTCGGTACCTGTGCGATTGCCTGGCACGTTGCAAAGGGCGAGTGCTTATTGCAACGGATAATGATCAAGAAGGACATGTAATCGCAGCTGATATTGTCGGCCTCATGGAGGCTGCTGGCTGCAGGCAGCCTGCGTATCGTTCTTGAAAATCTTTGTTAAATCTTTAATATTATTGTGAAAAATTCAAAATCTTTGTGAAATTTTGAAAATCTTTGTGAAAGCTTTAAAATTTTTGCGAAATCTTTTAAATGTTTTAAGATCTTTAAAATCATTGAAAATTTTGTCAATTTTTGAAAATCTTCAAAATCTCAGCGAAATCTTCTGAAATATTTCCAATTTTTGACATTTTTTGAATCTTCGGAATCGTTGTGAAATCTTTTGCAATATTTTTAAATATTTGTGAAATCACAGGAATCTTTGTGAAATCTATCTCAATATTTTTAAATCTTTGTGAAATCTTCAAAATCTTTGTGAAATCTTTAAAATTATTGTGAAATAATTCGAATCTTTGTGAAATTTTGAAAATCTTTGTGAAAGCTTTAAAATTTTTGCGAAATCTTTTAAATGTTTTAAAATCTTTAAAATCATTGAAAATTTGGTCAAATTTTGAAAATCTTCAAAATCTCAGCCCCGCAGCAGACAGCCCTTTCCCCCCCCCGTTGCCGGCCGTACCGACCACGCTGGAAGCCAGGCCCGCCAACAGCCAAGTGGTGAGCAAGGTGGTCAACGTCCAGGTCAGCACCCCATGCAGGCCGCCACGATCCGGCGCGGTGCGGCCGGCCACGAACGCGCCCAACGCGATGGCGACCAGTGTCGATACAAACAGCCAGATACCCGCACCCGTGCCAAAACCGCTCAACGGGTTGCCCGCTTCCATCGGGTCAACGGCACTGGCGCCAATGGCGGTGCCCAACACACTCAAGACCAGGTAGGTGACCAGTGCGATTGCACTACCGGCCAATACCGAGCTCCACGACACTCGAAACAGCGATCGATTGGTTTCATAGACAGTGGTCATACAAAGGTCCTTTTCAAATTGAGGAGCAAGGCAATGCGCCTTGATGGGTGTGAGTGTGGCGAAACGACATACGTTCAGTCCTGGCCCATATGCACCAGGTTTGAAAATTGATTTTTTTCTGATTGAAAAATTTTTATTTTCTAGAAAATTAATCTGCTTGGTTGACAATTCAATTGTTTTATTAAAAATTCATATTTTTGAATAAAACTTCAACTATTTTGGTTGAAAATTTATATTTTTAATTGAAAATTTACCTTTTCTAGTTCAAAATTTAACTATTTGTTTAAAAATTTATGTATTTTGTTGAAAATTCGTTTTTTTTTAAATAGAAAATTAATCTTCATTTTTGAAAATTAATCTGTTTTGGTTATTCAGGATTCAACCATTTTTTTTTTGAAAGGTTATATTTTTGGTATGAAAATTCAACCCTTTTATATGAAATTCGTATTTTAGGCTTATAATTCGACAATTTGGGAGACAATTAAACAATTTGGTAAAAAATTATACAATTTGGTGAAAAAGTAACTTTTTTGTTGACATTATATATTTTGGGTTGAAAATTCGTTTTTTTTTTGTAGAAAATTAATCTATTTTTTCCGTTGAAATATTAACTGTTACATTTTTTGTTGAAAATTCATCTTTTTAGGTAGGAATTTAAATCTGTTTGATTGAAAACTAATTTTTTTTTACCTGAAATTTAATTATTTCCTTTTTGGTTGAAATTTCATCTCTTTTAGTCAATACTTTAACTATTTTGTTGGAAATCTTTGTATTTTGCTAAAAAATTTACATTCTGTTAAAAAATTTTCTTTTTGGTTGAAAATTTAACTATTTGGTGGAAATTTTATGTACTTTGTTGAAAATTCATTTTTATTTTGTAAGAACTAAAATCTTTTTTTGTTGAAATATTAACTATTACATTTTTCGGTGAAAAGTCATCTTTTTGATTGAAAATTAATTTTTTCAGCTGAAAATTTAACTATTCGACTTTTGGTCGAAATTTATTTTTTTTTCAGTTGAAACTTAGGAATTTAAATCTTTTTTGATTGACAATTCATTTTCTATTCAACTAAAAATGTAAAATTAATCTCTTTGCTTAAAAATGAGTTTTTTTGTTAAAAATTAATGTTTTTAAGTAAATATTTAACTACTCAATTTTTTATTGAAAATTCATGTATTATGTTCAAAATTCGTCTTTTTTGGTCAAAAATTAATCTTCGTAGAAATGTAACTTTTTTGTGTTAAAAATTCAACTAGTTGATTGAAATTTGAACAACTTTGTTAAAAATTCAATTTTTTGTTTCAAAATTGATCTCTTTGATTGAAAATTTAACTATTTTGTTAAAAATGTGTTTTTTGTTTTGTTGAATTCTACTGTTTTGGTTTAAAATGAAAATCTTTTTTTAATTGAATTATCAAATATTACATTTTTTGTTGATAACTTATCTTTTTTAGTTGAAAATTCATCTATCTGCTTAAAAATTCATTTTTTTTTCTTAAAAATTAATGTTTTCAACTAAAAATTTATCTACTCCATTTTTTGTAAACAAATTTAATTTTTAGTTGGGGACCAGCACCGTGCGCCAAATCCTGCCGATCCCGCCCAAGCCCTTGAACGAAACCCAGGGCAGCGGCAGCCCGAGCAGCACCAGCAAGAGCGGCACTGGCCGAGTGGTGCTGTACACGGTGCTGCTGGACGTGGACAACGCCGACAACGCGCTGATGGCCGAGATGACCACCCAGGTCTTTTTCGTCGCCAGCCAAGTCAAGAACGCCCTCTCCGTACCCGTCGCCGCCTTGCAAAGCGTGCCCGGCTCCGCAGCGCAAATCGCCCGGGTGGTCGCCAAAAACGGAGCCATCGAAGACCGTGAAGTGCGCCTGGGCATCAGCGACCGCCTGAGGGTGGAAGTGCTCGAGGGGTTGAGCGAGGGCGACCACCTGTTGATCGGCCCGGTTGATAGCCATGGGGGCTGAAATGACCACGCCCCTGATTGAACTCAAAGGCATCCGCAAATCCTACGGCGGCGGCGACAGCCCGCAGGTCGATGTGTTGCGCTTCAACAAAAGCGTTTAATTTTTGACAACAACAAAAAATATATTTGTAACAAATCACAGTTGTATTCAAACAAAAAAGATGAATTTTCAACAAAATAGCTTAAGCCCCAACAAATGTTATTTGTTCAGTAAAAAACAAATACTTTATAGGGGTGATCGACTTTTTTAACCTTGTATTTTTTCAAATATAAAACTAAAAAAACTTATTTTCAGACCTAAAATAGCCTAATATAAAAGATATATTATGTTTTTGCTATACCGAAAATCTTATTTTCTGAAAATCAGAGAGCCAATAAAAAAAATCGATGTGTTTTGTTACAATGAGCTACTTCTTAACATACAGTAGTGTTATATTACAAATTTGAAGAAAATATTATTCCCCATTTAATAAAAATCTTCTTAAAAACAAAATAAATAATTTTGTTGAGAAATCTAAAAACGATATTGGTAGGTTATGGTAGGTCATGACAGGTTCTTCCTGTCTCTTATAGTCAGCCGCATGGGGTGTCCTTTTCTTTTCAGGGTGCGAACCTGACGCGGTGTCATAGGCGGCTGCCACAGCGGGGCAAGGGAAACATCATAACATGACAGGATATTCATCTGCGCTCCGGCCGATCCTTCCGCTGCCCTTGCCGCATCGCGTCATTTCCTGTAGGGGCGCGCCCGAAGCCTCTGCGCGGCCTTGTGTCGGCCAGGGGAGCCCCATATCCCAAAGGCAAGACATGTCCCTGCGTAATATCGCGATCATCGCGCACGTCGACCATGGCAAGACCACGCTCGTCGACCAGCTTTTCCGCCAGTCCGGCACCTTCCGCGACAACCAGCGCGTCGAAGAGCGTGCCATGGACTCGAACGACCTGGAAAAGGAACGCGGCATCACCATTCTGGCGAAGCCCACCTCGGTCGAATGGAACGGCACCCGTATCAACATCGTCGATACGCCCGGCCACGCCGACTTCGGCGGCGAAGTGGAGCGCATTTGGCGGGGTATATCGCGAAGAATATTGGTGAAAACATCGCCGCCGGCCTCGACACGCCGCGCAAGGTCGTCGACGGTTGGCTCGCCAGCCCCGGCCACTGCGCCAACCTGATGAACCCGCAATTTCGCGAATTGGGTGCAGCCTACGCCATGGACCCCAAGAGTGACGCGGGCATCTATTGGACGGGCTTATTCGGCACGCAATAAGGTTGAGCGCCGGCCCAACCCGGCCAATAATGACGGCGTGCAAATAGACAATGAAATCAAAGTGCTATCAGGGAGATAATTGCGCTGAACTGAATGCGGTCATTCCGGTCTGTTGCTAGTCGGCCTGACTCTTCAAAGCTAAACAATACGTAGCAAGCAAGGTGTGAACCCCATGATGAATTGGCTGCAAGGCAGCAGCGAAATGGCAGAGCGGGTTCGTCAGCACGATTGGGCCAATACGCCCCTGGGGCCACTTGAACACTGGCCCGATGTGTTGAAGACATTTCAAACCAAACAGTTGTATTTTTAACCAAAAAGATTTAATTTTCTACCAAGAAGATGAATTTTCAACTAAAATTATGAATCTGAAAAAAACGAATTTTTAACAAAAGAGTAATAATGGTGGAATAAATTAAAGAAATAACATAATTTAAATATATTGAATTCTACATGAAACAATTAAAATTCCTAAGATTTCAAGTAAAAATGAATTTTTAATTTTCAAGAGACCAGATTAATTTTCTAACTAAGAAGAAGAATTTTCAACAAAATAGATGAATTTTCAATTTATAAAGAATAAATTTCGAACCAAAAATCGAATGGTGAAATTTTCAGATGAAAAATTCAATTGTTATTAACAAAACGATTTTTTAACAAAAAATTTAAATTTAAAACCAAATAGGTGAATCTTAAAAATATGAATTTTTTACAAATTAGTTCAACTTTGAACCAAGTAGTTAAATTTTCAACCAAAAAGATGAATCTTCAACCAGCTATAAGAAAATAAATTACTAAAAGTTGTTCATTCAAAAAGGAGCGACAAACTTGTCATTAATAAAATTTCGATAGGACGCGTAGTTTTTGTTTCAATCGTAAAAAATATCATTAGAGATACAAATTTTTTTTTTTGAAAACGACACAAGGTACCAAAAAAATCAATGGGCAAAAGTTGTTCACCCAAAAGGGATCTACAAATTTGTTACTGCAAATTTTCAGATAGAAGGAGTAGATTTTCTTCTAATCGCTAAAGAGAAGATTAAAACTAAAAAAATTAAACTTTTGGAAAAAATACACAAGAGATAAAAAAATGAAAAGACAAAAGTTCTTCAAGCAAAAAAATTTATAAATTTTTTATTAACATTTGTCATGAAAATAAAAAATTACCATTCTTGAAAAAAGGGCACAAGGCACAATAAAATTTTATTTAACACAATTTTTTGCCTAAATTATACCTACAAATTTGCTCAAACCACTTTACGCCGACCAGGCTGGTGCGCAGTACCGGCACCTGCGGCCCTTCGCCGGCCTTGGCATCATAGCCGATCGCGGTCAGCGCCGGGGTCAGCTTGGCCGAGGCATAGGCCGCGACCTTCGCCTGGGCGGCGGCATCGCCCTCCAGCATGTCATAGCTGCTCTTCAAATAGCCGGGCACTTCGGCCAGCACGGCCGGGCTGCCATTGACCGGCACCGCGTCGACCAGATCGAGCGCCAGACCGATCGGCTGATAGCCACCCAGCGCCAGCTGGAAATTGTCCGCCATCAGGCCGGTCTGGTCCATGCTGGACAACTGGCTGAAGCCCTTGGCCAGCGCCTGGATATTGGCGGCGGGATAGAGCGAGCGATAATAGCCGGTCTGGCCCGCATTGATGACATAGGCGCCGCAACCCGGCAGCGTGATCTGGCCATTGCTCTGCAGGATCAGGCGCTGCGCCTCGCCGCCCTGCACCTGCGCCTTGACCGGCACATTCCGGCGGTAAGCCAGGTCGTCGCTCTTGCCGGCGGCGTATTGCTGCATGATCTGGCGCAGGTAGATGCTGTTGCAGGTCAGGGTGTTGGCCAGCACTTTGTTCAAGCGCCGGCCTTGCCAGTCCGGCAGGAACAGGAATACCGCCAGGCCAGCGATCAGGCTGCCGAGCAAGGTATCGAACAGGCGTGGCAGGAACAGCCCGTAGCCATCACCCACCTGGTTGAAGCAGAACAGCACCATCAGCGTGATCGCCGCCGTCGCCAGGGTGTAGCGGGTGGTGCGGTTGATAAAGAACACCAGGCCCGCGGCGATAGCGAACATCGACTGCACCACCGGGTTGGGGAACAGATCGAACAGCGCCCAGGCCACGGTGAGGCCGATGGCGGTGCCGATAATCCGCTGGCCGAGCTTGCGCCGGGTGGCGCCGTAGCTCGGTTGGCAGACGAACAGGGTGGTGAGGATGATCCAGTAACCCTGGGACGCGTGGATAGCACCAAAAAGATTAAATGTCTACAAAAAACAACATAAAATGGTATGGTTAAATTTTTAGTTAAAAAAATTAACTTTAAATTGAAAAAATCTAAATTTCAACCAAAGAAATGAAATTTCAGCCGAAAAGATTAATTTTCTACCAAAAAAGAATAATTCTTAACAAAATACCTGAATTTTAAACAAAAAATTTCATTTTTCAATGGATTTTTGAACCTAATTGTCGAATTTTTAACAAAAATAGTGAATAAGGCACCCACAAGATAAATTTTCTACCACAAAATACAAAGTTTCAACAAAATACAGAAATTTTCAAACAGATAGTTAAATTTTCCGCTAAAGAAGATTGATGTTCAACCAAACATAAAATAGTTACATTTTTATATAAAAAAATTAATTTTCAATTTTAAAAAACCAACTAATTTTCAAGCCAAAAGAAATTAGTTTTGAACATAAAGATTAACTTTTTTCCAAAAGAAGGTTAATTTTCAGGGATAGAGCGAAAGCGCTTCGCCCCGGTGCGGATCGGCCAGTCGCTGCTGGTGCCCAATGTCAGCCCGGTGCCGCGCGGCCCCAGACATTGCGACCAGCGGGCGATCGACGCGCTGCAATAGCATTAACCATTAGCGTCTAGGATGGGATCTCTATAGCCGGAATGAAGGAGTTCCATGGCGACGTCCCTTGCCAAGAATAGGGCTTCCACCGGATTTTCCCTGCCTCCGGTCGCGATCGCGATCATGGCGGCGCTGCTGATCATGGCGATCGCGCCGATCGGCTATGTCGGGCATGGGTGGGACGACCAGCATTATCTGGACGCGGCCCGCTGCGCGAGCCAGCACGGCTACTGCCTGCCGGGGGATCATTGGGCACGCCGCTTCACCCTGGTCATTCCGGCGAGCGCGATGCTGGCGATGCTCGGCGAGAGCCGCATCATATTGGCGATCGTGCCGCTGGCCTATAGCCTGTGCGCGATCGCCCTGGTTCTGGTTAAGGACTCAACTATTTTATTAAAAATTCGTCTTTTTTGGAAGTAAAGTAATCTCATCAGATGAAACTTCATTTTTTTATAAAAATTCATTTCTTTGGTTGGAAATTGAACTATTTTGTTGGAAATTCGTATTTTTTGGTAGAAATTCAATCCCCTTGGTTTAAAATTGAACTATTCCGTTAAAAATACATTTTAGTCGGTTGAAAATTAATTTTTTTTTAACTAAAAATTGAACTATTCTGTTTAAGTTAAAAATTTATCTTCTTTAGTTGATAATTCATATATTTTATTGAAAATTTATGTATTTTGTTGAATACACGTCTTTTTGAAAGTAATCTCATTAAATGAAATTTCATTTATTACAAATTTTTTTTTTTTAATTGAACTATTTTGTTTAAAATTCATCTTTTTCAGTTCAAAATTCCACTGCTTGGTTGAAAATTCTTTTTTTTCTTGCAGAAAAATCTTCTCGGTTGAAAATGATGTCGGCACTTTGGTGGAGGAGGCGGATCATATCCTGCTCGCCGTGCCGGCCACCGCCCAGACCCGCCATCTGGTCGATGATGCGCTGCTGGCGCGGGTGCGGCCGGGCGCGCATCTCATCAATGTCGCGCGCGGATCGGTGGTCGATCAGGCGGCTCTGGTGCGGGCGCTGGACGATGGCCGGCTGGGCTTTGCGACGCTCGACGTCACCGACCCCGAACCGCTGCCCGAGGGCCATGTCCTCTACACCCATCCCAAGGTGCGGCTGACCCCGCATATTTCCAGCAATTACCAACTGGTACGCCATCGCCTGCTGGAAAAGATCCAGGACGATCTGACCCGCTTCGTCCGGGGCGAGGCGCCGTCCGACATCGTCGATCCGGCGCGCGGCTACTGAGGTCTGGAAGACGGCCGTAAAAGAGCGATGGCTTGCCCTTGAAACGTCATTGCGAACGAAGTGAAGCAATCCACCCGAGCGATGTTGGATATAACAATTGAATTTTCATTGTCTTTTTTCAAAAACTTTATATTTAATATTTGATTTGGATTTTGATCAATATGAATAATATCATTTAATTTAATAAATCCATTATCAGTCTGATAACATGAATATTTTCCATTTGAAAGATTATAAATTTTTTTATTAAAATTATAAATATAAGAAGCAAAAGGATAGATTGCATGTTTAGAAACAGAAGGATCTAATGCTTCTATAATTTCATTTTGAATTTCTAAAATACTTTTATCCATTTCATTCTCTTTTTTATAAAATTATAACATACTTTTGAAATTAATGATCGTTGATACAATATTTTGATATATTTAAATCATTATGTAAGAGGCATATTTCGTCTTTATTTTGATTAATGATATTAGTGATGTCTAATTCTGAATATTCTTTATTTAGTTCAAAATAGTTTTCAATAGAAATACCATTTTTGCCAAGATCAACAAATAAAGAAATCATATTATTAATAATTTATAGTGATTTGAAATTGAAATTGTTCTTCTTCTTGAATTCGAGGGAATTCTCAATTGATTTCATTGGTTTGTAGGAAGTTTCAAAGCTTTTTTTCCTCTTATAAAAATCATGACATTTTAAGGACTTTTTGACAGGTTCCAGGGATTAATTGATAGGTTTTTACTGAATTTTGTAATAATCTTCGAACATTTTCATAATCAATTTATAATGATTTGAATTTGTAATTTTTATTATTTTTGAATTCGAGGGAATTCTCAATTGATTTCATTGGTCTGAAGGAAGTTTCAAAGCTTTTTCTTCCACTTATAAAAATCATGGCATTTTTAGCACTTTTTGACAGGTTCCAGGGATTAATTGATAGGTTGTCACCGAATTTTGTAATAATCTTCGAACATCTTCCTAATCAATTTATAGTGATTTGAAATTGAAATTGTTCTTCTTCTTGAATTCGAGGGAATTCTCAATTGATTTCATTGGTTTGTTTTTTATTTAAAGAAATTTTTATTTCTTTAATAATAAAATTAGATAATTGATTTAATAAAATTAAATATTTAGAAGGAGTAAATCAAAATAAATTTGGTAAAAATAATATAAAATATATTATTCTAGATCAATTTAATGAAAAAAATATTCTTGTAGAAGGGTCAAAAACGGAAAATAAGTTTCTTATCATTTAAATTTAAATTTTATATATTTTAAATTATCATTATCAATTTTATTAAATATAAATTTTTTATAATTAAAAAAATATAAATTATTATTTATTATAATAAATATAATTGTAAAATATAAAAATAACGCTAATCAATTTATAGGTTTTATTTGAGGGATAAAAAAATATTAAATATTTAATAATTTTAATATGACATATTAATGTTATAAATTAACTAATTTTTTTTTCATTAGAAGTAAATATTTTATTATTATTACTATAAATGATTTAAAAGATCATTACTTTAAATTAAGATATACGTAATCATACTCACTCAGCTTGATTCGCCATCTAGCCAACCTAGAGACAGGATCCTTAATGCTATGCAACCAAACTAAGGGCCTATGATCAGTAACGAGGATGAATTTGTGACCATATAAGTAAGGCCGGAAATAGTTGACGCAGAAGACAATAGCAAGAAGTTCCTTCTCTATTGTAGAATAATTTATCTCTGCTCCTTGAAGAGTCCGTGAGGCAAAAGCGATTGGCAAATCCTGACCAATTTTACCCTGACTGAGGACGCCTCCAAGAGCGTAATTTGAAGCATCTGTCGTCAATACAAACGGTTTTGAAAAGTCTGGATACTGTAACAAAGGTTCGGAACAGATCTTATCACGCAGGATCTCAAAAGCTTCTTGTTCTAGAGAAGTCCAACGAAAATCAGAGTTGTCTTTCAAAATCTGGGTAAGTGGTTTAGCCACTTTGGCAAAATCCGGAATAAATCTCCTATAGTAACCTACAAGGCCTCATGTCATGTTTAATCTCATGTGTCATGTCAAGTTTCATGTCATGTGGCATGTCATGTGTCATGTCATGTGTCATGAAATGTTTAATCTCATGTGTCATGTCAAGTTTCATGTCATGTGGCATGTCATGTGTCATGATATGTGTCATGTCACGTGTCAAGTCATTTTTTATGTCATGTGTCATGTCATGTGTCATGTCAATGTCATGTCATGCGTCATGTCATGTGTCACGTCATGTGTCATGTCATGTGGCATATCATGTGTCATGTCATGTGTCACGTCAGGTGTCCAGGCATGTGTCACGTCAGGTGTCCAGTCATGTGTCATGTCATGTTTAATCTCATGTTTCATGTCAAGTTTCATGTCATGTGGCTTGTCATGTGTCATGTCATGTGTCATGTCATGTGTCAAGTCATGTTTCATGTCATGTGTCATGTCATGTGTCATGTCATGTGTCATGTCATGTGTCATGTCATGTGTCATGTCATAGATATCGGAATGGGGGCTTCAAAGGCCTTACTGTTTAAATGGTTAAATCTAGTAGTCTGGGTGTGTAAATAACCTCTTCCTCGGGGAAGTAGGGTTACGAACTGAAATGTGAGATATCGGAATGAGGTTTTCGAAGGTCTTACTGTTTCCATGGTTCAATCTAGTAGTCTAGGTGTTTAAGTCACATCTTCCTCGGGGAAGTTGGGTTAAGAACTGAAAGTTGAGATATCGGAATATGTTTTTTAAAGGTCCTACTGTTTAAATGGATAAGTCTATTAGACTAGCTCTTTAAATCCCATCTTCCTAGGGGAAGTAGGGTTAAGAACTGAAATGTGAGATATCGGAATGGGTTTTTCAAAGGTCTTACTGTTTCGATGGTTAAATCTAGTAGTCTAGGTGTTTAAATCACGTCTTCCTCGGGGAAGTAGGGATAAGAACTGAAATGTGAGATATCGGAATGGGAGTTTCAAAGGTCTTACTGTTTAGATCAGAATGGACACAGCTAGTAAATAAATTCGATGTAATTGCATCATTCTTTGAAGATGGATGTACTAATTCTAGTGGGACTTTACCGATTGTTATAAACCGTTACCAGCTTGTGTTTACTACATCATACTCTGCAAAAGCTGTTTTACTTGAGAAAATTAACGAGGATGATGAATGCCGAGGAGTGAATAGCGAGCTGAAAGGAAAAAAAGCTAAATATTCACAAGGAGTCGTGATGCAAATGCCCACATTTGAAGGGCTTGTCAACGTGGTCGTTTGCGTCGATGAGCGAGTTAGACGTTTGGAGAGAATTGTGGCGGATGTCGAGCATTGTAAAAATATACTCTTGGAGGAACTGTGTAATTACTTCAAGTCGGAGAATATGAAAAATCCATCCGATGAATTTATCAAACATCTTGTCAAGGCAAAATACGACTTTCTCAAGGAACAAGTGAAAAATAAACTACCCTCATCATTTGTTGAACTATAAATATCTGAAAAGCCTTTCTGTCTATATATTTAAAAAAAGAAACTTCAAACGTAAGGTTTTTTTGTTTTTTCAATAATTATTCATTATTGTCTTTTAATATTCTACTATTCCTTTAAAGTTTGAAAATTAAAACTGCAATAAAATACAACAATTTACAAAAAAAAAATACAAGAAAAAAAGAACAAAATTCGTCTCAATAATAGAAAAAAGTTTTACTTTCCTGTAATTTTGGTTGTAATTTATTGTATTTATTTGTAGTTTGTTTCCACCAGGGACGTTCGTACTCTCTCGAATTCTATTGACGCACGTGACCAAAACTTCGCAACCGGACCATGACTCGATGCAACACTATTTCATTGGACCAGTGACTATGCATATCCAATTGAGATCTGGATCTGATTTCCTGGGATAATATCTGAAAAGCCTTTCTGTCTATATATTTAAAAAAAGAAACTTCAAACGTAAGGTTTTTTTGTTTTTTCAATAATCGAATATCTTTCTAATCAATTTATAGTGATTTGAATATGAAACCGTTATTCTTTTTCAATTCGAGGGAATTCTCGATTGATTTTAATGGTTTGAAGGAAGTATCAAAGCTTTTTTTTTCTCTTATGAAAATCATGGCATTTTTAGGACTTTTTGACAGGTTCCAGGGATTAATTTAATGGTTCTCACTGAATTTTATAATAGCGCTCGAATATTTTGCTAATCAATTTATAGTGATTGGAATTTGAAATTGTTATTCTCTTTGAATTCGAGGGAACTCTCGAGTGATTTTAATGATTGGAAGGAAGTTGCAAAGTTTTTTTTTCTTTTATAAAAATCATGGCAATTTTAGGGCTTTTTGACAGGTTCCAGGGATTAAATGATTGGTTTTCACTGAATTTTATAATAGCGCTCGAATATCTTTCTAATCAATTTATAGTGATTTGAATATGAAACCGTTATTCTTTTTCAATTCGAGGGAATTCTCGACGTAATAAGGATTTTCAAACTCAGTCGAGTTCATTAGTCTCTCAGATTATAAATGCTGTAATAACCATTGGTTTCTGTAAGTCTGTCTTTATTATAACTAAGTAAAGGGTCCTCAACTGTAAGGATTTCAAAAGTTGTTATTTATGAATTTATAACTTGGACGTGATGTTCGTGCATCACTAAGGATTAGGTCTCTCAATTTTCACTAATGGTTTTCTAATGTTTGACCCTTCGACGAGCCTAAGTATAGCCTGCACTTTGTTTTAATTTCAACCAAGCGACTGCTGTAATTTT
Source organism: Andricus grossulariae (assembly GCA_011634705.1). Taxonomy (NCBI): domain Eukaryota; kingdom Metazoa; phylum Arthropoda; class Insecta; order Hymenoptera; family Cynipidae; genus Andricus; species Andricus grossulariae. The sequence continues at coordinate 266,145,529 of JAABKJ010075445.1, forward strand.
CGACACTCCCTCTGCAAGGACCTTCACCCCCATTAAGCCTCCTGTTCGGTAACAATCGTCAGATACCATTACGCTTCCGAACAAGCAACATCAAATTAGAATACGAACTTCTTCTTGTGTAAATAGTCTGAATAAATTTTATTTATTGTGATAAATAGTGGTATGATTCATTTCAACATCAACCACAAGAAACATGGTTTTCACTGCATTTTATAATAATATTCGAATATTTTTCTAGTTAATTTATAGTGATTTGAATTTGAAATTGTTATTATTTTTGAATTCGAGGGAACTCTCGATTGATTTCAATGGTTTGAAGAAAGCTTCAAAGCTTTTTTTCCTCTTATAAAAATCATGGCACTTTTGGGACTTTTTGACAGGTTCCAGGGATTAATTTAGTGGTTTTCACTGCATTTTATAATGATGTTCAAATATTTTTCTAATTAATTTATAGTGGTTTGAATTTGAAACAGTTATTCTCTTTGAATTCGAGGGAACTCTCGATTGATTTTAATGGTTTGAAGGAACTTTCAAAGCTTTTTTTTACTCTTATAAAAATCATGGCATTTTTAGGACTTTTTGACAGGTTCCGAGGATTAATTTAATGGTTTTCACTGCATTTTATAATAATATTCGAATATTTTTCTAGTTAATTTATAGTGATTTGAATTTGAAATTGTTAATTCAAAAAGAATAACAATTTCAAATTCAAATCACTATAAATTTATTAGAAAGATATTCCAACATTATTATAAAATTCAGTGAGAACCGCAAAATTAACCCCTGGAACCTGTTAAAAAGTCCTAAAAATGCCGTGGTTTTTATAGGAGGAAAAAAAAGCTTTGAAACATCCTTCAAACCATTAAAATCAATCAAGAATTCCCTCGAATTCCAAAATAATAACACTATCAAATTCAAATCACTATAAATTGATTAGAAAAATATTCCAACATTATTATTGAATTCAGTGTAATCCATTAAATTAATCCCGGGAACCTATTAAAGAGCCCTAAAAATGCCATGATTTCATAGGAGGAGAAAAAAGTTTTGAAACTTCCTTCAGACCATTCAAATCAATCAAGAATTCCCTCGCATTCAAAAAGAATAACAATTTCAAATTCAAATCACTATAAATTTATTAGAAAGATATTCCAACATTATTATAAAATTAATTGAACTGTTTTTTTTTAATTCGTCTTTTTAATTCAAAAGTCTTCCTTTTTGGTTGGAAATTGAACTGTTTTGTTGAAAATTCAACTATTTCATAGAAAATTTACTTGTTTAAAATTCATATTTTGATTTTGAAAACTCAACTAAAATCTTTTTTGAATGAAAATTCAATTTTTTTTAAATTTTTCTTTTTGATTTAGAAATTCATTTGTCTGAGTAGAAATTTCATCTTCCTTGAATAAAAATGCAACTATTTCGTTGAAAATTCAACAATTTTGTTAAAAAGTCATTCTTTTTGGTTGAAAATTCAACTATTTTGTTAAAAATTCGAGTATCTTCGTAGAAAATTTACTTTTTGTTTAAACTTCATATTTTGGTGTTGAAAACTCAACTAAAATCTTTTTGGATGAAAATTGAACTGTTTTTTTTTAATTCGTCTTTTTAATTCAAAAGTCTTCCTTTTTGGTTGGAAATTGAACTGTTTTGTTAAACTTATATTTATATTTATTTTTACAACTTTATTTTAATTGGAAATTAATTCTAAATAATTGTAAAATAAATGTAATATTTTTTTTAAATGAAATATCCCATGATTTCAAAAGGACAAAATTATTTTGAAGATAATTCTTCGTAGTATTTTAATAACTAATGAACATAGTTCTAGAATATTTTTTTTTATTTTGTCGAAAATTCATTTTTTTTATGTTTAATTCTACCGTTTTTTATTGGAAATATATTTTTCTTATTGAAATAGCAATTATTACATTTTTCGTTGAGAATTAACCTTTTTTGTCTGAAAATCAAACTATTCGGTTGAAAATGTTTTTTTTCTTCAAAATTTTGATTTAAAATACCTGAAATCTTAGAAAATATTTCAAAACTTTCTGAAGAATATCAGAAAACTTATATTTATATTTATTTTTACAACTTTATTTTAATTGGAAATTAATTCTAAATAATTGTAAAATAAATGTAACCTCAGAAAATTTACTATCGAAATTTTCAATGTTATTGTTGTTATTGAAGCCGATAGCACTTTTGATATTTTTGGGAAAAAATTTTTCCTTCAGAAAATTTTTATTCGGAAGATTTACTATCGAAATTTTTAATGTTATTGTTGTTATTCAAGCCGATAGCGCTTTTGTATTTTTGGGAAAAAATTTTTCCTTCAGAAAATTTTTCCTCAGAAAATTTACTATCGAAATTTTCAGTGTTATTGTTTTTATTGAAGCCGATAGCGCTTTGGATATTTTTGGCAACAAATTTTTTCGTTACAAAATTTTTCCTCAGAAAATTAACTATAGAAATTTTTAATGTTATTGTTGTCATTGAAGCCTGTTGCGCTTTTGAAATTTTTGGGAAAAAATTTTTCCTTCCGAAAATTTTTCCTCAGAAAATTTACTATCGAAATTTTCAATGTTATTGTTGTTATTGAAGCCGATAGCACTTTTGATATTTTTGGGAGGAGAAAATAAAAATTATCGAAGACTGTGATCCTTACGCGTTAAATGAACGAGATCTCAGTACGGACTTGGAGCAGGTGCCTCAGATTACTATGGTTGATCTCGTTAATTATTCTGTTCTAACGCATAGTTATTACACTTGTAATCAATTGAAAGCTTACAAAAGCTTGCAAGCTTATAAGTACTTCGAAGCAGGCTTTGTATTGAAGATAAGCTTCAAAAAAATAAGTGAGAAGTATGTTCTTCTTGGAGAGGTTAGTTTATCTACTTTTATATTTACAGTTTTGATAAAATGGTAAAGGTTTTATCTTACACTCTAAGCTTGAATCAGTGAGAAACGGGTCACTGAATCAAATCAGTAAGAATTTTGACTGATTCGCAATGCCATCTCACTGATTCGAATAGCTAGAAATGGGTCACTGTTTGATTCAGTAAGATTTTTTATTGAAAATCAGTGAAACCTCTCTGATTCAAATTTAGAGTGTATAATGAAGCCGATAGCGCTTTTGACATTTTTGGGAACAAATTTTTTCTTCAGAAAATTTGTCCTCAGAAAATTTACTATCGACATTTTAAAAGTTATTGTTGTTATTGAGGGCGGTAGCGCTTTTTACATTTTTGGGAAAACATTTTTTCTTCAGAAAATTTTTCCTCAAAAAATTTACTATCAAAATTTTGAAAGTTATTGTTGTTATTGAGGCCGATAGAGCTTTTGACATTTTCGGCAAAAAATGTTTGCTTCAAAAAAATTTCCGTAAGAAGATTTACGATCGAAATTTTGAAAGTTATTGTTTTTATTGAGACCGATAGCGCTTTTGACATTTTTGGGAACAAATTTCTTCTTCAGAAATCTTTTCCACAGAAAATTACTATCGAAATTCTTAATATTGTTGTTGTGAGTGAAGCCGATAGCGCTTTTGACATTTTTGGGAACAAATTTTTTCTTCAGAAAATTTGTCCTCAGAAAATTTACTATCTTAAAAATTTAACTATTTTGTTGAAAATTGGGTTTTGCTTGGTTGAATTTTTTAAACTGAAAATTGAACTATTCTATTTTTGGTTGAAAATTGATCTTTTTTAGATGGAAATTAAACTATTTGGTTGAAAATTAATGTATTTTGTTAAAATTTAATTTTTAAATTAAATTACTTAATTTTACACATTAAATAGTACTATTTTTACAAATTTAGATATTTACAACAACTGAAAAACACAGTGATAATAAATAAATAATAAATAAATTTGGCAGAAAATTAACCTTTTTTTGTTGAAAATTCTACTATTCCGGTTAAAGATTCATCATTTTAGTTGAAAATTAATTTTTTGATTGAAAATTCAACTATTCCAGTTGAAGGTTCATCAGTTTAGTTGAAATTTTATCACTGTGCTTAAAAATTTAACTATTTTGTTGAAAATTGGGTTTTGCTTGGTTGAATTTTTTAAACTGAAAATTGAACTATTCTATATTCTATGGAATTTAAAAGGATTTCGAGGGATTTTAAGGGATTTTAAAAAGTTTTCCAGATATTTCAAAAGAAGCCACGAAATCTTAAAATGATGCGAAGAGATACTGAAATATTTTACTGGATTTTTAATGATATCAGAGGACTTTAATGGGATTTCATAAAATTTACAAGAATTCTACGGGATTTAAAAAAGTTTGCAATGATTTCAAAGGATAACAAAATTTTGTAAGAAATTCAGGAGATTTAAAGGGAGTTTGAGAATTTCATGGGATTTCAAAGGATTTTAAGAGATTTCAGAACATTCAAGAGTATATCCACTGATTTTAGAGGATTTCATAGGATTTTAAAAGTTTCAACAAAATTTCAAAGGATTTGGAGGGATTTCGAGTAATTTGAATGGATTTCAAATGATTCTATGGAATTTAAAAGGATTTCGAGGGATTTTAAGGGATTTTAAAAAGTTTTCCAGATATTTCAAAAGAAGCCACACAAAGATTTTTAATATTTCAATGATTTCAAACGAATACCAAAGATTTCAGAAAGATTTCACAAATATTTCAAAGATTTCAAAAGAATATTTCAATGATTTCAAACAAATACAAAAGATTTCACAAATATTTCAAAGATTTCATAAATATTTCATAAAGATTTCAACAGAATACAAAAATTTCAAAATTTTCAAAAAGGATGTACACCAGATTTCAAAACGTTTAAAAGATTTTAAATGATTTCAAATATTTTTAGAAGATTTCCAAATATTTCACAAATATTTTAAAGAATTCATAGGGATTTAAAAATATTTTAACAATTTAGTACAGTACACCCAATTTCCAAAATTTCAAAACATTTCAAAGATTTTAAACGATTTCCAACAGTTTTAGAAGATTTCAAAAGATTTCACAAAGATTTTTAATATTTCAATGATTTCAAACGAATACCAAAGATTTCAGAAAGATTTCACAAATATTTCAAAGAGAAGCCGATAGAGCTTTTGATATTTTTGGGAAAAAATTTTTTCTTCCGAAAATTTTTCCTCAGAAAATTTATTATCGGAATTTTACATGTTATTGTTGTTATTGAAGCCGATACGCTTTTGACATTTTTGGGAAAAAATTTTTTCTTCAGACAATTTTTCCTCAGAAAATCTACTATCAAAATTTTTAACGTTATTGTTGTTATTGAAGCCGATAGCGCTTTTGTCATTTTTGGGAAAAAATTTTTTCTGCACAAAATTTTTCCTCATATGATTTACTATCGAGATTTTTAATGTTATTGTTCTTACTGAAGCCGATAGCGCTTTTGACATTTTTGGGAAAAAATTTTTTCTTCAGACAATTTTTCCTCAGAAAATTTACTATCGAAATTTTCAATTTTATTGTTGTTATTGAAGCCGATAGAGCTTTTGATATTTTTGGGAAAAAATTTTTTCTTCCGAAAATTTTTCCTCAGAAAATTTATTATCGCATTTTTAGGACTTTTTGACAGGTTCCAGGGATTTATTAAATGGTTGTCACTCAATTTTATAATAATGTTCGAATATTTTGCAAATAAATTTATAGTTATTTGAATTACAAATTGTTACTCTTTATGAATTCGAGGGAATTCTCGATTGATTGCAGTGGTTTGAAGGAAGTTTCAAAGATTTTTTTCTTCTTTTAAAAATCATGGCATTTGTAGGGCTTTTTGACAGGTTCCAGGGATTAATTTAATGGTTTTCACTAAATTTTATAATAACGTTCAAATATTCTTATAATTGATTTATAGTGATTTAAATCTGAAATTGTTATTCTTTTTTAATTCGAGGAAATTCTCGATTGATTTTAATTGTTTGAAGGAAGTTTCAAAGCTTTTTTTTCCTCCTATAAAAATCATGTCATTTTTAGGACTTTTTGACAGGTTCCAGGGATTTATTAAATGGTTGTCACTCAATTTTATAATAATGTTCGAATATAGTTCGTGTCGCTGGTTTTACTTTGGATTGAATTCTCGTCGCTGGTTTTGCTTTGGATTGAATTCTGGTAGCTGCTTTTGTTTTGGATTGAGTTCTCGTCACTGGTTTTGCTTTGGATTGTATTCTGGTAGCTGGTTTTGTTTTGGATTGAGTTTTCGTCGCGGGTTTTGTTTTGGATTGAGTTCTTGTCGCTGGTTTTGTTTTTGAAGGAGTTCTTGCCGCCGGTTTTGCTTTGTATTAAATTCTGGTCGATGATTTTTCTTTGGATTGAGTTCTCGTCGTTGGTTTTACTTTGGATTGTGTTAGTTTTGTTTTTGCTCGAGTTCTTGTTTCTGGTTTTGCTTTGGATTGAGTTCTTGTCGCTGGTTTTATTTTGGCTCGAGTTCTTATTTCTGGTTTCGCTTTGGATTAAGTTCGTGTCGCTGGTTTTACTTTGGATTGAATTCTCGTCGCTGGTTTTGCTTTGGATTGAATTCTGGTAGCTGCTTAGCGGAAAAAAAGGCTTTGAAACTTCCTTCAAACCATTAAAATCAATCGAGAGTTCCCTCAAATTCAAAAAGAATAAAAATTTAAAATTTAGATCGCTATAAATTGGTCAGAAGAATATTAGAACATTATTATAAAATTCAGTTAAAACCAATAAATTAATCCCTGGAACCTGTCAAAAAGTCCTAAAAATGCCATGATTTTCAAAAGAATAAAAAAAGTTTCGAAACTTCCTTCAAACCATTAAAATCAATCGAGAATTCCCTCGAATTCAAAAAGGAGAACTATTTCAAATTCAAACCACTATAAATTGATTAGAGAAATATTCGAACATTATTAGAAAATTCAGTGAAAACGATTAAATTAATCCCTTGAACATGTCAAAACGTTCTAAAAATGCCATGATGTTTATAAGCGGAAAAAAAGGCTTTGAAACTTCCTTCAAACCATTAAAATCAATCGAGAGTTCCCTCAAATTCAAAAAGAATAAACATTATTATGAAATTCAGTGAAAACCATTAAATTAATCTCTGTAACCTGTCAAAAAGTCCTAAGAATGCCATGATTATTATAAGCGGAAAAAAATACGTTGAAACTTCCCTGAAAGCATTAAAATCAATCGAGAATTCCCTCTAATCAGAAAGAATAACAATTTTAAATTCAAATCACTATAAATTGATTAAAAAAAGATTCGAACATTATTATAAAATTCCGTGAAAACCATTAAATTAATCTCTGGAACCTGTCAAAAAGTCCTGAAAATGCGATGATTTTCATAAGACGAAAAAAAAGATTTGAAACTTCCGTCACATCATTAAAATCAATCGAGAATTCCCGCTCATTCAAAAAGAATAACAATTTCAAATTCAAATCACTATAAATTGATTAGAAAAACATTCGAACATTATTATGAAATTCAGTGAAAACCATTAAATTAATCTCTGTAACCTGTCAAAAAGTCCTAAGAATGCCATGATTTTTTTTTTTGTTGAAGTTTAATTTTGTTGTTGAAAATTCGACCTTTTGGTTGAAAATTGAACTTTGTTGGTAGAAAATTCAAGTGTTTGGTTGAAAATTTCACTGTTTTTGCCTAAAGTTTAGTTTTTTTTTGTTTTGAAAAAGCGACTATTTGGTTACAAATTGATCTTTGAAGGTAGAAAATTCAAGTATTTCGTGAAAAATATAAGTGTTTCTGTCCGATTTTTGTTGTTATTGAAAATTCTACTATTTGATTAAAAACTGACTTTTGAAAGTAGAAATTCAAGTATTTGGTAAATAATTTCACTGTTTTTGGTTGAGGTTCAATCTTTTTTCTTTGAAAATTCGACTATTGGGTTGATCATTAATCTCTTAGGGTAGGAAATTCAAGTACTTTGTTAAAAATTTAACTTTTTTTTTGTTGAAGTTTAATTTTGTTGTTGAAAATTCGACCTTTTGGTTGAAAATTGAACTTTGTTGGTAGAAAAGGAATTCTCGATTGATTTAAATGGGTTGAAGGAAGTTTCTAAAGTTTTTTTTGCTCTTATAAAAGTCATGGCATTCTCAGGACTTTTTGACAGGTTCCAGGGATTAATTTAACGGTTTTCAGTGATTTTTATAATAATGTTCGAATATTTTTCTAATCAATTTAAAGTGATTTGTATTTGAAATTGTTAATCTTTTTGATCTCAATGGAATTCTCGAACGATTTTAATGGTTTGACGGAAGTTTCAAAGCTTTTTTTCCTCTCATAAAAATCATGGCATTTTTAGGACTTTTTGAAAGGTTTCAGGGAATCATTTAATTGTTTTCACTGAATCTTATAATAATGTTCAAACATTTTCCGAATCAATTTATAGTGATTTGAATTTGAAATTGTTATTCTGTTTGAATTTGAGGGAATTCTCGATTGATTTAAATGGGTTGAAGGAAGTTTCTAAAGTTTTTTTTGCTCTTATAAAAGTCATGGCATTCTGAAGTCGATAGTGCATTTGACATTGTTAAGAAAAAAATTTTTTTTCGGAAAATTTTACCTCAGAAAAATTATTATCGAAATTTTCAATGTTATTGTTGTTATTGAAGTCGATAGTGCATTTGACATTGTTAAAAGAAAATTTTTTTTTCAGAAAATTTTTCCTTAGAAAATTTACTATCGAAATTTTCAATGTTATTGTTGTTATTGAAGACGATAGTGTATTTGACATTGTTGGGAAAAAAAAATTTTTCAGGAAATTTTTCCGCAGAAAATTTACTGTTGAAGTTTTCTATGTTATTGTGGTTATTGAAGCCTATAGCGCTTTTGTCATTTTTTGGGAAACAATTTTTCTTCAGAAAATTTTTCCTCTGAAAATTTACTATCGAAATTTCCAATGTTATTGTTGTTACTGAAGTCGATAGTGCATTTGACATTGTTAAGAAAAAAATTTTTTTTCGGAAAATTTTACCTCAGAAAAATTATTATCGTTTCAAAATTTATGTATTTTGTTGAAAATTGGTCTTTTACAAAAAAAAACACTCATCTTTTTGTTTAAAAAATCAACTATTAGGTTAAAAATTCGTGAATTTTGTACAAATCTGGTCTTTATTGATAGAAAATTAATCTTTTTTGATAGAAAGTGAATCTTTTTCTTTAAAAAAGAAACTATTTGTTAAAAAATGTGTGTATTTTGTTGAAAAGTTGTCTGTTTTAGCAGAAAATTAATCTTTTTTGATAGAAGATTAATCTTTCTTGATAGAAAGTTAATCTTCTTGTTTAAATTAAGATTTAAAAGAAAAATTGAAAAATTAAATAATCTAAATGGATTGGTTTCAGAATCACCCACAAATCTTTTGTGATAGAAAGTTAATCTTTTTCTTTAAAAAATCAACTATTTGTTTCAAAATTTATGTATTTTGTTGAAAATTGGTCTTTTACAAAAAAAAACACTCATCTTTTTGTTTAAAAAATCAACTGTAAGGAAATGCACAAGTGTTACGTAACATTTGGAGGGATGGATCAATTTTAGCATTACGCCAATTTTAAAGTTACATATAGGCTAGTATAAAATACGCATGAAAGGGTGGGAGAAGGGGTGTGTTAAATAAAAATTGTCAGAAGAAGTGTTCCGTAATATTTAAACAGTCTCTGAAAGAGTAATTTATGAACTTTGAAGGAAGATAAAAAAAAGATTGCTACTTAGTGTATGGCAGGCGATTCAAACAAAAACTGATAACGTAACAGGCCTATTATGCCTCACAATGTTAAATTTATGGAAATTTTATTTCCTCTGAATTGTACTGTTTCACCTTTTCGTAGAAGGAAAGAGCTTTATGAAATGCAAATATTTCAGAAAAATAAGGTTCCCCTCCTTACTCCATCTCACAGATATGTGCACTCAGAAAACTAAATTAAGTTGAAGATTTGAAAAATAAAGAATTCAGATAAATATACATAATAATAAAGAGAATATTGAAAAAGATTTTCAAATATTTCAAACAATTTTCCAATATTTCGAAAACGACTAATAGAAGATTTAAACAAAATTTTTTAATTGTACAAAAATTTAGAAAAAAATTCGAGTGATTTTAAGAGATATGTATTTAAAAGTTTATGCAGATTTTTTTTTTAATTTTAGGAAAAATCCGAATCATTTTAAAAGATATTTTGAAGTTTTAGATGTTTTTAAAAAGTTTCTAAAATAATTCAAACAAACTTGTAAAAATTTCAAAAATTAAAAAAAAGTATAGAGTTTTTAAGCTTTTGAAAAAATAAGCTTTTTAAGAGTTTTGAAAGGTCTTACGAGAATAAAATTTTTTTCCTAAGATTCCTGAGAAAATGTCAAATGATTATTTATTTTAAAAAATGAATTTCAAGAGAATATTGAAAAAGATTTTCAAATATTTCAAACAATTTTCCAATATTTCGAAAACGACTAATAGAAGATTTAAAGTTTGTTTATCGTGTTTTGCAAAGTTTTAAATTATTAACAAATGATTTAATTGTATCAAAAATGGCTAAAAAAAGGCTCACTCAGATATTTCGAAGACGAATCCAAATGAGTTTTTTGTTTTTATAACGGACGCTTAGTTTGTTTATCATGTTCTGCAAAGTTTGAAATTATTAATAAATGAATAAATTGTTTAAAAACTGGTTAAAAAAAGGCCCACCTGAATAATTTCAAAACAAATCCAAAGGTGTTTTCGGTTTTTTTATTAGACGCTTAGTTTGTTTATCATGCTTTGCAAAGTTTTAAATTATTAACAAATTATATAATTGTTTAAAACATAGCTGAGAAAAAGCTCACCCAGATATTTCAAAGTCAAATCCAAATGAGTTTTTGGTTTTTATATCGGATGCTTAGTTTGTTTATCGTGTTTTGCAAAGTTTTAAATTATTAACAAATGATTTAATTGTATCAAAAATGGCTAAAAAAAGGATCGAAATTTTCAATGTTATTGTTGTTACTGAAGCCGATAGCGCTTTTGACATTTTTGGGGAAAAATTTCTTTTTCAGAAAATTTTTCCTCATAAAATTTGCTATCGAAATTTTCAATGTTATTGTTGTTATTGAAGCCGGTAGTGCATTCGACATTGTTGGAAAAAATATTTTTTTTAGAAAATTTTGCCTCAGAAAATTTACTATCTAAATTGTCAATATTATTGTTGTTATTGAAGTCGATAGTGCATTTGACATTCTTGGGAAAGAAAAATTTTTTCCACAAAATTGATCCTCAGAAAATTTACTATCGAAATTTTCAAATATTGTTGTTTTTGAAGTCGATAGTGCATTTGACATTCTTGGGAAAAAAAAATTTTTTCCAGAAAATTTTTCTTTAGAAAATTTACGATCGAAATTTTCAATGTTATTGTTGTTACTGAAGCCGATAGCGCTTTTGACATTTTTGGGGAAAAATTTCTTTTTCATTTAAAAATTTATCTTTTTTAGTTGAAAATTAAAATACTTGATTTAAAGTTGAACTACTTTGTTGAATTTTTTTTTTTTTTCTTTTTTGGTTGAATATTCAGAATTTTAGTTAAAAATTTATCTCTTTAGTTGAAAATTCAACTATTTTGTTGAAAATTCCTTCTTTTTTTGGTTGAAAATTAATATGCTTGATTGGAAATTTAACTATTCCATTTTTAAATAAAAATTGATCTTTTTTATTTGAAAATTAAAACACTTGATTTAAATTTGAACTACTTTGTTAACAATTCATTTTTTTGGTTGAAGATTTATCATTTTAGTTGGAAATTTATCTGTTTAGTTGAAAACTGAACTATTTTGTTGAAAATTCCATCTTTTTCTGTTTGAAAATTAATATGTTTGATTTAAAATTTAAAAATTTATCTTTTTTAGTTGAAAATTAAAATACTTGATTTAAAGTTGAACTACTTTGTTGAATTTTTTTTTTTTTACATATTTTAGGTTGAAAATACTACGATTTGGTTCCTTTAAATTATTAACCCTTTTTGGTAGAAAACTCAAATATTTTGTTGAAAATTCGTCCTTTAGGTTTAAAAATTGAACAATTTTGTACAATTTTTTTCATTCTTGATGAAAAACACTTTTTGGTTTGAATAATAGTCTTGTTTCTTTGAAAATTTATCTTGCTTGGCAGAAACCTCATCTTTCTTGGTTAAAAATGCAAAGTTTGAATTGAAAATTAATTTTTTTTTGCTGAGGATTTAACCATTATATCGAAAATTCGTCATTAAGGAAGAATTGAACTGTTTTTGTTGTTTTTTGTTTAAATATCACTTATTACATCTTTTTGTCAAGAATTCATCTATTTGGTTGAAAATTCGAACTAATTGGTTAAAAGTTAAACTACTTTGTTAAAAATTTATTTTTTCGTTCAACTTATCCAGTTGAAGACTTGTCATATTATAAGTTAAAAATTTTTTTCTTTTGGTTAAAAATTAATCTTTTTTATCTGAAAATTTAACTATTCCATTTATGGTTAAAAATTCATGTTTCTGGTTTAAAATTTATTTATTGCAGTTTAAGATTCATAATTTGAGTTGAAAATTCTTTACTTTGTTCAAAAATGTAACTTTTTTGAAAAGTTATTTTGTTTAAAAATTATTATTTTTCAACTGAAAATGTAACTATTTTAGTAAAAAAATCATCATTTTATTTGAAAATTCATCTTTTTTGTTGAAAATTCGTCTTTTTGGTAGAAATAAATCTTGTTGTTGAAAACTTCATATTTTTTTATAAAGATTCAACTATTACAGTTTAAGGTTCATTATTTTAGTTGAAAATTCATCACTTTGATAAAAAAAATGTAACTATTTTGTTGAAAATTCTTTTTTTCTTTTGGTTAAAAATTAATCTTTTTTATCTGAAAATTTAACTATTCCATTTATGGTTAAAAATTCATGTTTTTGACAATTGAACTATTTGGTTGGAAATTCGTATTTTTTGGTTAAATTCAACTGTTTTTGATTTAAAATAAAATTATATGTGTGTTGGAATATCAAATATTACATTTTTTTCCTATTTTTTAACTACTACATTTACAAAAATAATTTTTCTTAAAAATAATAAATTTTCTTGTTGAATATTAATCCTTTTAGGTTGAAATTTCAACTCATTGGTTCAAAACTAAACTATTTACCTTTTTCACTTGAAAATTCAACATTTGGAAGAAAATCAAACTGTTTTGTAGAAAATTCGTTTAAAAAATTAAAAATTCTTTTTTTTCGAGTAAAAATTCAAGTATTCCGTTTTGGGTTAAAAATGGATCTTTTTTAGTTTAAAAATTCAATACTGTGGTAAAAAGTGTAAGAAATTTGTTGACAATTGAACTATTTGGTTGGAAATTCGTATTTTTTGGTTAAATTCAACTGTTTTTGATTTAAAATAAAATTATTAATAATGTTCGAATGCTTTTCTAATCAATTTATAGTGATTTGAACTAGAAATTGTTATTATTTTTGAATTCGAGGGAATTCTCCTTTGATTTTAATAGTTTGAAGGAAGTTTCAAAGCTTTTTTTCCTATCATGAAAATCATGGCTTTTTTAGGACTTTTTGACAGGTTTCAGGGATTAAGTGATTGGTTTCCACTGTATTTTATAATAATGTTCAAATATTTCTCTAATTAATTTACAGCGATTTGAATTTGAAATTGTTATTCTTTTTGAATTCGAGGGATTTCTCGATTGATTTTAACGGTTTGAAGGAAGTTTCAAACCTTTTTTTTCCTTTTATGAAAATCATGGAATTTTTAGGAATTTCTGACAGGTTCCAGTGATCAACTTAAAGGTTTTCACTGAATTTTATAATAATGTTCGAATGCTTTTCTAATCAATTTATAGTGATTTGAACTAGAAATTGTTATTATTTTTGAATTCGAGGGTGACAATAAAAGAAAAAAGGTAGAATTAGCAGCATTTTTTTAAATATAGTGGAATTAGCAGCACATTTAAAAAAGTGGCATAAGTGGAATTTTCTCAAAATAGTGGAATTAGTGAATTTTTTTAAAATAGTGGAATTAGTGACATTAAAAAAAATGTAGAATTAGCAGCATTTTTTGATATATAGTAGAATTAGGAGCGCAATAAAAAAAATATCGCAATTGTGTAATTTTTTCAAAATAGTGCAATGAGTGGATTTTTTTTAAATAGTGGAATTAGTGACATTTTAAAAAAACTAGAATTAGCAGCATTTTTTTAATAATAGAATTAGCAGTATTTTTTTAGGAAAGTGGCAATAGTCGAATTTTTTTAAATAGTGGCAACAGTGGATTTTTTTTAAATATTGGAATTACTGACAATAAAAGAAAAAAGGTAGAATTAGCAGCATTTTTTTAAATATAGTGGAATTAGCAGCACATTTAAAAAAGTGTTCAGGAAAAATTTTCTAAAGCAAACATTTTTTTCCAAAAATGTCAAAACCGCTACCGGCTTCGAAAACAACAATAACATTAAAATTTTCGATAGTAAATTTTCTGAGGAAAAATTTTCTGAAGATTCAATTTTTTCCCAAAAATGTCTAAAGCGCTACCGGCTTCAATCACAACAATAATATTAAAAATTTCAATAGTAAATTTTCGGAGGAAAAATTTTCTAAAAAAAATTTTTTTCCCAAAGACGTCAAAAGCGCTATCGGCTTCAACCACAACAACAATATTAAAAATTTCGATTCCCAATTTTCTGAGGAAAAATTTTCTGAAGAAAAAATTTTTTCCCAAAAATGTCAAAAGCGCTATCGGCTTCAATCCCAACAATAACATTAAAAATTTCAATAGTAAGTTTTTTCAGGAAAAATTTTCTAAAGCAAACATTTTTTTCCAAAAATGTCAAAACCGCTACCGGCTTCGAAAACAACAATAAAAATATTTTAGGCTATTTAAAAAGATTCCAAGGCATTTTTAAAAACATTAAAAAGGTTCAAGGTATTTAAAAATACTTTAAATGATCTGAAATATTTTTTAGGGAGTTTTAAAAGATGCCAAGGAATTTTTAATTGATTTCATTAATTTGTAGGAATTTCGAAGGGCTTAAAATATTTTAGAGTATTTTATAACGTTCCAAGGCATTCTCAAATGATTCCAAAATTTGCAAGTTACAAGGGATTTTAAAAGATTTCAAAGGATTTTAAATATCTCAGGGTCTTTTTCATATATTTGAATACTTTGTAGTGATTTCAAAGGAATTTAAAGATTTTAGGGTATTTTGAAAAATTCCAAATAATCTAGGGATTTTGAAGATTTCAAAGAATTTCAAAACATTTCAGAGGATTGGAAATATTTTAGGCTATTTAAAAAGATTCCAAGGCATTTTTAAAAACATTAAAAAGGTTCAAGGTATTTAAAAATACTATCGAAAAAGACGAATTTTCAATACAATACATGAATTTTCAAGCAAGTACTTGAATTTTCAACTAAAAAAGGTAAATGTTTAACCAAAAATAGAATAGTTTATTTTTCAACCAAAAACTTAATTTTTTCAAAGAAGAATGTTTAACAAAATAGATGATATTTTGACCAAATAATTTAATTTTCAACCAAAATGTTTAATTTTATATCAGGAAGATTATTTTCTACCGTAAAAGACGAATTTTCAACTAAAAAAGATAATTTTTTAGCCAAGTAGTTAAATTTTAAACTAAGAAAGGTAAATTTTTAACAAAAAATGGAATAGTTGAATTTTCGAAACAAAAAAAAATGTCACCAAAAACAACGATTTTTTAACCAAAAAAATTAATTTTCTACCGAGAAGATTAATTTTCAATCGAAAAAGACGAATTTTCAATACAATACATGAATTTTCAAGCAAGTACTTGAATTTTCAACTAAAAAAGGTAAATCGCTATCGGCTTCAATTACAACAATAACATTAAAAATTTCGATAGTAAATTTTCTGAGGAAAAATTTTCTTTAGAAAAATTTTTTTCACAAAAATGTCAAAAGCACTATCGGCTTCAACAACAACAATAACATTATAAAATTAGATAATAAATTTTCTCAGGAAAAATTTTCTGAATAAAAAATTTTTTCCCAAAAATGTAAAAAGCGCTATCGCTTTCAATAACAACATTAACATTCAAAATTTCGATGATAAATTTTCTGAGAAAAAATTTTCTAAACAAAATTTTTTTTCCCAAAAATGTAAAAGCTCTATCGAATTCAATAACTACAATAACATTCAAAATTTCGATGATAAATTTTCTGAGTAAAAATTTTCTGAACAAAATTTTTTTTCCCAAAAATGTAAAAACCGCTATCGGCTTCAATTACAACAATAACATTAAAAATTTCGATAGTAAATTTTCTGAGGAAAAATTTTCTTTAGAAAGATTTTAAAACATTTCGAAGATTTAAAACGATTTCAAAAGGTTTCAAAACATTTTAGAAGATTTGAAAAGATTTCACTAAGATTTCACTAAGATTTAAAATAATTCACTGATTTCAAGAAATAAAAAAGATTTCACATACAAAGATTAAATAAAAATTTCACAAATATTTCAAAAGATTTGACAAAGATGAGACAAAAATTTCGAACGTTTTATAAAGATTGCAAAGATTTCAAAAATTTGAAAAAGGTGTGTACACCAGATTTCAAATATTTGACAAAGATTTCGAACATTTCCAAAGATTTTAAATCTTTCAAAAGATTTTAAAAAGGTTATAGTAAACCAGATTTCTAATATTTTACAAAGATAAAAAATATTTTAATGATTTCAAATGAATACAAAAGATTTCACAAAGATTTCATAAAAATTTCATAAAGATTTTAAAAGAATACAAGAATTCCAAAGATTTGACAAAAATTTCACAAAAAATAGTAAATTTTCTGAGGAACAATTTTCTGAAGGAAAATATTTTCCTCAAAAAAGTAAAAAGCAATATCGGCTACGATAACAACAATGCCAATAAAAATTTTGATTGTCAATTTTCTGAGGATGAATTTTCTGAAGAAAATTTTTTTTCTCAAAAATGTCAGAAGCCTCTCGGCTTCAATAACAACAATAACATTAAAAATTTCGATAGCCAATTTTCTGAGGAAAAATGTTCTGAAAATAATTTTTTTTCTCAAAAATGTGAAAAGCGCTATCGGCTTCAATAACAAAAATAACATTAAAAATTTCGATAGCAAATTTTCTGAGGCAAAATTTTCTGGAGAAAAAACTTTTTCCCAAAAATGTCAAAAGCACTATCGGCTTCAATAACAACAATAACATTAAGAATTTCGAAAGTAAATTTTCTGAGGAACAATTTTCTGAAGGAAAATATTTTCCTCAAAAAAGTAAAAAGCAATATCGGCTACGATATAGTTAAATTTTCAACTGAAATGATGAATTTTCAATCAAAAAGATTAATTTCCTACCAACAAAAAAATAAAATTTAAAAAAAATACATGATAATTCATCCTAATAGTAGAATTTTCAACTGAAGAATATAAATTAAATTTTCAAATAAAAATGGAAGTTACATTTTTAATTTTTTAAATGATGTAAAAAATAAATTCTTGAAAAAATAGTTGAATATCTAACGAAGATTAATTTTCTACAAAAAAAGATGAATTTTCAACTAAAAAATAACTTTTTAACTAAAAAAGATAGTTTTTCAAAAAAAAATGGAATATTTAATTTGAAAAAATTTATTTTCGCCAAAAAAAACGAATTTTCGAAAAATGTTTGAAAAAATTAATTTTTAACAAAAAAAACTAATTTTCAACACAGTAGTTAAATTTTCAACTGAAATGATGAATTTTCAATCAAAAAGATTAATTTCCTACCAACAAAAAAATAAAATTTAAAAGTTGGAGACGCCCATTCCGCAGTGGCTGGTGTTAGGACGCTCTATACTCCTACCGGAAAAAGGCAACTTGTCCAACCCAGAGAATTACAGCTTGAGATGTACGAACAACGTGGCCCGAAAAACAGTGTAGCAGGCTGCCGAGAGAACCTGCTCATTGACAGGTGTGTCTGTGAAGACGCTGCAGCCCATCAACGCATCCTGTCAACGGCCTGTGAGTAAGATGCATAGAGAGATTGATGCCTCTTTGTGCTCTCGGAGGTGCGAAACAATCACTGGTTCGTAACCTTAAAGCCATACCCGCGTGCGAAAAATATGACACGGTACTTGCGAGATGGATGCAGAAAGCTGTCATCCTTGGGTCGCTTCGTGTCCTCAAAACAAACGAGGGTTTCGTCGGCCTGTCGTTGCGATTTTTTCGTGTCCTGTGGCCACCTATCTCACAGTTGTGAGAAGTGGCCATCAATGGGATTTACTGCGGTCCTACTGAAGAGATAAATTCTATATTTCGGCTCCGAAACTTGAAAATTCGGTAAATAGCGATTATAGTTGAATCTTCTAAGGTAGAATGTTTTCGTTTTTGAGAACTATAAAACACTGAATAGGATAAGTAAGTCCTGAAAATCTGTCCAATTATTTTACCTAAGTAGCAGAAAGTGATATCAATAATAATGATGGTTTACCATCATAGACTTTACACTTTATTTCACTTTCATTAATATATAATGGATGTTTTAGCATACTTAATACAAAAATATGTAAACACTTTACTAATTTATTCTTTACTCACCAATAAAATTAAAAATAACGTGCAGGGTTAAAAGCAGAGTAATAAGATGTCTCATTTTTTTAGAATGTAGAAACAACTGATTAACGCAGAATGCTGAGAGCAGCGTAACTAACTAATATTCTGATGTTTCGCGTTTTCATATTGTTCTGAAATATTTGTGTTTTCCCCTTCCCGTGCCTGATGACAAGAAAATTGAAAAATGAATTTTCTACGGTTGAAAATTAAAGAAAATGTTGTATTGAATTTTCAACAGCTGAAAATTTAATTATTGAAAATATAAAAAAATTAAAAATTGAATTTCCAACTGTTGAAACATAAATAAAATTGAATTTTCTACGGTTGAAAATTTAAGAAAATTGAAAACTGTATTTTCAACTAATGAAACTTGAAGAAAATTGATTTTTCAACTGTTGAAGATTTAAGAAAATCGAACATGGAATTTTCTACTGTTGAAAATTAAAGAAAATTTATAATTAAAGTTTCATCAACTGAAAATTAAATGTTTGAAAAATGAAGAAAGTTGAAAATTGAATTTTCCATGTTTGAAAATTAAAGAAAATTTTGAATTGAATTTTCAGCAACTGAGAATTAAATAGTTGAAAATTGAAAAATGAATTTTCTACGGTTGAAAATTAAAGAAAATGTTGTATTGAATTTTCAACAGCTGAAAATTTAATTTTTTTGGTTGAAGATTCATAATTTTATTTAGAAATTCATCTCTTTGGCTGAAAATCAAACTATTTTATTGAAAAGTCATTTTTTTCATTAATTTTTTTGACTGAAACTGTTAGATTAAAAAGTAATAATCTGTTTTGGTTGAAGATTCAACTTTGTATTTTATTAAAATTTAATTTTTTTGGTTGAAGATTCAACTATATATTTTGTTCAAAGTTAATTTTTTGTTTGGTTGAAGATTCATCATTTTAGATTGAAATTCATCTCTTTGGCTGAAAATGGAACTATTTTATTGAAAATTCGTTATTTTTTGGCTGAAAATTAATTTTTTAACTTGAGCTGTTTTTTTTTGTTTAAAAAGTAAAAATCTGTTTTGGTTGAAGATTCAACTATGTATTTGGTTAAAAGTTAATTTTTTTGGTTGAAGATTCATAATTTTATTTAGAAATTCATCTCTTTGGCTGAAAATCAAACTATTTTATTGAAAAACGAATTATATACAAAAAAGCTGAATTTTCAAGCAGAAAATATGATTTTTCGCAAAAAATTTAATTTTCTACCAAATTGTTCAGTTTTCATAAAAATAATTTATATTTCAATCAAAATGCTAAATTTTCAACCAAAATGGTAAATTTTCAACCAAAATGCTAAATTTTCAACCAAAGATACGAATTTTCAATCAAACTGTTGATTTTTCAAATAAAAGAGATAATTCTTCAACCAAAAATGGAATAGTTAAATTTTTAGATAAAAAAAATTAATTTTTAACAAAGAAAAATGCATTTTCAACCAAGAAAGATGACTTTTCTACCATAAAAGCTGAATTTTCTACCAAAAGACGATTTTTCAATAAAATACATCAATTTTCAACAAAATTATTGAATTTTGAAGTCAAAAAGACGAATTATATACAAAAAAGCTGAATTTTCAAGCAGAAAATATGATTTTTCGCAAAAAATTTAATTTTCTACCAAATATCTTCAAAATCCCTAGATTCTTTGGAATTTTTCAAAATACCCTAAAATCTTTAAATTCCTTTGAAATCACTCCAAAGTATTCAAATATATGAAAAAGACCATGAGATATTTAAAATCCTTTGAAATCTTTTAAAATCCCTTGTAACTTGCAAATTTTTGAATCATTTGAGAATGTTTTGGAACGTTATAAAATACTCTAAAATATTTTAAACCCTTCGAAATTCCTACAAATTAATGAAATCAATAAAAAATTCCTTGGTATCTTTTAAAACTCCCTAAAAAATATTTCAGATCCTTTAAAATCTTTTAAAATACCTTGAACCTTTTTAGAGTTTTTAAAAATCCCTTGGAATCTTTTTAAATAGCCTAAAATATTTCAAATCCTCTAAAATGTTTTGAAATTCTTTGAAATCTTCAAAATCCCTAGATTCTTTGGAATTTTTCAAAATACCCTAAAATCTTTAAATTCCTTTGAAATCACTCCAAAAGATGAATTTCCAACTAAAAAATTAATTATCAACCAAACAGTAGAATTTTTTTATCAAAAAATATAAAATTTCAAGCAAAAGGGACGAACCTTTAACAAAATAGTTGAATTTTCAACCAAAAAAGATTAATTTTCAAGCAGATGGTCGAATTTTCAAACCAAAAAATTTAACTTAAAAAAACAGTTGACTTTTAACCCGTAAAGATGAATTTTCAACAAAAAGTTCCTTTTTAACCAAGAAAGATGATTTTTCTAAAAAAACAATTAAATTTTAATTTTAGACCAAAAATTTTCTACTACAACCAAATTGTAGAAATTTGATGTAAAAGAGACAAATTTTCAACAAAATAATGAAATTTTCAACAAAATAGTTGAATTCTTTTATCAAATAGTTGAATTTCCAACCTGAAAAGATGAATTTCCAACTAAAAAATTAATTATCAACCAAACAGTAGAATTTTTTTATCAAAAAATATAAAATTTCAAGCGCCAGTTTTCTAATGTTGGAATTATCAATGTGGCAAATTTTGTAATATCTTAATCTTCAGTTGGGCGACTTGACAAAACTTGGAATTTATAAATAAGTTTGAAGAGAGCATCATTTGGAAATTTCAAAATTCGGAATTGATGGTTTTGGCATTTACTGCTGGATGACTTGATAATTTTTTCAATTTATAAAGAAAAGTGGGCACTTGCCACTTTCGGAATGTTGGAATTATCAATGTGGAAAATTTTGTAATATCGTATTTTATAGTTGGGCGACTTGACAAATTTGGGATTTGGAAATAAATTTGCAGAGGGCCTTATTTGGAAATTTCAGAATTCGAAATTGATGGTTATGGCATTTATTGCTGGGTGAATTGATTAATTTTTTAATTTATAACGAAAAGTGGACACTTGCCAGTTTTCTAATGTTGGAATTATCAATGTGGCAAATTTTGTAATATCTTAATCTTCAGTTGGGCGACTTGACAAAAAGAAAATTGAATTCTCAACTATTGGAAACAAAAGAAAAATGAAAATTGATTTTTCAACAGTTAAATTTTCTTCAAATTTCAGCAGTTCCATTTTTAATGGTTGACAATTTAATTTTCCATTTTCTTCTATTTCCAATTGTTGAACCTTCAACAAAATTGAAAATTCCAGAAAAATTTTAATTGAAGTGTTGAAAATTCAGTTTTGAATTTTCTTTAATTTCCAACACTTGAAACTTCAATTTTATTTTAATTTCTTCAATTTCAACAGTTCATTTTGAAACTGTTCAAAATTTTAGAAAATTTAATTTTCAGTTTTCGCCTATTTTCAACTGTTGAAAATTGAGTACAATATTCGCTTTTTTTATTTTTAATAGTTGAGAATTGAAAAATAATTGAACTGCTGAAATTTAAAGAAAATTGAATTCTCAACTATTGGAAACAAAAGAAAAATGAAAATTGATTTTTCAACAGTTAAATTTTCTTCAAACAAGATGAATTTTTAACAAAATACTCTAATTTTTAATCAAATAGTTGAATTTTCAACCAAAAAAGAAAACATTTTTTATCACAAAATGGAATAGATAAACTTCCAGTTAAAAAAAATGATTCTATATTTAAAAAAATGACTTTTCAAAAGAAAAAAGATTAATTTTAAACCAAATAGTTGCATTTTGTAATAAAAAAATATCCATTAAAAAAAAAGAGTAGTTCAATTTTCAGTTCAAAAAATTAATTTAAAAGAAAAAACAACGAATTTTCAACAAAATAAATAAGTTACGAAAATAAAATGGATTAATTTTCAACTAAATAGTTGAATTTTCAGCGAAAAAAGATCAATTTTCATCCCACATTATTTAAAAATTTAAAAAATTTTGAGCCAAGAAGATAAATTTTCTGGCAAGATGAATTTTTAACAAAATACTCTAATTTTTAATCAAATAGTTGAATTTTCAACCAAAAAAGAAAACATTTTTTATAACTCTTTCTTGGGACCACAATTTTCGCTAAATTAATTTTTTTCTGTCCCTTGCATAGTTTGACCGCCGAATGGAATTTTTGATTTTTTATTATTTGTTTTTGCGATCATAATTCCATTTTCCGATTTTTCAAGAAAATTCAAAAGGTTGTTTTAATAGTCTTAACAAATTATCCGGTATACAGACGACGACGACAACGACGACAACAACGACAGACAGACAGACACAGACGTGAAATCTATTTCTTCTGACTCAGGGGGCCCCAAAACGTCGAAATTCCATGAAATCCACGAAAGTAATTTTTCACATGAAACCAATACCTTCTCATTATGATGAAAATGTAATCATTCATCATGTTTTGTGCGATTAAAATTTGAATTTTCAATTTTTTAAGAATACTGAAAAATTCGTCATAAGAATCTTGTAGGACTATTAAAAAGTAACACTTTTCTCATCTTGACTTTTTTTTATATCATGCTTTAATTGGTCTATATCCATATATCCTTAGAGAAGACCGCCTGGCAGGAGACGACCTGGATTTGACACGAAGACGCGGTTCGGCACGACGAGAAGACTTTACCGAAGAACAAGGACGAAGAAGTGGCGCAGCAGGAGGAGGAGAGCTGACGGGAGGATGTGTTCTGGCTGGACGAAAAGACCTTTCAGGGTAAATACGCCTCTGCGGAGAAGAAGATCGGGAACGAGGAATACAAGGAAAAGGGTCACCATTAGGTAAACACTCAAACTGTGAACTCAATTTTGCAACAAGAAACAGCGGATTTTAATTTTGTCTTCTGAAATATTTTTCTCTTTCGGAGAGAAAAGTACCTAACTTCATTTTTAGACTCACTGAAATTATTCTTGAATTCTTTTGAATTCATTGTATTTTATTTAGAATTCTAAAGAATTCAACCGAATATGTAATCTAATGTTCTTCTTCATTTTCATTAAGATTTCTCTGGAGGTGGTAAAATTCTCCATATTTTCAGGGTATTCAAGTAACTTCAGTGAATATCATCAAATTTCATGTAAAATCACAAGATTTTATAATATTTTAAAGAAATTTCGCAAATTTAATCACAAGAATTGTAGAATATTCAAGAATTTCAAAGGCTTGAAGAAATTTTCAAATATTCTAAGGTATTTCTAAAGATTTTTGACATTTTTGAAGATTTTCAGGTATCCTAAATGATTCAAAGAAATTTTTGAGGGCTTCAGAAAATTTCAATATTAGATAATATTTTAATTAAATTTCAATAAATTTATGCATAAAGTTCCGAATAGCGCTCACCTCCGATTTTTTTTACTCCGTATATTCATGTATTTTGATGCACTGATTACGAAAATCATAGTAAAGATTGGCGAAAATTTGAATTTAATGTTGAAAACAACAAAAAACCCATGAAAGCCATGGTTTTCACGTTTATTTCGAGAACAATGAAAAATAGAAAATGAGAGGTTGGAGCAAAATTCCGGTCATATCCCGGTTTTCTCGTTTTTCCATTCAGGAAGACGTGCATCTTAAAGAAGATAATAATGCCATCAGATTAGCATTTACGAGCTGTTCACGGAATTATTGAAAAAATTCAATAGTGAAAGAATTTTCTATAAAAAGATACGAATATTCCAGAAACCAGTTGAATTTTCGACCCAAAAATTTCTTTCCTTTCGAAAATTCACTATTCCAAGTCAGAACTTAAATTCTTCTGGAAAATTCCCTATTCCAAGCGAGAATTACGATTTTTTCATGAATTCTCTGTTCCAACTCAGAATTTAGAGTAACAAAATATAGGAAACTACTTTTAATTTGCATATTAGTAAATAAGAGAGAAAAATCACAGTCACTGAATCAAGTTCCCGTCTTTTCCCTCGCGAGCAAAATTCCGGTCATATCCCGGTTTTCTCGTTTTTCCATTCAGGAAGACGTGCATCTTAAAGAAGATAATAATGAATTTTTCCTTAACAAGCTCAAATGCACTATCGACTTCAATAACAACAATGACATTGAAAACTTCGATAGTAAATTTTCTGAGGGAAATTTTCTGCAGAAAAATTTTTTCGCCAAAAATGTCAAAAGCGCTATTGGCTTGAATAACAACAATAACATTGAAAATTTCGATAGTAAATTTTCTCAGGATAAATGTTCTAAAAAAAATTTTTTTTCACAACAAGTGCAAATGCACTATCGACTTCAATAACAACAATGACATTGAAAATTTCGGTAGTAAATTTTCTGAGGGACAATTTTCTGAAAAAATAATTTTTTCCCAACAAGTACAAATGCACTATCGACTTCAATAACAACAATAACATTGAAAATTTCGATAGTTAATTTTCTCAGGAAAAATTTTCTGATAAAACAATTTTTCCTTAACAAGCTCAAATGCACTATCGACTTCAATAACAACAATGACATTGAAAACTTCGATAGTAAATTTTTTTTTTGTTCAAGATTCATCATTTTAATTGAAAATTCATCTCTTTGGTTGATTATTGAGTTTTTTGGTGAAAATTCCTTTCTTCTTTGGCTGAAAATTCTTTTTTTTTTTACTGATAATTTAACTATTCCAGTTGAGACCTTAACAATTCGTTCATCTTTTTTTTTAAATAATTTTTTAAATTGGAACTGCAATTATTCCAGTTGAATATTCCATCATTTTAGTTAAAAATTCAACTCTTTGGTTAAACATTATTTTTTGTCAGTAAAAATTTAACTATTCAATATTTGGTTGAAAAATTATCTTTTTTTTATTGAAAATTCGTCTTTTTTGGTATAAAAAAATCTTCTTGTTCGAAATTTGAAAATTCAATTACTTCGTTGAAAGTTAAACTCTTTTGTTAAAAATTAATTTTTTTGTTCAAGATTCATCATTTTAATTGAAAATTCATCTCTTTGGTTGATTATTGAGTTTTTTGGTGAAAATTCTAATAAAAATAAAAAACTGTTATATTTAACTAACAAAATACTTGAATTATCAACTAAAACTGATTAATTTTCAACCAAAAAAGTTGAATTTTTCACCGAAAAAATTTATTTTCTACCAAAAAAGATAACTTTTCAACAAAATACGTGAATTTTCAACAAAAAACGTAATAGTTGATATTTCAGCAAAAGAAGATTTTGATAAACAATAAAAAACAGTTATATTTAACCATTAAAATGAAATTTTTAACAAAATACTTGAATCCTCAACTAAAACAGATTAATTTTCATCCTAAAAAATTTAACTTTAAAAAAAATTGATTTTCTACCAAAAAAGATAACTTTTTAACAAAATACGTGAATTCTCAACAAAAAACGTAATAGTTGATATTTCAAAAAAAAAAAAAAAGATTGTAATAAAAATAAAAAACTGTTATATTTAACTAACAAAATACTTGAATTATCAACTAAAACTGATTAATTTTCAACCAACTTTAGATTATTTTGGTGTGTTTTATCTGAAATTGTTGTTTCAAACAAAAATCGTTAGGTCTAAATCCAATTATTTTTGTTTAATGTAATAAAATTTACACGCTTAGTGTTTTTTGTCGGAAATTAAAATTTGTATTTAAAAATAATTAGATTTCAAAGCCGATTCATAATTTTCAACCAATTTTTGGTTACGTCGGAATTCTACGTCGAAAATTGCTATTTCCAAACCAGAATTATTATAATTTGAACAAAATTTAGAATCGTTCAGCAATTTCGGATTATGTTAGTGTTTTTCGTCAGAAATAGGTGTTTTTAATAAAAAAAAAATTTATTTCAAAGAAGATTCACAACTTTTTAACAAATTTCGTCTGTGTTGACATTTCACACCAGAAATCTGTATTTTTAGTAAATAATCATTATATTTCAAGAAGATTATAAATCTCGAAACAATTTAAGGTCATATTGAAAATTTTCACCAGAAAACGGTCTTAAATCGCTATCGGAATTTTGAATTCATCTCTCATAAAATCTTGCACGATTTGGTTCAATCATTCGATTCACTTTGGATTGAGCTTCAATTAATTAATAACAGATATTTCTTGAATGTCAATTATTAATAATCTTTCATGTCAGCTCTGAAAAGCATCTTATTGGATTAGCTGGAGATTTTCTCCGATCCTAGCTATCAACCTTTCCAACTTTGCCGGGTTTATGAAGAATTGCGCTTCGCCGTGATAATCATTTACTCACCTACAGAAACGATACAATTCACCATCCCTCGCGCTCCAGTAGAAACAAACTCTGATTCAGGAATGGAATCAACTTAAATTCTTGAATGTGCCAGTTATCGATTTGCAAGTGAAGTTGACTTCCAATTAAACTATTACCTCTGACGTGACAGCGCGCGTTAAATAACAATAAGTGTATCAGAACCTTTTGAACAATTGGATTACTGTAATTGTGAGAAATGATTGAAAGTAGTTGATTTTTAAATCAGAAAAGATTAATGTTTGGATAAAAAATGTTATATTTGATATTTCAACCAGAAAAGATTTGAATTTTTAACGAAAAACAGTCGAATTTAGCCAAAAAAGATTAATTCTCAACGAAAAATGTAATATTTTTAAAAAACTTATTAAATGTAATATATTAAAATGTTATAGTTAATACTTCAACAAAAAAACATTCATTTCAAATCAGGGCTCGGAACTGCTCAAGCTTAAAAAAATAGTAAAATAGTAACCATACTTCTCTAAAAAAAGTAACCGGAAAGTAACAATAATGTGCAAAAAAAGTAACCAAAAAGAAAGATTTTTTACCAAAAAAGACGAAGTTTCCACTAAAATTATGAATGTTCAACAACAAAATGTATGTTCAAAAATGTAGTTGAACTTTTAACAAATTGTTTAAACTTTTCTGACTAGAAAAGATGCATTGTTAACGAAAGATGTAATAGTTGATACCGTTTCAATAGAATTGTTAAATAGTTAAGTTATCAAATTAAAGTATTAGAATACTAACATACTGGCATTATCTCATATGATATGAATTGACATTTACAAAAAATTGAATCCTTTCTTTACTACAAGATAAAAAAGTTTTTTCCAGAAGGTTGAAATTTACTGTCGTTTACCGGTTTCTGAGAGCCATGGGTCACCCTGAACTATGATATAGTAACTTTGATACATCAATTCCTTGTCAAATGAATTCATCACTATAATTTCATCCGTGTTCGTATACTCTCATTACATTTGTTTCACCTCCTCAATATTTTTTCCGATTTGTATTTTTTATTTATTTGAGAACTCATCACCCTATTTCTCAAAAGGAATTGTAATAACTTTTTTATTACGGAATAATTATCATTATATATACATGTATTGAAAATAATGGTACATTTTCAATATTTTGTTTTATCAAGAAAAAGGTGATCCCAGAATATCAATTAATGAAAAATGAGTTTTTCATATAGTTGAAATCGTGAAAAAGGATACACCTTGATATTAAAATATTTTTTTAAAATTGTTAATAAGTTTAAGAATAATTATTGCATAATTTTTGGAAAGCACCGTTAACTGCAAAAAATCGAAAAATGAGTTTTTCATATTGTTGAAATCGTGAAAAAGGATACGCCTTGATATTAAAATATTTTTTAAAAATTGTTAATAACTTTCAAAATAATTATTGCATAATTTTTGGAAAACACCGTAAACTGCAAAAAATCGAAAAATAAGTTGTTCATATCGTTGAAATCGTGAAAAAGGATATACCTTGATATTGAAATATTTTTAAAAAATTGGTAATAACTTTAAAAATAATTATTGCATAATTTATGGAAAACACCGTTAACTGCAAAAAATCAAAAAATGAGTTTTTCATATAGTTGAAATCGTGAAAAAGGATACACCTTGATATTAAAATATTTTTTTAAAATTGTTAAACATCAACAATCTGAAAGTATTTATGGTTGAACATCGTCAATCTGGAAGCATAAAGATTAAACGCCGTCAATCTGGAAGCACTGAAGATTGAACATCATCAATTTGGAAGCATGGAAGTTGCAACGTTATTAACCTGGAAGTAATGAAGTAAGAACTTCATCAATCTGAAAGAATTGAAGTTTGAACGCCATCAATCTGGAATCATTTATAGTTGAACGACAACAATCTGTAAGTATGTATGGTTGAACATCGTCAATCTGGAAGAATTGAAGTTTAAACTTCATCAATCTGGAAGAATTGAAGTTTGAACGTTATCAATCTGGACTCATTTATTGTCGAACGTCAACAATCTGGAAGTATTTATGGTTGAACATCGTCAATCTGGAAGCATAAAGATTAAACACCGTCAATCTGGAAGCACTGAAGGTTGAACATCATCAATCTGGAAGCATTGAAGTTACAACGTTATTAACCTGGAAGTAATGAATATATATATATGAATATTCAACTGGATTGTTTAAATTATTAGATAAAAAAATTATTTTGTAATAAACGAAACAAAAAATTTCAAAAAAGTGCTTAAACTTTTAGTAAAAAAAAAATTATTTGAAAAATCAAATTTTTAACAAAATAGGTAAATTTACAATCGAAGAGATGATTTTTCAATTGAAATTATGAATCTTAAAAATATGAATTTTTAACAAAGGAGTTTAATTTTCAATCAAATAATTGAATTTTCAACAGAAATAATTCATTTTCTACCACAAAAAAAGACGAATTTTCAACAAAATACATGAATTTTCAACCAAATACTTGAATTTCCAAATAAAAAAAAAGTTTCTACCATACAGTTAAATTTCAAAATAAAAAAGATCAATTTTTAACCAGAAATGGAAAAGTAAAACTTCTAGTTTAAAACATTTATTTAATTTGTTTAATTTTTAACAAAAAATTATATTATATCAATCCACAATAAAATTCAATTTCTTTGTTTGAAAAGTAATTTTTTAACTGAATATTTAACTATTTCACAACAAAATTTATCATTTTGGTTGAAAATTCATCACTTTGGTTAAAGATTTACCTCTTTTGTTAATTCGATTTTTTTTGTGAATAATTAATTTTTTCAATTAAAAATATAACTATTTCATTTTTGGTGAAAATTAATTTTTTTAAGTTGAAAATTGAAATATTTAGCTGAAAGTACATATTTTTTAGTTGAATATTCAACTACTTGGTTAAAAATTAATGTCTTTTGTTGAAAATTCGTTTTTGTAAAAATTAATTCTTTTAATTGAAACTGCAGCTATTACATTTTTGGTCGGAAATTGATTTTTCTTTGGTTGAAAATTCAACTATTTGTTTGAAAATAATGTATTCTGTTGAAAATTCAATTTCTTTGTTTGAAAAGTAATTTTTTAACTGAATATTTAACTATTTCACAACAAAATTTATCATTTTGAATTATTGCTGATTCAAGTGGAATTCTTGTCTATATAAATATAAATACAGAAATTCAAAAAGAATTATTGCCAATTCGAGTGGAATAATTGACTCTGCCTGAAACCCAAAAATACATGAGTCAAAAGGAATTCTAGTCAATTTTAAATATAATTCTAAAAATTAAAATTGAGTGATTGCAATTTAAACGGAATTCTACTTTTTAAAAATATAAATCCAACAATTCAAATATAATTATTGCTCATTCGAGTGGAATTCTAATTAATTCTAATTAAAAACTAACAATCCGAACAGATTTATAGTGGATTCAAGTCGAATTCTAGTCAATTTTAAATGTAATTCTAAAAATTAAAATTGAATTATTGCAACTCAAGCGGAATTCTAGTTTAAAAAAATATAAATCCAGCAATTCAAATATAATTATAGCTGATTCGAGTGGAATTTTAATTGATTCTAATTAAAATCTAATAATCCGAACAGATTTTTAATAATTATATTTTCAACCAAAGAGATGAAATTTCATCTAAAATGATGAATTTTCAACCACAAAAATGAATTTTTAACAACGTATTTCAACTTTCAACCAAGTAGTTAGATTTTCAACCAAAGAAGATAAATTCTCAACAAAAAATGTAATATTCGCTATTTCAAGCAAAAAAGATAATTATTTTTAATAAATAATAGTTTAAGACATGCGAAAAAGACGAATTTTCAATAAAATATTTGCTTCGACCAAAAGAGAATAATTCAACCAAAAAAAGAGGAAATTTCTACTAAACCAGATGCATTTTTAAACAAAAAAGACGAATTTTTGAAAAAATAGTTGAATTTTCAACCAAAATACCAATTTTATAGAAAAAAATTAATTTTCAACTCAAAATGACGATTTTGCAACAGAATAATTATATTTTCAACCAAAGAGATGAAATTTCATCTAAAATGATGAATTTTCAACCACAAAAATGAATTTTTAACAAATCTTTCAGTTTTGCGTAATAATAGCCAGAAATGTCGCAAGATATTGGACTGAAATGTAGGATTTCTGTAATTTTGATGAATTACATTGATGATTTGCTTTTAAAATTTCTTCAATTTGAAAGATTTGAAATATAAAATTTTCTTTCCATCATTAAAATCATCCAAATTACTGAAATAAAATATAAAATCAATAATATTATTAGAATAAATTCGAAAGAGATGGAAAATAATTAGCATATAAAAATAATTTCGAGCAGGCAAATATGCTTCGATTTTCACATACGAGAAAACAACAATGGTATTAATAAAAGGAAAGCTCTTATAGATCTCTATTTGGTAAATACTAATGAATGAAATACAAATTAATGAATATTTATTGAAGTTGAAGAAAATAAAAATATTTATTTCATTCAATTTTTCATATATTTTCACATGCATCGACTTTTATTGCGTACCAATTTACACATAAGGCTACATAGCCTATCGTGAAAAAGATCTTTCTCTTCGCTCCGGGGGAAATCTAGTAGCTTAGCGGTTGAAGCACTTAACCGGCAATCGGAAGACGCGAGGTTCAATTTCCACCGGTGCGAAGGAGAAAGATGTTTCTTCAGAAATGTAGAATTTTTAATTTCTGAAAAAATATCTTCCTCCTTTGCTCCAGTTTCTCTAGTAGCTTAGTGGTTAAAGCACTTGACCGGCAATCAGAAGGCGTGAGGTTTGATTTCCACCGGAGCGCAGGGGAATGATCTTTTTTCAGGAATTAAGAATTTTTATTATCTGAAAGAGATCTTTCTCTTCGCCCCGGGGGAAATCTAGTAACTTAGTGGTTGAAGCACTCAAACGGCAATCGTAAGACGCGAAGTTAAATTTCCACCGGAGCGAAGGAGAAAGATCTTTCTTCAGAAATGAAGAATTTTTAATTTCTGAAAAAAGATCTACCTTCTTCGCTTCGGTTTCTCTAGTATCTTAGTGGTTGTCCATATCTTGGGCAATTTTTAAGATGTGCAGACAGTTTTTATGGCGCATATGAGCGCATTTGCGAAATGTTATGACCTCCATATCTTCCACAATTTTCAAGATGTACCGAAAATAGTTATGGCGCATGGGAGCGCATTTGAAACCCCATATGGAAGTACCTTCATCACTGCGCATTGGAAACTTTTTACTTCTTGGTCATCACGTTGTTAAGTGTTAAAACGTTCGTATCGTGGACAATTTTTAAAGTTTGCAACACATTTTTGTGGCGCATCGGAGTGAATTTGGAGACGAATGACTCTATATCCGTAATTTCAAATTTCATATCAATGTCGAAGATTTAACACCTGCGTCACACTGCCCCCTTACTCAAAAAAATGCTATCTTTGTTAATTAGCTAGAGCAAAATGTTTTATTGGTGGCGCATATGAGCGCATTTGCAGCGCAATTCAGTGGGCTATAGAAAACACGAAAATTAAGAGTGAGTCATTCGTACTCAGCGATCGACGACGCGCGATATGGATTGGAGGCATCGAACATTTAGTAATTTTTTATTAAATAATCTTCAGTGGCTACATTTTCTGTAATTTACTAAGTTGAATTTTACTGAAAATTCGACGAATTTTACTAATTTATACATTAAGAGAACACTGCGCTTTGGAAGAAAAAGTTTTTTTTTTCAATTTGAACAATCTCGAAGAGCGTAAATTATAGAAATTATAGCGTAAAATTATAGGATTGATTGTATTTTAAAAATGAAGATAAATTAAGGACTTGACTGTGTACAATTTAGTGAGACTAAAACACGTTTCAACGCGATGTGGATACGAGTAATTTCTTGTGAGTCATGAATGTATTGAATTACATGCTTTGATAATAATAACACAAAGTAATAACAAATATTTAACGACCATGAAATCGAAATTTCCTAAAATCACTTATATCTGAATACAATGGATGGAATAGTACTAATAACGATTGGAAGGTTTAGAAGGTTTAAAATGGTTGAAAAAAGAATTTTCTTAGGTTTCGCGTGATAATTTTAAATAATTTTTTACTTTGCAAAATGAACTTCAACAGAAAAATAAAAAAGGTTTTTAGACATTTCAAAAGATTTCCTAAAATTTCGAAAAAGAGTGTGCAAGTTTTTTGAAACAAAATTTTTGAATTTGGTAAGAGTTAAAAAATCAAATGAAAATCGAGTAAATTCAAGAAACATTTGGAAGAATTGAAGAGATTCAAAAAGAATTTCAAACATTAAACGATTTTTCGAAATTTCGATTTTTGAAGATTTCGAAAAAAAAAAAATTTGAGAAGCTTTAAAATAATTTCGAAAGGTTTCAAGAACATGAACAAATTTTCTTGAATTTCCTGGGAAAATTTAGAACATTACAATGGTTTGAAAAATGCGTCTAAACAATTTCTACTTATATAATGTTTTCACAAAATCGTGAGAAGTTAATATAAGTTTGGATCTTGAAAAAATTTGTAAATATCTCATAAACTAACTCAAATTTTTTCCAAATTGATAATTGTTCAATTGTTATTTAAGCATCAAAATTTAATAATTTCATTTACATAATAAAATTGGTTAAATTTTAAGCAATTTTAAGCTAGAAACATTAATTTGTACACTAAAATATGTTCTGCAATCTTTTTACATATTCTCTTAAAAATTTGTTTTAGAAAGAATCATTTTAAAATTTGCCAGTAATCTAATAATAATTTTATTATCTTCGAACTCGAATTTTTCCTACCATTTTTTGAAAATCATACAAAAGTAAAAAATATTAGCTTAAAATCATCTAGATTCTTTTTTGAAAATTTTGAAAATCTTATTAAATATTCTTTTAAAAGAAATTTAAAAAAAATGGTTAGTTTTTCTAAGAATATTGATACAAATTTTTTATTAATTGTTATTAATTGTCATTTATCAATCAAACATTTTTTTAATTAAAAACTAAATTTTTTATTGACAAAATCATCCAAATTAAGGAATGTATATTTGTGAATCCTTAAAATTGAACTATTCCAGAAAACGTTCAAAAGCGCAAAATTTTCAATTATAAATATTGAAAATTGAATAATTGGTAGTTCTGTATACTGAAAAATCAACCATATGTAATTTAAACTCTTCAAAATGGTAGAATTTTGAATTTTGTATCTTTAACTTGAAGAGTTTTGAATTTCGATAATTTACGCTTAATTCAGTAAATTGGATAATTTGCATTCGAAATTTTTTCAGTTTGTAAGATTTCGAATTATAAATGTAACTTTTGACGTCCTAAATCTTCCAAAGAATTTTTATTTTTCGTCTTCAAAATTTATTAGTTTCCAATTGAAACCCTTTTCCAGCTCGTTCAGGGCTAACTTTACATAAAATTCTGCAACCATATACAGTGCCATAAAAATAATAATTTTCAACGAAAAATGGAATAGTAAATTGTGTTGTTCAAAATAAAAATAGATCAAAATAGAACTATCTAAAACGAATACCTCAGTCATTAAATAATTTCTTTAATGTTGAATTGTTACAATTTTAGAGTATTGAATTTTCATAATAAAAATTTTTAATTAATTAAATAAAAAATTTTTCAGTCTTTTATGAAGTTTGGATTCGCTTAATTTTCAACGATCCGTAGTATAAATTTTTTCATTGCTAATGTTTCCCATTTGAAAATACTTAATTTTAAACGATTTTTTTAGAATAATTCAATTTCAAAGTTTCGAATTGAAAATGATTTAAATTCAAAAATTTTCAATGTTTAATTATTCAATTTTGAACGCTTTTAATTAGTAATAATACCATTTTAATTCCTTTTAATTTTAAATGATCCAATATCAAAAATTGAAAATATAACGGTTTCGTTGAAAACTCGATTATTTTGTAGAAACTTTACTTTTTGTTTAAAATTCATATTTTAGTGTTAAATCTTCAAAATTGAAGAATATTCACTTGCAAATCTTCTTCAAAATTTCATCAATTTGGATGATTTATAATTGAAAACTTGATTTTTGATCTTCAGAATCATCCAAATTTAAGAATTTGTATTTATGAATAATTAAAATTGCAGAGTTTTCTATTTTAAATCTTCGAAATTGAAGAATTTTTAATTGCAAATCCATAAAAATGAAGTTTTTAATTTTTGTAATTAACAATTGCAAATTGTTCAAGTTTTAAGTTTTGCAAATTAAAAATGCGGTCATTTTGATGATT
Organism: Andricus grossulariae; assembly: GCA_011634705.1. Lineage (NCBI taxonomy): Eukaryota > Metazoa > Arthropoda > Insecta > Hymenoptera > Cynipidae > Andricus > Andricus grossulariae. The sequence goes on from JAABKJ010075445.1 coordinate 266,180,660, forward strand.
TGCATTAGAAATTTCTTAAATTTGGAAGGTTGAGAATTGAAAACTTGATATTTGACCTTCGAAATCTTCCAAATTGAAGAATTTTTATATATGAATCATTAAAATTTCAGAGTTTTTAACTATAAATCTTCAAAATTGAAGAATATTCACTTGCAAATCTTCTTCAAAATTTCATCAATTTGGATGATTTATAATTGAACGTCTAATTTGAAAGAAATTCAACTATTTATTTAAAAATAACCTTTTTTGTTTAAAATTCCTTCAACTCCCTTAATTTTCTACATTCCCTGAATTCTTTGAAAACTCTGAATTCTCTGAATTTAAAGAATTCAGTGAAATTCTTGAATTACATGAAGTTCTGGAAACCTTGAGAATTCTCTGAATTCTCTCAATTCTCTGAAATTCTTGACATGTGGGTTTTGAAATAAAATTGTATCTAATTTGAAAGAAATTCAACTATTTATTTAATAATTAACTTCTTTGTTTAATATTACTTCAACCCCTTGACATTTCTACATTCCCTGAATTCTTTGAAAATTCTGAATTCTCTGGATTTAACGAATTCGGTGAAATTCTTGAATTACCTGGAGTTCTTGAAACTTTGAGAATTCTCTGAATTTTCTTAAATTCTTGAAATGTGGTTTTTGAAATGAAATTGCATCTAATTTGAAAGAAATTCAACAATTCAAATTTAACATAACGGATCTAATATGGCGGACGAAAAATTAAAAAAATAAGTCCCGTGGCTTCAAAATGGGTTTTCGTTTTTTTTTGTGTGTTGCTAATTACGAATCTGAAGTGAAAATTTCAAAATTGAAAATTGCAAATCCAATATGCAGGACAAAAAATTCAAAAATAAGTTCCGTGGTTTCAAAATGAGTTTTCGTTTTTTTTTGTGCTGCTAATTACGAGCCTGAAGTTAAAATTTCTCAAATTCGAAATGGCGGATCCAATATCGCAGACAAAAAGTAAAGAAAGTAAGTCCCGTGGTTCAAAATGGGTTTTCAGGTTTTTTGTGTTGCTTCTTACGAATCTGAAGTCAAAATTCCTGAATTTAAAATGGCGGATCCAACATGGCAGACGAAAAATTCAAAAATTAAGTCTCGTGGCTTTAAAATGGATTTTCGAGGTTTTTTGGATCGCTGATTACGAATCGGAGGTAAACATTCGAGATTGGACAAGGTTGTTATAGCAGAATCAATCGATGACGTGCAAAGAATATTGAGCAAACTAAATACAAGCATGAAGAACATAGGCCTCAAAATTAGCGTTAATAAAGCGCATAAACAAGGGTGGGAAAGTTATCGGTAGAGCAAGGTCCATTCTCAGAAGTAAAAATACATTAACAAAAACTAAAATGTCCAGACATACTTCTATATTTGTACCAAATGTACTATACGATAGCGAGACATGTTCATGTCAAGAAAAGGACAAGAGTCAAGTCAACGCGATTGGCATGAAACCTCTGTGTATAATATGCAACAAAAAATTGATGGATAAAGTGAGAAATGAAATAATCCTTAAAGAATGTGGTTCAACTGAGACAATAGTTGACACATGGAAAGAAATCGGTTAAGATGGTTCGGACATGTTGAAAGAATGAAAGATGAACGTCTAACGAAACAAGAGTATGAAGGGAAAGTAAATTGCAGCCATAGAAACAATTGATTTTACCGACCGTGCACAGTGCTCCCCAACCGCACTGCGCATGCGTCGCAACAGCAGCCTCATTGGACATTAATCGCGCGCTTATTTGAAATGATTAAATATACTAATCAATTGTTTACAATATATAATCATTATAAAGTACAACAAAATATCATAAATCATTTAGAATGTAGATTGGTGAAAAAGGTTTTCCTTTTTTTCTCAAATTTGAAATAAATCATTAATTTTCAAATAGTAATATCAAATAATTAATTTATCTTCCACTCTAAAACATTATTTTGTGATCTGAAAACTAAATTAATCAAGTCTACAATGATTTATTATAAAAAATGGATTTAAAAATTTAATAACTTTAAAAAAGCGCGCCGTATACAGCTTCGGATAAAATGTCGGACTTGAAAAATTGATTTTACCGACGGTGCCCAGTGCTTTCCAACCGCACTGCGCATGCGTCGCACAAGCAGCCTCATTGAACGTTAATCGAAATTCATTTATTTTGTTTTTCTTATTTATTTTACTTTACTTTATTTTACTTATTTTACTTTCTATTACATTATTTTTTTAATTACTTTTTTTACTTATTTTTTATTTATTTTACTTATTTTACTTTGTTTACTTTTTTTTGTTTATCATTTTCTAACTAAAAGTTTATATTTTTTAGTTGAGACTTTAAGGGGTTTAGTTTAAAATTCGTTCTTCTTCGTAGAAAATTAATCTTCATGGTTGAAAATTCATTTTTGTTGTTGTTGAAAATTCCTTTTTTTGTTGTTGAAAATCAATTGTTTTCATTGAAAATCTAATTATTTAATTATTGGTTTAAACTTGATCTTTTTGACTGAAAATTCACCTTTTTCTTTGAAAAATCATCCATTTTGTTGAAAATTCGGATTCAGGGTGGCCACTATTTTTTCAATTTTCGTCTCCCAGCTTTCTCCCGATTCTCCCGGTTAATATTCGTGATTTCTCCCGGTATCCTCTAGCAAAAAAGATTTTTTTCTTTCAGAAAGTTGTATTTTTATCCAAAAAAAGGATAAATTTCTAAGAAAACAGAATTTTTAAACGAAAAATTCGAATTTGAAGAAAATACATCAGTTCAATTTATAATAAAAAAGAAAGCAATTTAAAACCAAGAAGATTACTTTTCTACAAAATATTGAACTTTCGGTTGATAAAATTCATTTTAAGAAAATTCTTAACAAAATAGTTGCAACAATCAAAGAGATGAACCTTCAAATCAAAAAATGAATATTTAACATATTATTTTAACTTTTGTCCATCTCGTTTAATTTTAACTTGAAAAAAAAATAATTTGTATTCAATAATATGAATTTTCAACTAAAATGACGAATCTTTATCACAAAAATTATTTTTCAACAAAAAGGTTTAACCTTCAACCAAATAAATCAAATTTTCACACAAAAAAATGAATTTTTTACAAATAATTTAATGGCACATATTTGACAAACCTAATAGCTTAAACAGTTTATTATTAATAATATATCATTGAATAATGCTAGAAATTGCCTTTTCTTAAAAAAATTTTAATTTTTAGTCTTATTTTCACTTGGAGTGAGTTATTTTTCAATTCAATATAGCAGAAATAATTGTTTAAACAAATTATTATTGTCTATAGCTATCTTCTTTTATATTAATACTAGATAGTTGCGGTATTTTCTGAATTTTAAAATTTTTTTCCATTTTTCAATTAGAGTGAAATAATAAATAATTCTAGTTGACCAAGATAATTGTTTGAACAATTTATTATTGTAGTTCATGATATTCTCTTTGCTAAATGACAGAAACTTGCGGTTTTTTTCTGAAATTTTCAACTATTTGTCTATTTTTCACTTGGAGTGACTTAATAATTATATAATTTGAGCAAGAATAATTCTTTAAACAAATTATTATTGTTAATAACTATCTTTATCTATATTAATGCCAGATAGTAAATTAAAACTATGAAAAATAATAAAGCTCCCGGCCCCGACTCAATCTCAAATTGCGTTCTTGAAAAACTTCCTATTTCATGCCTTACTCTCCTTGTCGTTATTTTTAATGCCTGTATTCAACAAAGTTACTTTCCGGACTCCTAGAAGGTAGCTCATACCTTAGTTTTCCAGAAAACAGGCAAAGACCCATACCATCCAACCAGCTACAGGCCAATCAGTCTCTTGAATACTATGAGCAAAATCTTTGAATAAATAATACTCACTCGCGTTAACTACCACCTCGAGTAAAACAGCACCCTTAGACCACAATAATACGGTTTTCGAAAAGGTCACTCTACCCAGCACATGATACTCAAGCTCGCCGAAGCCATTAGCTTGAATTTCAATCAAAGAAATCATACTAGAGCTGTTTTTCTCGAAGTGGAAAAAGCTTTCGACAGTGTCTGGCATACAGGTCTGCTCAAAAAACTAATCCATTACAATTTTATTTTCAGTTAGATACATTAATTTGCAACCAAAAAAGACGAATTTTTAACAAAATAGTTCATTTTTCAACAAAAGCGATGAATTTTCAACCAAGAAGATTAATTTTCTACTAAAAAACATGAATTTTCAACAAAATAGTTCATTTTTCAACCAAAAAGATGAATTTTCAACCATGAAGATAAATCTACTGAATTTTTTTTTTTTTTAACAAAATATATGAATTTTCAACTAAAAAAGATCAATTTTCAACCGAAAAAACGAATTTTGAATAAAATAGTTAATTTTGCAACCAAAGAATTTGAGTTTGCAACCAAGAAGATTAATTTTCGACTAAAAAACATAAATTTTCAACAAAATAGTTAATTTTTTAACCAAAGAGATGAATTTTCAACTAAAATGATAAATCTTCAACCAAAAAAATTAATTTTTAACAAAGTATTTTCACTTTCAACCAAAACGATGAATTTTGAACAAAAAAGATAAATTAAATTGTTTAAATTCAAAATAACAATAATTTTAAGAAAATGTCATCTAAAAATATATTTTGTTCAATTATCGTTATTTTAAATTCAAACAATAATTTCAGAAGCTTTAAACATTAAAAATAATTCCTTTTTTGATACCGAATAATTTATTATTGTATATTTAATCAATAAATTATATTTATAGAAACAAATTAATTGTTAAAATTCATGAATTTTATTATTCCGGAAGTTTTATTATTCGGGATTTTCCAGTTGTCCCAGAAAATTGCCAAACTATAAAATAACCGAACTAGGAAATTTACAAATTTAAAAAATTAAAATTTTTGTTATAAATGTTATTTATTTATTAAAAATACAATGAAAACATTTTTATTTGAAAAATATGTTTTTTGAATTTTTAAAGTTTCTAAAATTATTGTTTAAATTCAAAATAACAATAATTTTAAGAAAATGTCATCTAAAAATATATTTTGTTCAATTATCGTTATTTTGACTTCTATTATTTCACAAAGATTTCAATAATTTCACAAATATTCCCAAATATTTCTCAAATATTTCGCAAAGTTTTTTTTAAAAATTCACAAAGATTTCACAAAAGACTTCACAAAGATTTTACAAAATTTCAATGATTTTTTAATGATTTTACAAAGATTTCAAATATTTTTAGAAAATTCACAAAGACATCACAAATATTTTACGAAGATTCCAATGATTTCCCAATGATTTCATATATTTCGTAAAGATTTTAGACAGATTTTAAAGATTTCACAAAGACTTCTATTATTTCACAAGCATTTCACAAATATTTCAATAATTTCACAACAATTCCCAAATATTTCGCAGAGATTTTTTTAAAATTCACAAAGATTTCACAAAAGACTTCAAAAACATTCAGAAAGTTTTCAATGATTTCTTGATGATTTCACAAAGATTTAAAATATTTTTAGAAAATTCACAACGATTTTACAAAGATTTCAATTTTTACAAAACAGTTGAATTTTCAACCAGTAAAGATGAATTTTTGACAAAAAAGTTATCTTTCGACCAAACAGTTTAATTTCCTACGAAAGCAAAGGAATTTTCATCCAAAAAAGACGAATTTTCAACAAAAATAAGTACACTTCTAACCACAAAGATGAATTTTCCAATAAAATTTCGTATTTTCAAACAAAATGGTGATTTTAAATGTTAAATTAAACACTATAAATAAACTAACTAACTAGCAACTAAATAAATAGCAATAAACTAAACTAAAAACTGGCAATTTTGATCTAAAAAGATAAATTTTTAACCAAAAATTAGATGGCCAAATTTTCAGGTGGAAGAATATATTTTTTAACTAAATTGACGAATTTTCAAATAAAATTATCAATCATCAACAGGAATAATTGAATTTGAAACAGGAAAGATGATTTTTTAAGTAAAATGATGAATTTCTAACCAGAATAATTGAATTCTGTGCCAAAATGGGAGAGGGAAAGTAGGAGAATATAGGGCGAGAAGAGGAGGGAAAGTATGGGAAGGGGAACAGGATAGGCGCCGAGAGGAGTGAAAAGAGAGCGGGGCGGAGTAATAGGGGAAAGGGGAAATTTGACTTAATTAACGTCTTGATAGGCTAATAAGCTGGAAAGTCAACTATTTCGTTAAAATTTTGATTTCTCTGTTTAAAATTCAACTAATATGTTAAATAGTCATACTTTTTGTTAAAAAATGTAACTGCTTTGTTGAAAATTCGTCTTCTTGTATAGAAAATTCGTCCCGTTCGCTAAAAGTTTGAATTCGAAATTCAAATACGTCTTTGAAAATCTTATTTTGTGGTTGAAAATTTAACTACTTTATTGAACATTTGTTCTTTTTATAGAAAATTTGTCCTTATGAATAAAATATAACCTATTTTTTGTAGAAAATTCCATTTTTTTGGCCCAAAAAGAAACTTTTTGTTGAAAATTCAACTGTTATTTTCTTGAAAATTCAACAATTTTCTTAATAAGTTATACTTTTTGGTTGAAAACTCAACTGTTTTGTAGAAAATTTAACTTTTTTGTAAAAAAATCGTCTTTTGGCTTGATAATTCAACAATTTGATTAAAATTTTGTTTCTTCCTTGACTAACAACTTTTTAAATTGATGTATTTTGTTGAAAACCCGTTTTTTTTTTGGTAGAAAATCAATTTTTTGTTTGAAAATGCAACTTTTTGGTTGAAAACTAATCTGTTTTCGTTTAAGATTCAAGTATTTTGTTGAAAATTCTTCTTTTTTGGTTACATTCAACTATTTCTTATTTAAAATTAAAAGTCTACAATTAAATTTTTCATTGCGAATTCATCTTTTTTATTTGAAAATTTGAATATTTGGTTCAAAACTGAATTATTTTCTTGAAAATTCAACAATTTTCTTAATAAGTTATACTTTTTGGTTGAAAACTCAACTGTTTTGTAGAAAATTATTTCCCGTCCATTATTACATCCCTATTTATTTCATTTCCCTTATTCCATCCCTATTACTTTCTCGCCATTATCCCATCCCTATTCCTTTCCTCTCTTCATCCTACCCCTATTCCTTTCCTTACCCCTATCTCACCCTCACTCCTATACTTTCCCTTATCTCACCCCTATTCCTTTTCTTTCCCTTATTCCATGCCTATACCTTTCCTTTCCCTTATCATATCCCTATTTCTTTAATTTCCGCCCATTTCCCTTCCCTGATCCCACCCCTACTCCTTTCCTTTCTCTTATTTCATGCCCATTCCTTTCCTTTCCATTATCCCATCCGTTTTCCTTTCCTTTCCCTTATTCCATGCCTTTCCTTTCCCTTACCCCATCCCTATTTCTTTCCTTTCCGTTTATTCCCCTTCCCTTATCCCTATTCCTTTCCTTTCCCTCATCTCATCCCTACTCCTTTCCTTTCCCTTATCCCATGCCTATTCCTTTCCCGTTTAACTATTTTGTTGCAAATTGTTCTTTTTTAGTTGAAAATTCATATTTCCGGGTTGAAAATTCATCTTTTTTTACAGAAAGTTCGTTTTTTGTCTTGAAACTTCAACAATTTGGATTAATTTTTTTTCTTTCTTCAATGAAAAATTTTTATTTGTTGAAAATTCGTCTTTTTGGTTGTAAAATTTTTTATTTTAGTTGGAAATTCATCGCTTCGGTGGAAAATTAATCTTATTTAATAAAAATTTGTCTACTTGGTTTTAAATTCCATCATTTTTGGTAGAAACTTTATCTTTTTGGGTTGAAGTATCAACTATTACATTTTTTTATGAATTCATCTTTGTAGTATGAAAATTTAACTATTGTGTTTAAAATTGATCTCTTTGGTTGAAAGCTTAACTATTTTGTTGCAAATTGTCCTTTTTTAGTTGAAAATTCGTTTTTTTTGTTGTTGAAAATTCATTATTTTAGTTCAAAATTCATCTCTATATTATTTATTCAATCAAAATAAAATAATAAAATATTTTTATAACAAAAATTATTTTAATGTTTAAAGATTCTTAAATTATTGTTTGAATTTAAAATAACAATAATTAAAAAATATATATTTCTGGATAACAATTTTCTTCAATTATTGTTATTTATAACTCAAACAATAATTTTAATAACTTTACAAATTAAAAAAATTTCTTTGATAAGGATGTTTGATTATCGTGTTGTTAATAAATAAATAATATTTATTAAATACCATTTAAGAAAATTTAATTCAGGAATTTCAACAGTAATATTATTACTCTTCGGGAATTTTATTAATTGGAAATTTTATAATCCGGGAACTTTTAAATTCAGAAATTTTATTATTCGGGAATTTTAAAGTGTTGGGAATTTTATTTTACGGGATTTTTTCGTCGTCTCATTAGGAAAAACCGGAATAAGGAAATTCCCGAATAATAATATTCCCGAACAGTAATAATAAAGGGAAATGGGCATGTACATGGGAATTAGTATGGAAATCGGAATGAGAATGAAAAGGAGAATGGGAAGGGGAATTGGAATGGAAAAGCGAATGAGAATAGTGAGGAAATGGGCATGGGCACGGGATTTGGAATAGGAATGGTAGTGGGGGTGGGAATGGGAAGGAGAAGGAAAATTAACATTGGCATGTGAATTAGAATGGAAGTAGGAATGGGAATGGGAATGAGAATGGAAAGGAGAATGGGAAGGTGAATGGAAAATGGGCATGGACATGGAAATTGGAATGGGAAATTCAGATGGGTAGGTTCATGGGAATGGGAAGGAAAATGGGCATAGACATGGGAATTCGAATAGGAGCAGGAATGGGAATGAGAATGAGAATGGGAAGGGAAATCGGAATGGAAAAGGGAATGGGAAGGAAAATGGACATGGACATGGGAATGACAAGGGTAATGGGTATGGGGAGGGAAATGAGCATGGAGATGGGAGTGCAGCAGGATAACTCTATACAATACATAGCAGGCAGCGTTGATTGCTTCAGTCCAAAGTTCATCGTCAGGGCTTCTGCTTGAAAGCATCGATCTAGCGCTCTCAACGATCTTCCAGATTTCTCGCTCGACTCGACCATTCTACTCATGTATGCAGGGAGACGAAAACTCGTGAATTATGCTCCTTTCTTTTGTATAGTTACAGAATTCTGCGGAGGTATATGCTGTCCCATTGTTCGGAAGTATCACTTCCACTTTATTTCCAGTCTGAGCTAGCACAAAACAGTCAAACTCTTCAAATTCATCAAACACTTAAGATGTGTTTCACAGAAAGTACACTTCTCGTACCTAAAAAATCCCTTCTGAAAGTCATGTGCATATCAGCACCCGAGTCTGCAAGCCATACATCCCTGTTGTCATCGGTGTTCAAATACAAGGCAGTGACGTCAGTGACGTACTCAGAAGCCGAAGGCTGTGAACCCCCGCTTGTTTAATTGCCAACAAAAACAAAGTTATTTTTTATACCAAAAAGATTAATTTTTGAACACGAAGAAATTGATAAATTTTCAAACAAAATAAGAATTTTCTATAAAAAAGGTGAATTTTCAACTGAAAAAGATCAATTTTCAAGCAATAGAAAAACTAATTTAAAAAAAATATAGTTAAATTTTTGTTTAATAAGTTTCCAGTTTAAAAAATTAATTTTTAACAAAAAAAACAACATATTTTCAACTAAATAATTAATTTTTCAACCATACAAATGAATTTTTAACCAAAATAGATGAATTTTCAAACAAGAAGAATTTTCAACCAAAAATAGATGAATTTTTAACAGAAAAATATAAATTTTCAAGCAAAGGAAAATGAAATTTTCAATAATATTTAAATTTTCAATTGAAGAATAAATTTTAACCAAAACGATAAATTTTTAACAAAAAAAGATGAATTTTCAACGGGTAAGATATGAATTTTTATTACATCTTACGTTGTGTATTTAGAAAGTCAATCATAATTTAGCGAAATTAAATACATTCAGAAAAATTGATGAGGGAATATAAAATGACTGAGATACAGCGCACTTTGTCTATTAAGAAAGTCAATTATAATTAAATAAATTTATAAAAATCAATGAAGAAATACAAAATTACTGAAATACATTGTACGTCGTCTATTTAGAAAGTCAATAAAAATTAAATACATTTATAAGAAGTAATGAAGGAATACAAATTTACTGAAATACATCTTACGTCGTCTATTGAAATAATCAATCATAATTGAATAAATTTAGAAAAATCAATGGAGTACAAAATTACTTATATACATCTTGCATCATAATTTAGCTGAATTAAATAAATTTATAGAAGTTAATGAAGGAATAAAAAATTACTGAAATACATCTTACGTTGTGTATTCAGAAATTCAATAATAATTTAACTGAATTAAATAAATTTACAAAAATTAATGATTTTTAAGACTTTTTGACAGGTTCCAGGAATTAATTTAATTGTTTTCACTGAATTCTATAATAATGTTCGAATATTTTTCTAATTAATTTCTAAAGATCTGAATTTGGAATTGTTTTTCCTTTTGAATTCGGGGGAATTCTCGATTGATTTTAATGGTTTGATGGAAATTTAAAAGCTTTTTTTCCTTTTATAAAAATCCTGGCATTTTTTGCACTTTTTGACGGGTTCCAGGGATTAATTCAATGGTTTTCACTGAATTTTATAATAATGTTCGAGTATTTTTCTAATTAATTTACAGTGATTTGAATTTGAAATTGTTATTCTTTTTGAATTCGAAGAAATTCTCGATTGATCCTATTGGCTTGAAGGAAGTTTGAAAAGCTTTTTTCCCTCCTATAAAAATCATAGCATTTTTAAGACTTTTTGACAGGTTCCAGGAATTAATTTAATTGTTTTCACTGAATTCTATAATAATGTTCGAATATTTTCAAGAGCTTTACATAATTTGAAGGAACTTGAAATATTTTATGTTTTTTTTTTTTAATATTCCAAGGAATTTTCAATAGATTTCAAGAATTTAAAGGGATTTTAGAGTATTTTAAAAGATTATAAGGGATTTAAAATATATTTTTTTAATTCAAAAGGATATTGAGGGATCTAAACCTTTTTAGGGCATTTTAAAAGATTCCAAAGAATTTTTAATAAATTTCAATTAATTGAAGAGATTTCAAAGAAATTTAAAGATTTTAGGGCATCTTTAAAAATTCCAAAGAATTTTCAAGAGCTTTAGAAAGTTACCAAAGATTTTAAATATTTTAGGGTCTTTTCAAAGATTTCAGAATATTTTAAAAGTCCAAGTAATTTTCAATTGCTTTTAATAATTTGAAGGGATTTCAAAGGATTTGAAATATTTTAGGGTATTTTCAAAAACTCCAAGAAATTTCTAGGTTTTCATAAGATTTTAAAGCATTTTACATTTGCCTAATGGAGATTCCTGGATTTCTACTGGGGTCATATTTTCAACCTCGCCACTGTTTATATTTTTTTTTAGCCGTTTGTCCACAAAGGTTCTTGTTGAATATATGCCTTTAAATTTTCTGCTCCCCTCCAATATTGCTAAAACGTCACCATTGTAGGTTGATAATACAAATTGCTCTTCGGTTGGCACAGGTAAAAGTTCGTGACGTCTTCCTCTTACATGTATTCCTCTATCGAGAGGAAAAATGTATCTTCGAATTTCAAATTGCTGATTCGGATTCGAGTTGGGAATAAGGCGAAGAAATATAAGAGCTTCAAGTTTATATCCAAGTACGCATAAAGTACGGGCCCTGGCAGGAGGAGTCCTGGATCTGGCACGAAGACTAGGTTCGACAGGAGAAGAAGACCTGACCGATGAATCCGGTAAATGAGGCCTGGCAGGAGAAGATGTTCGGGACCGAGGAACATACGGAATATGCTCGCCGGCTAAACAAATGGGTGAATCAGATTTTGAAGATTTCAAAAGATTTGACACAGCTTAAAAATATTTCAATGATTTCAAATGAATAGAAAAGATTCCAGAAACATTAAAAAAATGTTTCAAAGATTTCATGAAAATTTCGTAAAGATTTCAAAAGGATACAAGAGTTCAATACCAGATTTCAAAGATTTTAAACGATTTCATAAAAATTACAAAACATTTAAAGATTGTAAAAATGGGTACAGTAAACCAGATTTCAAAGATTTTAAAGATTTTAAAAGATTTTACATATATTAAAAATATTTTAATGATTTCAAATGAATGAAAAAGATTTTAGGGAGATTTCACATATATTTCAAAGATTTCATAAAAATTTCAAAAGATTAAAAAAATTTTTAAGAGTTTAAAAAAGGTAAACAAATGGGTAAACCAGATTTCTAACATTTGAGAAGATTTTACACAGCTTAAAAATATTTCAATGATTTCAAATGATTTCAAGGAATTTCTCAAGGTACATATTAAGGATTTCAAATATTTCTAAGGGTTTTAACATTTTTTAAGAGAAATTTAATGTATAATTTTAATTAATTTTATATTCAAGGAATTTCAAATTATTTCTACTTATTTTAATTGATTTTTACAATTTCCAAAGTTTTCAACTGATTTCTAGAGAACTTTAAGGAATAGAATTCAATGTATTTCTGGGGATTTCTACAGAGTTTAACAATTTCAAGTAGTATGGAGGAACTTCAAAATTTTTCAAAGTATTTCAAATGCTTTCTAGTTATTTTAATAGGGTTTTACGATTTCTACGGATTTTAAATATTTTGTGTTATTCTAAAAGGTTAAAAAGAATTTCAAGAGATTTATAAGTTTTTAAGGGGTGTCAAAGAATTTTACAAGATTTAAGTACGTTTATAGTACCTCCAATTATTTCAAAGACTTTAGGGGATTTGAATGAATTTCTGGAAAACTTTAGACAAAAAATTAATTTTCTTTCAAAACAACTAATTTGCCAGCAACACCTTTAATTTTTTGCCAGAAAAAACGAAATTTACACTACAAACATTAATTTTCTACGAAAAAAGATTAATTTTTAACAACATTCTTGAATTTTCTTCAAAACAGTTGAATTTTCAAACACAAAAGATCAATTTTCAACCAAAAACATTAATTTTTTACCTAAAACGACGAATTTTCTACCAAAAACAATAATTTTCTACCAAAATCGAGCGATTTTTCCTCAAAAACATTATTTTCTATCAAAACAATGAATTTTCCACCAAAAAGATTAAATTTTTACTAAAAACGACGAATTTTTAACAAAATTCCTTGATTTTCGACCAAACAGTTCAAGTTTCTATCATAAAAGAATTTTTACCAAAATATATGACTTTTCAACCGAAAACATTAATTTTTAACAAAAATGACAAATTTTATACCAAAGCAAAGAATATTCCACCGCAATTTAGTTGAAAAATCATTTCTCGTTGAAGATTAATTTTTTTTTTAACTGAAAATTTAACTAATCCATTTGAATATTTAATAATTTTAGTTGAAAATTCATCTTTTTTGTTGAAAATTATTTCCCTTAACTGTAAATTTAACTATTAAATGTTTGGTTGAAGATTTATCTCCTTTTTTTTATTAAAAATTTATGTATTTTGGTAAAAATTCGTCTTTTTTGGTAGAAAATTACTCTTCTTTGTTGAAATTTCATCTTTTTGATTGAAAATGCAACTATTCCAGTAGAAGATTCATAATATAAGTTGAAAATGTATCGCTTTGTAGAAAAATTGAACTATTTTGTTGAAAATTAATTTTTTTTAACTGAAAATGTAACTGATCCAGTTGAATATTTAATAATTTTAGTTGAAAATTCATCTTTTTTGTTAAAAATTATTTCCCTTAACTGTAAATTTAACTATTCAATTTTTGGTTGAAGATTTATCTCCACCCAAGTTATTATGTTTGGGGGATAGATAATTTAAAATACAAAATAAAAATCTCAACCAAACATTTATTTTTTAAGTCAATTTGTTAATTTCTTTTTAAAGGTAAATAAATATATAATTTTCTTAAGATTCTTGAGAAAATTCAAAATTTTTTTTCAAGCTTCCAGATACGTCGAAAAATTATAATTTTTTATTTTTCAGGATTTTGAAAAATGTTAGGAAAAATTCTAGTCAGTTTGAAAGATATTTACAACTTTTAGAAGTTTGGAAGAGAAATATGTCTTAAATTGACTCGAAATATTCCTAAAATTTTGAATAATCCTTCAAAATTAAAAAAACTTGTACTTAAATCTTCCAGATATTTTCGAAATTTGTGGACATATTTTGAAATTATAATAATATTTTGAAATATTTTGAAACTTTTTCCAATTTTCTTTAAAAATTAATTTTTTTAAATTAATTTTTCAAAATAAAAAGTAACTAAAAAAGCCTTATTGGCTACATGTGACATATCTTGTGAATATGTCTGAGTCCACGTAAGTTCAATCAAATTCTCTATTTCTTAAAAAATGTCATGAAATACTCTAGAAATCCCTTAAAAATTAACTCAACTACTTTGCAATTCATGTAAAATCTTTGAATTAGCTATAAATATCTCGAAATTAATAAAAACTCTTAAAACTAAAATAATTGACTAAGTTCAGATTAGGTTTAGATTGAGGTACGATTTATACTAACTTGTAATTAAATACTCTTTGTTGCTTGGATTTATAATTCGGTATCTGCTCGTTGCTTGAATCAATAAATTAAATTAATTAAATGTTGTCCTAAAATTTCCTAGAAATCTATTGGCATCTTTCGGAGATTTAGGACACTTTTAAAGTTTGAAAATTTGTATATCATGTATACAGAGTAGTGAAGGCCTTCTAATATAACTTGGAGCAAGTAGTGTTGGTTTAATTGCGGAGCATCCAAGAGTTGAAAATTGAAATATTCAGTTTAAAACGTATTTGTTTCAATTGAAAATCAACAAATTCATTAATATTTTTTTTCATCCGTGTTGAAGTGTTTCCTTGAAAATTTGTTTTTTCCAAAGATCCACAATTTTAGTTTAAAGCTCAACGATTTTCTTGAGCAATTAATTACTTGTTTAGAAATTCTACTATTTCGTTGACTATCCTTTCTGATTGAAAGTTCAACTATTTGACTATATTTTGGTACTGGCTGTTTGATAATATTTGTTTTTTTCAAATTATTTTGTGAATTGAAAATTCATCGTTTTCTTTTGTTTTAAAAATTAATTTTCCACTTAAAAATTCAACTTTTCCTTCATTGGTAGAACATTAACCTTCTTGGTTAAAAATTAACATTTTTTGGTTGAAAATTCAACAAGCTGGTTGAAATTTGTAATTTTGTGTCAAAAATTCAATTTTTCACTAAGGATTCATCATTCTGGTTGAAAATAAAGTTCATTTTCAACCAAATAGTTAAATTTTCAAACCAAAAAGACGAAATTTCGAAAAAGGAGATAAAGTTTTAATACGAAAATATTAATTTTCAAGAGAGAAGTTCATTTTTAACCAAATAGTTGAACTTTTCATAAAATAGTTAAATCGTCAACATTTACAAATTAATTTTCGGAAACAAAAATATAAATTTAAAAACAAAATTAATTTTAATAAATCAAATAGTTGAATTTTCAACAAAATAGTTAAATAGTCAGCCTAAAATATTAATTTCCCAACAGAATTAATTTTCAAAAAAAAAGGAATTTTTAACAAAAAAGTTAATTTTCAACCAAATAGTTAAATTTTCAAACCAAAAAGACGAAATTTCGAAAAAGGAGAGGAAGTTTTAACCCGAAAATATTAATTTTTGAGAGAAAAATTTATTTTCAACCAAATAGTTGAACTTTTAATAAAATAGTTGAATCCTCAACATTTAAAAATTCACGCAAGTAGAACAACTGGACAGTATGTGTTTCAGGTACTCAGCGTGTGCAAGGCAGGCTCTGTACCTATCGCTGGGAACTTGTTGGCGTGAAGAGCGATCACGGTAAACTAAGGCGGAAATGGTACCATCCTGGCATACGACAATACAACCCTATGTACCTCAATTAAGTCCTGATGATCTGAGGAAAGCGAGCGTTTGTTTCTTTGGCAAAAACTGATCTTCTGCATTTCTGTGGAAGTTTACGTGCATTTTTTTGTGAAGTAGCTGTTGAAAAAATTGCTAAGCCTCTGGTTTCTCCACTTCGGCTTTTCGATTTAAGGTATCTAGATGAAGTAATGCACTTTCCTCACTTCTGTTGTTAACATTCAGGCCAAGTGTCTCGGCCGCCTTCTCCGCAGCTTTTCAAAGAAATGCTCCTTTGCCAATTATCCCGTGTATCCTGACCATTTGAGGAAAGGATCTCTGCCATTTGCAACAATGTAAGCTGGAGTTCGAGTTGGAAAATAAACTTTGATTTTCAACATCTTAAAAATTTAAGAACTTGCTTTTTAAATGTCTTTCAAATTAAAGTGTTTTCAATTGTAAATCTTCGAAATTGAACTTTCCCAAAGAATGTTTGAAATTACATACCTTTAGAACATAAGTCTTGATAATCAAATATTTTAAAATTCAATAATTTTAACATTCAGAAAATTTCAGTTATAACTCTTTAAAATTGTAGAATTTAGAATTGGAAATCTTTTAAATTAAAATATGTATAGTTTTGGAGACTAACAATCAAAAATGAATACAAAAAATTATAAATTCTGTAAGCTCAACTTTTGATTTTCAAAATCATGAAAACTTAAGATCTTTTATTTAAAAATTCTTGAAATTGAAGAGTTTTCATTTATAAATCTTCAAAATTGAAGAATTTTTCATTTCAAATCATTAAAGTTAGAGAGTTTTTACGTTTAGAAATTTACAATTAAAAATCATTCAAGAAGATTAAATTTCTATCAAAAAATATTAATTTGTAACAAAATACATGAATTTTTAATCAAATATTTAATTTTTTACAGGAATTTTCAACCTAATAGTTAAATTTTCAACCAATGATGAATTTGTTACTAAGAAAATAAATATTCTACCACGAAACACGAATTTTCAACCAAATACATGCATTTTCAACTAAAAAAGATAACTTTTTAACCAAAAATAGAATAGTTAAATGTTAGAAAAACTAATTCACAAAAAAAAATGAAATTCAACAAAGTAGTTAAATTTTCAACCAAAAAAATGAATTTTTCACCAAAAAAGGAGTTGTTTTCAGTAAAAAATTAATTTTCAACCAAACGAAATTAATTTTCAAAGGAATAGTTAAATTTTCAAGAAGATGGTTAAATTTCTATCAAGAAAGAGATTTTTCACAAAAAATGAAATAGTTAAATTTTCAGATAAAGAAATCAACTTTTAACTAAAATAACATGGACTAATTAAATTTTCAGTTAAAAAAAAATAATTTTAAACAAAGCAAAGAATTTTTCACCAAATAGTTAAATTTTTAACTAAATGAATGAATTTTCAACTATAAAGATTAATTTTCAACCAAAAAAGATAAATTTTCATCTAAAAATAAATTGATTTTTAACAGTAAAAAGCAAATTTTCAATAAAATAATTAAATTTTTCATGGAAATATTTTTATTTTATACTAAAGAAGATACAATTTTAAACCAAAAATGGACTCATTTAATTTTCAGTTGAAAAAAGTTAATTTTCAACCAAAAAGAAAAGAATTTTCGACCAAATAGATAAATTTTTTACCAACGGAATCAATTTTCAACTATAGAGATTAATTTTCAACAAAATAAAAAATGGACTAGTTATAGTTTCAATTTAAAAAATTAAATTTCAGCCAAAAAAGAAAGAATTTTCAACAAATTACATAAATTTTCAACCAAATAGTTAAAGGAAAATACGACTTTAAACAAATAAGTTGAATTTTTAAATAAATAATTGAATTTTTACCTAAAAATTGAATTACGATTTTCGTTTAAAAAATTAATTTGAAACTAAAGAAAAAACGAATTTTCAAAAAAAAATACTTGTATTTAGACTAAGACCGAATCCATTTCAAATCGGGCAGGTTATTTTACTCATCTATGATATCTTGTACCATTTTCAAAAAAAAATTTTTTTATTATTTAAAACAAATTAATTTTTTATTTAAAAAGACAAATTTTCAACTAAAATGATGAATATTTGATCAAAAAAATGACTTTTTAACAAAGTAGTTCAACTTTTAGCCAAGTAGTTGAATTTTAAACCAAAAAAGTTGAATCATGAACCAAAAAGTTAAATTTTCAACAAAAAAAAAAAAATGAATTTTTTGCCAAAAAATACGAATTTTCAACAAAATGGCTACATTTTTAACCAAAAAGATAAATTTCCAACTAAAATCTGGAAATTTCCGTGAAATCTTTTGAAATCTTTAAATTTTTGTAAAATATTTGAAATCCTTGGAATCTTTGCATTTTTTTGAAATCTTTGAAATGTTTGTGAATTTGTTGAAATTTCTGTAAAATCTTTTGGAATCTTTTAAATTTTTTTTTAAATATTTGAAATTGTTAAAATTTTAAAATCCTTGAAATATTTTGAAATTGTTATGAAATCTTTGAAATCTTTGCGAATTCGTTAAAATCTCTTGAAGTACTCAAAATATTTGTAAAATCTGGAAATTTCCGTGAAATGTTTCGGAATCTTTAAATTTTTGTAAAATATTTGAAATCCTTGAAATCTTTGAATTTTTTTGAAATGTTTGAAATGTTTGTGAATTTGTTGAAATTCTGTGAAACCTTTTGGAATTTTCTAAATTTTTTTTTAAATATTTTAAATCGTTAAAATTTTAAAATCCTTGAAATATTTTGAAATTGTTATGAAATATTTAAAATTCCCGAAATAATAAAATTCTCCAATCGAAAAATTCCCGAATAATCAAATTTCCGTATAGTTAAATTTTCGAATAATAAAATTCCCGAATAATAAAATTCTCGAATTGAAAAATTTCCGAATCGGAAAATTCCATAATAATAAAATTCCTGAATTGGAAAATTCCCGAATTATAAAATTCCCGAATAATAAAATTCCCGAAATAATAAAATCCTGCAATCGGAAAATTCCCGAATAATAAAATTCCTGAATTGGAAAATTCCCGAATTATAAAATTCCCGAATAATAAAATTCCCGAAATAATAAAATTCTGCAATCGGAAAATTCCCGAATAATAAAATTCCTGAATTGGAAAATTCCCGAATAATAAAATTTCCAATTAATTAATTCTCGAATAACAAAATTCCTGAATTATGAAATTCCTGACATTGTAAAATTCCCGGATAGTAAAATTTTTGAATCGGAAAATTCCCGACGATGGAAAAAGCGATCACCCCAGGCGAAGAGCTTCACAAAGTTATTATGTAATCTTATGAATGGAATAAAACAAGGTTTCATATAAAAATTGCAAATTTTCTAATTCATTTTTATATTTTAAACCAAAAAAATAACTCTTCCACCACAAGTGATAATTTTAAAAAAAAATACTCGAATTTTCGACAGAATAATTTAATTTTTAACATAGAAAGATAAATTCTCCACAGAAAAGTGTACAATCGGATAATTTAACCAAAAAAGTTTAATTTCATCACAAAAAAAAAAAAATTTTAAACTTAAAAGATGAATTTTAAGCCAAAAAAATGATTTTCAAGTAAAGAGATGAACTTTCAAAAAAAAAAACATTTCCAACAAAATAATCTAACTTTCACCCACGCTGTTGAATTTTTCATTCAAAATATCAGTTTTCTACCAAATAGTTAGACTTTCAACCCAAGAGATGAATTTTCAACAAAATATATAAATATTTAAAAAACAACTAGATTAGTTAAATTTTCATTAAAAAAAAAAAAAATAAAAATAAAAAAATGTCATTCAAATAGTTGAATTTTCAATTAGCTAAAAAAAATTTTTTTCCCACAAAATAGTTCAATTTTTAACCAAAATAATAAATCTTTAACTGCAATAGTTGAATTTTTAACCAAAAAGAAAATTAAATTTTTAATTAAAACGACAATTAAATTTTTAAACAAAAAGAAAATTAAATTTGTAACCACAAAGAAAATTAAATTTTCAACTAAAATGATGGAATATTCAACTAGATTAGTTAAATCATCAGTTAAAAAATAAATTAAAAAAAATGTCATTCAAATAGTTGAATTTTCAACTAATTTAAAAAAAAAATTTCCACAAAATAGTTCAATTTATAACCAAAATGATGAATCTTCAACTACAATAGTTGAATTTTTATCCAAAAAGAAAATTAAATTTTGAATCAAAAATTAAATAAGTAAATTTTTAACCCATCATTTCAGGACTATATTTTTGAGTTTTTTTCCAGTTCGGTATTATTGAATTATTTCTGAAACTGACAAAAAAATTAATATCTTTTAAAAGGATTATAATTTCTCAAATTTAAAAAAGTGCCTTGGAATCTTTCAGATTTTTCTTTGCAGTTTTTTGAAATTTTTGGAAATTTTCTGTGAAAATTAATATTTCAAAATAACAAATCATTTGAAGTTTCCTCTTATTGAAATCTTTCCGATTTTTCTTTAAAATTTTCTTTAAAAATTAATATTTCGAGATAGAAAATCGTTTGAAATTTGTCCAGGAATTTTAAGAATTTTTTGTACATTCTTAAACCCTTTTACCGGTAAAATTTCCATAAATGACCAAAAATTTTCATAAATTTGCGGAAATTTACGGAAATGTTTAAAAATGAATTTTACATAATTGTTGGTAAGTTACTATATTTACCTGTAAAGTTACCATAAATTAACGAAAGTTTTCATGGATTTTCCAACAAAATACATGAATTTTCAACAAAATAGTTTAATTTTGAACTAAAAAAGATCAATTTTCAACCAAAAATGGAATAGTTAAATTTTCAGTTAAAAAAATGTATTTTCCACACAATAATTTTCGACCAAGTAGTTGCATTTTCAAACAAAAAAGATTAAATTGCTACCAAACGAGATTAAAATTCAAATAAAAAAAAATGAATTCTCAACAAAAGTGTTGAATTGTCAGTCAAGAAAGAACAAAATGTCAATCAAATTGTTGAATTTTCAACAAAGAAGTTACTTTTCATCCAAATAGTTTAACTTTCCACTAAACAAATCAATTTTTAACTAAAAATGGAATAGTTACACTTTAAATTAAAGACATTTTTTGTTTAATTTCAACAATTTAGTTAAATTATCCACCAAAAAGATGACTTTCCAACCAAAAAGCTTAATTTTCCACGCAAAAAAAAAACAAATTGTCAACCAAATAGTATAATTCATACCTTTTGGTTGAAACTTCAACTGTTTTGTTGAAAATTCAACTATTTCGTAGAAAATTTACTTGTTGTTTAAAATTCATGTTTTGATGATGACAACTCAACTTTTTGGGTGAAAATTCAACTATTTTTCTGAAAATTTGTCTTTTTTATTTAAAAGTTATTCTGCTTTAGTATAAATTTTATCATTCATTGATACAAATGCAACTATTTGGTTGAAAATTTATCTATTTTGTTGAAAAATAATTTTTTTTGCTGAAGATTCATATTTTCTGATTTATATTTTGTTCATGACTGAACAATTTTTATATTTGTTTCAAATTCGTATTTTTATTTTTTAAATTCATTGAAAAAAATAAAAGTTCATCTTTTTTGGATAAAATATCAACTATTACACTTTTTTATATGTTTTGTTGAAAATTCAACTATTTCACAGAAAATTTACTTGTTGTTTAAAATTCACATTTTAGTGATGAAAACTCAACGAATGTAACTATTCCATGGAAAAACGATTTTGGGATTAAAAACTGTAATTTCTAATTGTAAACTCATCTTTTCTAATTAAAAATGCAACTGTTTGGTTCGAAATTAATGCATTTTATTGAAATCTCATTTCTTTTGGGTTGAATATTCATATCTTCTGGTAGAAAATCTTTTTTGGTTGAAAATTTTTAAAATAATTTGAAAATGGAATACATTTCGATTTGAAATTTCAGGAATTTAAAGCGTTCCATATTCGATTCAGTATGGTAAGCTACATTAAATTTATAGTTCACCACACGGTCACATATATGGGGGGGGGGGGGAATTCGGTCATCAAGAAGGTATGACGGGCAGTTTGGTCAAAAATAGCCCAAAATTGGTGCCGATCCTTGATAGCTGGGGTCATTTTTATTTAATGAAGAATAAAATTTGAAACATACAATTTTTTTTTATTCGTAATTTAGAAATATCATGTTCGATATCAACGATTAATTGAGTAGAACTGAGTGAATTCAGAAGAATTCAAAAGAATTTAAAAAATTCAGAATAAATGAATAAGAATTCAGGGCGAATTCCAAATGAATTGCAAAAAATATTTTAAAATCCCTTGAAATCTTTGAAACCCTACGAAATCCCAGACTTCTTCTGAACAAATACTTCGAAATCTATTAAGATATGTATTATAAAATTCCGTTTGATACTTCCAGAAATCCTGGAATTCTTTTTAATATCTTCAGGGCTCTTAAAACCCCATAAAATCATTAAAATCCTCGGAGAGCTTATCAAATCCCTTGGAATCTTTAAGAATATCATAAAACCTCACAGGTTCTGTAAAATCCTTCCATATCTTCCGAAATTCTAAGGAATTCTTTAAAACCGCATGCAAATTTTTTTTAAATCTCTTAAAATTATTGAAACTTTTGGAAATCCCTTGAAATTGTTTAAACCTCTTGAAAATGTCTTGGAATTTATTTAAATAATTCAACTTTTTTTTGGAAATTCACTTTTTTGATCAACATTGTATTTAATATTCCACAATCTGTTTGAGATTTTTTTTACTGAAAAACATTTCTTCCTTGCAAATTATTTTTGAAAATTAATCTGTTTTGCTTAGCAAAAATTCTTCTCTTTGGGTAGAAAATTAACCTTGTTGATTGAAGATTTATCTATTGGCTGGAGGATTCAACTATTTTGTTGAAAATTCGTCTTTTTAGCTTGAACTCAACTTGTTTGCAAATTATTTTTTTTCTTGAAAATTAATTTTTTCAATTGAAAATTTAAAGATTCCACCTTTGTTTTAAGACATAGATTTTTTAGTTGAAAATTTAACCATTTTGTTTGAAATTCGTTTTTTGAGGTTGAATTCAACTTGGTTGAAAATTCTTTTTTTTTTGAAAATTAATTTTTTTAATTGATGATTTAACGATTCCACTTTTGGTTGAAAACTTATATTTTTTATTTGAAAAACTTAAAATTATGTTTTAAATACAGAGTAGTCAAGAACATAGCCAGGAAGGGGGCTATGGTTCACCTTCCCCCCAAATTCTTTGAACATTTACATAATATACATATATTTACCTGTGTGCCCCTGTAAATTTTTGTAGGATATGTAATATATTATTTTTACAAGAAACTACAATTAAAGATGTTATATATTTTTTAAATCATTTTATATGCATTAATGTAGACTCAATAATTAATTTCAATTAAGAAAACTTATTATTTTTAGTTTACAATGCTTAATTCTAGTCTTTTACTTTACATCTGAAGCATTCATTTTTAGGCGTATATTTTCTCTTGAAGAATTTTAAAATACAGTTTTGAAGACTCAAACAGATAAATAGAAAAATTTTACAAAGAAACTTTTTCAGTTGATCAGCTGTAAATATAAATTATTAATTATTTTGAATCCTGAAATGTAGTTCGAATATTAGAAATTGAACAATAATTCATTAATAAGAAATTCCCAAATTGAAAAATTCCCAAATAATAAAATTTCCGAACTATAAAATTCCCGAACAACAAAATTCCTGAATAATAAAATTTCCGAGTTATAAAATTCCCGAATAATAAAAATCCCGAATTAGAAAATTCCGAAATTGGAAAATTCCCGTATCATAAGATTCCCAAATAATAAAATTTAACAATTACAAATTCCCGACTTGGAAAATTCCCAAATAATAAAATTTCGAAATTATGAAATTCCCGAATAATAAAAATGCAGAATAATAAAATTCCGGAATTGCAAAATTCCATAATTATAACATCTCCAAATTATAAAATTCCCGAATGATAAAATTTACCAATAATAAATTCCCAAATTGGAAAATTCCCAAATAATAAAATTTCTAAATTATGAAATTTCCGAAAAATAAAATTCCCGAATTGAAATATTCCTGAATTATAATATTGTCGAATCATAAAATTCCCGAATAATATAATAATATAAAAATTTTGAATAATCACTCATTTGTTTAGGTTTATTTGGTTACTTGTTTTTGCAGTTATATACATATAATTTTCCTAAGAGTCTTGACAAAATTCAAAAACATTTTTCAAGATTTCAGATACGTCAAAAAAGTATTTTCATCCATTTTAGAGAATCTTCTAAATTTAAGAGATAAAAATTAAAAAATTGCTCTTGGGATTTTTTTCCAAATTTGTAGAAATACTTTGAAATGTTTTAATATCTTTTTGAATTTTTTTCAACAATTAATTTCTCAGAATAAAAAGTCATTGAAAATTTTTCGTGGAATCTTAGGAATTTTTTTTTTAATTTTCGCAGAGTTTTTTAAACTTTTTGAAAAGCTGCGAAATTACTCCTCGAAGTTTTCGAAAATTTTGCATTTCGTTTTAAATTTTCGGAAATCTTTTGAAAGTTTCGAATTATTGTTTGAACTATTTTTACACGTTTTTTACTCCTTAATATCAATATCAACTATTACATTTTTTGTTATATGAATTGATATTTTTTGTTAGAAATTGTATTATCTTATTGAAAATTAAAATTTGTTAATGATTCAACAATTTTATTATAATTCGACTGTTGTTGAAAATTAATATTTTAAGTTTGAAAATTCAATTGTTTTGTTCAAAATTTGCCTTTTTGGGCTGAAGCTCAATTGTTTTTGTGAAAAATTCAACTGTTTTGTTGAAATTTCGTTAGTTTGAATTAAATTAAAATAAAATTATTTTCTTAGTTGAAATATCAACCATTATATTTTTCATGAAGAATCAATCTTTTTTTATTGAAAATTGTATTATTTCGTTGAAAATGAAAATCGATTAATAATTCAATAATTTTATTAAGATTCCACTGTTGTTGAAAATTTGTATTTTTTGGTAGAAAATAGAACTGGTTTAGTAGAAAATTAACATATTATATATTATATATTATATATTATATATTATATATTATATTTTTTCTTTGACTGAAAATTAATTTTTTGACTGATAATTCATATTTTTTGGTTAAATCCAACTATTTTGTTAGAAATTTGTTTTTTTTTTTATTAAAAATTGATTTTATCATTTTAAATTTATTATTTTAGTTGAAAAGTCATTACTGTTTGCAAATTTTTTTTCTGAAAATTAATTTTTCTGACCAAAAAACTAACTAGTACTTTTGTGGTTTAACACTGATCTTTTTGTTTTTCAAATTCAACTACATGATGAAAAATTTGTCTTTTCAAGTGGAAAATTCAACTATTTCGTTGAAAATTTATATTATTTTGCTAAAAAGTTGTGTTTTTTTTCGTACAAAATTAATCTTTTTGACTAAAAATTAATCATGTTTTTATTTAAAAATTAATCTGTTTGGTTGCAAAGTACAGGTAAACAATAATAAATTGTTTAAATAACTATGTTTGTTAACTTGCATTATTTTTTACTGCACAAAGTAAAAAGGTTATAAAGTTTTAAAGTTATTGAGTTATACAAAATAAAATATTTTCATCTAACATAATGAAAAAAATGTGCGTCATTAATGGTTTGGATATTTTATTGTTGGATTTTTCATGAATAAATAATATTTGTTGAATAGAAATTTTTTAATTTTTTGGACAGTTTTTGAAATCTTTTAAAATGTTTCAAAATTCCTCGAAATAATATCTTGAAATTAATTTTGTAAAATGTAAAATTATTTTTTATTTGTTCAGGAATCTTAAACAGATTTTTTAATCTCTTGAAAACCTTTTGAAATTTTCAAAAAATTTCTGAATTTCTTAATCAAAATCTTGAAAAGAAAGGTTTTAAAATTTGTTAAACACTTTTTACTTTAATATTTTTTCTACATCTTTTAAAAACTTTTAAATATTTTTTTAACTTACTTAAATTTTCCCTAAAAATTTTTAATCGATTAAAATAAAAAATGTGGCTTTTGAATTTTCTACCTTCTCATTCTATTTGCAAATTATATATAACAAATTTATAGATTCTTTTTGAATGAACAACTTTTGTTTATTATTTTTTTTTTACCGTGGGTCATTTTCCAAAAAAAAATAATTTTTTTATTTTTAATATAATTTTTTGCGATTGAGACAAAAACTACACGTCCTGTAAACAAAATTACTCCTGACAATTTTCTAGCTCTTTTTTACATAAGCAACTTTTTTCAATTCGGTTTTTTATAGTTTCCGTCGTTTATCCAAAAATGTAATTTTTTAATTTTTAATGTAGTTTTTTACGAATTAAACAAAAAACACGCATCATATCAAGAAATAATTCATAGCAAATTTGTAGCTCTTTTTTGATTGGAAAAAATTTGTCTTACTTTTTTTCGTAGCTTGTGTCATTTGTCTGAAAATTTTTGATTTTTTTCGTTTGATTTTTGATGCCTTTCTTCATGATGGTAAACAAAAACCACGCATCCTATTGAAAAGTGATCTTTGGGTAAAATTTTATATATTTTTAAAATATTTGATAATGTTTTTGAAATATTTGTGAAATTATTGAAATCTTTGGGACATCATTTAAATCTTTGTGAAATATTGAAAACATTTGGTAATATTTGTGAAATTATTGAAATCTATGCTGAATCGTGTGGGAATCATTTAAATCTTTGTGCAGCCTTTGAGATCTTCGTGAAATATTTCTAAAAGCTTTGAAAATCTTTGTGAAATCTTCCTGAAGTCTTTAAAAATATTTGAGAAATATTTGATATATTTCTGAAATATTTGATAATATTTGTGAAATTATTGAAATCTTTGGGAAATCATTCGAGTCTTTGTGAAATCTTTCAAATCCTTCTGAAATCTTTGCAAAATATTAAAAACCTTTGAGGAATTATTGAAATATTTGTAAAATATTTCTCAAATCTTTGGAAATCTTTTCGAAATATTTGATAATATTTGTGACTGTCTCTTATACACAATGAAATCTTCAAATTCTATAAATTCTTTAAAATTCTATGAATTCCTGAAATTCTATAAATTCCTCTAAATTCTATGAGTTTTTGAAATTCTATGAATTCTTGAAATACTATGAATTCTTGCAAATATATAAATTTCTTAAAATTCTATGAAATCTTGAAATACTATGAATCACTGAATTCTATAAATTATTTTAAATTTTATGAATTCCTGCAATTCTATAAATTCCTTTAAATTATATATGAATTCTTGAAATCCTATGAATTCTTTAAATTCCATGAATTTTTGAAATTCTATGAATTCTTAAAATTCTACGAATTTTTGGAATTCTCTGAATTCTTAATATTCTATGCATTTTTTTAATTCTACGAATTCTTAAAATTCTATGAATTTTTGAAATTCTTAAAATTCTATGAAATCTTCAAATTCTATAAATTCTTTAAAATTCTATGAATTCCTGAAATTCTATAAATTCCTCTAAATTCTATGAAGATTCCACAAAAAAGTTAATTTTCAATAAATAGTTCAATTTTAAAGCAAGAAGACTAATTTCTAACAAAAAGATAAATTTTCAACTAAAAAAGATCATTTTTCAACCAATTTTCAGTAAAAAAATTAATTTTCAACAAAAAAAACAAATTTTCAACAAAATAGTTAAGTTGCAACTAAAATAGTTAAATGTCCAGTAAAAAATTAATTTTCAGTAACCTAAAATTTTAAATATTCCATTTTTGATATTAAATTTATTTTGCTGTGTTTAAAATACAACTATATTCAACTGGAATAATAGTTAAATTTTCAGTTCAAATAAATAATAATTTTCAAACAAAAAAGAAACAAATTTTCAACAAAATAGTTTAATTGTGGACGAAAGAAATTTTTTTTTTCTGCAGAAAAAATAACTTTTGAATTTTTAATTAAAATGATGAATTTATTATATGTTATAGAATTAAAAAATTGAAAAAAAACTGTAGAAGATTAAACTTCTTGATTGAAAATTCGTCCTTTTTATATAAGATGCAACCGTTTGATTAAAAACTAATCAGTTTTTGCAGAAAATTCAACTATTTTTAAAACAGTTCGTCTTTTTTGGTTAAATTATACTCTTTTTGATTTCAAATTGAAATCTTTTTTGGTTGCAATAATGACTATTAAATGCATTAAACTTCGTAACAAATTTCATTTTTTTGGTTCAAGATTCATCGTTACAGTTAAAGATTTCACTATTTGGTAGGAAATTAACATTTTTGTTGAAAATTCTGAAACTTTTTGGAAAATTCGTCTTTTGGGCTTGAAACTTCAATAATCCGGTAGAAAAATAAACTAATTGTTTAAAAATGAACATTTCGTTGAAAATTCATATTTTTGGTTTTAAAAATAAACTGTTAATTTTTTTGAACTTTTACCCATTTTTTGTAAACTCTCTTTTTTAATAAATGTTTATATCTAAAAATTTAACTATTCCGTTTAGTTTTGAATATTTCATTTATAATTGTTCATTTCAAATGAACAGTCAAACAATGTTGACTGTTAAAAAATTGTTCTTTTTCTCAATTAAGAAATTTCAAATTGAAGTCGTCAAAAATGATATATTTTAGACTAAAAACACAGATTTGCTCAATTTTATCAGATTCAGAATCCCCCTGTAAAATCAATCAATTATTGTTGAATTTTGAATACACGAAATTAATTAATTTATTTTTACAGTTGATTAACTTGAAACATTTTTGTCAACAAATTTCAGTTTCAAAAGTTAATTATCCTGTATTGTGTAAGTCTTTAAAACTGCATTTTAACATTCTTTTAATGGACAATGTACCCTTAGAAATGAAGATGTAAAATGAAAAACTTTTATGGTAAAAGATTTTATAATTAAACATTATAAACTGAATGATTTCATAATTGAAAAAGTTAACAACTTAATTAGGCATTTAAAAAAATTTGAAATCAAGCCTTGAAAATTTAACTAGTTAGTTGAAAATTTTTTTTTAGAATATTAATTTTTCCAGAAATTTTATAGAAAATTAATTTTTTTGTCTCTTTTTGTAGAAATGTTATTAATGTTTGTTTTAAAATTGAGATATTTCGTTGAAAGTTCGAATTTTTTTAATTAATTCAACTTCAACTAATTTTGATTTCAATTTCAAATCTTTTTAAGTTAAAAATTCAAATACTTGATTGAAAGTATCAAAGTCTTAAAAATAATACTTGATTTTATCTTACATGTTTGAAAAGACTATTTTCTCAAAACAATTATTTTACCCGCATTTTTTATCAGTGACTTAAATTTACATATTTTTCATTCAAAAGTTGAAAATTCAACTAGTTAGTTAAAATTTTTTTCAGAACATTAATTTTTCTACACGTTTTCTAGAAAATTAATTTTTGTGTCTCTTTTTGCAGAAATTTTATCTATTTTTGTTTTAAAGTACAAATATTTTCACCATACCAAATTTTCAGAAATCACCCCTATGTACAAAAAACCACCCCCTTAGTAAAAACTCAAACCTGGAAAAAAAAACAAAATAAAAACTAGGGTTAAGCTTTTCTTGGGCTTTCGAATGCTTTGAATTTTTTTGTTCAAAAACCACCTCTACATCTAAAAAATCAAACGGCTATCCATGAATTCAAATTTTCAACCAGCAGAAAGCTCAGAGACTATTCACCCTATGAAATTTCGAGTTCCAAACATCAGAAAATCCATTCATGAAATAAATTTCTGAAAAATATATTTTTTTGACAAAGTCACATCTGCATGGTATCAAGGGGTTGCTTTTCAACGTTAAGGGTTATAGCCCAATAATTGGTCATGATATTTTTCAGGATCGCGAGAATAAAAAACTCTATTGACACTATCAAATTGTCAAAGAGATTATTTTTTGACAAATTCTTATATATGTCGTATTCAGGGGTGGTTTTTCAACGTAAATTAGAAAGTACATTATATGTACTTTATTTATAATGAAAACAATATTTCTAAAGTATATTATAGATCAGAAATATTGTTGAAATTTTTTTTTCTGAAAATTGATCTGCCTTCGAAAAAATTCATCTTTTTTATTGAAAATTTTACTATTTTTCAAGAGATCAACTATTTTGATGAAAATTCGTCTCTTTGGATCAAAAGTTCACTTCTTTAACTGAAAATTTAACTACTTCATTTTTTGGACAAAATTCATTTTTTTTTGCAGAAATGTAATCTTCTTGATTGAAAATTAATCTGTTCAGTTAAAAATTCAACTGTTACGTTGAAAATTTGTTCTGTTTGGTTGAAAATAAATTCTTTAAAAAAAATTGAGCTATTCTATTTTTGGTAAAAAATTCATTTTTTTTAATAAAAATTAGACAATTTTGTGGAAAATTCGTCTCTTTTTATTGAAAATTTATGTTTCAACTGAAAATTGTACTATTCTATTTCTGAAAACTTAACTATTCCGTTTTTGGCTGAAAATTTATATTTTTAGTTTAAAATGTAACTATTTTGTTGAAAATTTATTTTTTTAGAATGAAATTAATTTTTTTAACTGAAAACTTAACCATTCCGTTTTTGGTTGAAAATTGATCTTTTTTGGTTGAAAATTGATCATTATTTTTTTAACTATTCCACTTTTAGTTAAAAAATAATTTTTTTTAGTCGGAAACTCAACTATAGGGTTGAGAATTTGTCTTTTTAGGTAAAAAATTAATCTTCTTGATAGAAAATTCGTCTTTTTGGGTGGAAAATTCAATAATTCATTTGAATTTGTGTTTTTTCTTGACTAAAAAATCTTTCTTGGTTGAAAATGTTTTTTTTTTTAATTTATCTCACTAGATGAAAAATTCAAATATCTGGTTAAAAGTGAAATTTGAACTACTTTATTCAAAGATCATTTTTTTTTAAATCAATCTCTGGTTGAATATTTAACATTTAAAGCCCTTTGAAATTCCTTTGAATTAAAACAAAATAATAATACAATCTTTCACAATCTTTAAAATCTCTTTTAATTATTAAAAGCTAATACAAATTCCTTGAAATCTTTTAAAACTTTTTAAAGCTCTTGAAAATGCCTTTGAATTGTTAAGAATACCCTAAAATCTTAAAAATTCCTGGGAATTTAAAAAAATACCCTAAAATCTTTCAAATTCTTTGAAATCCCTTCAAATTATTGAAATAAATTGAAAATTTCTTGGAATATTTTTAAATGTCCCAACAAATTTCTAATCCTTTGCAATTTTTTTAAATCCTTCGAAACTTTTTAAAGCTCCTGAAGATTCTTTGGAATTTTTAAAAAATTCCCTAAAATCTTCAAAATACTTTGGAAACCCTTCAAATTATTGAAACCAATTGAAAATTCCTTGGAATCCTTTAAGATAGCCCTAAAATATTTCAAATACTTTAAAATATTTAGAAATTATCTATTTTGATTGAGAATTCAACTATTTTGTTGAAAATACATGTTTTTGGTTGAAAATTAATTTTTAACTAAAAAATCAACCATTTTATTTTTTGTTGAAAATTGATCTTTTATAGTTGAAAATTCAACTTTTCAGTTAAAAACTCATGTTTCTGGTTGAAAATTAATTTTAAACTAAAAATCAACTATTTCATTTTTTGTTGAGAATTGATCTTTTATAATTGAAAATTCAACTTTTCAGTTAAAAACTCATGTTTTTGGTTGAAAATTAATTTTTAACTGAAAAATCAACCATTTCATTTTTTCTCGAAAATTGATATTTTATAGTCGAAAATTGAACTTTTCAGTTGAAAAAACTCATGTATTTGTCTGAAAATTCCATTTTTTTTTTGAAAATTCAGATGTTGTGCAGAAATTTTTTTTTTTTTTTTTAAATTGAAAATTAGTTTTCGTAATGAAAATTTAACTATTCCATTTGGTAGAAAATACTCTCAACCAAGTACTTGAATCTTCAATAAAAAAAATGAATTCTTGACAAAAAATTTAATAGCTGATATTTCAACCAAAAAATATTTTAATATCAGATAAAAATTATTTGACTCAGAAAAAAAAAGACGAATTTCCAATAAAAAAGGTAATTTTCAACCCAATAATTGAATTTTTGACAAAAAAATATGAATTTTGAACAAAATAGTTAATTTTTATGGAAAAGTTCTATTTTATAACAATATAGTCCAATTTCCAACCTAATAGTTAAATTGTCAACGAAATAGTTGCATTTTTAACCCAAAAAGTCGAATTTTCAAAAACAAGATAACAAAAAAAAACAAAAAACAGTTGTATTTTGAACCAAGCAAGCTTACCTTTCAACAACATTTTTGAAGTTTCAAAAAAGAAATTTAATTTTCAACCAAATTATAATAATTTTTAACCAAAAATATAACTGTAGACTACTAAACCATAAAAGTTAAATTTAAAAAGAGAAGAATTTTTAACAAAAAAAGATGAAATTTCTACCAAGATATGAATTCTCCATAAAATAGATAGATGAATTTTCAATAAAATAAATGAATTTTTAATTAAAAACATTAATTTTTGACTAAAAACATTAATTTTTAACAAAGAAGATGAATTTTCTACTGAAAAAGATGAATTTTTAACAAAATACATGATCTTTCACATAAATAGTTGAATTTTCAATTAAGAAGAATTTTCAACAACAAAAAATGAAATTTCTACCAAGAGATGAATTTTCAATAACATAGATGAATCTTTAACCAAAAACATTAATTTTTGACAAAGAAGATAAATTTTCTACAAAAAAGATGAATTAAAAAAAAAATACATTAATTTTCAAATAAATAGTTGAATATTCAACAAGAAGAGAAGAATTTTTAACAAAAAAAGATGAAATTTCTACCAAGATATGAATTCTCTATAAAATAGATAGATGAATTTTCAATGGCCAATCTCTATGTCGTGGGGTCGTCCATCTTCCCGACATCGAGCTGGGCCAATCCGACGCTGACCATCGCCGCGCTGGCGCTGCGCACGGCCGATCGGCTGTCGGTGGCGCTCAACCGCCCGGTGGCGCAGCCGGTGCGGGTGCCGGGGCTGGCGAAGGCGTCGTAGCGCTTGCTTTGAGCTTCGCCGAACGGTGGCGATGCGGTGGGTTGCGGCCATTGCCCTCCCGTAAACGGGAGGGGGAACAGTCTCGAAATGGTCGAAGCCAATCGCCACGGGCGTCATCCTGACGGAGGTCAGGATCCATTTTGCACTACGCCAGATAGGGAGTGCTGAATGGGGCTCGGATCAAGTCCGGGATGACGGATATGCCAAGGTCAGCTTTTGGGAGAAGCCGTGGAGTAAGTGGAGGGCGCTCTTTCTGGGGGCAGCCATCAAGGATTCATGGCGGGGGGCTGTGGGCGTCCCGCTGCAAAAGGCCAGAGGCGTCTCCCCTGTACCACATTCTTCGAGGATTATCTTGTCCCGTTCTTGAGCTGGTGATCTTATGTCGAAACCAAGTATTTGTAATGAATAGGTCCTTTTCTAAGCATAAACTAACTAACTTTCTCCGTTATAATTTTTTCGCATCTTTAAATTCAGCTAGAATTCTTTCTGTATCTGTATTTCGACGTTTGACGCCGACCCATGCGTTCATATCTCCTAGCAAAATTATTCTTTCATCTTGATCGCAAGTACTAATTGTATCATTTGAACTGTTCCAAAATGCGTCTTTGACTTCCCTCGGGTCACTATCAACTGGGGCATTGCATGCTACGATGAATGATCTTCTGATTTCTACCTTCATTCTAGTCCACAACGATCTGGGGAATACAAAATAATGATATTTGATATGCTGTCTTGCTTTTCTATTCATAATTAAATTGACCCCTTGACTACCATGTGATTCGCTATCTACTCCTGACCAGAACTCAAGCTTAAGAGCTATTAAGAGTTTTGAAAGGTTTTAAGAAAACAAAAAATTCAATATTTCTGGGAAATTTTGCAATTATTTTTTATTTTGAAAAATGTATTTAAAAAAAAATTTAACATTTCAAAAAAATTGTTAAAATAGTGACAAAAAATCTAGAGGATTTCAAGGTAATTTTTTATTATGCAGGATTTTTAACAAATTTTAGGAAAAATACGAAACATTTGAAATAATATTTAGAAATCTGAGAAGTTTATGCAAATTTTTTCCAATTTTAGGAAACATTCGAATCATTCTGGAATATATTTAGAAGGTTTAGAAGATTAGAAAAGATTAAACAGTAATTTAGAATCGGGAAATATTTTTAATAAATTAAAACGAAATGTAAGTTTTTGCAAATTTTTGAACGAAAATTTCGGAGCTTTTTAAGAACTTTAAAAAGTTTCAAGAATACCAAAAACTTTTCGTAAGAGTCCTGAGAAAATTATAAATGCTGTTTGGTTGATAATTTGTCCTTTTTTTTTAATTCAACTGTTGGTTTAAAAATTCATTTTTTGGTTAAAGATTCATTATTTCATAAAAAAAATTAATTTCATAGCTTAAAAATTTCACTATTTTGTTGAAAATTAGTTTCTCTTTCTGGTTAAAAATTAATTTCTTTACCTAAAAATTTAAATATTCCATGTTAAATATTCATTTATTTTGTTAAAAATTAATTTTTTTTGTAGAAAATTAAACTTTTCGTTTGAAAATTCATTTCTTTGATTGAAAAATAGTTTTTTTTTATTGAAAATTAATTTTTTAAACTGAAAATGTAACTATTCTATTTGTTGTCAAAAATTTGTCTTTTTTGAAAGACACTAAATCTTTTTGGTTGAAAAATTAACTATTTTATTCGAATTTCATCTATTTTGTTGATAGTTTGTCTTTTTTGATAGACAATTCATCTTTTAGGTTGAAAATTCAACTATTGGTTCAAACAAATTCAACTATTTGGTTACAAAAATTATGTATATTTAATTATAATAATTTATTATTTATATGATATCTTATAATTACATTGATTTATTTATAATTATATTTTATTTTATAATTTATTTAATATAATAATTTCAACTATTTGGTTAACAATTTATTATGTATTTTGTTGAAAATTCGTCTTTTCTGGTAGAAAATTCAACTTTTTGGTTAAAAATTCAATTATTTGGTTAAAAAATTATGTATTTTGTTGAAAATTCGTCTTTCTTGGTAGAAAATTCATCTTCTTGGTTAAAAATTCAACTATTTGGTTACAAAAATTATGTATATTTAATTATAATAATTTATTATTTATTTGATATTTTATCATTACATTTATTTATTTATAATTATATTTTATTTTATAATTTATTCAATATAATCATTTCAACTATTTGGTTAAAAATTTATTATGTATTTTGTTGAAAATTCGTCTTTTCTGGTAGAAAATTAAGAGACTCTCTAAGTCCGATACTTTTCTGCATCTCCCTCTTGCCTCTATCTGTTGTGCTCCGAGGCAAAAGCTCTGAATACCTATGTCGCCCACCGAACAGAGAGAATAAAAGGTGAACCACCTTTTGTACATAGACGACCTTAAATTCTTTGCATCTTTGAAAGAGGATCTTGAACATCCTTGTGGAGGCGGTAAATAGGTACTCTGATGTGATTGGCATGAGCTTCGGACTGGACAAGTGTGCCTGCGTCCACCTACACCAAGGAGGCCTAGAAACTACACCATCGCATAACGATCAGGATGTTTAACTCATAGGCGGAAATACCATTCAACTTCTTGGTAATGGAGAAACATATACATATCTTGGAATACCGCGAACGAAAACTCAAAATGTGCGTGTGTTAAAAGCGGCCCTTGTAAAAAAGTATCGCAAAATTCTCAGAAAAATTTGGGCTTCCGAATTATCTGGAAAGAATAAGATTCAGGATTCCGATATTAAGTAATTCAAAATTTCATATTAAGAGCGATAGTCAGTTTTGAATTTAATTATTTTAGATGTAAATATAAAACAATTTCGAATTAAAAATCTTGAAATTGTACAATTTCAAAAAATGCAATCATATTGCAGCAATCCTGGTTTGTATATTCTTTATTTTAAATGGTTAAAATGTTAGAGTTCTGAATTTACATGTTAAACGCTGAATTTTTTATTTTTCCCTTTCATAGGTTTTAATTTTACAATTAAAATTGAATTGGTTGAATTTTGGAAAGCATAATTAGCATTTTAAAAATTAATAATTTTTAAGTGATTTAAATTTACTTGAAATAATTGAAATTTTAAAGGGTTTGAGTATAAAAAAGTTTTAATACCACAATTTTTGGTAATTAAGATTTTTATTAGTTTTAAATGAAGTTCGCATTCGCTTAAGTTACAAAGTTCCAGAGTAGAAATTTTTTCATTTTTAATGTTCTCCTTATTATATTATTATTATTATTAATATATTTAGTCTAAACTTTAAATATTTTGTCCAAAAATCTATCTTTTCAGGTTGCAAATTACCTTTTTCAAAACAAAACAAAAATTTTCTCAAAAACTCAATTATTTTGGTGGAAAATTAAAATATTTGGTTAAAACATTTAACTGTTTATTTGAAAATTCAACTATTCGGTATATAATTAATTTTTTTTTAATTTATATTTTTGGTTGGAAACTCGACTATTTTTGTAGAAAATTCAAGTATTTTGCTTAAAAAATTAAACTATTTATTCAAACTTTGAACTATTCGGTAGAAACTGATTTTTTTTAATTCTTTTTTTTTTAGAACAATAATCTCCTTGATTGAAAATTAATCTTTTTAGTTAAGACTTTAACTGTTTTGTTAAAAATTCATCTTTTTTGGTTGTAAATTAACTTTCTTTTGAAGAATATTTTTTTTTTTCTTTGAAAATTCTAGTATTTGGTATTTTGGATTTTAAAAAAAATACCCTTTCAAATTATTGAAATTTATCAAAAATTACTTGAGAATTTTAAAAATCACCTAAACTATTTCAAATCTTTTGAAAACTTTCGGGATTCCATGAAACTTTTTAAAGCTCTTGAAAATTCCTTGGAATTTAAAAAAAATACCCTAAAATCTTTTTAAATTCTTTTAGAATCCTTTCAAACTATTGAATTTTATTAAGAATTTCTTCAAATCTTTTAAAACCCCTAAAATATTTCAAATCCTTTGAAATCTTTTGGGATTCCTTGAAACTTAATAAAGTCTTCAAAATTCTTCAGAATTTTTAAAAATACCCTAAATCCTGACATCCCTTTGAAATCCCTTCAAATTATTGAAATCTTTTCAAAATTCCTTGGAATCTTTTTGAATACCCTAAAATATTTCAAATCCTATAAAATCTTTTGAAATCCCTTGATTTCTTGTGAAATCGTTTGAAACTTTATAAAGCTTTTTTTAAGATTCCAAGGAATTTTTAAAAGTTTTAAAAAAGGTCAAGGGATTTAAAAGGATTTTAAAGTTTTTTAAAAGATTACAAAGAATTTTTAATTATTTCAACAATTTGTCGTGATTCTAAAGGATTTTAAAGATTTCGGGGTATTTTTTAAAATTTCAAGCAATTTTAAAAGATTTCAAATGATTTAACATATTTCAAGGTAGGTATTTATAAAAATTTTCAGGAATTTTTTAAAGCTTTAAAAAGGGTCAAGGGATTTAAAAGGATTTAAAAGTTTTTTAAAAGATTCCAAAAAATTTTTAATTATTTCAATAATTTGAAGTGATTCTAAAGGATTTTAGAGATTTCAGGGTATTTTTTTAGGATTCCAAGGAATTTTTAAAAGCTTTAAAAAAGGTCAAGGTATTTAGAAGGGTTTTGGAGTTTTTTAAAAGATTCCAAAGAATTTTTTATTTTTTCAATAATTTTAAGTGGTTAAGTGGCTTTAATTTTCAAGCAAAAAGACTAATTTTCAACCAAGAAGATTAATTTCCTATCAAAAATGGAATAGTTAAGTTTTCAGTAAAAAAAGTAATTCTCAACAACAACAAAAAAACGAATTTTCAACAAAATAGTTAAATTTTCAAACAAAATGATGAATTTTCAACTAAAATTATAAGCCTTCCAACTGTAATAGTTGATTTTTAAACCAAAAAGATGAATTTTTAACAAGGAAGATAATTTTTTTTACTAATTTGTAATAGTTAAATTTTCAGTTAAAAAAATTATTTCACAATAAAAAAAAGATTTTTTTACAAAATAGTTAAATTTTCAACCAAAGAGCTGAATTCGCAACGAACATTATGAATTATTTACAAAAAAATTAATTTTTAACAAAAGAGATAAAATTTTGAAACAAAGTGATGAATTTTGACTAAAATGGTAAATCTGTCACTGGAATAGTTGAATTTTAAACCAAAAAGACGAATTTGGCAGAGAAAAAGAGGGTATAGTAAAGAAGGGTGAGGAAAAGAAGTGGATCAATGGTGAGGGAAATCTTAAAGAAGGAAGAGGAAAAGGAGTTGTTAAAAGAGGAGAAGTGAGAAAAAATAAGTAAGGTGATAGGAGAGGAGAGGAGAGGGTCGGATCGGTTCGAATGAAAAGGAGTGGATGATACGTATGGATTAAAATGAGCGGGAAGAGAGGGTAAATGAGAGAAGACGAGATGAGAGGAAAGGAGAGATGAAAACAGGATGCAGAAGGTGGTAGGGGGTGAGAAAAGGAGGGAATGGTGAAGAAGGGTGAGGAAAAGAAGTGTATGTATGGTAAGGGGGACATAAAGAAAGAAGAGGAAACAAATTGGTTAGGAGAGGAGTGGTGAGAATAAATAGGGGGGGATGAGACAGTGAAGGAGATGGAAACAAACAACAGGATCTATGCTGAGGGGAACTTAAAAAAGGAAGAGGAAAAGGAGTGGAGGCTGTTGAAAATTTGACATTTTTGGATAAATTCAACTGTTTTCTATTTAAACTTTTATATTCGAAAATTCAACGGCTTTGTTGAAAATTCATTTATTTTCCAGAAAATTTTTCGTTTTTGGTAAAAAATTTAAATTTAAATTCAAAATCTTACTTTTCCTTTTTTGTTTAAGAATGTACTTTTTATGTTGAAAGTGTATGTATTTTGTTGCAAATTCATCTCTTTTGGATTATAATTAACTCCTTTGAGGAAAATTCCAAAATCTTGTTAAAAACTCTTTTTTATTAAAATTTTTTTATTTTATTTCATTATTCATTATATATTTATTTATTATTTTATTTCAAAATTCATATTTTTGGTTTGAGAATTTATATTAATTTTTATTATTAGTTTTTTTAATTATTTTATTATTAATTTATATTTGTAGAAATTTCATCTAAATTTGTTAGGAATGCAACATTCTAGTTACGGATCAGTATCTTTTGGTTAAAATTTACAATAATAAATAAAATAGTTAAATTTTAAATAAAAAATGAATTTTCAAAAAAACTTTTGAAGTTTTTTTTTTTTTTGTTTTTTGCAATATAATCTTCCGCTAACTTTTAACCATAGAAAACAACACGCGCGCCATTTTTTGCTTGTATCACGCAATTTTTAAACAAAAATATAAAAAAGAAAATAGATGAATTTTACAACAAATATTTTAATTTTCAACCATGAAGAATAATTTTTTAGCGAAAAAGATGAATTTTTAACAACGGATGCGTCTAGTCCCAAACAATTGGGTAAGTTAGAAATTTATTATTAATTAATTAATTTTAATTATATATAATATTATATAATAATAGTGAGCCATATATAAATATATATAATTGATTAATTAATTAATATATTATTAAACAAGAGGATGGACTAGTCATCCCGAATTTCGGGACGAGACACTTCATTTAACAAAATACGTGAATTTTCAATTAAAAAATTAATCTTATTGGTTGAAAATTCATCTTTTTTTACTTAAAATTTAACTATTCCAGTTGAAGATTCATAATTTTAATTTAAAAAAATTAATTTTGGTTGAAAATTAATTTTTTTTTAATGAAAATTCAACAATTCCGTTTTTGGTTGAAAATTAAATTTAAAAAAATTAAATTAATTAATTTAATTAAATTAAAAATTAATTAAAAATTCAACCATTTCGTTGACAAATCTTTTTTTTTTTTAGAAAATTAACCTTTTTATTTGAAAATAAATCTTCCGGTTTAAAAAATTCATAATTTTAGTTGAAAATCTATCACTTTCTTTGTAAATGTAACTATTTTTTTGAGAATTACTTTTTTTGTTGAAAATTATTATTTTTTAACTGAAATTATAACTATTTGAATTTAATATTCCATCATTTTATTTGAAAATTCATCTTTTTAGTACTAATTTTTGTAACTAAAAATTTATCTATTCAATTTCTTGATTGTAAAACTGAGAACTTTTTCAATTTTTGATTGGACATTTTTTTAATTAAACTCTTTAATTTTAACGGATTACAATTTAAAGTTTTATTCTTTTGAAGAGTTAAAACTGACAACTGTTCAATTAAAAAAAAAAATAAAAGAAATAGAAATACTTAAATTTTGATGATTTGAAGATCCAAAGTAAAGTTTTATCCTAATTTTTTTCTAAATTTCTAATTTTTTTAAATTCTCAATTTATTTCTAAATTTTTATTTTTTTTTTACTACTTTTGAAATTACATATTTTTTTAATTTCTTCTAAATCTTCCAAATTGGAAAAATTTGTACTAAAAATTACAGAATTTTAAATTGTTAAAATTAAAAGCACTTCATTTTCAATTTAAAGTTTTGCAATAATGAAGAG
Organism: Andricus grossulariae; assembly: GCA_011634705.1. Classification (NCBI taxonomy): domain Eukaryota; kingdom Metazoa; phylum Arthropoda; class Insecta; order Hymenoptera; family Cynipidae; genus Andricus; species Andricus grossulariae. Next base: position 266,221,279 of record JAABKJ010075445.1, read on the forward strand.
TTACAATTAAAAATTCTTGAATTTTCAGAATATAAAATTACCAATTATTCCATTTTTGAAATTAGAAATTATTTTATTTAAATTTTAATTTGATAAATACGATATTAATAGTCATATTTGACGTGGAACGAAGAAACTGACCTTGCATGAACTTTCAACTAAAATATAAAAAAGCATTTTCAATAAAATAATTGAATTTTCAACCAAATAAATGAATTTTTAATTGAGTGAAGAATCTTCAATTTAAAAAAATTAATGTTTAAGAAGTAGTTCAACTTTTGACTAAATTGTTTAAATTTCTACCAAATTGTTGAACTTTCCAGTTGAAAGGATGATTTTTTTCAAAACCAGATGAATTTTCAGTCCCAAAATATGAATCTTCAACAAAAAAGTTAATTTGATAAATACGATATTAATAGTCATATTTGAGGTGGAACGAAGAAACCGACTCTAAATTAACTTTCAACTAAAATGGAAAAAAGCATTTTCAGCAAAATAATTAAATTTTCAACCAATCAAATGAATTTTTAATTAAGTGAAGAATCTTCAATAAAAAAAAATCAATGTTTAAATGATTTAAATATCAAATATTACATTTTTCTTTTTTGTTGAATTTTACTGTTTTTATTTAAAATTAGAATCTTTTCTTAGTTGAAATATCCACTCTTATATTTTTTGTTAAGAATTTTTTTTTTTTGAAAATTCAACTATTTGGTGTAAAGTTTAACTGTTTGGTCAAAAAATCAACTTTTTCTTTGAAAATTTGCATTATCGAATTGAAAATTCAATTTTTTCTAAAGAATTTGCTATTTTGTTTTAAAAATGTACTAATTTCTTTTAAAAATGCATTTTTTTTGGTTAAATTCAACTATTTTTTATATGAAATAAAAATTTTTTTAGATTGAAATATCAAATATTACATTTTTCTTTTTTGTTGAATTTTCCTGTTTTTTGTTTAAAATTAGAACCTTTTCTTGGCTGAAATATCAAATCTTATATTTTTTGTTAAGAATTTTTTTTTGTTGAAAATTCAACTATTTGGTTAAAAGTTCAACTATTTGGATTTTATGGCATTAGGAGGATATTTATGGATTTTAGACGTTTTTGGTGAGATTTTAAAGATTTTGATTGATTTCCAAGATTTTTACAGTTTTTCTAAGGCTTTGAGGGAATTTATGGAATTTTAAAGATTCTAATTTTCACAGTTTTTTAACAGTTTTGAGTGATTTTATGGGATATTATGGCATTAAGAGGACTTTTACGGGTTTCAGATGATTCTTATGGGATTTTGAAGATTTTCATTGATTTCCAAGATTGCCACAATTTTTTATGGTTTTGAGGAAATTTATGGGATTTTAATTACTCTAATTTTCACAGTTTTTAGAGAGTTTTGAGTGATTTTATGGGATATTATGGCATTAGGAGGATATTTATGGATTTTAGACGATTTTTGTGGGATTTTAAAGATTTTAATTGATTTTCAAGATTTTCACAGTTTTTCTAAGGCTTTGAGGGAATTTACGGAATTTCAAAGATTCTAATTTTCACATTTTATGAAATCGACATTTTATTTTAAATTTTTTGAAATCTTTGTGAAACTTCTTAATATTTCTTAAACTAACACGAATTTTTTTGTAAAATGTTGTGAACGTGCAGAATTGAAAAATTTGGCTTTAGAATTGTCCACATTGTTTTTCGAAATTTTAGAGAATCATTTTTTAATATTCTCTTAAAATTATTTACCAAATAAAACATTATTTAAATTTTACATTATTTAGTAGTTTTAAAAAGTTTCAAGAAAAAAAAAGTTTTCTTCTGAAGATTTCAAAAGATTTCCAAAATTGTTGAAGAATTTTGAAAATTTGAAAAAATAAACATTTTTCAAATTTTTGAAGGTTTCCAAGAGAACAAAAAAATCTTCTTTCAATTCCTGGGAAGATTTAAATAATGTTTTATTTAATGAATTAATTTTAAGAGAACATTTAAAAAGGTTTCATAAGATTTCGAAAACTGACATACAATAATCTAGAAGATTTAGTTTAACTGTTTAGTAAAAAGTTCGTCTTTCTGACTTGAAAATACAACAATTTGGTTGACATTTTTTTGCTTGGTTGAAAATTCAAATATTTTGGTAGAAAACTCGTCTTTTTGGCATAAAAATTTAAAAATTTGGAAACATTTTTTTTTCTTGACTAAAAAATCTTTCTTAGTGGAAAATTTAACTCTTTTGTTAAAAATTCGTATTTTTGAATTGAAAATTCAGCTATTGGTTGAATATGAACTTTTTTGTTGAAAATTCATTATTTTTGGGTCAAAAATTCATATGGTTTGTGGAAAGTTTGTCTTTTTGAATTGAAAATTAAACTTCTCTGACATAAAATTCAACTTGAATGGTTGAAAATCAACTTTTTTGTACGAAAATTCATATTTTTGAGTCAAAAATTCATCTGTTTCGCAGAAAGTTCGTCTTTTTGAATTGAAAATTTAACTTTGTTGTTAAAAATTAATATTTTTAGGTCAAAACTTTTTGGGACCTTATAAAACAGACTTCTGTGGTTGATATTAAAAAAGTAATATTTTATTCGTATTCTATGGCTAATTGCGAAGACAAATCTTGATTTTCAACCGAATGATATTATATTGACGATTTTCAAAAAAAAATTTCAAAAATGTCTTTTCTTCTTGTGTTTGTTTCATAGAGTCCCAAAAAAAACCCATTAGTGAAAAATTGGATTTTTCGATTTTTGGCACTAATTATTTTTTTATGTTATTTCAATACAAATTGTTTTCAATAAATAAACTTTTCAGACAGAGTGAAGTAATAATTAATAAAAGTTGACAAAGGATTTATTTAAATAATTTATTATTGCTTACAACTATCTTTTCTTAGAGTAATAATGGAAAGTTTCTATTTTTTCGGGGTTTTTTAACATTCAAGGTTGAGCAAAATAATCCTTTAAAGAACTATAATAATACAATAACTATATAATAATAATATATATAATATATAATATATAAATATTTGATAAATTTTATACTTTTCCAGACAAAAAAACTAATTTTCTAGAAAATAGGTACAATTTTCAAAAAAAAAAATGAATCTTCAACTCAAATGATATGAATCTTTTACCAAAAAAATTATTTTTAAACAAAACAGGTAAATTTTTAACAAAACAGATGAATTTTCAACTTAAATGATAAATCTTTAATGAAAAGAATTAATTTTTAACAAAGCATTTTAACCCTAGTCGAATTTAAAAAAAAACTAATTCTCCGCCAAAAACATTACTTTTCTAAAAAAAAAATTAATTTTCAACCAAAAAAAGTGAGTTTTCAAAAAAATATTTGAATTTACAAATAAAAAAATCATTTTTCAACCAGAAATCGTATAGTTTAATTTTCAATAAACCGAATTAATTTTTAAGACAAAAAAACAAACTAATTTTACAACAAAGAAGTTAAATTTTCAACAAAATATATGATATAAATCAAATTATATGAATTTATATATTTTGTTAAAAAATCGCCTTTTTAGTTGAATGAAGCTGTTTTTAAAGTAAAATATTTTTGTTTGGTTCAAATATCAACTATTACATTTTGCACTCAGAATTCATATTTTTTGTTAAGAATTCAACGAATTGGTTGAAAGTTTAAGTGTTTTGTTAAAAATTCAATATTTTGGTTGAAGATTTATAATTTTAGCTGATAATCAATTTATTTGGTTGCAAATGGAACTACTTTTTGAAAAATGCTTTTTTTTATTAAAAATTTGACTATTTGGTTTATTTCAAGTTGTCTTTCTATTGTTGAAAATTTTTTTTTTCAATTAAAATGATTAAATTTGATTTAAAATTGATTGTAATTTGATGAAAATTCATCTTTTCTGATAGGAAATTTATCCTTTTGGTTGAAAATTCGATTGTTTGGTCAACATTATTCTTTTTGGGTTGGAAATTAACTTTTTTTTGCAAATTCAACTGTTTAGTAGTATTAGAAGTTTATACAAACAAAAACAAAATATTTTAGACCAAACATTTGAATTTACAACCAAATAGTTCATTTTGCAAGCCAAAAAGAAGACTTTTTAGAAGAGAGTTGAATTTTCAACCCGAAAAGTTGAATTAAATAAAAATGCACACTCAACGAAAAATATAATCGTTTATATTTGAACCAAAAAAAATTTGAATTTTAAATAAAAAATAGTTGAAATCAACGAAAAAATACCAATTTTGAACAATTCAAATAGTTGAATTTTCACCTTAGAAAATTAATTTCCAACTAAAAGACACGAATATTAAAGAAAATATTTAATTCTTCAACCAAAGAGTTTCATTTTTAACCAAATAATTAAATTTTTAAGAATTTCAAGAATGGTTGAATTTTCTACCAAAAAGCCCAATTTTTAACCAAAGAGGTGAATTTTCAGCTAAAATGATGAATCTTCTACAACAACAAAAAATATTAATTTTTCAAAGAGTATTTTGCTCCAGAAAAAGATTACATTTATTTCAGAAGAGTTAATTTTCAACCAAACAAGTTTAATTTTCAATCGAATAATTCAATTTTCTATCATATTGTTAAAATGTAATCAAAAAAGACGAATTTTCAACGGAGGAGTTGAATTTTCAACTATAAAAGATTTTGCAGTCAAGAAAGAAAAATTTAACCAAGTTGTTGAATTTTCAAGCCAAAAAGATGAATTTTTTTCAAAAGAGTGGAATTTTTTACCCCAAAATGTAAATTTTCAATAAAAATTTAATTTTCAACGAAATACTTGAATTTTCATGCAAATAGTGGGTTCCTCAATAAAAACAGATTAATTTTTGACAAAAAGTTGCATTTTTAATAAAAAAAAGATGAAATTTCTAGGAAAGAGTCGCATTTTTAACCCAAAAATATTAATTTTCAATTAAAAAAATTAATTTTGTACAAAAAGGTAAAATTTTAAACTAAAAAATATAAATAAAATTTTCTTTTTTTAGTTAAAAATTGAACTATGTGGTTGACAATTCATCTTTTTTTTGGTTAAAAATTGGTCTCATTGGATACGAAATTTAATTATTTTAATGAAAATTTGTTGCTTTTTTTTTTATTAAAAATTAATTCTTTAAACTGAAGACTTAAGTATATACTGAAATTTTCAGATAAAAAATGTTTTTTTTTTTTTGGTTGAAAATTTTTGTTTTTGGTAAAAAATTATTCTTTGGTTTGAAAATTCATATTTTTGGATAAAAAGTTGTATTTTTAGTTGGAAATGGATTTCTTTTGTTGAAAATTGAATTTTTTATCTGAAATTTTTAACTTTTCCATTTTTTGTTGAAATTTTTTTTTTTCATTGAAATTTCATTTCTATAGATGAAAATTTAACAATTTTGTTGAAAATCGTTTCTTTTGTTGTTATTTAAAAATTTTCCTGTTTAATTTGAAAATTGAACTATGGGGTTGATAATTCTAATATAATATAATAATAATAATATATAATAATAAAATAATTAATAAAATTCTTCTAACAGAAAAAATGAATTTTTTACAAGGTAGGTCAACCTTAAACCAAGTAGTGGATTTTTGAACCAAAAAAAAAATGAATTCTGAACGTAACTTGTAATAGTTAATAATTCAACAAAAGCAGATTCTAATTATAAATCAAAATATTAAAAGTACACCAAAAAAGAAGAATTTTCAAGAAAATAGTTGAAATTTCACTATTCTATTTTTACAAAAAAAAAATCTTCTCGGTTAAAAAATTATAGTTTGGTTTGAATATTCGTATCTTTTGATCAAAAATTCAATTACTTGGTTGAAAGTTGAACTAATTTGTTGCAATTTCATTTTTTTCAGATTTACCTCTTTAGTTGAAAATTTAGTTTTTTTGTTGTTGAAAAATCGTGTTTTAAAAATGAATTTTTTAAATGAGAAAATTCAACTATTTCATTTTTAGTTGTCTTTTTTGGTAGAAAATTCATCTTTTGGGTTGAAAATTCAACTATTGGGCTGAAAATTGATTTTTCTGATTAAAGATTTATTATTTTAGTTGAAAATTAATTCATTTTCTTACAAATTGAAATATTTCGTTGATTTTTTTTAATCAATAAATTTTAAATTGAAAAAGACGAATTTTTTTAACCAAAAAGGATGAATTTTTAACAAAATAGATAAATTCTCTACCGAATAGATGCATTTTTATCCAAGAAAAATAAAATTTGTTCTAAAACAGATGAATTTTTAATAAAAAATGTCAAATTTTTTTTTTAAATTTGAACTTTCATCCAGAAAAGATTATACTTTATTTCTTGAAACCAAAATATAAATTTTTTACAAAAGTAAATTTTCTACGAAATAGTTAAATTTTCAACAGAATAGTAGAAGTTTCAAACATAAAGTATGACTTTTTAAAAAAATAGTTTAATTTTTAACCAAACAGTTGCATATCATAAAACCCCACCACCACGTCATTGCCGCCGGTGATCTGCAGGTTGATTTTCATGCAACCCAGCGCTGTCAACGCCTGTTCGGCATAGCGCACCAGCGACGACCCCAGGCCATGGCGCCGATAGTCGGTATGCACCGCCACCGAATACAACCAGCCACGATGCCCGTCATAGCCGGCGAGGATGGTACCGATCACGGCTTTGTTGTCGGTGGCAACGAAGAACAACCCGTCATTGACCGCCAGTTTCTTATCAATCGCCAGGCTCGGCAGGTTATGCGCGGTGTCATAGCCAAACGCCTGCTGCCATAACTCAATCACCTGGGCACGGTGTTGACGGTCGCGATACGGCCCGATGGGGTGGCGGGACAACAGCGCCTTTTCCATCACCAACGTGCGCTCGTTGCCGTGGTACACGTCACGCACGTTGTGAAAACCCAGCTTGGCGTAGAAGGCTTGCGCCGTCAGCGAGGACGGCACGCTCAGCACGTTTATAACGTATATATTCTTCAGTTGAAGCAGCTAATTTAAACTTTCTTATTATCTTATCATAGTTTTGACCACCACTTAAAATCACTTTACCACTTGATAAGTCAACCATGTCATCATCAAAGTCACTTTCTAATTGAGAGGATAACAGAACTTGCATGTTCCATTTTCTTCCTTCTCTTTGGTCAACTCTTACTTGCTCTCTAAAAGAAGGTGATTTTTGTGTTCTGTGAAATTCGTCCACTGAAATGGATTTTTTAGTACCACGGCTTTTTTTAATTCTTGCATTGTGATACGGGTGATAAATTTCAGGACAGTTTTTCAAAATAGTATCATCTAGTTTAAAGTTTTTACCAATAATATATCTAGCAAGCATATACATAATACCAGTTTGTTTTTCTGCTACAGCAGTACCACTTTTTGCAACTTCATCTAAGTCAAGAGAAATAACTCTTGATTCGGATATGTCTAGGATTGTTGGCTTATCTACTATTTTGTTTGAAATTCGCTTCGTTAAAATTTAATTTACTTTTTTCAAAATTCACTTTTTTGTTTGAAAATTTATTGTTTTTGTTTAAACATTATCTCTTTTGTTGAAAATTCATCATTTTGGTTGAGGATTCAACTATTAAAAAAAATTTTTTTTTTTATTAATTAAAATTTTTTTGGATTGAAATATCAATTAATACATTTTTTCTTGATAGTTCATCTTTTTTGGTTAACGATTGATCATTTTAGTTGAAAGTTAACATTTTTATTAAAAACTCATTTTTTTAATTTAAAAATTCAACTATTTGGTCATGGACTTTTTTGTTGAAATTTTGATGGGATATTTTAAATTTACGAAAATTTAAATAAAAATTTTTTCAACACAAATAAATAAATAAATCTACCAAATAAATAGTTGATCGAGATTTTTATATTGTATTCAACATTATTTACCTTTTCAAATTATAATTTGCATTATTTTTTTCTAGTATTTAGAAGTTTGAAAAGATTCAAAATTAATTTCGAAACAATAAATTTGGAAGCTTTTTAAAAATTATGAAAAGATTCAAAGAAATAATAACATTTTCTTCAAATTCTTATGTAAATTAAAAATGATTCTTCATTTTGAAAAATTATTTTAAGTGAATATTTAAAAAAATTTGAATAGATTTTCAAAATTGTCAAAAAATAATCTGGAAGATTTGAAGGGAATTTTTTTAAATTTGCAGGATTTTCTAAAAAATTTAGGACAAATTCAATTCATTTTAAAAGATATTCAGAAGTTCTGAAAAAATTTGAAAAATAATTTTAAACATCTTTCAGATTTCTCAAGATTTTGGAATAAAATTTTGAAGCTTTTCAATGATGTTTAAAATAATAATAATTTAACTTCTAGTTTAAGAAGTGTTCAGTTTAAAAAACCTTAATTGTTAAATTTTTAATGTGTCTAGCTTAAAATTGCTTAAAATAATATACAATTATTAGAAATATTTCAGGGTATTTTTTAGCGATTTTAAATTTCAATGGAATACCAAAGGTTTTTAAAGATTTTAGTGTATTTTTGAAAATTCCAAGGAATTTTCAAAAGTTTTAAAAGATTTCTAGGGATTTCAAAAGGTTTTAAATTATTTGCAATATTTTAGCGTATTTTTTCCGAAATTTAATATTTCAATGGAATTCCAAAGGGTTTTAAAAATTTTAGTGTATTTTTGAAAATTCTAAGGAATTTTCAAAAGCTTCAAAATGTTTCAATTGATTTCGAAGGAATTGAAATTATATAAATATTTTTTAGAAATTTTTTATTAGTATTAGTATTAGTATTTTTTATAAATGTTAAAATTTGAAAGAATTCCAAAGGTTTTTAAGATTTCAGGGTATTTTTGAAAATTCCAAGGTATTTTCGAGACTCTCAAAAAGTTTCAAGGGATTTAAAAGGATTATAAATTATTTGAAATATTTCAGGGTTTTACGTCTTTGATTAGTTTAAATAAATCAATGTCTTCTTGAGTAATAATATTATTTCCTCTAATAATATTAATTGCTTTTTCAAAATCTTGTTTTAAATATTCATTTAGTATCTTATAAACATTATCTTGATTTGGTTTATAATATGCTACATATCTACTATTATAATTTATTAATAATTCATTATTACCTTTTTCTAAATAAATAATTGTTCTGTGAGGGTCTAGCTTTATTGAATTTTCATTTTTAGTGATTAAATTAAATACTTTTTTCTCTCTACAGTTTACTTCTATTGTTATAGCGTCTTCCAAGTTCTTTTTTTTGTAAACAAATAAAACTTCAGTATTATTATTAACTGTAATTTTTATTTCTGAAATATTATTATCAGAATCATGATTGAATGACATTCTTACATTATATTTTTTAATGATACGTTCTTTTAATTCATTCTCTGCCCTATCAAAATGAACACCACCTATAATTTCACTAACATTTTTTAAAAATATTATCTCAACAATTAATTTTAAAAATAAAAAATCTGTTCAAATTAACCAATGAATTATGAGAAATGTTTTTTATTATCGTAAAACCTTTCGAAATTTTTTATAAAATTTTGCAATCTTGCTAATGGAAAGACTTTGTTTGAAAATCTTTCCCATTATTTTTCAAAATTTTAGAAAACAAATGAAAATCTTTTAAAATCTTTGTCAATTTTCTTTTAGAAATTATTTTCGAAATAAAAAATCAGTTTAAATTTTCCCAGGCATTCTAAGAAAGTTTTTTTATTTTCTTGAAGCTTTTAAACTTTTTAAAAAGCTTCGAAATTTTCTTCTAAATCTTTAAAAATGTACATTTTGTTTTAAACTTTTTGAAATATTTTCAAATTTAAATTATTTTTTTAACTATTTACAAAACTTTTAAATATTTTAAATATCTTTTAAAATTATTCGAATTTTTCTAAAAATTGTCTTAAAAGAGTTGTGGGCGGTCTCGGGAAATAGAAAGAATACCCATAAAGTTTTCTATGACATACATGTTGCACATGTCAGAATGGCGAAATTCACGAACCACCATCCCCTTATCAGAAATAAATTTATTAACACGCTTGAAACCATCAGGAGCAGCATCATAAAAGAGGTTTTGTAGATATTTTTTACAATCTTCATTGGTGACTTTAGCTTCTTCTTGATTGACAGTAGACATAAAATGTATCCTCTTTAAATTATGGTTTATTATAACATATAAAATATTATAGTGCTTGAATTTTTCTAGCTTTTTCAATGTTTTTTAATGCTGCACAATGCTTGCACCAACTTTTATTTTTACCTAATACTGAATATGCAGTTGTAAAAAAAGAATGTCCAGAAACACAGACGAATTCCAATTTACTGGTTGAATTAACATATTCATTAGAAATAAGTTTTCCACCATATTCAGTTGCTACTAATTGTAATTCTTCAAGTGCGGTTACACGGGCCTGCGCCTGGCTGGCGACCAGGCCGTTATCGTTAGTCAGTTGGCCAGCGTTGAGCGTCAGGTTCTTGAGGCCGATCACGCGACCGTTCTGGTTATCCAGCGCAGCGGTCACCGTAACGTCGGAGCTGTTTTCACTGTGCAGCAGACCGTTGGTGCGGTTATCCAGACCGGTGGCCGTGACCTTGAGCGAGTCCTTACCCAGTACACGACCGCCACGGTTGTCGAGTTGACCGGCGTTAATCACGGCGGTGGTACCGCTCAGAGTGCCGCCTTGATTGTTCAAGGTTTGGTTGGCCGTGGCGGTAAGGGTTCGGCTGGCAACCACGCTGCCGCTATTGCTCAGGTTTGCCGCGCGCAGACTGACATCGCCACCGGCATTGCGGCTTTCATCGGCGTTGACACCGGCTTCGATGATGCCGCTGTTGACCAGCGCCCCACCGCTGGTCACGGTGATGCTGTCGCGGGCCGCCAGGCTAATACTACATAAGTATTGAAATTATATATGACTTCTTTTTGTTCATTTGGCATATTTATTAAATATTTATTATCTTATGACCATTTTATCATGTAAAAAATCAAATGGAAAGTTAAAAAAGAAAAAACCTCAAATGAATGTATTTTTTGTTAAAATTAATCATTAAAAGCTCATTTAATATTCTTTTTATTTTTATTATCTTCTTTATTTGATGATACATTCAATATATTTAAAACATCTCTTTTTACTATTAAACCACTCATCTCTATAATATTATCAATATTAAAGTTAACAGAATCTAGATTTTCATTAAAATCATTATCAACAAGAGTTACACGCCCTAACACTTTATCTTTACCTTTACTAACAATACTTTTTTCTTTTGTTTCGGTCATTTTGTAAAAGTTCTTTAAAAAAAGTTCAGATATTTTCATATATCTAATTGGGTCTGTAATGGTTATAGCAAAACTTAATGAACTTCTTATTTTATTTAGAAGTTTTAGAAAAGATATAAAAACATTTTTAGAAAAAAAAACATTCTTTAAAAACAAAAATTTTAGGTTCTTTTTTTTTTAATTTTGAAAGATTTATCGAAAGTTGAAAAAAAATTTAATTTGAAGAGTTTTAAAAAGTTTCAATAGAATAAAACTATTACTTTATATACCTCAGAACATTTTGAACGATTTGTTAGTTTGAAAAAATGTATTTAAAAAGATTTAAAAGATATTTAGAAGCTTTGAAAACATGAAAAAAATAATTAAAAATTTGAAATGATTACAAAAATGTTATAAATTATGTAAATTTCTGAAGATTTTTAAATAAAATTTTAAAAATTTTAAGACGATAATACAATTTTCTTCAGATTCCCGGTAAAATTTGAAAGGGGGTTTTTTATTGAAAAATTAATTCCAAGAGATTATTTAACAGGAATTAAAAATATTTTGAAAAATTTCAAAAAAAAAAAAAAAAAAAAACCCAACTCCCGGGTTGCGACATCGAACCGACCGCCAGGTATGACGTAGTCGTTCATCGACTGCCCTACCCTCTTGCCGCCAGGCTTGCCCGTGTCGGAGGGCATCAAGCCCAGAGCCTCCATTTTGTTGGCCCACTCTGTGTTGTGGTAGCAGGCTCGACTTGGCTTTCCAAAATGGTATTGCCAGAGGTGCACCATTTCATGCACTAGCGTCTGTAGGATCTCGACCAGGGGAATCACTGCGAAGTAGTCGGGATTCATCGCAATCTCATCCGCCTTGATCCCATCGCGGCGAATGAAACGGGCCTGAGAGAAATCCCCCATGGTCCGCTTTTCGCGCTGATATGTGATCAAGCACGCCGGCAGCCGCTCCTGGCTCGCGAACAAATGGTCATTGTAGAAATCGTAGGCAGCCTGCAGCTCTGCATAGGCTTCCTCGGTCGGCCGTCTGTGGCTCACCAGCACCCCCGCTGCTTGCAAGTCTGTAATGTCTTATTCCGTTTTGTTTGTAACAATTTCCACCATTCTCAGTACATTCGTAATCATTTCGTTAGTTTTGTAACATTAATAACAAATCATTGTATATCATTTGAGTATTTATTTATAGCGAATCTTTCCTTTTTAATAACATTTATCTCCAACAAATGTCTAAATAATTTATCTGTTTGAAATCATTGTTTGTTGTTTGAGCATTCGTTTATAACAAATCTCTTCTTTCATAAACATTTATCTCCGGCAAATGTCTAAATAATTTATTTGTTTGAAAACATTGTTTATTGCTTGAGGATTTGTTTATAACAAATATCTTTTAATTAACATTTAACCTTCGACATATACCAAATTAAATTATAATAAATATCTATTTTCATTTAATAATTATAATCATTTTCTATTTGTTGTAACAAATATCTTTTAATATCTAAATAAACTATCATTATATCAAGGTCAAACCCTGTGTTGTAACGTTTCTTAGCTGACCGGTTAGACTCGTTTGCGTTGCAATAAATTCAATATTTTCTAAAGTAAATTCATTCTTCTTCGATTTGAATTCATCATAAGCATATGCAGCTTGTGTCAAATTTAATGCAAATAGATAATGTAACTCAGCTGGTAAAGCTGAAATATCAAGGCTGATTTTTTGGAATTTTTTTTGTGAAGCTTTGATAATAGTTTGTGCGATTTTTGCTAATTTCGCTGCTTTAATTTCAGAGGCTTTATCTATGCCGACTAAAGTACATTGCGTAACTTGAGTTAGCTTTCCGATAAGTGGTAGAGTTTCGTTTAAACTTGCTTTGAATTGAGTGTCTTCAATTATGCTGTTCAAGTCATTGATTTTATATGTTTCTTGAGCTTGTTTAGCATTTTCAGAATCCACCAGAATAAATAACGACTGGCGAGATGTAGACGCTGAAAATGACGTATTGATCGTAAGTTTCATGTGTTGTCTTTGTGCCTTTTGTACATTTCATAAAAATATTATCATTTTGGCATTTCAAATAAAACTGTACAAATATAAAATTATCAGGAATGTATATAAGCCATTATCAGGCATGTATATAAAGCGAAAGAAAAGAACATTTGTTCAGTCACATTTGCTTCTTTTTCTATTGTGCGAAGTATTACTAATAAAATGAGAATCAATCCATTAAATATAATATCGTTATTGACAATAACGTTCAATAAGGAAAAACTTGGCATTCAGCCTTCAGAAGTAACACCTGAGGAGGTACATCTACACGATGTAATAGAGGATATTATAATGAAAAATGTGTTTGATTCCTCATTTATTATTGAAAATTCAGTTGACTTACAATTTGCTCATGAGGATAGTCAAATTGACATACAACCGATTGAAGATGAAGAACAAGAAGAAGAAAAGGATTATGGTGAAGTTCCTAGTTGTTTATATCAAGAGGAGAGAGTTAATTTCGACTATAAAAAAGAAGCTGTTGACACAGCTTGATGCTGTTAATTTGAGACTTGTACAACGCATTGTTCAAAGCGAATTACGAACGCTTTATCAGGTTACGTCGTCTATGCGTAATGAAATTGATAACAATAATATTATAATGAAAATTCTTGAAGAATCAGTAAATGAGAAATTAAAGAATTTGCAGATTAATACCCAACAAGAGTTATCGCTACGCAACGCTGAACTCATTGCTCAACTAGACGCTCGACTGAACGCATTAGAAAATGAACGCAAAGAAGGAGATAGTAGTCACAGAGCTGCATAAACCTGCAAGAAAAAATTATCCACGTCGTTCTGTGATAATGCGTGGTATAGATGAAACATGGCAGGCTGACTTGGTTGAAATGTTACCATATTCTCAAGAGAATAAGAGTTTCAAATACCTGCTTACTGTTATCGATATATTTTCAAAGTATGCCTGGGCAGTTCCTGTGAAAAGCAAGAGTGGACATGATGTTACTGAAGCCATAAGAAAATATTTCATTTGATTAGTAGAATTAAGTTATTCGTAACAAATAAACATTTCCACTAAACTGATCAATCTTCAATCGAAGAAAGTCTTTGTTTAAATAAAGTAATTAAAAATTCAAGCAACTTGATGAATTTTCAAGTAAAAAAGAGAAATTTTGTACCAAAAAGGGAATAGTTCATTTTTCAACCAAAACATTAATTTTCAAGAAAAAATGTAATAGTTGATATTTCTAGAAAAAACATTTTATTTTAAATAAAACATAGCTGAATTGAACAGAAAAATAGGAATTTTCAACCACATGGTTGAATCTCTTCAACCACATGGTTGAATCTCCTCAACCAAAACAGATTGATTTCCAAGCAAATAGTTGCACTTTTAACAAAATAAGATGAAATTTATACTAAATTAGTTGAATTTGAACCAAGAAATATTTTTCAGTCAAGAAAGAAACAAAATATCAACCAAATTGTTGAATTTTCTACAATATTCTTTTTGAATTAGAAAGAATTCTCGATTGATTTTAATGCTTTTAGGTAAGTTTCAAAGCTTTTCGTCGTCTCATAAAAATCATGACATATTTAGGACTTTTTGACATGTTCCAGGGCCTAATAATGGTTTATCACTGAATTTTATAATAACGCACGAATATTTTTCTAATCAATTTATAGTGATTTGAATTTAAAATTGTTATTCTTTTTGAATTAGAGAGAATTCTCGATTGATTTTAATGTTTAGAAGGAAGTTTCAAAGCTTACTTTCGTCTTATAAAAATCATGACGTTTTTAGGACTTTTTGGCATGTTCCAGGGACTAATTTAATGGTTTTTTACTGAAATTTATAATAATGTTCGAATATTTTTCCGATTAATTTATAGTGATTTGAATTTTAAATTGATATTCTTTTTGAATTAGAAAGAATTCTCGATTGATTTTAATGCTTTTAGGTAAGTTTCAAAGCTTTTCGTCGTCTCAAAATATTTGAAATTTCTACTGAATTTTTGATTTTTCAACCAAGATGATTGATTTTCTACACAAAAAAAACGAATTTGAAAGAAAATACGTCGACTTTGAACTAAATAGTTCAATTTCCAACCAAGAAGGTTGATTTTCTAAAAAAAAAAGAATTCTCAACAAAATATATCAATTTTTAATCTAATAGTTGAATTTTCAACCAAGAATCATTTTCCACAAAAAGAATGGATGTTTTCAACAAATTACGTTAATTTTCATCCAAATAGTTGAATTTTTAAACTGAAAAAGATCCGTTTCCAATCAGAAATGCCATAGTTAGATCTTTGTTACAAAAAATTAATTTTCAAACAAAAAAAAAGAATTTTCAAAAAAACTAATGAATTTTTTACCTAATATTTGAATTTACTACAAAATATTTGAAATTTCTACTGAATTTTTGATTTTTCAACCAAGATGATTGATTTTCTACACAAAAAAAACGAATTTGTTTGTTATGTACCCTGCCTATAAGTGACTATATATGCATATTAATCAATACACTGTACTAATCGATACAATGTACGCCTGTAATTGCGCATGTACATTCTTGTACTTTCCATAGACAGAAGGTTCTAGACGTACTGCCATATATAACCCGCCCGTTTGGGGCAGTCAGTTCAGTTCTGGTAGTTCTTCGTCATCCCGCACTTGTGATTCATCTCGTAACTAGTTTAAATAAAGCGTATATAAATATATTACGTGTTTATATTGCTGATCCTGATCTTGAACGTTATCAGCGCATAACAAATTGGCGATCCTGCCAGGATAGGTGTTTTCGATCTAGTTTCTACGGGACAAGTAATAGATCAAACGACCCTATCTTCGGAAACGAACTGGAAACGAAGAAAAGAATTTCTACGGAAATTCAAGAGTGAATTCTACGGAATTCAAGAAAAATAAAAGGAAGAGACAAGAATTCTACGGAATTCAAAAAGGATTTTAATGGTTTAAAGGAAGTTACACAGCTTTTTTTCCACTTATAAAAATCATGCCATTTTTGGACATTTTGACAAGTTCCAGGGATTAGTTTAATGGTTTTCACTTAACTTTATAATAATGTTCGAATATTTATATAATTAATTTATACTGATTTGAATTTGAAATTGTTATTCTGATTGAATTCGAGGGAGCTCTCGATTGATTTTAATGGTTTGAAGGAAGTTTCAAAGCTTTATTTTCCTCTTCTAAAAATCATGGCATTTTTAGGACTTTTTGACAAGTTCCAGGGATTAGTTTAATGGTTTTCACTTAACTTTATAATAATGTTCATATATTTTTCTAATTTATTTATAGTGATTTGAATTTGAAACTATTATTCTCTTTCAATTCGAGGGAATTCTTGATTGATTTTAATGGTTTAAAGGAAGTTACACAGCTTTTTTTCCACTTATAAAAATCATGCCATTTTTGGACATTTTGACAGCCAGTTTTGTCATGTTGGAACTATGAATGAGGAAAATTTCGTAATATCGTAATTCATAGTTGGGCGATTGGATAAACCTCGAATTTATCAATAAATTTGCAGATGGCCTAATTTGAAAATTTCAGAAATCGAAATTGATGGTTTTGAAATTCATTGCTGGGTGACTTGATAAATTTTTTAATTTATAAAGAAAAATGGACACTTGTCAGTTTTGTAATGTTCGAATTATGAATGTGGACATTTTTGTAATATCGTAATTTATATTTGGGCGATTTGATAAAGCTCGAATTTATCAATAATCTTTCAGAGGGCCTAATTTGAAAATTTCAGATTTCGAAATTGATGGTTTTGAAATTCATTGCTGGGTGACTTGATAAATTTTTTAATTTCTAATGAAAAATAGACACTTGCCAGTTTTGTCATGTTGGAACTATGAATGAGGAAAATTTCGTAATATCGTAATTCATAGTTGGGCGATTGGATAAACATTGGGTACGGTACAGTGATTGGCCACTTAAGGAATATTTCCGATTTGAAGATTTGTAAAAACGACACTATAAGGGGTAGTCCATAAACAACATTACCAATTTTGTGTTTTCAGTACTACATTACCAATTCCTATGTATGTCCTTCTACTCCTCCGCCATTGGGTACGGTAAGTGATTGGCCAGTTAATGATTATTTCCGATTAAACAATTTGTAAAAAAACACTATAGGGGTTTGTCCATAAACTACATTAACAATTTCTATGTATGTCCTTTCACTCCGCCATTGGGTACGGTACAGTGATTGGCCACTTAAAGAATATTTCCGATTTGAAGATTTGTAAAAAAAGACACTATAAGGGGTCGTCCATTAACTAATTATCAAATTCTATTTATGTCCTTTCACTCCGACATTGGGTACGGTACAGTGATTGGCCACTTAAGGAATATTTCCGATTTGAAGATTTGTAAAAACGACACTATAAGGGTAAAAAAATGCATTAAGTCACCCAGCAAAAAATTTCAAAACCATCAATTTCGAATTCTGAAATTTCCAAATGGGGCCGTCTGCGAATTTATTTATAAATTCCAAGTTTATCAAATCGCCCAGCTATAATTTACGATATTACACAATTTTCCACATTCATAATTCCAACATTACAGATCTGGCAAGTGTCCACTTTTCTTTATAAATAAAAAAATGTATTAAGTCACCCAGCAAAAAATTTCAAAGCCATCAATTTCGAATTCTGAAATTTACAAATGGGGCTCTCTGCAAATTTATTTATAAATTCCAAGCTCATCAAGTCGTCTAACTATAAATTACGTTATTACAAAATTTTCCACATTCATAATTCCAACATTACATAACTGGCAAGTGTCCACTTTTCTTTATAAATAAAAAAATGCATTAAGTCACCCAGCAAAAAATTTCAAAACCATCAATTTCGAATTCTGAAATTTCCAAATGGGGCCAATTTGATTACATATTCTTGAATTTTATAATTCGCTAATATTATAAACTGTTCAGGAATATTATTATTTGGGAATTTTTTAATTCGGGAATTTTCCCATTCGGTAATTTTATTTTTCGGGAATTTTCAAATTTGGTAATAGTAGAAACTGTCGGGATTTTTATTCTTCGGGAATTTTCCAATTTTTCAATATTATAGACTGTTCAGGAATTTTATTATTCGGGAATTTTCCAGTTCGCGAGTTTAATTTTTCAGAAATGTTATTATTCTGGAATTTTATTATTCTAAAAATGCATTTTCGGGAATTATTCCAATTTGGTAATATTAGATGAGGTCGGGAATTTTATTGTTCGGGAATTTTTAATTCTTATTATTTTGAAATTGTCCAATTCTAAAATTTTACTTTTCGGAAATTTGATTACATATTCTTGAATTTTATAATTCGCTAATATTATAAACTGTTCAGGAATATTATTATTTGGGAATTTTCTAAATTGTGCCCTGATATTTAGAAAAAATTAATTAATCACAGAATATGTGAAAAATGATAGTCACTTAGAATGGTCAACTTTTTGGCAATCACCCATGTAGATTAAAAATAAAATAAACATATTATAATGGTTATAAGATTACTTAAATTTAAACATTAATGAAAAACAAATAAAATACTAATTTTTTATTTTATCGGGGACTTAGGTCTTATGATTTTTATGTTGAATCTAGTGAATTAAAACTTACCTTCATCTTCATTGCGGATATAGGGTATCTCACCAACAATTCTGTGCTTCCGAAATAGCAATGTACTTTTTGCTTTCGGTATTTCAAGTTCGATATAAAGAAAACAATATCACGAGAACAACACAAAACTTGACATAATCTTGTCTAACCTAACCCGATGCGACGTGGTTCCGACGCGAGCCACACCATCTGCCCCCTTGCGGCCACATGTGGAAAATCCGATCGGGCCCAGATCGGTCTGGAACCTGTCAAAAAGTCCTAAAAATGCCATGATTTTTATAAGAGGAAAAAAAACTTTGAAACTTCCTTCAAACCATTAACATCAATCGAGAATTCTCTCGAATTCAAAAAGAATAACAATTTCTAATTCAAATTACTATAAATTAATTAGAAAAGTATCCGAACATTATTATAAAATTCAGTGAAAACCATTAAAGTAGTCTCTGGAACCTGTGAAAAAGTCCTAAAAATGCCATGATTTTTATAAGAAGAAAAAAAACTTTGAAACTTCATTCAAACCATTAACATCAATCGAGAATTCCCTCGAATTAAAAAAGAATAACAATTTCAAATTCAAATCACTATAAATTATTTTGAAAAATATTCGAACAATATCATAAAATTCAGTGAAAACCATTAAAGTAATGTCTGGAACCTGTCAAAAAGTCCTAAAAATGCCATGATTTTTATAAGAGGAAAAAAAACTTTGAAACTTCCTTCAAACGGGATTAATTTAATGGTTTTCACAGAATTTTATAATAATGTTTGAATATTTCTCTAATTAATTTATAGTGATTTGAAGTTGAAATTGATCTTCTTCTTGAATTCGAGGGAATTCTCAATTGATTTCATTGGATTGTAGGAAGTTTCAAAGCTTTTTTTCCTCTTATAAAAATCATGACATTTTAAGGACTTTTTGACAGGTTCCAGGAATTAGTTGATAGGTTTATACTGAATTATGTAATATTGTTCGAATATTTTGCTAATGAATTTATAGTGATTAGATTTTTGAATTGTTATTCTTTTTGAATTCGAGGCCATTCTGGATTGATTTTAATGGTTTGAAGGAAGTCTCAAAGCTTTTCTTCCTCCTATAAAGATCGTGGAATTTTTAGCACTTTTTGACAGGTTCCAGGGATTAATTTAATGGTTTTCACAGAATTTTATAATAATGTTTGAATATTTCTCTAATTAATTTATAGTGATTTGAATTTTAATGGTTTCAAAGGAGTTTCACAATTTTGGTTTCCTTATACAAAAATCATAGCATTTTCAGGACTTTTTGGCAAGTTCCAGGGATCAATTTAATGGTTTTCACTGAATTTTATAATAATATTATAAGATTTTTCTGATTCATTTATGGGCATGTGAATTTGAAAATGTTATTCTATTTTAATTCCACAGAATTCTTGATAGATTTGGATGTTCTGAAGGGAGTTTCAAAACTCTTTTTCCTCTTATAAAAATCATGGCATATATAGGACTTTTGGCAGGCTCCAGGGATCCATTTAATGGTTTTCACTGAATTTTATAATGATATTCTCATATTTTTCTAATCAATTTATAGTTATTTGAATTTGAAAATGTTATTCTTTTTGCATTCGAGGGAATTCTCGATTGATTTTAATGGTTTCAAAGGAGTTTCACAATTTTGGTTTCCTTATACAAAAATCATAGCATTTTCAGGACTTTTTGGCATTGGGCGAATTGATAAGCTTGGAAGTCATAAATAAATTTGCAGAGGGCCCAATTTGAAAATTTCATGATTCGAAATTGATGGTTTTGAAATTTATTGCTGCGTGACTTGAAGAATTTTATAATTTATAAAGAAAAGCGAAGACTTGTCAGTTTTGTAATGTGGGAACTGTCAATGCGTAAAAAATTTTGATATAAAAAATAACAGTTGGGCGACTTAATAAACTTGGAATTTATAAATAAATTTGCAGAGGGCCTACGTTGGAAATTTCAGAATTTGAAATCGATGGTTTCGAAATTTATTGCTGGGTGACTCGATGAATTGTTTTATTTATAAAGAAAATCGGACAGTTGCCAGTTTTGTGATGTTGAAACTATCAATGTGAAGAATTTTGTAATATGCAAAATAACAGTTGGGCGAATTGATAAGCTTGGAAGTCATAAATAAATTTGCAGAGGGCCCAATTTGAAAATTTCATGATTCGAAATTTATCGATATTTTCAATGTTATTGTTCTTATTGAAGTCGATAGTGCATGTGATATTGTTAAGAAAAAGAATTTTTTTCTTAAAATTTTACTTCAGAAAATTTACTATCGAAATTTTCAATGTTATTGTTGTTATTGAAGCCGATAATGCATTTGACATTGTTAAGAAAAAATTTTTTCTTCAGAAAATTTTGCCTCACCAAATTTGCTATCGAAATTTTCAATGTCATTGTTGTTAGAGAAGTCGATAGTGCATTTGACATTGTGAAAAAAAAATTTTTTTCAGAAAATTATGCCTCAGAAAATTTACTCTCGAAATTTTCAATTTTATTGTTGTTATTGAAGTCGATAGTGCATTTGACATTGTTAGGGAAGAAATTTTTCTTCAGAAAATTTTTCCTCAGAAAATTTATTATCGATATTTTCAATGTTATTGTTCTTATTGAAGTCGATAGTGCATGTGATATTGTTAAGAAAAAGAATTTTTTTCCTCAGGGCTCCAAACTCTCTCCCTCTCTCTTCAACGTCTACTGTTATGACATCCCTGTCGACGATAAAATCCTCACAGCTGAATACGCCGGCGATGTTGCTTTTCTTCATTCTTCTAAGGTTATCAAACAATGTTCCTCTCGTTTAAACATATTTACTCCAATTTTCCTCGAATGGTACTCCAGATGGAGATTCGAGATTAACAAAACTAAATCCGAAGCCGTTTTTTTCTCTCGCCGCATTCGCACGCCTTCCAAACTCCTCCTTAACTCTGTTCCCATCGAATGGAGTTACTCCGCAAAATACCTAGGCGTCATTTTTGACAAGAGACTCACCTGGGCCAAACAAATAACCGCTACCCGCAATAAAGCCTTTGGAGCTTTTACCGCGCTTGAACATTTCTTTAATAATCACACTGTATCCCAGGCCACAAAAGCCCGTGCCTTCAACGCAATAATTAGAAGCATTTGCACTTACGCGATTCCTATTGTACTATCGTAATTTATAGTCAGGCGACTTGATAAACTTGGAATTTATGAATAAATTTGCAGAGGGCCCCATTTGGAAATTTCAGAATTCGAAATTGATGGTTTTGAAATTTATTGCTGAGTGACTTCATAATTTTTTTTATTTATGAAGAAAAGTGGACACTTGTCAGTTTTTTCATCTTGGAATTATCAATGTGGAAAATTTTGTAATATCGTAATTTATAGTTGGGCGACTTGATAAACTTGGAATTTATGAATGAATTTGCAGAGGGCCCCATTTGGAAATTTCAGAATTCGAAATTGATGGTTTTGAAATTTATTGCTGAGTGACTTGATAAATTTTTTTATTTATAAAGAAAAGTGGACACTTGTCAGTTTTTTCATGTTGCAATTATCAAAGTGGAAAATTTTGTACTATCGTAATTTATAGTCAGGCGACTTGATAAACTTGGAATTTATGAATAAATTTGCAGAGGGCCCCATTTGGTGAAACTTCCTTCAAACGATTACAATCAATCAAGACTTCCCTCGAATTAAATAGAATAACAATTTCAAATTTAAATCACTATCAATTTATTAGAAAAACATTCGAACATTCTAATAAAATTCAGTGAAAACCATTAAATTATTCCCTGGAACCTGTTAGAAAGTCTCAAGGATGCCATGATTTTTATAGGAGGAGAAAAAGGTTCGAAACATCCTTCAAGCCATTACAATCAATCAAGAATTCCCTCGAATTCAAACAGAATAACAGTTTCAAATTCGAATCGCTATAAATGTATTAGACAAATATTTCAACATTATTATAAAATTCAGTGAGAAGCATTATATTAATCCCTGGAACCTGTCAGAAAGTCCTAAAAATTCCATGATTTTTATAAGAGGGAAAAAAAGCTTTGAAACTTCCTTCAAACGATTACAATCAATCAAGACTTCCCTCGAATTAAATAGAATAACAATTTCAAATTTAAATCGTAGAAAGAATTGTAGAAAGTATAAAAAACTTTCAATGAAAATGTGAAGACCAGAGGAATAGAGTTCTTAAAACACTCACATACTAATGATTCGAAGCCAGTCAATGAAACTTTCGATGACTCCTAACGAGTTTTTAGAAAACAGTGTTGCCAAATTAAAAAAAATTATTTCGTGGTTACATTTTATGATGTTATTGTTATTCACATAGACTTACGCTTAAGTTATATTACTGCTGTAATTTATAAGTTATAATTTTTAGAATTTATAAGTTATAATTTTTATAATTTATAAGTTATAATTCTGCGGCGGAATTCGAACTACCTAACACCCATGTCTATATGACGCATCGAACGCAACTTATCCCTGACAACTAGAAATTACGGCCAACCTAACACATATAATAATTTGAAAAAATTCCAGTAAAGAGGCGAATTTAACTCTGCGCTCATTTGTTAATTGCCGGTTACCGCGACTACATTCAGACTTCCTGGTTGAAAATTAAATAATGCAACAAAAATATATTTTATTAGTTGAAATTTGAATGTTTTTAGTTGAAAATTCATGTATTTTGTTGAAAATTTGTCCTTTCGGTGAAAAATGATGGATTTTGTTTGAAAATTCAATTGCTTGGTTAAAAGTTAAACAACTTTTCAAAAATTCTTTTTATTAGCTGAAGATTTATCTGTATCGTTGAAAATGTTACTAGTTCGTTAAATATTCATTTTTTTTTGGTTGAACATTTAATTTATTCATTGAAAATTTAACTATTCCATTTTGTGTTAAGACATTATCGTTTTTAGTTGAAAACTCAACTATTTGGTTTAAAATAAACTTTTTTGTTGAAAATTCGTCTTTTTAGGTTGAAAATTCTACTATTTTGGTAGAAAATTCAACAACCTGGTTGAAAATTAAATAATGCAACAAAAATATATTTTATTAGTTGAAATTTGAATGTTTTTAGTTGAAAATTCATGAGGAAAAATCTTCTGAAAAAAAAGTTTTTCCCAGAAATGTCAAAAGCACTATCGGCTTCAATAACAACAATAACATGGAAAATTTCGGTAGTAAATTTTCTGCGGAAAAATTTTCTGATGATAAAATTTATCCCCAAAAATGTCAAAAGCACTATCGGCTACAATAACAACAATAACCTTGAAAATTTCGATATTAAATTTTCTGAGGAAAAATTTTCTGATGAAAAATTTTTTCCCCAAAAAAGTCAGAAGCACTATCGACTTCAATAACCACAATAACACTGAAAATTTCGATAGTGAACTTTCTGAGAAAAATTTTCTGAAGAAAAAATTTTTCCCGAAAAATTTCAAAAGCACTATCGGTTTCAATAACAACAATAACACTGAAAATTTCCATCGTAAATTTTCTGAGGAAAAATCTTCTGAAAAAAAAGTTTTTCCCAGAAATGTCAAAAGCACTATCGGCTTCAATAACAACAATAACATTAGTTGAATCTTCAACCAAAACTGATTGATTTTTAAATAAAAGTTGCATTCTCAACAAGATTTGACATTTTTAACTAAGAAAATTTTTCAGTCAATATAGAAAAAAATGTTTTCTCCAAAAATTTAAATTTCTGAACCAAAAAGACTAGTTTTGTACAAATCTTAAATTTTCAAACAAATAGTTGAATTTTTAAACTTGAAAGGATCATCATTCAACAAAAAAATGGAATAGTTAAATTTTAATTAAAAAAAAATAATTTTGAATTAAAATACCAAATTTTCTACAAAACAGTTGAATTTTTTACCAGAAAATATGAATTTTCAACAAAAAAGTTAATTTCATTTTAATTAATTTCATTTTAAATCAAAAAAAGTTGAATTGAACCAAAAAGGACGAATTTTTTGCAAAATAGTTGAATCTTCAACCAAAACTGATTGATTTTTAAATAAAAGTTGCATTCTCAACAAGATTTGACATTTTTAACTAGGCGAATATGTACGACCAATCACCAAGCTGGCATCGTTACCCTTGGATGCTTTGTTGGAGCGATCACTTGAAGCTATGCCAGTTGAATCGGAACCTGGAAATTCGACCTCGACGGCGGGCGGCTAGCGGATAGTCGTTCAAGAAACGAGGCGGGCGGTATGTTTGGCTTCAATTCGTCTCCAGTGGAGGGCGCTAATTGAGGGCCATCAAGTCTCCTCTCATCGGCTGCCGCGCGTTAACTCAGTCAGTCACTCTTCAAGCTCCGATCGGAGCGGACATGCATTGTTACGTTACGAAAAGCCTAAACTTGTACTACAGTTTCTAACAATAAATTCAGTTGTCTCACAAGTGCATCGAACATTGAATCTCCGACCTCCCGTCACCCACTCTTTCCACTCAGAACAAAAATATTAATGTTTTTCAGGTTATTAAATAAAACAATAAATATATTTAACTTTTCATTTATTGAAACCAAAAGCTTTTTCTCCTTTTCTTTAGAAATAAAAAAATGTATCAACTCACTGAGCAATAAATTTCGAAACCGTCAAATTCGAATTCTGAAATTTCCAAATGGGGCCCTCAGCAAATTTATTTAGAAATTCCAAGTTTATAGAGTCGCCTAATTATAAATTGCGATATTACAAAATTTTCCACATTCATAATTCCAACATTACAAAACTGGTAGGTGTCCACTTTTCTTTATAAATAAAAAAATGTATCAAGTTACTCAGCAATGAGTTTCAAAACCATCAATTTCGAATTCTGAAATTTTCAAATGAGGCCCTCTGCAAATCTATTTATAAATTTTATGTTTATCACGTCGCCTAACTATAAATTACGATATTACAGAATATTCCACATTCATAATTCCAACATTACAAAACTGGCAAGTGTCCACTTTTCTTTAGAAATAAAAAAATGTATCAACTCACTGAGCAATAAATTTCGAAACCGTCAAATTCGAATTCTGAAATCCAATTAAATCAATCCCTGGAACCTGTCAAAAAGTCCGAAAAATGCCATGATTTTTATAAGAGGAAAAAAAACTTTGAAACTTCCTTCAAACCATTAAAATCAATCGAGAATTCAATCGAATTCAAAAAGGAAAACAACTTCAAACTCAAATCACCATAAATTGATTAGAAAAATATTCGAACATCATTATAAAATTCAGTGAAAACCATTAACTTAATCCCTGGAACCTATCAAAAGGTTCTAAAAATGCCATGAATTTTATAAGAGGGGAAAAAACTTTGAAACTTCTTTCAAACCATTAAAATCAATCGAGAAATCCCTCGAATTCAAAAAGAATAACAATTTCAAATTCAAATCACTACAAATAGATTAGATAAATATTCAACCATTATCATAAAATTCAGTGAAACCAATTAAATCAATCCCTGGAACCTGTCAAAAAGTCCGAAAAATGCCATGATTTTTATAAGAGGAAAAAAAACTTTGAAAGCCTGTCTCGAGACGTTTGAAATGTTGAGAACCATCACACGGTCAGTGAGTCAGTTTGTCATGCCTGAGAGCCTGTCTCGAGGCGTTCGGAATGTTGCTAACAATCCCCCAGCAGTATCGTTGTCGTACCTGAGAGCCTGTTTCGAGACGTTTGCAATGTTGCAAACAATCACACAGTCAGTACGTAAGTTTACCATGCCTGAGATCCTGTCTCGAGACGTTTGCAATGTTGAGAACAACCACGGAGACAGTGAGTCAGTTTGTCATGCCTGAGAGCCTGTCTCGAGACGTTTGCATTGTTGAGAACAATCACACAGTCCGTGAGTCAGTTTGTCATGACTGATAGCCTGTCTCGAGGCGTTCACAATGATGAAAACAATTCATCAGAAGTATGGTTTTCATGCCTGAAAGCCTGTCTCGAGACGTTTGAAATGTTGAGAACCATCACACGGTCAGTGAGTCAGTTTGTCATGCCTGAGAGCCTCATTATTATAAAATTAAGTGGAAACCATTAAATTAATCTCTAGAACCTTTCACAAAGTCCCAAAAATGCCAGGATTTCTATATGAGGAAAAAAAAGCTTTGAAACTTCCTTCAAACCATCAAAATCAATTGAGAACTCCCTCGAATTCAAAAAGAATAATAATTTCAGATTCAAATCACTATGAATTAATTAGAAAAATGTTCGACCATTATTATAAAATTCAGTGTAAACCATTAAATTAATCCTAGGAACCAGTCAAAAAGTCCTAAAAATGCCATGATTTTTATGAGAGGAAGAAAACTTTGAAACTTCCTTCATATAATTAAAATCAATCGAGAATTCCCTCGAATTCAAAAAGAATAACAATTTCAAATTCAAATCACTATAAAGTGATTAGAAAAATATTCCAACATTATTATAAAATTAAGTGGAAACCATTAAATTAATCTCTAGAACCTTTCACAAAGTCCCAAAAATGCCAGGATTTAATTGCATCTTTCTTGGATAAAAGTGCAACTGTTTTGTTAAAAATTCGTCTCTTTGGGTCGAAAGTTCAACTATTTTCGTAGAAAATTAACTTTTTATTTAAAATTAACATCTTGGTGTTGAAAATTTAACTGAAATCCTTTTTGGATGAAAATTCAACTATTTTTTTTTTAATTTAAGAATTCATTAATTTTAGTAGAAATTGCATCTTTCTGGGCTGAAAATGCAACTGTTTTGTTTTAAATTCATCTTGTTGGGTTAAAAATCCAACTATTTTCGTGGAAAATTTACTTCTTGTTTAAAACTCGTATTTTAATATTGAAAAGTCAAACTAAAATCTTTTTTGGATGAAAATTCAACAATTTTTTGAAATTTTGTCTTTCTAATTAAGAATTCATATACTCTAGTAGAAATTGCATCTTTCTTGGATAAAAGTGCAACTGTTTTGTTAAAAATTCGTCTCTTTGGGTCGAAAGTTCAACTATTTTACACAGACTACAAGCAGGCTACAGGCATACTACAGACAATTGTTGTGAAGAATTTTTTTATTGGCATTAGGGTCTTATGAATATACGAGTATTTAATTAAAAACGTGCATTTTCTAAAAGTTAAAATTGGCAAAAGTTTTGACCACGGATAGGGGTCCTCCTTAGTGCCAGATATTAAAAAAAAGGATAACAAAACAATAAGATTAAAATAAAAAAAATCATACATGAATCTCCGTCAACTTAGCTGTTTCTCCCTCCGCCTCTCTATCAGCTCCCTCTCTGTGTGGACTGCCCGTTTCGTTGCAGAAGGTGAGGTGATTACGGGTGAAGTAAGACACTCCGTAATCACACAAACACGACATTCACACACTTCACAAGCACGTTGAACCGAAGCACACACTTTTATAGTTCGAAAGGATGATAAGAATTCCAAAACAAAGGCAATCAATGGTAAATTAAGAAAAACAAGTTTCTGAATAGTATAATAAAATTTACTATAGAAAGTTTTAATGTCATAGTTGTTATTGAAGCCGAAAGCGCTTTTGAAATTTTTTGGAAAAAATTTTTTCTTCACAAAATTTTTCCTCAGAAAATTTACCATGGAAATTTTCAATGTTATTGTTGTTATTGAAGCCGATACTGCTTTTGACATTTTGGGGATAAAATTTTTTCTTCAGAAAATTTTTCCTCAGAAAATTGACTATCGAAATTTTGAATGTTATTTTTGTAATTGAAGCCGATACTGCTTTTGAAATTTTTGGAAAAAATTTTTTCTCCAGAAAATTTTTCCTCAGAAAATTGACTATCGAAATTTTTAATGTTATCGCTGTTATTGAAGCTGATACTGCTTTGGACATTTTTGGGAAAAATTTTTTCTTTAGAAAATTTTTCCTCAGAAAATTTACTATAGAAAGTTTTAATGTCATAGTTGTTATTGAAGCCGAAAGCGCTTTTGAAATTTTTTGGAAAAAATTAATAGATAGTGCATATAAGTTAGTACCTTTGCCGATTATAAGATGCGGAAACAAAAGCACTAAAGTTGCTTTTTCTTTTGTCTTGAGCTTTAGAGCAGCGATCCCCAAAATATTGCAGCAGAGTCATTCTGTAGCGGCTGCCGATAGAGACACTCTGGTGCGAGTAAAAGAATACTTTCCTTTCACAAAAAGTGAAATTATGAAAAGGAATAGGTAGTGCATATAAGTTAGTACCTTTGCTGATAAGATGCGAAAACAAAAGTACTAAAGTTGCTTTTTCTTGTGTCTTGAGCTTTAGAGCAGCGATCTCCAGACTATTGCAGTAGGCTCATCGGTCGCAGCAGCCGATAGACACTCTGGTGCGAGTAAATGAATACTTTCCTTTCACAAAAATTGATATTATGGAAAGGAATAGATAGTGCATATAAGTTAGTACCTTTGCCGATTATAAGATGCGGAAACAAAAGCACTAAAGTTGCTTTTTCTTAACAAAAAAGTTAATTTTCAACCAAATAGTTCCATTTTCTACCAAAATATTTGAATTTTCTACCTAAAAGGAAAATAAATTTGAAACTTGTTGATAAAATTTTCAACTGAAATTATGAATCTTCAACTGAACAACTGAATTTTTTACAAAGTGTTTCAACTTTGAACCAAGTAGTTAAATTTTCAACCAGAAAAGACGAGTCTTCAACAAAAAAGTTAATTTTCAAACAAATAGTTCCATTTTCTACCAAAATATTTGAATTTCCTACCTAAAAGGAAAATAAATTAAAAACATGTTGATAAAATTTTCAACTGAAATTATGAATCTTCTACTGAACAACTGAATTTTTAACAAAGTGTTTCAACTTTAAACCAAGTAGTTGAATTTTCAACCAGAAAAGACGAATCTTTAACAAAAAAGTTAATTTTCAACCAAATAGTTCCATTTTCTACCAAAATATTTGAATTTTCTACCTAAAAGGAAAATAACGCAGGCACACGTGTTTTATCCGAAGCTCATGTCAATCGCTTCAGAGTACCTATTTACCGCCTCCACAAGGATGTTGAGGTCCTTTTCCGATGGAGCACAGAGATTGAGGTTGCCGATGTATAAAAGGTCGTTGACCTCATACTTTATACTGTTCGGCGGGTCACATAGGTATCCAAAGCTTTTGCCTCTGTGCGCAACAGAGAGAGGTAAGAGGGAGATGCAGAAAAATAACGGACTTCGAGAGTCTCCTCGGAAGAACCTTTTGTAGAACCCTTTTATATGTGATTAGGCTGGTTGTCACTTGTCTTGTGTCAGATGTTATAACAAATCTTGTCCGCCACAAGAGAATAAGCTCTTTTATCCATATCACTATTTTTGGATGCACCTCCAAGCTATGGACAGATTGCGTCGATACCTGATCAAGTCCTGGGCAATACACCTGTCTATTAACAGGTTCTCACTGCAGCCTGCAAGCCCTCTCTCTCCTGAAGAGTAGAGCGGAGTGACAATGCTAAAACAAATCAAATCGTTGGAGCTGAGGGTGGGGGGGGGGGGGCTTGTGGGTTAGCATTCGACAAAAGGGAAAAAAAGTTTAAATCAGACAAATCTAACGATTTCAAATTTAAAATATTTCCTATCGGTTCAAAAATTATGACAAATTTGTTATATTTACAACTTTTGCTAGTGAACAATAATAAAAAAGTATGAAATTTAAAAATAAACTTTTTGCGTAGTAACAATTTTTTTGAAAATGTGCAAAAACATGCTTTTTGGATTGAGTCATATGCACACATTTTAAAAATAGTTGAATATGTTGAACCTGAAATTTATTGAGCTTGAACCAAAGAAAAATTTTATCATTTAGCTTTTTCGGGGAAAAAACTTTGGTCGCGATTGCGAATTTTTGCGATTTCATATTTTTTGCGATCTTGGGACGTTATATACACCACGAAAAAAAATGTTTTTCATGAAAAATTATTTAAAAAACTATTTTGGCTAATTTTCATTAAATAATTTCATTATACCTGAATAGTAAAAAAAATGTAGATAAAACCGCAATTTCCTAGCTTAATTTAGGAAAATATTGTTATGGACAATAATAAATTGTTTCAACAATTATTTATTTTTATTTCTCATATTATCTCATTATACCTCAAAATTGAAGAAAAGTTGAAGAATGTTGAAAAAACCTCCACTCTTTAGGCTAATTTGGTAACAAAAGTTAGATTAAACAAAAAGAAATTGTTTAAACAGTTATTCTTGTAATTTTTATTTATTATAATTTCTTTTCAACTAAAGCGCTGAAGAAAAGTGGAAAAATTGAGAAAAAATCACAATTCCATAGCTTAATTTAACAAAAAAATAATTTTATAAACAATAACAAATTATTTAAAAAACTATTTTGGCTAATTTTCATTAAATAATTTCATTATACCTGAATAGTAAAAAAAATGTAGATAGAAAATTTACTATCGAAATTTTTAATGTTATTGTTGTTATTGATGCCTATAGCGCTTTCAACATTTTTCGGAAAAATTTTTTCTCTCGAAACTTTTCCTCAGAAAATTTACTATGGAAATTTTTAATGATATTGTTGTTATTGTGGCCTATAGCGCTTCTGACATTTTTCGCAAAAAATTTTTTCTCCTGAAAATTCTTCCTCAGAAAATTTACTATCGAAGTCTCTAATGATGTTTTTGTTATTGAGGCCTATTGCGCTTTTGACATTTTTGGGAAAAACTATTATTTTCAGAAAATTTTTCCTCAGAAATTTTACTATCGAAATCTTTAATGTTATTGTTGTTATTGAGGCCTATAGCGCTTTTGAATTATTTAGGAAAAAATTTTTTGTCCTGAAAATTCTTCCTCAGAAAATTTACTATCGAAATTTTTAATGTTATTGTTGTTATTGATGCCTATAGCGCTTTCAACATTTTTCGGAAAAAAAATCATTCAAAATGAATCTCAATTTTTATTTAAAATATTATTCTTGAGTCCATAAATTATTAAAATTCTTATTTATTAAACCACTTTTTTCAGTTAAATTCGAACTGAATTAATGGAACCCAATAAGAAAATCTAACTTTTGTTGTTGTTGAAAGTTCATTATTTTTTGGTTAAAAATTTTATTATTTTGTTGAAAATTCAACAATATTGTAAAAAAGTCATATCAACTGTATTGTTGAAAAATCGTATTTTTGGCTTAAAAATTCAACAATTTGATTGAAATTCTTTTTCTTTTTTGAATAACAATTTTTATTTTTGCAAAATCAAGTATTTTGTTAAACATTTGTCTGATTCAAAATTAATCTCTTTCGGGTGAAAATTAATTTTTTTTTTTAATCCAAATGTTTAAAAATCATTCAAAATGAATCTCAATTTTTATTTAAAATATTATTCTTGAGTCCATAAATTATTAAAATTCTTATTTATATTTCCATGAGACTCAGTATACTAGAGTTTTTTTCGGGCTTCTGATCATAAATTTAGTTGAAATTTTGAAGAAATTTACTGTATTCAGCAATGTCGTCAGTTTATTGAATATTTACAGAATTCGGTCATCGTTTTCGATAAAAAATCTTGAATTTTTATTTCAAAATCGCTTTTAGCAATGCGAAAAACCTCGTAGTATCGGGTTTGAAAAATTCCTTGTTATTTTCAAAAGTTTCGAGAACCTGAAACTTTCGAGCAGCTCGAAACCTTCGAGTAGCTCGAAAGTATTCGAGTGCTTGAAAATTTCGAGTTCTCGAACTCATTCTAGTTATCGAAGGCATTCGAGTGCTCGGAAAGTTTCGAGCTTTCTGGAAAGCTCGATCTCGACTCGACTCGAATCGGCTCCAACAGGATCGAGCTCAGCTCGACTCGACTCGAAAGCTAACAAGCTCGATTCGACTCGTTCGAACTTCGAGTTTTTTGCACAGTTTTACTCATCCTGGGTTTCGTCCAGTTTTGGTCACGTATTCGGGACCAGCCACCTTGGTTGTGCCGCTGTGGGCATAGACTCCAATTTCCACACTCTTTCCAACCAACCATAGAGGCTAAGCAATTTTATACCTACTTTTTTAATACCTAGATATGTGGAGACTACAAATGTTCATCGACACTTACGATTTTTGTACTCAAGTCATTAAAACTTCCACAGTCATCAAACCAGAAACTCGCACTCCGATTTGCTCGGGACTACACTCGAATGTTTACATTTTCAAACTAACATACCAAATAGTGTCTTAACTTTTTTCTGAATTTACGAACTGTTTGTTTTTTGAATATATATAAGCGTTGATTCATCATGGTGTGTGTGTGTAAAATAAACTTTATTATAACCAATACACGTTTTGCCGTTTACTCACCGTTTCGTATACATAACACATATATTCTTGGAGAAAATGTGTTATACGGGTTTAAATTTTTTGTGGTAATTTTATCTTTTTTAGTTGAAAATTTAACTGTTTGGTTGAAAATTAACCTGTTTTTAGTAAGGATTAAACTATTTTCTTAAAAATTTGTCTTTTTTTTAATTCAACTATTTGTTTGAAAATTCACGTTTTCTTTGTTGAAAATTTGTCTTTTTTGGTTGAAAATTAGTCTTCTTGATTGAAAATTCGATTATTCATATTAAAAAAATCATCATTTTAGATGACAATCTTATTGTTTCAAAATTCAATTATTACTGTTAAAGATTCATCACTTTGGTTGAAAATTCATCTTTTTGGTTGAAAATTCAACTATTACTGTTGAAGATTCATTATTGTAGTTGAAAATTCTTTTTTTTTATTGAAAATTATTTTTTTTTTAATTGAATATTTTACTATTCTATTTTTTGTGGTAATTTTATCTTTTTTAGTTGAAAATTTAACTGTTTGGTTGAAAATTAACCTGTTTTTAGTAAGGATTATTTAAAATATCCCAAAGAATTTTCAATCGATTTTAATAAATTCAAAGAATGTCAAATATTTTCAGGTATTTTAAAATATTCTAATGAATTTTTAATAGATTTCCATTATTTGAAAAGATTTCCAATATTTGAGGGTATTTTCAACAATTCTAAGGAATTTTCAATCAATTTCAAAAAATTGAAAGGATTTAACATGTTTAAGCCTATTTTCAAAGATTTGAAGGAATTTTCAATAGATTTCAATCAAATTGAAAGTATTTTAAATATTTTAGGGTATTTCCAAATATTCAACAAGAATTTGCAATAGATTTTAGTAAATTAAAAAGATTTCGGTGGATTTGAAATATTTTAGGGTATTTTTAAAGATTTCAAGGAATTTTCAATCGATTTCAAAAAATTATTTCCTAGGATTTAAAATATCCCAAAGAATTTTCAATCGATTTTAATAAATTCAAAGAATGTCAAATATTTTCAGGTATTTTAAAAATTTCAGAATTCAGGAATTTTATCATTAGGGAATTTTATTGTTGAGGAATTTTATGAACCGGAAATTTTGTATAATTCGGGAATTTCAGAATTCAGGAATTTTATTTTTCGAGAATTGTATTGTTGAGGAATTTTATAAACCGGAAATTTTTTATAATTCGGGAATTTCAGAATTCAGGAATTTTATTATTCGGGAATTTTATTATTCAGGAATTTTATAATCCAGAAATTTTGTATAATTCGGGAATTTCAGAATGCGGGAATTTTATCATTAGGGAATTTTATTGTGCAGGAATTTTATAATCCGGAAATTTTTTATAATTCGGGAATTTCAGAATTCAAGAATTTTATTATTCTGGAATTTTATTGTTGAGGAATTTTATAAACCGGAAATTTTGTATAATTCGGGAATTTCAGAATTCAGGAATTTTATCATTAGGGAATTTTATTGTTGAGGAATTTTATGAACCGGAAATTTTGTATAATTTTTTTCAAATTCGTCTTTTTTGCTTAAAAGTTGTACTATTAGTTCAAAATGCAATTGTTTTGTCTAAATTTTTTTTTTCCTTAATTCAACTCTTTGGTTGAAAAATGATTTTTTTAGTTGAAAATTAACTTGTTTTATTAACAATTCATCTTCTCGGGGTAAAACTCAACTGTTTTCTGAAAAAATTGTCTTTTTTGATTGAAAAATTAACTCTTTTCTTGAAAATTGATCTCTGTTAGTAAAAAATGAACCTTTTTTGGTAGAAAATTCAACTATTTTGCACAAAATTCGTCTCTTTTGCTTGAAAGTTGAACTATTGGTTCTAAATGCAATTGTTTGGTCTAAAATTATTATTTTTTTTCCTAAATTCAACTCTTTGATTGAAAAATCATTTTTTCTGGTTGAAAAATGAACCTTTTTTATTAACAATTCATCTTCTCGGTGTAAAATTCAACTGTTTTCTAAAAAAAAATGTCTTTTTGGATTGGTAACTATTCGATTTTTGGTAGAAAGTTAGTATTTTAAATTTTATTGAAAATTGATCTGTTGTAGTTGAAAATTTATGTATTTTCTTAAAGATTCGTCTATTTGAGTATAAAATGTATCTTGTTCGTTAAAAATTCCCCTTTCTTAGTTGAACCTTTTTTAGTTGAAAATTCAACTATTTGGTTGAAAATTGATCTTTTTGTGTTGAAAATTCAATTCTTTGGATGAAAATTCGTCTTTTTCCGTAGAAAATTAATCATCTTAGTAAAAAATTTTCTTTTAGGTTGAAAATATGAATATTTGCTTGAATATTCGACTTTATTGTTGAAAATTTATTTTTTTAAAGGTTTAACTATTTTGCTGAAAATTCTTTTTTTTTTTTGTTGGAAATTAATTTTCTTCACTGAAAATGTAACTATTCGATTTTTGGTAGAAAGTTAGTATTTTAAATTTTATTGAAAATTGATCTGTTGTAGTTGAAAATTTATAAGAAGTTTAATTTTCTCCCAGAAAAGACGACTCTTCACTAAAATACATTAATTTTTAACGAAATAGTTGAATTTTCAACAAAAAAAGTTTATTTTCAATCAAGGAAGATGAATTTTCAACTAAAAAAGATGAATTTTAAACAAAATCGTTAAATTTTCAGCCAAAGAGGAAAATATTAAAAATACTTTTTTCTAAACTAGTAATATAGTTGTATTTTAGCAAATTTATAGTTGTATATTATCAAATAGTTGTCTTTTCAAGAAAAAAAAAGAACTATTTTCTACAAAAATATTTTTAAAAATTTTGTCGTAGAAAGTTAATCTTCTATGTTGAAAATTCATCTTTCCGGGCTGAAAATCATTTTTTTTTTTTGAAAATTCAACTATTTGGTTAAAAATTTCGTGCATTTTTTTTAAATTTGTCTTTTTTAGTAGAATATTAATCTTCTTGGTTGAAAATTAAACTACTTGAAGATATAGTTGAAGAGAATTTTCAACAATATAAATGAATTTTCAACTAAAAAACACAAATTTATAACAAATACTTGAATTTTGAACAGAAAAAAGTCAATTTTCAAGCAAATATTGAATAACTAAATTTTCATCTGAAAAAATTAATTTTCTACCAAACTGAATGAATTTTCAACTAAAATGATGAATCTTCAACTGGAATAATTGAATTTGAAACAAAAAAGATGAAGATTTAACTCAAATTGTGAACCTTTAACTGGAATATTTGAATCTTCAACCAAAAGGTTAATTTTCCACAAAAAAAGAAAATTTTCAACAAAATAAATGAATTTTCAACTAAAGGAGGCAAATTTATAACAAATATTTGAATTTTAAACTGAAAAAGATAAATTTTCAACCAAAAATAATAATTTTCTACCAAAAGAAGAATTTTCAACAATATAAATGAATTTTCAACTAAAAAACACAAATTTATAACAAATACTTGAATTTTGAACAGAAAAAATTTTTAACTAAAAAGACCAATTTTCAACTAGGAAGGTTAATTTTCTACCAAAAAAGACTAATTGTCATACAAATAGTTGAATTTTGAACTGAAAAAGATCAATTTTTAACCAAAAATTGAAAAGTTAAATTTTCAATAAAAAAAATTAATTTTCAACAAAAAAAAAAAACGGAATTTTCAACAAAATTGTCAAACTAAAAACCAAAAAGATGATCTTCAACTAAAATTATAAATTTTCCGACCGAATTTTCTGTAAAACAGTTGAATTTAAAAAAAAAATAGTTAAATTTTCTACAAAAGAGATGATCTTTCAACCAGAAAAAGAAAAATTTAACAAAGTAATTCTACTTTTTTCCAATTAATGAAAAATTTCAATGAAAAAAAAATCAATTTTCAACAAAATAGTTTAATTTTTAACTAAAAAGACCAATTTTCAACTAGGAAGGTTAATTTTCTACCAAAAAAGACTAATTGTCATACAAATATTTGGGAAATCATTGAAATCTTTGTGAAATCTTTAAAATCTTTGGAAAATCATTGAAATCTTGGAAATCTTTTGAAAATCATTGAAATCTTTGGAAAATCATTGAAATCTTGGAAATCTTTTGAAAATCATGGAAATCTTTGGAAAATCATTGAAATCTTTGGAAAATCATTGAAATCTTGGAAATCTTTTGAAAATCATTGAAATCTTTGGAAAATCATTGAAGTCTTTGCGAAATCTTTTCAATCTAAAAATTATTGAAATCTTTGGGAAATCATTGAAATCTTTTTGAAATCTTTAAAATTTTTGGAAAATCATTGAAATCCTGGAAATCTTTTGAAAATCATTGAAATCTTTGGAAAATCATTGAAGTCTTTGCGAAATCTTTTAAATCTAGAAATTATTGAAATTTTTGGGAAATCATTGAAATCTTTGTGAAATCTTTAAAATCTTTGGAAAATCATTGAAATCTTGGAAATCTTTTGAAAGTTTAATTTTTAATTAAGAAAATTAATTTTCAAAAAAAATTAACAAAATAGTTTAATTTTAAACCAAAAAGATGAATTTCAACCCAAGAATATTAATTTTTCACCAAGAAAGACGAATTTGCAACCAAAGAGTTGAATTTTCACGATAGTAAAAATCGGTTTGGGTGTGGAACCGATATTTGAGCAAGAAAAGCCTTTTTAAGAACAGTTTCAATTATATTAAAAAATCTATGCATGTGTAAATACTAATTTACTTCAATAACTTATTTACAGAAAAAATCTGGACTAATTTTGAGTCGCATTTTTAATGTGAAAAAAGCTTAAATTGAGTTGTTAAACAAAAAATTACATGAAGTTGCCCCGCAATGACTGTAGTAAAACCTGAAATAAAGAAGATATTACGTTTACTATTTTATATTATTATTATTATTATTATATATTATATTATATGATATTATTGTTGAATTTTATATATATATATATATATATTTTATTGAAAATTCGTATCTTCAGTTTGAAAGATCTAAAAATCTGGTTCACACTACTTTTTGATAAGACACATATGCGCGAAAAAAGATATGTAACAAGGAAAATTATTCAATCATCTAAAAAATGTGTTCGTTTACATTTCGTAAAGTAATTTAAATGAACTGATGCTAAGGAATAAAATTCGTACTTTATTTTGCAATATATGAATAAGCAATCTCGGTCTGAGGTACAGAAATTAATAACAAAATCATTGAATATAATAGAGTTCGACATAACACGGAAAATTTCAAATTTTGGATACAGTCGAAGGAACTTTAACAAAAGTTGCGTGTCCAATTTGATAGAGCAAAAAATTCACGGTTCGCGAAAATTTCTCGCAGTCTTTGAAATAAAACAATTCGAGCATTAAAAAAGTATCAGATCTGGCAGGAGGAGACCTGGACCTGGCACGAAGAGAAGGCTCGCTAGGGAATTTTATTAATTACTAAAGATTCATAGGAAATTTAAAATGTTTTTTTTTTTATTTTCAAAAATTATTTTAATAGAACATTACAAAAGATATCCAAAATTATGTTCAAGAATCTGAATTATAATATAAAAATTTAAAATGATTTCAAAAAATTTAAACGAAATGTAGATTATGAAAATTTCGAAAAAAGTAGGGTTTTAAGAATTTTGAAAGGTTTCAGGAGAATATCCAAGTTATTTTAAGATTCCTGGCAAAATTTAAATGATTTTTTATTTTGATAAATTAATTTTAAGATGACACTCAACAAGATTTCAAAACATTTCAAAAGATTTCGAAAATTGCCAGAAAAGTTTCTGGAAGATTTTAAGGCAATTTTTTTATTTTGCAGAATTTTGAAAAAAAAGAAAATTTCTACTTATTTAAAAAGATATTGAGAATTTTTGAAAAATGTTCCAAAATAATTTAAAACCTGTAACGATTTCAAGAAATTCAAAACAAAATGTGATTGGTACTGCATTTTCAGCATTAGTTTTGTTCTGAATGTATTTTAGAAAATTTTAGTGCATTAATTTTTTTTTTTCGATTATTTGTACATTTTATGCAAAATCCTCAATTTTTTAGGATTTTGCCACATAATTTCAATATCAATACCAATTATATGCAAAGTAAACAGTTATTACTAAAATCAATTTTGTTTGCGAAATCACAGTTTGCCAAATAATTATAGCAGATATCTAAACTTTAAAGTTTATTAAATTTTAAAAAGTACTGAAACTTTGAGAATACATTATAAAGAAAAAAAGGGAAATCTCGTCAAGATTTTTTTAAGATAATAAACTCACCAAATTTTTATTTTTCCTCCTTTTGATACATTCTCAAGTTTCTGATTTTTTTTCAATTTAATAAACTTTGAACGCAAGGTGTCTTCTACAATTACTTATCAAACTTTGATTTCACAAACTATATTGATTGTACTGATAACTTTTAATCTAAAATCTTTTTAAATATTCTCTTGAAATTAATTTTTCATAATAAAAAATCATTTAAAATTGACCCAGAAATCTTAAGAAAAGTTTTTCTTTTCTTCAAATCTTTTAAAATTCTTAAAACGATTTGAAATATTTTGAAATTAATTTTTCAAAATAAAACGTCATTAAAAATGTTTCCAGAAATCTTAAAAAGAGTTTTTGATTTTTTTTAAACATCTCAAAATTCTTGAAAAGCTTCGACATTTTTTTTCAAATTCTTCAAAAACTTACATTTTGTTTTGAATTTTTTGAAATCTTTTCAAATTCTGAATATCTTTTGAAATGATTCGAATTTATCCTATTTTTTTAATTTTGCTAAATTCTGAAAAATTACCTTATATTATTAAATTTTTGAAATCTTTCAAAATGATTTAAAATCTTTTTAAATATTCTCTTGAAATTAATTTTTCATAATAAAAAATCATTTAAAATTGACCCAGAAATCTTAAGAATAGATCAATGGACTCGGAATTAATTATACATACTCAAGGTCTTCATGAGCTACTTTTTCACAGAGTTTTGTTTTTGATATTTTTCACGGTTTTATATCTTTTTCATTTTCCAAAGAAAATTTTAATTATTTAGCAATTTTTGTGAAAATGATTTGCCTTGAAAAAGCATCGACTTGAATAAGTATGAAATTGAGTGAATTTTATGCACTGTAAAAAGTATTATTCCAGGTCTAATTTTATTCAATAAAATAAAACTCAGAAAGAAACAGTCACGAGTGGTACCACTGGTAGTAACTCATATTCATGTTTTACATTGCAAGTAATAGCATGAAATTATTCTATTGAAAAATGGGACACGCGAAAAATGATACCATAAGAAAAAAAACCTGCAGTTTTTAAAGTGTAAAGCAACGCTATTCGTACGATTCTTAACTCTATTAAAACAACATAAAAGCTAATTATATATATTCAGGGTCTTCATGCTGTCGAATTTTTAAATAAAAAAGATAAATTTTCGACTAACTAGATACATTTTTAATTAAAAAAAAAATGTTTAACCAAGAATGGAATAGTTAAATCTCTAGTTAAAAAAAAAATCATTTTACAAAAAAAAAACGAATTTTCATCAAAGTAGTTCAATTTTCAATGAAAGTGATGAATTTTAAACTAAAAACATTAATTTGTAACCAAAAAAAAACGAATTTTCAAAAAAGTACTTACATTTTTAGTTAGAAATTTTTTTTTTTTAATAAAATTTCCAATAAAATAGGTAAATTTACAATCGAAGAGATGATTTTTCCATTAAAATGATGAATCTTCAAAAAATGAATTTTCAATCAAAATCGTTAATTTTCTATAAAAAAAGACGAATTTTTAACCAAATACTTGAATTTCCAAATACAAAGGATAAATTTTCGACCAAATAGTTGAATTTCAAAATAAAAAGGATCAATTTTCAACCAGAAATGGAATACAATTTCTCTCAAAAACTACCCTTCCACGTAAATTTATGTAGCGGAACTTACATACACTTATAAAACGCATCAAAAATAATAATATTCATAAAACACAGTTGGCGGGAATTTGTTTCTTTTTTTCTGCTCTCCGACGACGTATGATACGTGTCCCAAAAAACTACCCCTAAGTCATCCATACCCACCCCTAGTGACCAAAAATTTTCTAAGAGTGTAAAAACAACCTTGAACTACGCAAAGATGATTCATAGCTCTAAATTAATTATTTACCACTTCAAAATTTACCATTTTCATCATTTCTCCCGAAACCTACCCTTCCACGTAAATTTATTTAGCGGAACTTACATATACTCAAAGAACGCGTCGAAGAAAATAATATTCATAAAACACTGTATGTGGGAATTTTTCGCTCCTTTTTTGCTCTCCGATGACATATAATACGTGTCCTAACGTTCCCGCCAACAGTGATTTATGAATATTATTGATCTGGCAAAATTCTTTCAAATCTTGTTGAAAATACTAGCGGATTCCTGAGGATATTTTTAGAAATAATAGAGTAATTAGAGGGATTCTAGTGAATATTGCTAAAAATTCTGGTGGGATCCCTGAAAATATTGCTGGAAATACTAGAGATACGAGAGGCATACTGAGGAATATTTTTTCAAATACTATCGTGATTCCCAAGAATATTTCTCGTAATACTAGTGACCTTTCTATAAATATTGCTAGAAATACTAGTAAAATTCTTTAAAATGTTTTTAGAAATACTGTGGGATTCTTAAGGAGATTGCTAGAAATACTAGAGTAATTAGAGGAATTCTATAGAATATTGCTGGAAATTCTAGTGGGATTTCTGAAAATAATGCTAGAAATACTAGAGTAACAAAAGGGATTCTGAGAAATATTTCCAGAAATACTAGCGGGATTCCTAGGAATATTCCTGGTAATACTAGTGGTCTTCATATATATATGGTTTTTGTCAAATGTCCACGTTTTGAGACCCCCTGAACCCAAAAAACAGGTTTTCATGAATGTGTATGTCAGTCTGTCCGTCTTTTTGTCTGTATGTCTGTCTGTGAGCGCGATAACTTTCGAAAGAATTGACCGATTGGCTTGGCCTTCGTTATACTCTTTCAGTCTCGTAAACGAAAGGTCAAGTTCGTTAGCCAGCCATTTTGCATAAAAATTCAAAAAGTGAGCGCATTTTGAAAATTCTTGAGACCATGTTTTTTCAAAATTAGAAAAAAAGAGTTTTTGGTTCCATCCCTAGAGGTAGGCCAGGAATTTGCAGATGGCAACATATACACTTCTATCTAATACAAAGCTGCTGAAGGCTGGTGACCTCAGAATAAAACATCAACCAATCGCGATTCTCTCGGTTTCCAGTCCTTATCGTCACCCCCCACCCCTCCACCGTCATTAATAGAAGTTTTGGTGGGACTGACATTACAAGTAGACCTTTTTCACAAATCCTTCCATTTCAAAAGTCAAAGAAAACAGTAAGAATTTCCTTTTTGTTGCTCCAACTGTTCCCGCGCTTTCTTTGCTCTCGGGGATACAGTCATCTTTCACTGCGAGGATTGGGCTTTTGCTTCAGGGTCATAGCCAGAAACCCATCACTAATCTCTAGTAATGACCTTCTCGAACATTCCTGTGTTGCTTCTGATTGATTCCAATTTATGCTGGGCGACTTCTACTCGATAATTCTTTTGGTACTCCGTTAGCAACAGTGGGACGA
This sequence comes from Andricus grossulariae, assembly GCA_011634705.1. Taxonomy (NCBI): domain Eukaryota; kingdom Metazoa; phylum Arthropoda; class Insecta; order Hymenoptera; family Cynipidae; genus Andricus; species Andricus grossulariae. Next base: position 266,264,039 of record JAABKJ010075445.1, read on the forward strand.
ATTTTACAACCATGCGGCTAATTCTGCATTTTGAAGTGTTTTGGCCATTGTGAACCTGTTGGAGATTTTATTTAGATTTCTCAACGTATTTATACATCTCATGAAATGTAAGAGATTTCAATGCAGTAAGCGACAGGTCTTTCTATACCGTCCGCGCTCATAGTACTTACGGGCGTGTGTTTCTTGAATGCATTTATTATATTCGAGTACATTTCTGGAGTACATAAAAAGCTCAAAATTCTGACATAAAGAAAATATTAAAATTCCGTTGTGGAGGTGCTATTGAAACACACCTCATTTGACCACCATCTATTGGCCAATTTTCAAGATATGCAAAAAATTCTTACAGCCCATATGAGCGCATTTGAAAACCCACATGGAAGTACCTTCATTGGTGCTGATCTGAACATTTTCGTTTCGTTGGTCATCATTTTGCAAAATTTTATGACCTCTATATCTTTGGAAATTTTTGCGAAATTCAGAAAATTTTATGGAGCATATAAGCGCATTGGAAACCCCATATGGAAATCCCTTCATCAATGCTGATTACAAACTATCCTTTTTTTTGCTCATCACTTTGCAAAATTCGATGACCTCCATACCTTGGGTAATTCTTAAGATATGCAGAAAATTTTACTGGCGCATATGAGCTCATTTGAAACCCTACACGAAAGTCCTTTCATCACTGCTGATTGCCCGTATATAAATTACCCTTTTCGATGAAAATTGACATTTCCGGGTTGAAAATTCAACTGCTTTGTAGAAAATTCATATTTCCGACTCAAAAATTAAACAGTTTGACCGAAAGTTTAACTATTTTCTTGAAAATTGATGTATTTTGTTGAAAATTCGTCTTTCTTGGTTCAATCTGACTGTGTTTTACATTAAATAAAATTTTTTTTTTAAATATCAACTATTACATTTTTCGTTGAAAATTCATCTTTTTAGATTGAAAATTCAACTCCTCGGTTGAAAGTTGAACTATTTTCTTAAAAGACTATTTTTTTATTCAAAGATTCATAATTTTAGTTGAAAATTCTTTTTTTTTGTTACAAATTTTTTTTACACTCAAAATTTAATTATTTTGTTGAAAATTCAACTGTTTTGTATAAAACTCATATTTTCGGGTCGAAAATTAAACAATTTGGTATAAAATTCAACTATTTGGTACAAAATTAAACTGCCTACACGATACTACAGACAGACGGACGGACAGACAGGCAGACACCTTCGTAAAAATTGTTTTTTTCTGACTCAGGGATTCTTAAATCGTGAAGATTTGATGAAAACGGACTAAGTAAAATTTTACATAAAACCAACACCTTCTCGTTAGGATGAGAATGTAAAAAAGAAAAAAATCAAACAGCCCACAATGATGAATTGTCAAACTAAAAAGATGACTTTTCTACCATAAAAGATGAATTTTCAATCTAATAGGACGAATTTCCAACAAAACAGTTGAATCTTGAATTTTTTACCAAAAATGATGACCTCAACAAAATAGTGGAATTTTGAACATAATAATTAATCTTTCAACAAAATAGTTCAATTTTTTATCAAATAGATGCATTTTTATCTTATAAAAATTAACTTTCAACCAAGAAGATTAATTTTCTAATCAAATAGACGAAGTTTTAACAAAATACTTCAATTTTTAATAAAATACATGTTATAAACAATAATAAATTATTTAAACGATTATGTTCCTTAACTTGAATTAATTGTTACCTCACTGAGTGAAAAGTGGACAAAAAGTTAAATATTTCAGCAAAAAGCGCAACTTTCTAGCATTATTCAAAGAGAATATTAAAGTAAATAATAATAAATTGTTTAAATAATGATTTATTCTAATTGATTATTGCCTCGCTTTAACTGAAAAGTTGAAAGTAAGTTGAAAAATTCGAAAAAACTATGTCTTTCTAACATTATTCTAAATAAAATTAATTTAAATTAAAAATTAATTCATTAAATTAATAAAAAATAAAAAAATTAATCTTCTTGGGTTCAACAGATTTCAACTAATTTGCTGAGAATTCATCTTTTTTTTTTTTTTTAATTCCATTACTTGGTTGAAAATGGAACTACTTTGTTCAAAATTGTTTTTTTTTCGAAACTTGAACTATTTTGTGAAAGTTCTTTTTTTTTTGTTGAAAATTTTTTACCCAAAAATATGAATTTTGAGCAAAATATATGAATTTCCAACAAAAAAGAAATTCAACCAATCAGTTGAATTTTCGACTGAAGTAATTGAATTTTCAAACGAAAAAGACAACTTTTTAACAAAAAAGTAGAATTTTTACCAAAAAAATTAATTTTGAGCAAAATATATGAATTTTCAACAAAAAATAAATTGCACCAAATAGTTGAATTTTCTACTAAAGTAATTAAATTTGTAAACCAAAAAAACAAATTTTCAAGAAAAAAGTAGAATTTTTACACAAAAGAATGAATTTTGAGCAAAATATATGAATTGAAAAAGAAATTCAACCAACTAGTTGGATTTTATATGACATTAATTGAATTTCTAAACCAGTAAGATAAATCAAACAGAAAAAAACAGTAGAATTTTTACCCAAAAATATGAATTTTGAGCAAAATATATGAATTTCCAACAAAAAAGAAATTCAACCAATCAGTTGAATTTTTTGTCGAATTTTTTAATGTTATTGTTGTTATTGAAGCCGATAGTGCTTTTTACATTTTTGGGAAAAAAATTTATCTTTAGAAAATTATTTCGCAGAAAATTTACTATCGAAATTTTGAATGTCATTGTTGTTATTGAAGGTGATAGTGCTTTTTACATTTTTGGGAAAAAATGTTTCCTTCCGAAAATTTTTCCTCAGAAAATTTACAATAGAAAATTTTGAATGTTATTGTTTTTATGGAAGCCGATAGTGCTCTTGACATTTTTGGGAAAAATATTTTTCTTTAGAAAATGTTTCCTCAGAAAAATTACTGTCTACTTTTTTAAGGTTATTGTTGATATTGAAGCCGATAGTGCATTTGAAATTTTTTGGAAAAAAATATGTCTTCAGAAAATTTTTCCTCGGAAAATTTGCATTTGAATTTTTTAATGTTATTATTGTGATTGAAGCCGATAGTGCTTTTGACATTTTTGGGAAAAAATTGAATTTTGAAAATTAAAAAAAAAGTTTTTTCAAACTTGTGAAAGGTTCCAAGAGAATAAAAAAAATATTCTTAAAATTCCTGGGAAGATTTGAATATTTTTCTGTTTGGTAAATTAATTTTAACAGAACATTTAAAAAGATTTTATAAGATTCCGAAAACTGACGAACAATAATCTGGAATATTTTTTGGGTTAATTTTTTTTATCTTGCAGCATATAAAATGATTTTCTACAATTTCCAAAAATAATTATGAAAATATTAAATCAAAATTTCCCAATTTTGCAAGATTACAACATTGTAGAAAAAATTCGTGTTAGTTATGGAAATTTTGCAAAGATTTCATAAAATTTTAAACAAAATCGAATTTAAAAGATTTCGAAAAAAAAGTTTCTAAAGATAGACAGGACATTTAAAATGTTTTTTTTTTTTTATTTTCTACGAAAAGATATCCAAAATTATGATCAAGAATCTAAAAGATTGTTCAGGAAATACTAGGCTATAATGCATGTGTATACCAATTTTGACAGAGTTTCAATCGTATTTGCCTAAGTGAAGACGATTTATGTTTTAAAAAATAATTGAATTTGGAAAAAAATTTTCCCCACTTTTTCAATTTTATTATTAAAGATATACATCGGAAAAAAATACTTTAAATATAAAAAAGTTCCATTTTAATATTCATTACAAGTCCATATTTTTTTAATTTATTTTTTTTTAACTTTAATATTTGGATTTAAAATAGGAGAAAATCCTCTTTACTCAAATGTAATGAAGGCATCATTAATCTTATCTTACCAAGCCTTCTAGTTGTTTAGGCAAAAGGATTTTGTGCAGATGGAAAAAAGTAATTTATAAAAACTATAATTACACCGGCCCACAAAAAAAAATGGTCTGCCCGGTCGACTACACCGACATATCTATATGTTCTTGGGGTCGCTGAACTTGAATCTGCGGTCCAAATACCCAAGTTAGCTCCCTGGCGGACCTGCCGAACGCAAGCATTACGCTACAGTGTAATGCTAAAGTAATGATAAAGAAATATGGCATTATAATTAATAAAATTAAGAAAATAAATATGTAAACTGTTGCAATTATAATAATACGTTAAAATTTACGTTAAATGGCCATGTCGTAATTGCAACAAGTTGCTTTTTCAGCATTAAAAAATGAACAAATAAAGTGACTGTCATTGCAGTCTGCTAACGGCGGCTTCAAAAGGGTAGCCACTATGCAGGGGCCCGACTTCAATGACAGCCACTTAATTTTTTATTTTTAACGCTGAAAAAGCAACTTGTTGCAATTACGGCATGGACATTTAACGTGAACTTTAACGTTTCATTATAATTGAAACATTTTATATATTTATTTTGCTTCTTTTAATAACTATAATGCCATATTACTTTAGCATTACTTTAGCATTACGCTGTAGCGTAATGCTTGCATTTGGCCGGTTCGCCAGAGAAAATCATTATTTTGATTTCAAACTAGATAATATCAAAACTTTAGCTCGAGAAAGCAATACTGATGAAAGTAAAATTATTGAGTCCATGTTCATTAATAAATATATATAAATTCTGCATTAATTTAAAAAAAGAAATATTGAATATTAACCAAATTTACCAAAGCATCATATAAATAAAAAAAGAAAACTTTTTTTTTTATTTTGGCGCACTTTTCATTTGGGATCCTAATTTAATTTAAAGCCTCTTAATTACTGAATGAAAACTAGCTTGACCTTAATACATTGATAGTATATGATGGTCCGTACGAAACACAACACTTCACTTAGTCTAAAATGTAGTTATTACTTAATATTGAAGCATCTTTAAATTTTTGAGGTTTCAATTTCAATCTTGACGAAACATGTGATATTAAAAAAATGAATAAAATAAAACAGATCAAGTTTTACTTAAATGAAGACTAAGTTTTTAATACTGAAACCGTAATGTGTTGAATTTCGAACCGAAAATATCATTTTTTCACAAAATACTTCAATTGTCAACCTATAAATATGAATTTTTATCAAAAAAGTTAATTTTGAAACATATAGTTGAAGTTTCTACTAAATTATTCAATTTTTAACCAGAATGCTGATTTTTAAGCACTATTTTCACACACTATTTTTTCTTTCAATTTGCAAAAAAGAAACATTTTCAACCAAGAGGATTTTTTTTCTACAAGAAAAGAAGAATTTTTAAGAATATAGTTGAATCCTCAACCAAACCAGATTAATTTCCAACCAAAGAGTTGAGATATTAAACAAAAAAGATTAAATTTCTACCCCGAGATGAATTTTTCATCAAAAGGAGTAATTTTCAACAATAGAATTGAATTTTCAACCATATAATTTTTTTTCCTTCCTAAAAGGCAAATTTTTTTTAACTGAATTGTTGAATTTTCACCGAAAAATACCATTTTTCTACAAAATACTCAAACGATCTGAAGATGACTTGTGCGATTATTTCAAATATTTATATTTTTTGTCAGTTTTGCCGGGAAGTGCTTGAAATTTTTCAGGTAGTTGTCGGGATTTGTTTAATATTTTTTTGGGTTTGGAGATATAACTTGTGGTTTTCTTAAGTTGACTTGTGTGATTATTTCAAATTTCTAAACATTTTTAGGTTTTTGTGTGGACGCACTTGAGATTTGTTCAGGTAAAAGTGGTAGGGGGGCTCATAGGGGGTTGTTGAAATCTATTATGAGACCAGAAATATAACTTGGAGTATTTTGAAGTTGACTTGTATGATTATTCTACATTAACATTTTTTAAACGTTCTTAGCCTGAAGACACTCAGGATTTGTTTAGGTAAAAGTGTTAGGGGTAGTTTTTGGGGGTTTTTGAATATTATTATGTGGTTGAGAATATAACTTGTAGATTTCTGAAGTTAACTTGTGTGATTGTTTCAAATTTCAAATCTTTTGCAGAAAATTAATCTCCTTGGTAGAAAATAATTCTTCTTGGTTAAAAATGAGCTATTTGGTAAAAAGTTGAACTTTTTTCTTTGAATTTAACTATTTTGTTGAAAATTTAATTATTTTGTTAAAAGTTTAATTATTTTGTTGAAAATTCAACTATTTTGTTCAAGTTATCTTTTTTGGTCGAAAAGTCAACTATTTCGCTGAAAATTTATCTTGATTGAAAATTCGTCTATTTGCGTAGAAAATTAATCGTCTCAGTAGAAAATAATTCTTCTTGGTTAGAAATGAGCTATTTGCTAAAGATTTAAACGATTTTGTTCAAAGTTTAATTATTTTGTTGACAATTCAACTATTTCGTTGAAAATTCATTTTTCCTGATTGAAAATTCGTCTATTTGGCGTAGAAAATTAATCTTCATGGTAGAAAATCATTCTTCTTGGTTAAAAGTGAGCTATTTGGTAGAAAATTTAACTATTCTGTTTTAAGTTGTAATTATTTAAATCTATTCAAAGTTCCGTGCAATTTTTTAAAATACGCTTAAATCTTTGAAATACTTTGAAATCCCTTCAAATTATTAAAATATATTAAAAATTTCTTGGAATATTTTTTAATTCCCTTGAATATTTCAAATCCTTTGAAATCCCTTGAAAATTTTAAATGGGCTTGAAAATTCCTCGGAATTTTGAAAAATACCCGAAAATCTTTGAAGTCCTTTAAAATCCCTTCAAATTATTGAAATCTTTTTAAAATCTCTTGGAATATTTGAAAATACACTAAAATACTTCAAAACCTTTGAAATCTTTTGAAATAAATTAAAACTTGTTGAAACTCTTGAAAATTCTTTGGAATTTCTTTAAATGCCCTAAAATCTCTAAAATTCTTTGGAATCCCTTCTTATTATTTAAATCTATTCAAAGTTCCGTGCAATTTTTTAAAATACGCTTAAATCTTAGAAATACTTTGAAATCCCTTCAAATTTTCTACCAAGAAAGACGAATTTTCAAGAAAATATATGACTTTTTAACCAAAAAGTTGAATTCTCAACAAAAAACATACATTTTTAACCAAAAATTATTCGTTTTTTAACTGAAAATTTCAGTATTTGTTTGAAAATGAACTGTTTTGTTGAAATTTCATATTTTCGGGTTAAAAATTCGACTTTTTTGTAAAAAATTAGTTTTTTTTGCACTGAAACTTAATTTTTCGAGTGAAAATTTAACTATTTCATTTTTGGTGAAAAATTTATTTTTAAATTTAGAAACTCAAATATTTGGTCGAAAATGTATGTAGTTTGTTGAAAATTTTTTTTTTTTTTTGGTAGACAATTAAATTTCTTTGTTAAAAATTCAACTATTTGTTTAAAAATTTATATATTTCGTTCATTACATTTCTACCAAGAAAGACGAATTTTCAAGAAAATATATGACTTTTTAACCAAAAAGTTGAATTCTCAACAAAAAACATAATTATATTTGCCGAATTTTTATAGGTATTGGTTTCGTCATACATTTGAAAATTCAAAATTTAAGTCTCATTTCTGTTATGAATTACAAATTCGAAATTTAAAGAGAATCCCACTTTATTCCAAATTTATATTTACGGAATTTCTATAACTATTGTTTTTGTTATAAATTTCAAATAAAAAAATTACGAATTTTTCGATTTTATGCAAAAATTATATTTACAGAATTTTTATTAGTATTGGTTTTGTCATAAATTTGAAATTAAATTTTTTTTTAAATCTCACTTTATTTCAAAATTATATTTACAGAATTTTTATAAAGTATTGTTTTTGTTATGAATTTCTGAATATTCCGACTTGATTCAGAATTAATATTTACAGGATTTTCATACATATTGGTTTTGTTTAAAAATTTCAAATGAAAAATGTAAGTATCGTGTTTGTTATAAATTTCAAAATCAAAATTACAAAAAATTCCTACATCATTCCAGATATAAATATATATATACATAATAATAGTATAATATGATAATAAATTTTTTAACTAGATTTAGTAGAATGAAAAAAATAAAAGATTTTAGACTATTTTGATAAAATATCCACAAAAACCAATTTTTTCCAATTTTTGATATTAAAACTACCCAAAAAGTTATTCCAAAATTTTTAAGTTTATCAGATTTTACACTATTTACTAAACACACGCTTTGATTGAACAGAAAGTAAAAATATCGAAAACCTTCAGTAAAAAATTTCAATCTTCTAAATTATTTAAAAAAATATAAAATTAAGTAATTTTAACAAATATTTGAGAAAATTTTATAATCTTTTTTAATATTATCTTTCAATAACATTAATATAATAATATAATAAATACGATATATTATTCTATTATATTAATATAATTAATATAATATAATAAATAAATTATAGGATTATTATTATATTATATATATACCAATTTTTATATGACTATATATCCTTAGTATCTCATATTTAATCAAATCTATGCAATTTAAAATTTAAAATAAGATGATAAATAATTTACTGATATTTTCTTCATGAAAAACAAGTTGCAAAATTGTCAATCTAAAAAAATGAAAAAGATCAAAGAAGCAAAAAGTTCAATTTCCGAGCTATTAAGTTTAGAGGCTTCGGTGAGACTTTCAACAAAATAGATGAATTTTTAACTGAATAGTTCAATTTTAACTCAAAATATTTGAACCAAGAGAATTAATTGTCTACAAGAAAAAGAAAATTTTCTACCAAAACTGGAAAAGTTAAATTTTCAGTTGAAGAGTTAATTTTCCACACAAAAACGAATTTTTAACGAAATAGTTACATTTTGAACAAAAAGTTGAATCTTGAACAAAAAAAATTAATTTTTAACAAAGTAGTTCAAATTTTAACCACGTGGTCGAATTTACAACCAATATTCCTTATAGTATATTATTAATAATAATATATTCATTAGACAATAACAGAAAATATATAACGCCTTTTTCACACTGGATGGAGTTATGAATTGAAAATCATTTTTAATAATTTTTGTCTGAAAAAAAGATCTTCTCCTCTCACTCTGCTGGGATTCGAAACCAGAAGTTCTGTGGTTCGAATCCCAGCGGAGTGAAAGGAGAAAATCTTTTTTTCAGCAAAAAAATTAATTTGAAATGATTTTTATGTTTTTTTTCTTGACTAGGGATAAATAATTTTGCTGATGCTTACGATGAATGAAAAGGGTGTGAAAATCCTGTTGCAAAAATTATTTTCCATAAATCGCCATCCAGTAGAACTACACTTTGCCGAAGTTTCAGTTGGATGAGAGAACTTTGGTTGCTCAAGTGAGGTCACTTTCGAAATAATGTCACATGAATTAAAAAAAATATATATTTTCAAAACAAATAGAGCAATCTCTCACAAAATAGTTGAATGCTCAACCAAAAAAGACTAATTTTCGAGAACATATTGTTGTATCAACATTCCGTGGTGATGTTTTTGCAATATTGGAGTATAGTGGGTTTCTTCGTGGAATGTATAGGTGGGATGGAAAAAATCCATTGTAATCCGTAGTGGATCGAAAATTAAATTGAAATGTTCAAATGGCAATGTATTATAGTTATCAAGGCTTTTTTGCTTTTATCTTTTTATAGAGATTTGAATGCAATTCAAGAACAAACCAAAATTCTCAGAGAAAATTCTGGTTCGTCTATCGTTTGGTAAACAACTTTCCTGCTCTCATTATCTTTGGATTAAATGCGCAGGGGTGTTTGCAAGCAAAAACTGATTGATAAGTGATATTACTAGTTATACAAAGATTATAATGTAATATGAGATTTTAATATAATTACCGCTTGTTCGTAATAAAATAAGAATAAAATAAATATGAAAAATAATGAATAAAATAAAATTGCTTGCTCTCCTAGACAGGGTGTCTTTCAAGTCGACCAAACAGTTCAAGTTTCTAACATAAAAGAATTTTTACCAAAATATATGATTTTTTGACCAAAAGCCATCATTTTTAACCACAAACGACGAATTTTTTACCAAAACAAAGAATTTTTCACCACAAACATAATTTTTTTAACAAAAACGACGAATTTTTAACAAAATTCTTGAATTTTCGAACAGAAAAGAATTTTTTACCAAAAAAGATAAATTTTCAACCAAAAACATTAATTTTTCACCAAAAAAGACGAATTTTCTACCAAAAACATTAGTTTCCTTCTAAAATTGAGCATGTTTCCCCCCAAAACATTAATTTTATACCGTAAAAGACGAATTTTTCACCAAATCAACGAATTTTTCACCAAAAACGACGAATTTTTAAGAAGATTCTTTAATTTTTTACAAAACAGTGGATTTTTCAGACAAAAAAGTATTTTTACCAAAAAGGATGAATTTTCAACCAAGAAACTTAATTTCCTATCATACTCGAGATGAATAAGATTCGATGCATTTTGATCATCCCTGATATTAAAGTCAAGTGTGTTTCAGCAGCCTTCTCCGCTGCTTTGTACAAAAACGCTCCTTCGCCCACTTCTTCGTGTTTCCTGACCATTTTGAGAAGAAGGTCTAGTCCACTTGCGACTATATGTGCTGTACCCAGAATAATCCTGTTTTGAAGACATTCAAGATTTAGTATTCCGCAACCACCTTGACGGCGAGAGATGTAAAGTCGCGGAACAGAAGATTTGAGGTGCATGCTTTTGTTCATGTGCACAACTTTTCGGCACCCGATGTCGAGGGATCTGAGCTCGTTCTTTGTACACAGAACCACTCCAAATGAATAGAGTACTATCGACACGGCAAGGATATCCGTCGCAGATACTTTGTTCCGCGCCGACAAATCGAAAGACCAAATCCGTCGAATGAGGCATTTGTATCTGCATTGGAGAGTATCCTTCATAGATTTCACGTCGTGCACATAATACGCCATACGTTTTCTCTTTGTTTAAATAAAGACGAGAATAAAATTGCCTTGAAGCAAAAAGTGATACGACGACATAAACAAAAGGAAAGCGTGTGATATATTATGCGCACAATCCCATAGAGGAAGCATTAGTGATTTTTTAAGTAATAGACAAACTAAACTTTCATTTTGATCAATTTAAAAATAGAAATTTAAAAAAAATACAAAATAACAGTTTCCTCATAGAGGAAGCATTAGTGATTTTGTAAGTTATAGACAAACTAAACTTTTCCTTTTGATCAATTTAAAAATAAAAATCTAAAAAATAAATGAAATAACAGTTTCCTTATAGGGATCGTGGACATATTACGCCATACGCTTTTTTTGTTTGTTCAAATAAAGGCGAGAATAAAATTGCCTTGAAGCCAAAAGGGATACGACGACATAAACGAAAGAAAGGCGTGTGACATATTATGTGCACAATGCCATAGATATGAATTTTTAGCCAAAAATATTGAATATCTATAAAAAAAATTTCGACCAAAAATTTAGTTGAAAAAAAATTATTTTCAATCAAAAAACCCATTTTCAACAAAAGAAAGACTGACCTAATAGTTGAATTTTGAACTAAAAAGGTTGAATTAGTTACCAAAAACATTAATTTTCTACCACGAAGGACCTAGTTTCAACAAAATATAGACATTTTTAAACAAATAGTTGAATCTTAAACGGAAGAAGGTTGATGTTCGAAACAACATAATATAGTTAAAAATTCAGCTAAAAAGTTAATTTTCCTTAAAAAAAAAACTGATTTTGAACCAAAAAGATTAATTTTATACGAAAAAAGGTTAATTTTTTATAAAATAAATGAATTTTCAACCAAATAGTTGAATTTTCAACTGAAGGAGACAAATTTTCAACCAAATATGAAACAGTTCAATTATCAGATAAAGAAGATGATTAACAACAAATGTTGACAACCCCTTTTCCGACAAAAAATCTGAAAATTCATTTTGTCATTTTTTTCAAAAAATATTAATGTTATAAAAAAAGTATAGATATAAAAAATTGGTGTGTTTGACGAGATCTACAACTTTTGTGAATTATTGGATAATAATTAAAGCAATTATAGCACTTAAATAAATTAATTATGAATTTTTCCTATTGGTTCAAAAATGATGACGAATTTGTGATACTTACAGCTTCTAATAGTGAACAATAATAAAAAACTACGAAATGTTAACATAAATTTTTTGTTTAATAACAATTTTTTGAAAATGTACAAAAAGATTTTTTTTTTACTGAATCATATGCACACCTTTAAGAAAAAGTTGGATATGTCGTACTTAAAATTTATTCAGCTTGAAACAAATAAAAATTTTATCATTTTGCTTTTTCGAAAATAGTTTTTATCCTGATTTAGGATTTTTGGGATTTCATATTTTTTTTTGCGATTTTGGAACTTTACGGTATACTAAGGTGAAAATAAGGCCGTCCTGGTATGCGAAAATGAAATGCCCTCTTCCTGAATTAAGTCCTACTGATCTCAGAAAAGCAAAAGTTTGCTCCTTCAAAAAGAACTGTTCTTCTACATTTTTGTGAAAGTTTCTGTGGAGTCTCTTGTCGAGTAGCTGTTGACGAAAGTTTTTACCTCTGTTTCATTTAAATTGGCTTTTAGAAGCAAAGCATCTAGATGAAGTAATACACTTTCCTCACTTCTGATGTTAAAAGCAGGTCAGTGTTCATGGCTACCTGCTTCGCGGCCTTGTGAAGGAATGCTCCTTTATCAATCATCTCATGTTTACTCTCATGTTTTAAACGATGTAAGATGTGCTTAGAACATTTCTGTTATGAAAACATTGGACGAATTGATATGTAAGCTCTTATGCACGTGCATGCCTAATGTGTTGCGATATTGAGCGTCGTAAGCTCGTCCACTGAACCACCCCAGACGAAAATGTTTTTTGCATGTTTGAATATTTCTTCATTGAAATTAATGTCTTACATTTGGAAATAAAATCATCGGTAATAATATTTATATTCTTAAAGTCTGTTATTGAATCTGTTATTAACAATTTTTTATTATCATTTTTATTCTTAACCCTCTGTTAGACGCAACCCTAAAGCTTCCTAGTTTATACGCAATGTGCCTAGCAGGTCAGCTGCATTCACTCGAGAATCGCAGAATCAGCAATTTTATTTCAACTCGTCTAAGCCTTGATGTACGGGGGTTTTTGGGGTCGCTCATTATGATTATCACGTTAGAATTACGAAACTTAAAATGGTAAATCCAATATGGCAATTAATGAAAGGCAGTATCACCGAATTTGCAGTTTTTTTAATTGCACAGAATATAGGAGTTTTTCACGTTAAAAAATGGTGGATCAAATATGGAGACCATTATAGTCTAAATTCGTGTTTTGTTCGTTGTTCATACACACGTACTATACTAGCCGAGAAAATAAGAGTTCTACGGCTAGTATTCAAAAAAATTTCAGTCTTTGTAGTAATTTCGTTTATTATATTAAATGTTAAAGATTGCTAGTGTTAATAACAACTGAGATATTAGTCTAGAATATGAGAGTTCGAAGGCTGATATCTCATCACAACTTCATGATTGATTTGCTATTATTATCCTCGTATTTTGCTTATTCATTCCATATTCAACTCGGATGGAAGGGTGAATCAACCACCCCCCATACAACAATAACAACAATTGTCAGATCCTGTGAGGTTGGCTGCATTGAACGTCTGCTGTCACCAGGGACTACTAAAAGGCGATTTTCCTGGAGCATGCGTAGTGGATAGGATTCCCACACGTGCAAAAGCGCTCGGAAAAACAGGAGCCAGCCAGCGCATGCTGACTCTCACTTAGCAGCAGTGCTCCCAACGCGGGCACCTTGCACTACTGCGCATGCGATACATAAGATACAACATCGCTCGTCACTGTTCCTTGGAGTCAGACCTTTAGCCGCAGATGGCCTTACGCTGTAGACGAGACAGTTGGAGATGAAGGTTTCACCTTTGGATACTTTTTTAGAGCTACTAATCTTTGTAGAATGTTATAAGGAGCAGTGTTGACGGACGAGATGAAGTGATCTCAGAAGAACAGCCTTTTGCATCCAGGTCGCGATTGGATGAGCCTGATGCTGGCAAGCCGGACTCTTATTGGGTTGGCTGAGAATTGAAGCTTTCATACCTCCAAGAGAGCTGATTATGAGAACTACAAGATGAACTTTGTAGCCTTGGTACAGCCCGCTCAGCTCGAAAAGAAGTGCTTGATATTTCTCCCGCTTTTATTTCTTCTTTGCCATGATATTACCATCGGTTGGTGCTGAGAATTCAATCACGTAACTGATCTTGGTCTTCAGATCTTGTGGGACGATATCAGGCTTCGTAGCACTGATATGTTGAGTTTGTGAAATCTTTCTGGAAGCTTTGGAAATCTTTGTGAAATATTTGGAAATATTTGATAATATTTGTGAAATTATTAAAATCTTTGTGAAATCTCTGGGAAATCATCGAAATATTTATGAAATTTTTTAGAAAGCTTTGGAAATGTGTACGAAATATTTAATATATCTGGTAATATTTGCAAAATCTTTGAAATCTTTTGAAATAATTAAAGTCTTCCTGAAATTTTTGGGAAATCATTGAAATATTTGTGGCATCTTTGTGAAATATTTCTGAAAGCTTTTGAAATTTTTACGAAATATTTAAGATGTTTGGTAATATTTGTAAAATTATTGAAATCTTTGTGAAATCTTCTGAAAGTCTTTGAAATATTTAAAATCTTTGTGAAATCTTTGAGAAATACTTGAAATCTTTGTGAAATCTTTCTGGAAGCTTTGGAAATCTTTGTGAAATATTTGGAAATATTTGATAATATTTGTGAAATTATTTTATTATTTGATAATTTTAGCATTCGGGAATTTTATTATTTGGGAATTTTGTTATTCGGGAATTTTATTTTTAGAAAATTTTCCAAATCAGGAATTTTTGTATTCGGCAATTTTATTATTTAGGAATTTTTTAATTCAAGAATTTTATTATTTGGGAATTTTGTAATTTGAGAATTTTATTATTCGGGAATTTTATTATTTTGGAATTTTTTTATTCAGAAATGTTATTATTCAGGAATTTTATCATTCGGGAATTTTGTAATTTGGGAATATTGTAATTTGGGAATTTTATCATTCGGAAATCTTCCAATTCGGGAGTTTTATTATTCGGGAATTTTGTTATTCGGGAATTTTATTCATTGGGAATTTTGTTATTAGGAAATGTAATTTTTTGAGAATTTTCCAATTCGGGAATTTTGATATTCGGGAATTTTATCATTTGGAAATTTTGTTATTCGGGAATTTTCGAATTTGGGAAATTCATTATAATTGCTTAGATATTTTCCAGATATTTCTTCGACAATGTTGGAAATCTTTAAAAAAATTTAAACTCTTTCAATTTTCCCTTGAAATTAATATTTTTAAATAAAAAATCATATAGAATTTTCCAGGAATCTTTAAAAGAAAACTTTTTTATTGTGTTGAAAGCTTTCAAAACTCAAAAAGCTCCATTTTTCGAATGCTTCAAAAATCTACATTTTGTTTTAAATTTCTTGAAATTATTTCCTAAATATTTTTTATAATTCTGCAAAATACTAAAAATTGCCTGAAAATCATCCGGATTCAATTTTGGAAACCTTTTGAAATAATTTTAAATTTTATCTTAAAATTAATTTTTCATAGTTAAAAATTATTTTTTGAAAAATTAAAAAATTTTGTATTCTTGCAAAATTCAAAATTTTCGCTTTAAAATATTCTACATTCTTTTATAAAATCATTTTTTGAAAATTTTTTCAAACTTCTCAATATCTTTTCTTTTTTGTTGTAACTTAATACTTTTGGTGGAAAATTCAACTATTTTGATAGAAGATTTTTTTAGAAAACTCTTTTGAAAGAAAATTCAAATATTTCCTAAAAAATTATATTATTTATTTTATAATTCAACTAACTGATAAATACAATTTTTTGCTGTTAAAATGCCATATTTTCGAGTAGATGATTTAACCGTTTTATTACAGATAATCCATCTTTTTTACTTCGAAATTTAACAAATTTGTTCAAAACTTCATGCATTTTGATTAAACCTAGTCTTTTTTGGTAGAGCATTAATTTTCTTGGTGAATATTTTAAATTTTTGTTGAAAATGTAACTGTCTTCAATAAATTAGTGTTTTTGTTTCAAAAATTTAACTATTTCGTTACAAGCTCAACTATTTTATTGAAAATTTATCATTCGCACTTGAAAGTTTAAAAAGTTGGTTTTGCCCGCAACTGTTTGGTTAAAAATAAATTTTTTTGTGGAGAGTATACTGAGTTATGTGATCAAAAAAAAGAGGAGGAAAATAAATGCTTTGAGGAAGAAGCGGAGAAGGCTAGATCGGAAGAAGAGGTTTGGAAGATAGTGAATAGAGAGAGAGGGAGGAGGAAAAAAGTAAATCAGGATATTGAGATGATAGAATGAAAAAAATATTTAATGGAATTGCTAGGAGGGGTGGAGAGGGAAGTTAGGAAAGAAGGGAAAGATGGCAGAGAAACAGATAAGGAGGAGGACATTATAAGAGAGGAAATAGTCGAGGTATTAGGGATGATGAAAGGTGGAAAGGCTCCTGGAATATATGAGATTCCAAATGAAGTCGGGAAATATGGGGTGAAAGAATTATAGGAATGGGCATGGATAATGTGCAATAGTATGTGGAGAGGAGAGGTGTGGCCAGAGTTATGGAAAGAATGAGTAGCGGTAGCAATAGTGAAGAAAGGCAAAGGGGAGGAGGTTAAGGATTACAGAGGAGCTGAAGATTCAACTACTCCATTTTTGGTTGAAAATTTATCTTCTTTAGTTAAGAATTCATATTTACGGCTTGAAATCTGAACTATTTTGGTATAAAATTCAACTATTTGGTTAAAAATTAATTTTTTTGATTGAAGAATCATTTTAGTTCAATATTGAATTATTTAGTTAAAAATTCGTTTCTTTTTTTACTGCAAATTAATTTTTTCACTGAAGATTTAACTATTCCATTTTTGGTTGAAGATTCATAATTTTAGTTAAAAATTGAATTATTTAGTTTAAAATTCGTTTCTTTTTTGACTGAAAATTAATTTTTTCACTGAAGATTTAACTATTCA
The DNA here is from genome assembly GCA_011634705.1 of Andricus grossulariae. Taxonomy (NCBI): domain Eukaryota; kingdom Metazoa; phylum Arthropoda; class Insecta; order Hymenoptera; family Cynipidae; genus Andricus; species Andricus grossulariae. Next base: position 266,281,141 of record JAABKJ010075445.1, read on the forward strand.
TTTTTTGGTTCAAGATTCAACATTTTAGTCGAAAATTGAATTATTTAGTTTAAAATTCGTTTCTTTTATGACTGAAAATTAATTTTTTTCACTGAAGATTCAACTACTCCATTTTTGGTTGAAAATTTATCTTCTTTAGTTAAGAATTCAATCTTTGCGTGATCTTTGTAATCTTTCTTAAATCATTGACATCAATCTTTGGATTCTTTGTGAAATTTGTTTACATTTTTTAAATCTTTTGTAATTTTTGAAATCTTTTGTAACTTTTGAAATCTTTTGTGTAATCTTTGTTAAATCATTAAAATCTTCATGAAATTCTTTCAAGTTTTGAAATATTTTGTAATTTTTAAAAAGTTTTGTGAATCCTTTGTAAATTTTTTTTCAAGTTTTTGAATTCTTTTGTATTTTTTTTAAATCTTTGAAATCTTTTATAATTTTTGGAAAGTTTTGTAAAATCTTTCAAATCTTCGTAAAATATTTTTCTTGTTTCTTTGAAGTTTTTGAAATCTTTTGTAATTTTTTTAAATCTTTGTGAAATAGCTAAAATCTTCGTGTAATATTTGTAAGCTTTGTTGAGTCATTGAAATCTTTGATTTCCTTGTGAAATTTGTTTAAGTTTTCGAAATCTTTTGTAATAAAATACTACATTTCAACCATGAAGATTAATTTTCTAACAAGAAAACGACTTTTCAACAAAATATATTAATTTTTAAGCAAAAATGGATTAGTTATAATTTTCAACCAAGAAAATTAATTTTCTGCCGAAAAAGGCAACTTTTCAATAAAATACATGAATTTTCAACGAAAAATGCAATAGTTAATTTTTAAGGTTGAGAAAAGTAATTTTCATGGAAGAAACTATTTTTCATGGAAGAAACTAATTTTGAACAGAATAGTTTAATTTCCATCCAAAGAAATACATTTTCAACCAAATAGACTAATTTTCAACCAAGAAGATTAATTATCTACCAAAAAGATAAATTTTCAACAAATTAGTTAAATTTTTAACGAAAAAGTATGATTTTTCATCAAAATGTATTATGTTAAAAATTCATTTTTTTTTTGTAGAAAATTAATCTTCTTAGTTGAAAATTAATCTTTTTGGTTGAAAATTCACTTCTTTGATTTTGTTGAAAATTCGTTTTTTTTTTTTTTTTTTTTTTTACAAATTAATTTTTTTTAACTGATAATTTAAGCAATATAGTTGAATGTATTGTCTTCCGCGGTTGAAAATTCAACTATTCCAGTTGAAGATTCATCATTTTTTAGTTTAAAAATCATCACTTTGGTTTAAGATTAAACTATTTTGACGAAGATTCGTTTTTTTGTTGCTGTAAAATTAATTTTTTAAACTGGATATTTAAGTATTCCATTTTTGGTTCAAAATTAATTTTTTCATTTAAAAATTTACCTAGTTAGTTGAAAATTTATATTTTTCATTTAAAAATTCAAGCTTTTGGTTGAAAATTCGTCTTTTTTGGTAGAAAATTAATGATTTTGGTGGAAAATTCAATTACTTGATTGAAAATCAAACTTCTTTGTTAAAAATTCATTTCATTTTTGAAGATTTATTTTTTTTTAATTAAATTTTTCAACCAAAAATGTATGTACATATTATATTTATATATTATTTTATATATTATATTGTATATTAATTATTATAAAATATTCCATTTTTTGTGGAAATTCTATCTTTTTTGGTAGAAGTTTAATGTTCCTGGTAAAAAAGTGATTTTTTTTTGTTAAAAATTATTTTTTTTATCCTGAAATCTTAACTACAATCTATTTTTGGTCAAAAAGCGTCTTTTTTGGTTGAAAAAAAAATTATTTTGTTGAAAATTTGTTTTTTGGTAGAAAATTCAACTATTTATTTAAATTTGTTGTTTTTTTTTGCGGAAGATTAACAATTTTCTTTAAAAAATCATTTTTTTTAACCAAAAAATTAACTGATTTATTTTTTGTGAAAAATCTGTCTTTTTTGGAAGAAATTGAACCTTCTTGGTTCAAAATTTATTTTATTTTTTGGAAAATTACTTTTTTTTCTACTAAAAATTTAACTACAATCTATTTTTGGTTAATGTGCATCTTTTTTGGTTGAGTTTATAAACCAATCCAAGGAACAAAGTTTGGTAAACTAAACCAGGCTTGGATTACAAAAATTTGACAATTTTCCGAAATTGCATTTCGTCAAAAATCTCAATCCAGCCAGCAAAATTTTAGAAAGATAAGAAAAAAAATTTTAAACTATGGAAATAATTAATTTTTTGTTGATAAATTTTTCAAATATATTTTTCTCCGGTCTAGACGACATGCATATTTCTAACTTAGTATCGTTAAAAAAATTATTTAAACTTTGGATAACAATATTATTTTTGCATGAAATTTGTGTCCTGAGGAATAAGTAAGCTATGTAACTTACGACGAAGGTTCAGTTTTCAGCTTGAATTTTTATTTAAAAAGCATTCAGGATTGTTGAGTTTGTTTTTTGACTTCGCAAATTACAAAAAAATTTGTATAAATATAGATATCACGCAGAGAAAAAGTTTTTTCGAAAGGAAAGCATCGTCCCCTGGCCTGTTTCGTTTGAAGTAATAGAACCTAATAAGAAAATCCAACTATTTTTGGTTGAAAGCTCATTAGAAAAAAAAAAAGTCTACTATTAAATTTTTCGTTAAGAATTCGTTAACAATTTTCGTTAACAATTCAAGACTTTTTTCTTAAAAGGTCATACTTCTTGGTGAAAAATTCAACTATTTTGTTGAAAAGTTATCTTTTTGGCTTGATAATTCAACCATTTGATTAAAATTTTGTTTCTTTCTTTACAAAATTATTTTAAATTAAAAATTCAACTATTTTGTTGAATATTTATCTTTTCAGTTTGATAATGTATCTATTTCTGTAAAAATGTCATCTTTTTTTGGTTAAAAATGCAACTGTCTGGTTAAAAATTGATCTGTTTCGGTTGAAAGTTAACTTTTTTGTTAAAATCTCACATTTTTTAGTTGAAAATCTAACTTTTTTTTACAAAAATTCGTATTTTCGGCCCAAGAAGTAAACAGTTCTGTATAAAATTAATTGACGACAAAATTGATCAATTTCCAACTAAAATGACGAATCTTGAACAAAAACAAAATTAACGTTTTACAAGAATAGTTTTACTTTAAACCAAGGAGTTGATTTTTTCAAAAAAGAAAAAATAATTCTCAACGAAGCATGTAATAGTTAATATTTCAACAAAAAAAAACATTCTCATTTGAAAAAGACGAATTTGTAACAAAATTAATGAATTTTCAACCAAAAAAGATTAATTTTCAATTTAAAATATCAATTTTTAAATAAAAATGGAATAATTGCATTTTCGGCCAATAAAATTAATTTTGAACAAAAAAAACGAATTTTCAGCAAAACAGTTTAATTTTGAACCAAAGAGATAAATTTGTATCTAAAATGATAAATCTTCAACTAAAAAAACGATTTTTCAGGAAAAGAGTTAAAAATTCAACAAAAAAATCCATTTACAACCGAGTAGTTTGAGTTTCTCCTAAAGTGTTGAATTTTTCAAAATAGCTAAATTAAAAAAAAATGAAATTTTTAAGAAAATAGTTCAATTTTTAACCAAATAGTTGAATTTTCAAGCATATGATGAATTTTAAAACAAAATTAATTTTCTACCAAAAATGACAAATTTTCAACCAAATAGTTGAATTTTCAACCGAAAAAGATCAATTGTCAACCAAAAATGAAAAAATTAAAATTTTTAATCGAAAAATTTAATTTTCAACTAAAAAATTCCACTTTTCAAAAAATAGTACAACTTTCAACCAAACAGAGCGAATTTTAATTGAAATATAAAATTTTTTTACTAAAAATATAATTTTTTGAACCGAAAACGGAGTAATTAAATATTCAATAAAAAAAAAGAATTTTCAACAAAATAGTTAAATTTTCAACTCAAATCATGAATCTTCAACCGAAGCATATTAATTTTGAAAAACAAAAGACGAGTTTTTTTATAGAAGGGTTGAATTTTCAATAAAAAAGAATGATGATCACCGACCATGTAGACAAAAAACATTAACATCATATTATTTATAATCAAATAATATATTTTAGAATCAAATAATATTATTGTAAATTTTTTTTAAATCGAGGACTTGCATATTGGTGGCGGAAGTGAGAACGTGTTCAGTGTCAGGTGGTTAGAGGATTTTGCAGAATTTGTGTGGAAGGGGTGAGTGTAGTATGACGGTGGAAGCCTACAAGGTGAGTAGGGTTGTGTGGGGTGAATTGGGGAGATAAAAAGGGATTTTCAGCGTGGGTGTGAGGTAGGATTTAGCTTTTCAGAGAAAGTGATGTTAGGTTGGCAAGGAGTCGGTGGAGTGTGTGGTCAGGAGTCTGGGGCCTTCAAGGGGTCAAGGGTGGTTTCCGCAGAGTTGAGGGATCTCAGGGGAGAGAAAGGGGTGTATGCAAGGGCTGTGAGGAATTGGAAAAAAAGTAAAAAGGGAAATAAAGGGAAAATTTGGCGGTAATATTATTATTTATTATTTTAGTTAAAAATGGAACTATTTGGTTAAAAATTCAACAATTTTGTTCAAAAGTCATCCTTTTTGATTAAAAATTGATTTTTTTATAGAAATTTAATATTCTTAATTGAAAATTCAGATTTTTGATTGAAAATTCAACTATTTGTTAAATATTTATCATTTTAGTAAAAAATGTATGTCTTTGGTGGAAATTTAACAATTTTGTTAAAAGTCATCCTTTTTCGTTAAAAATCTGATTTTCTTATAGAAATTTAATCTTCTTGGTTGAAAATTCATCCTTTTAAATGAAAATTCAACTCTTTGTTTAAAAATTCATTTATTTGATTAATATTTATCATTTTAGTGAAAAATTTATTTCTTTGCTTGAAAATTCAACTATTTGGTTAAAAATTCATTTATTCAATTAATGTTTATCATTTTAGTTAAAAATTCAACTATATAATTTAAAATTCATTTATTTAATTAATATTTATCATGGGTGCAGTACAACAGGTCTCAAAGATTTCAAAACATTTCAAAAATTGTACACGATTTCAAATTTTTTTAGAAGATTTCAAATGATTTTACAAAGATTAATTATATTCCAGTGATTTTAAACCAATACCAAAAATGATTTAAAAACATTTCGAAGATTTGAAACGATTTCATAAAGTTTCAAAACCGTTTAGAAGATTTGAAACGATTTCACTAAGATTTTAAAAAATTCAATGATTTCAACGAATAAGAAAGATTACAAAATTTCACAAATATTTCAAAAGATTTGACAACTATTTCATAGATATAATAAAATTTTACCAAAAATTGTAAACATTTTATAAAGATTGCAAGAATTTCAAAGATTTGAAAAAAGCGTGCACACCAGATTTCAAAGATTTCGATTCAAAAGATTTTAAAAACTTTAAAAAGAGTATATATAGTAAACCAGATTTCTAAGATTTCAAAAAATTTTACCCAGATTAAAATATTTCAAACTTGACAACAAGAATTTTAAAACAAGTTAATTTTAAACCATATAATTTAATTTTTAACTAAAAACAAGCAATTTCCAACCAAAAACGGAATAGTTAAATTTTCAGTTCAAAAAATTTATTTTTAGCAATAAAAAACCAATATTCAACTGAAAAGACGAATTTTCAACAAAATCAATGAATTTTCAAACAAATAATTAAATTTTTAGCTAGAAAATATAAATTTTCAATTAAAAATATCAATTTTCTATCAAAAATAGAATAATTGAATTTTTAGTTAAAAAAAATAATTCTCAACCAAAAAAAATGAATTTTTAACAAACAAAAAAGAATTTTTCAACCCAAAATTAATTTGATAAAAATGGAAGTTTTCTTTTCATTAAAAAAATTAATTTTCAATATAAAAAAAAATTTCTACAAAAAAGTTGAAATTTCAACCTAAAAACAGGAATTAAAAAAAAGCTCATTTTCAACCATATAGTTTTATGAAAAATCCCTTTCTTTTTTTAATTCAACTACTTCCTAAAAAGTTAAACTAATTTGTGAAACATTTATTTCGTTGAAAATTGAGATTAAAATTGATTATTCTATTTGCTATTGAAAATTGGTGATTTTTAGTTACACATTTAACTATTGAATCATTTGCAGAGAATTCTTTTTTTGGGGTGAAAATTTAATGAATTGATTGAACCACTGTGTTAAACATTCATTTTATTGGTTTAGGATTTTAGTATTTTGTTGAAGGTTCTTTTTCAATTGGTTAGTAATCAATCATTTAAATGGAAAATTTGATTTTTTCATGTTTCATTAAAAATTGCTGCTTTTAGTTAAACATTCGTCTATTAACTTTTTTATAGAGAAGGCATTCTTTTTTTTGAAAATTCTATTACTTCATTAAAAACTGAATTACTTCGTTGAACAGTTATTTTATTGGTTGAAGATTGCATTTAGAAAAAAATTTTTTTGTTTCACTTGTGTTTAACAATGCATTTTTTTTTAGTTTAGAAATTTAAATATTTAATTGAAAATTTATGTAGTTTGTTGAAAATTCGTCTTTTTTGGTTGAAAATTAACCTTCTTGGTTGAAAATTCAAGTATTTGGTTAAAAATGTGTGCATTTTGTTGAAAAATCGTCTGTTTTATAGAAAATAAATTGTTTGGTTAAGAATGCAATTGTTTGGTAAATTAATCTATTTTGGTTGAGGATTCAACTATTCTGTTGAAAATTCGTGTTCTTTGTTTAAATTCAATTGTGTTTTATTCAAAATTAAAATCTTCTTTTGTTGAAATAGCGATTATTATTTTTCTTATTAAAATTGATATTTTTAAGTTGAAAATTAAACTCCTTCGTTAAAAGTTAAACTATTTTCTTCAAAAAATATTTTTTTAGTTGAAGATTCATAATTTTAGTAGAAATTTCATCACCTTGATGGGAAATTGAACTACCTTATTGTACGAAAATTCATCTATTTTGATGAGGATTCAACTATTTGGTTAAAATTTCGTTGAAAATTAACTTTTTAAACTGGAAACTGTATGATCCTTTTTTTGGTTAAAAAAATATCTTTTTTAGTTGAGAATTCAACTCTTTTGTGTAAAATTCATCTTTCTTTATTCAAAAGTCTTCTATCTGGCTAAGGATTCAACTATTTAGTTAAACAAAATTTTTTAATTTAATTTCTCTGCCTGAAAATTTGTCTTTTTGAACTGAAAATTTGAGGATTTGAATATTCTGTTAAATGTTTTTTTTCATTTAATTGCTCTGCTCGAAGAATCGACTTTTTGAACTGAAAATTTGAGGATTCAACTATTTTGTTCAGAAATTCGTTTTTTTTTTAAATTTCGTTTCTCTGTTTGAAAATTCGACTTTTTGAACTGAAAATTTAAGGTTTCTTTTTTCGGATTTGAATTCATCTTTCTTGACTGAAAATTCATTAATTTTGTGGTTAAGGTTTTAGTTCAAAAAATTAATTTTCAATTTGAAAAAACTAATTTTTAACCGTAGAAATTAAATCTCAACCAAAAAGATTCTTTTTATATAAAAAAAGAATAATTTTTAACAAAATACATGGAATTTCAACCAAATATTAAAATTTTTAATAGAATTTTCAACTAAAACGTAAATTTTTTACCAATAAAGACAAATTTTCAACAAAATAGATGAATTTTCAACTAAAAAAGATAAATTTTTAACCAAAAATAGAATAGTTCAAGTTTCAGCTAGATAAATAAGTTTTTAAGTAAATAAAATAAATTTTAAACCATACTAATGATTTTTCTACGAAAAAGATTAAATTTCTATATATATATTTTGTAATGTAGATAAAGTTTTCGTTAAAAAATTAATTTTCAATACAAAAAACTAATTTTCTACCCAAGAAATTAATTTTCTTCCAAAATAATTGAATTTTCGACTAAAAGAGACGATCTATCAATCACAAAAAAATTTCACAAAAAAGGTTAATTTTCTACTAAATTATTGAATTTTCAACCAAAAAGATGAATTCTCAACAAATTATATAAATTTTTCAAAAAAAAAGTTGAGTTTTCTACCAAACTGTAGAATTTTCTACCAAATTGTTGAATTTTCAACCAAAAAGATGAAGTAACAACAAATTACATAAATTGTTCACAAAAAAGTTGATTTTTCAAAAAAAATAAAAATAAAGTCTCAGCAAATTACATAAATTAAAAAAAAAAAAGTTGAGTTTTCTACCAAATTGTTGACTTTTCTACTAAGTTCTTGATTTTTCTTCCAAAAATATAAATTCTCAACAAATTACATAAATTTTTCACAGAAAGGTTAAACTTTTTACAAAAATCTTGAGTTTTCAACCAAAAAAATGATTTCTCAGCAAATTACATACATTTTTCACAAAAAAGTTGAATTTTCTACTAATTTGTTGATTTTTCTACCTCTTTTGGTTGAAAATTCTATTTTTTCTTTTAAGATTTTTTTTTTTTTTAATCCAACTACTTTATTAGAAAGTCATTTTCGGTTAAAAATGCAACTGTTTTGTTAAAAATTCGTGTTTTTGGATACAAAATTCGTCCTTTTAAATTTAAAATTCATCTTTTGTTTGAAAAGTCATATCGTTTTGTTGAAAGATAAATATTTTTAATTAAAAAGCCTACTATTATTATTTCTGTTCCATAATACATCTCTCTATTTTCTTGAAAATTCTACTGTTTTGATAGAAAGTAATCTTTTTTAGTTGAAAGTTAAATATTTTCAATTGAAAAGTCTACTATTATATTTTTGGTTCACAAATATTTCTTTTAGTCGAAAAATAATATCTTTTGCTCAAAAATTCTATTTGCTTAAAAATGTAATTAATTTCTTGAAAATTCTACTATTTTGTTAGAAAGTCATTCTTTGTTATCAAAAATTCATCTTTCGGTAGTTTGAAAGTTAATCTTCTTGTTCAAAAATTCTTCTTTTCGGTTAAAAATTCAAGCATTCCAGTTAAATATTTATCATTTTAGTTGAAAATTCATCTTTTAGATTGTAAATAAAATTATTTAGTTGAAAGTTAAACTCTTTTGTTAAAAATTAATTTTTTGGTTGAAGATTCATCTTTTCATTTAAAAATTCATTTCTTTGGTTGAAAAATGAGCTGTTTGATGGGAAACTTGTTTTTTTCTCGGATGGTTTTTTGGTTGAAAATTATTATCTTTTTTTTACTGAAAATGTAATTATTATTCCAGTTGAATATTCCATAATTTTATTTCAAAATTCATCTCTTTGGTTGAACATTCATGTTTTGATTAAAAATTTAATCATTCAATTTTTGGCTGAAAAATTACCTTTTTTAGTTTAAAATTCGTCTTTTTTAGTGGAAATTAATATTCTTGGTTGAAAATTAATCTTTTTGGTCAAAAATTCAATTATATTTATTTTTTGAAAAGTCATTCTCTTAAAGTAGATTTCAACCGTTTTTATTTGAAAATTAAAATTTTATGATTGAAATAGCAATTATTATATTTTTCGTTTAAAATTCAGCTTTTTTGGTTGAAAATGCATCTTTTTTTGGTTAAAAATTCGACCGCTTGGTTTGAACTTTTTTTGCTGATGGAATTTTGATTGATCTACAGAAATATTAAAAAATATTTGAAATTGTTTTCAAGAATCTTAGGAAAATTATAATTATATAAACTTAGAAATAAATAAACTTGAAAAATAAATAGTTTTTGGAAATTTTTATTTTGCATACAAAAATATTTTTTGTCTTAAATTATAATTTTGTTGAAATTTTCCTTTTTTCTTCATTGAAAAATTTGTTTGATTTGAAAATTTATTTATTTTTTGAAAAGTCATTCTCTCAAAGTAGATTTCAACTCTTTTTATTTAAAAATCAGAATTTTATCATTGGAATAGATGCTAGAAAGTTGCAGTTTTCTAATATTTTCCACTTTTTGTCCCCTTTTCATTTAGACTATTATTTATCATTATCATTATTATTATTAATTATTCATGCAACTCAGCAAATATAATTGTTTAAACAATTTATTTTTGTTTGTAACAATTTTCTCTTAGATAATTGCTAGAAAGTTGCAGTCTTTTCTGAAACTTTATCTTTGCTTTGGCTGTTTAGTTATGAACAAATAATAAATAAACTTTAGAGGGAATATTATTTCAAACAATCTGTTCTTTTTAAATATATTTTTCCAGCACAAATGAGATATTTAAAATATTTTTCAAATTCTATATATGGATCATATTAAATGTAAATTTTCCTCAAAGAAATTACTCTGAGTTATTATGAGAAATGAAAAATTAGTCAGGTATTAGTTATTAATAGTATTAGTTATCAAGTTTTAGAGCGAAAATAAAATAATAATTTAAACAATTATGTTTCTTAACTCTACGATATCCTTCAAAATCTTTTGCATAAATTCTGTCAAATCCATTAAAATATTATAAGATACCGTAAAATTTTATGAAACTTGTCGATTATTCCTGAAATCCTAGAAAATGTATTAAAATACCTTCAGAGCTTTTAAAATTCATTAAAATCATTACAATCTTCGAAAATATTATAAAATCTCTTAAAATCCTTTTAAATTGCTCAAAACCTGATAGATTCTATAAAATCGTTCCATATATTTTAAAATTCTAGAAAATTCTTCACAATCGCATGAAAAGATTTTTAAATCCCAAGATCATTCAGATACTTGGAAATCGTTTGAAATTCCTTGGAGTTTTTAAAAATACACTAAAATTTTTTAAATCCTTTTGGACTCATTTGAAATTATTGAAATATATTTAAAATGCCAAAAGATATTTAAAATCCTTTAAAATCCTTTCAACTTCCTTTAATTTGTTTAAATCTCTTAATAATTCCTTGGAATAATATATAGTGAAAAAAGGGTTGAACAACCATAGCAGGGTCCCAGTGGGAGCAAGTGCCATCTAGAAATGACATCGGCTCCCAGTAGAACAGCGGTAAATCACACTTATGGCCACGTCTCACGACCGTAAGATGGGTGGCATGATGAAATTACGACGATGGGCCGGCAAAACCCTCGTGTGTCTTAAGGACACGAAGCGACCCAAGGATGAAAGCTTTCTACACCCATCTCGCAAGTGCCTTGACATATTTTTGACACGCGGGAATGGGTTTAAGGTTACGAACCAGTGGTAGTTTAGCACCTCCGAGAGCACAGATAACAAGGACAATTACTTTAACCGAATACTTTGGGTACAGTCGTTGCAACTGCCTTTTAAGGTCTTGATACCTCTTCTCCTTTTCCTTCTTCTTGGCAATGATATTGTAGTCGGCCAAAGCAGAGAATTCCATCACGAATATTGTTCGTTTCTTGAAGTCCTGGAGAACAACATCAAAAATGTTGTTCAAGACAATCACCTTAACATTTGTATTAGCATAATTTCTATCTGGAAGAAAAATATACTAATTTAGAGACTTAGCAGTTAACATTAGCATTAAAAAGTATATCAAACATTAACAAACAAATACGTTTTGCCTCCGTGAATCGCGTTACTTAAAATTACATTGTTTATGAATGACAAAATTAATAAGATTTCCGTTAAAATCTCTCTAGCAAATGAACCATTAGGTACAATAAGAACCAACATGAAAAAAATTAGACTGTCTTACAAATTTTTTTTTTAATTATGAAAAATGATTCAATGTGAAGGTATCATGCAACCAAAAAAATCTCCTTGATTGTCCTTGATAACGAATTTGGAAACTTTCCATTCTGAAGATGTGCAAAATTGATGTTTTATCCTGCTTTATTTTATTTATGTTTTGTCAATGAGTGAAGTAAACTGCTGGTATCGAAAGACACCTTATTTTTTTTTTATTAATTTTTAACCAGAATAGATAAATTCCGAGCAAACAATAAAATAATATATATTTCAACCAACAAAATTACCTTCCAACCAAAAAAAGTCGGCTTTCTTGAATTTTTGACAAAATAGCATGAATTTTTATTAAAAAATTGAATAGTTACATTCTCAATTAAAAAAATTAATTCTTTACCAGAAAAAATTAATTTTCAACTAAATATTTTAATTTTCAGCAAAAGAGATGAATCTTGAACCAAAAAGATGAAAAATCAAAAAAATTATTTAATTTCCAGCCAAATAGTACAATTGTTAACCAAACGAGATGAATTCCGATCAAAAAAAAAAAGTAGATATTTCAAACTAAAAAATTAAAATTCTTTGTTATTAATAATTATTATTAATATTTATCAATAAATTATTATTGATTTATTGATAATTAAATATATATTTACATATATTTACATATAATTATATATTGTTATTATTATATGTATATATATTATTGAAAGAGGTGAAAAAATAAATTACTTACCATTTTTGGTTGTATTCAACATTCGATTCAGTATTGAAATAATTATAACTAAACCCAACTATTTCTTAAACTTTATTTAATAAAAATTAAGGTGGTATTATTTTTATTGAAATTACGTTTTTATAAGTTTTAAATACGATGAGTGCAGTGACCCCAACTTTGGTATGTGGACGCACCTAAGTTTCACTATGCCTAGTGTACAAAATTGCGGTACTCGTCCTTCTCGAATGGAACTGAATGAAATTGAATGGAATTTAATCAAATTTGAATTATTCGAATGGTATTAAATGAAATGGAATTGGATGGAATTTAATAAAACTGAATGGAATTGCATTGCATGGAATTGAATTGAATTGAATGGCATGGAATGGAATTGAATGGAATTGAATAGAACTAAAAAATAAATTGTGACTTTTTTTACCTTTTTCAATTGACTGGTTCATTCTGAAGACGTAGAACATCTAATTTTATTTGTTTGTGGTGCTGCGTGTAATGTACGAAAAAAAGGTGTCTTTGGAGGTTAGAAAATTTTGAGGTTAGGAAGAAAACAAGAGCTAACTTCGGAATTCCAACTTCGAATTCAACGACCCTAAACATGTAAGAACTGACTAAGAGTCCATCGGAACTTCTGCTTTTTTGTGGGGCTGTAAAATGTACGAAAAAGGTGTCTTTGCAGGTAAGGAAATTTTGAGATTAGAAAGAAAACGAGCTAACATTGGAATTTCGACTTTGGACTCGGATTCTGTGACTCAAAATACGTAAGAATTGACTAACCTCGTTTTTCGAAACTCCTTTTTTTTCTGTCTGTGAAATGTAAGAAAAAAGGGTCTTTTGAGGTTAGAAAATTTCAAAGTTAGGAAGAAAACAAGAGCTAACTTCGGAATTCCGACGTCAGATTAAGATTCAGCGACCCTAAATATGTAATAATTGACTAGTCTGGTCGAATTAAATTTTTCACCAAAAAGTTACTTTTCAACCAAATATTTTAACTTTCTTGCATTTTAAAACCATCTAAAAATGTAATGTTCCACCAAATAATTGAATATTCTGCCATTTTCAAATAAAAAACAGTAATTTTCAACGAATAAAGTAAATTTTCAACCCAAAAGTTGAATTTTGTAGCATTTTCAAACCAAAATGACGAATTTTATATACCAAACTACATAAATTTGTAACAAAATACATGAATTATCTACCAAATGTTTGGATTTTTATACAGAAAATATTAATTTTCAACAAACAAGTTAATTTCCAACCAAATAGTTGAATTTTCGACCATTTTCAATCCAAAAAAGTAAGTTCCAACAAAAAAGTGAATTTTTCACCTAAAAGTTAAATTTTGTAGCATTTTGAAACCAAAAAGACAAATTTTATATAAAAAAAGAGTTGAATTTCTGGCGAAGTAGTTAATTTTTGACCAAATTTAGACAATTAATTGATTGCGAATTCAACTATTCTGTAGAAAGCTCCTCTTCCTGGCTTAAAAATTTTGAAAATCTTTGAATTCCTTAAATTCTCAAAAATCCTTGATTTTCCTGAATTCCTTTAAATCCTCTAATATTGTGAATTCCCTGAATTCCTGAAGTTTCTGAAATTCGTTAAAAGCTCTAAAATCCTTGAAATTCTGTAAATTGAATGAAATCCTTGAACATTCGAACTTGATGAAAATCTCTGAATTCCTTCGATTTAGAATTCTTAGAATTCCTTGAATATTTCAAATTTCTTGCATTTTTTGAATTCGTGAAGATCTCTGAATTCCCGAAATCCTCTGAGGACCTGAAATTCTGTGAATTCCTCAAATTTGAAAACTTTAAATTCTCTACATTCCCAGAAATTCGTGAATATTCGGAATCGCTTAAGTTCTCTGAATTCCCTGGGTTTTCTGATTTTCTGAAATTCCTTGAATTCTCAAACTCTGTTTAACCAAAGAAATGATTTTTCAATCAAAAATTGTCGTTTGCTGGCGAAAAAATAATCTCCCTTGTTTGAAATTTCCTCTTGTTTGCTTAAAAATGTAAATGGTTGAAAATTTTTATCTTGAAAGTTCAAAAAAATTTAAATAAACTTTTTTTTTCTTTCCTGATTGAAAAACACTTTTTGTTAAAATCTCGTTTTTTTTATATAGAAAATTCATCTTCTTCATTGAAATTTGTCTTTTTGGATTTAAAATTATTCTCTTTGGGTAGAAATCTAATTCTTTTTTTTTATTAAAAATGCAACTATTACATTTTTTGAAGAGAATTCATCTTTGTAGGTTGAATACTTAACTATTTTGTTGCAAATGGAACAGTTTTTGGTTGAAGTTCAATCTGTTTTATTTTCTTTTTTTTTAATTCGACTATTTGTTTGAAATAAATTTTTTTAGCAACAGATTTAAGTATTTGGTTACAAATTATACTATATGTTGTCAAATCGTTAGAAATCTCTGCAAAATATTTAAATTATTTGTTAACATTTGTGAAATTATTTGAATCTATGTAAAAAGTTTCGGAATTCATTGAAATCTTCTAAATCTCTGTGAAATCTTTGTGAATTCTTTGAAAATCTTTGCGAAATAATTGAAATATTTTTGAAATATTTGGTAATATTTGTGAAATTATTGAAATCTTTGTGAAATATTTGAGAAATGATTGAAGTCTTCGTGAATTCTTTGAAATTTTGCAAAATAATTAGGAAATCTATAAAATCTTCGTTCAATCTTTGAAATCTATCTATAATCTTTGTGAAATAATAGGAGTCTGTGTGAAATCTTTGAAATCTATCCAAAATTTTTGCGAAATATTTCAAATCTTTGTGAAATATTTAGGAAATCGTTGAAATCTTTGTGAAATCTGTGCGAAATCTTTGTGAAATCATTCTGAAATCTTCGTGAAATCTTTGCATATTCTTTAATTTATTTTTTTTGACATACAAATTTTAACTGTTTTTTTTTTCATCTGTCTTTTTGGATTGAAAATTCTATCACTTTCGTAGAAAATTCAACCATTTGGTTTAACATGAACTTTCTGGTTAAAAATTTATATTTTCCGCTAGAAAATTCAACTGTTTTCTAGAGGATTACCTTTTCTTGCTTGAAAATTCAACAATTTGTTAAACAATTTTTTTTCTTTGTTGACTGAAAAATATTTTCTGGATGAAAATTCAACTCTTTTGTCAGAAATTTGATCCCTTTCTGTAAAAAATGTAAGTTTAAAAAAAAATTCTGTTTTGGTTAATTTTATTTTTGTTGGAAATTCAACTATTTAGTTTAAAATTCATCTCCGTCTCTCAAAGATATAACTATGTAGTTAAAAATTCCTATTTTTTTCCAAACTTTGATTAATTTGATTAAAATTTACCTGTTTCTTTAAACATTTTTTTTTTTTAATAATTCGACTGCGTTTCCAAATTTAACTAAATTTTGGGTTGGGACAAGGAATTTCTCATACGAAAATTAATTCTGACTTGGAACAGGGAATTTTCGAAAAGAATAAAATTCTGATTTAGAACAGGGGAATTTTTTGAAGAATTATAATTTTGACTTGGAACAAGCAATTTATCAAAAGAATGGAAATTCTTGATTGCAACAGAGAATTTTTTTTGTAAGAATTATATTTTGACTTGGAACAGGGAATTTTCAAATTTAAATAAATTCTGGTTTGGTACAGGATTTTTCTCACAAGAATTCTAATTTTTACTTGGAGCAGAAATTTTTTTAATGAATTATAATTTTGACTTGGAACAGGGAAATTTTCAACAGAATGTAAATTCTGAATTGAAGCAGGAAATTTTTCCAAGAAATTTTGATTTTAAATTGGAACAGGGAATTTTAGAGAAAAATTACAAATTTGGTTTGGAACAGGTATTTTTGAAAAGAATTTTAAGAAGTAATATAACCTTTTAGATTTTTCTTTGAGAATTCATCTATTTTGGTTGAAAATTCATGCATTTCTTTTTAAATTTAACTATTTCAATACTTTGAAAAGTCAACATTTTGTAAAAATTGCATATTTTTGGTTTGGAAATGCAACTTTTTTGTAGAAAATTCGTCTTTTTGGTTGGAAAGTTCAAAAATGTACTGGAAATTTTTTTCTTTCTTGGTTTTTGTTTAAAATTCACCTCTTTTTTTTGAAACGTATTTATCTTGCTTGGGAATTCATCCCTTTTGATAAAAAAAAATTCTGAAAAGGGTTCAGTTATTTTATTAAAAAATTTGTTCTCTGATTGAAAATTTAAGTACTTGGTTGAAGGTTGATCTACTTTGTTAAAAATTCAGTTGTTTGGTTTAAGATTCATCATTTTAGTTGAAAATTCATCGCTCTTCAGTTAAAAATTTAACTTTTTTGTTTCAAACTTGTTTTTTTTCGAGATGCATAAGAGATTAATTTTCTATCAAAAGACTAATTTTCAACTAGTTGAATTAAACAAAACAAAAACAAGTTTTAAACAAAATATTTGAGTTCTCAATCAAAAAGATGATTTTGTCTTCGCTAATGACCATGTCGTTGATGCGACGTTAAACATCTAAATAAAAAAAAGATGAATTTTTAACAAAAAAGTTAATTTTTCAACCAAAAATATGGACTTTTCCACCAGGAAGATTAACAGTTAACCCAAAAGACTAATTATCTACAAAACGTTTGAAATTTCAACCCGAAAATATAATTTTTCAACAAAGAATCTAATTTTTTGCAAAATAGAGAAATTTTCCTTCGAATAGATCAATGTTCATAAAAATAATTTTATTATTAACCAAATATTCGATTTTTATACAAAAAATATGAATTCCCATCAAACAAGTTAATTTTCAACTAAACTGTTGAATTTTCAAACCAAAAAGACGAAATTTTCAATAAAACGTAATAATTAATGCAAGTTAATAAAAATAGTTGTTTAAACAATTTATTATTGTTTATAACTATGTTCTCTTAGATAAGTGCTAGAATGTTGCGGTTTTTTTCTGAAATGTTTAACTTTGATTTGCCTTTTTAGTTATGAACAAATGATAATTGAACATTACAGATAAATATATTTTAAACAATCTCTTTCTTTTTCGTGAATATATTTTGCTGGAAGGGGGCTGATAAAAAAATGTGTTCAATTCCAAACATTGTTAGCAGAAAATTGATCTTGTTTAGTTCAAAATTCAACAGTTTGGATGAAAATTTGTCTTTTCTAAATGAAAATTCAACTATTTCGTTGAAAATTCACGTATTTTGTTAAAAAATCGATTTTTTGGTAGAAAATTGTCTTTTCTTTCAAAGGTAATCTTCTTGTTCCAAAATTCTTCTTTTCGGTTCCAAATTCAAGTATTCCAGTTAAATATTTATCATTACAGTTAAAAATTGTCCCCTTATTGTATCCGGACCCTCCATTTCGAATTGAAAGCGTTTTAAATTAAAAAAATATATATGTAGAACGATTTTACACAATTTAATTATGAAAAAGAGCTGGATTGTATAATTTCTAATTTGAAGCGCTAGAAAGAAAACAATTTTATTTTTGATTTTAGAATCACGAAATTGAATGATTTCAGATTTAAATTTCGAAAATATGACAATTTCACAAAGTTTAAAATTGAGCATTTTAAGATTCGAAGTTGGAAAATCGGTTCATTCGGAATTTAAAGGAATTGGAGATGTTCAATTTTTAGTCAAAAACGTTCAGAAGTAAATAATTAAAAATTTAACGCTTATCAATTTGAATAATTTTGAGTTCAAAGTGATAATTATTTGAAAATTTGGAATTGAAAACTAAAGCAAATCTTTCAAATCCAAGCTTGTGAAAATTTAAATTTTCATTACATAAAAAAATTATAACTTAATATTAAAGCATAATTTACAGTTAAATTTTTGTTTATTTTTTAATGATTTAAGTGTTCTTAAAATAATTGAAATTTTCAAGGGTTTGAGCATAAAAAAGTTTTCCATGAAATTCAGGTTCATTTAATTTTCAACATTCCATAATAAAAAATTTTCATTTTTAAAGTCTCCCATTTAAAATTACTTCATTTAAAACGTTTTTTTAGATTATTTCAATTTGGACGAATTTGTCTGATCAATTTAAATGTTAAACTATAATAGATTTCATTTTTTTTACTGAAATATTTCTTAGCAGAACAAACGTTAAATTATCATTTTTTATGTCAAAATAATTTAAAATTCTAGAATTTCAGAAGCTTTGACTTTAAAACATTCAATTTCGTTTTCAAATTCAAATTTTCAAATTTTAATCGCTTGGTATTAGAAATAATACAATTTTTTAATTTTACATGATCTAGTTTTCAAAATTTTAATCGGAAATTATTCAATTTCGAGATCTTTTTTTTTATCTAAAAATCTTCTTTAGTCTATCTTTAGATGAAAAATAATCTTTTTGATTGAAGATTCATTTGGTTAAAAATTTTCCACTTTCATTGTAAATTCTTTTTTTTTTATTTAATAATTAACTGCTTAGACTGAAAACTTAACTGTTTTATTTTTAGATAAAAATTAGTTTTTTTTTTTATTCAAAAATTCAACTCTTTAGTTGAAAAATAATCTTTTTGATTAAAGATTCATTTGGTTAAAAATTTACAAATTTTATTGTAAATTCTCTTTTTTTTATCCAATAATTAACTGTTTAGACTGAAAACTTAACTGTTTTATTTTTAGATGAAAATTAATCTTTTTTATTTAAAAATTCAACTCTTAACTTGAAAAATAATCTTTTTGATTGAAGATTCATTTGGTTAAAAATTTACCGATTTTATTGTAAATTATCTTTTTTTTATTCAAAAATATAATCTTTTTGATTGAAGATTCATTTAAAAATTTCAAATCCTTTGAAATACTTTCAAGTTATTGCAGTGAATTAAAAATTTGTGGAATCTTTCAAAACCCGCAATATATTTAAAATCCTTTGAATTTTTTCAAAATACCCTAACGTATTTCAAATCTTCTGAAATCATTCGAAATCCCTCGAACCTTTTTAAAGCTCTTGAAAATTCCTTGGTATTTAAAAAAGTACCCTAAGATATTTCAAATCCTTAAAAATCTTTTGAAATCCCACGAAAATTTTCAAAGCCATTGAAAATTCCTTGGAATTTTAAAAAATACCCTTAAATCCTTAAAATCCTTTAGAATCACTATTAATTATTGAAATATTTTTAAATGTCCTAATATATTTGCAATCCTTTGAAATCATTTGAAATCCTTTAAAACTTTCTAAAGCTCTTGAAAATTCCTTGGAATTTTTATAAATACCTTAAAATCCTTAAAAACTCCTCGAAATTTTTTTAAGTACCCTAAAATCCGCGTTTTTTCGCTTGCGCCGGCAGCACTTTGCCTTGCAGGCGCTGTTCGAACTGTTCGACATCGGCGCTGCGATCGTCCTTGGTAAGGCCCAGCTCCTGCTGGATGACCTTGAGTTGTTCCTTGAGGAAGAACTCACGCTGGTGCTCGCCGATCTTGCGGTTTACCTCGGCGGAGAGTTCTTTTTGCAGGCGCGCGACTTCCACCTCTTTGCGCAGCATCGGCAGCACTTTTTCCATGCGCTTGAGCATGGGCACGCAGTCCAGCACTTCCTGCAGCTCATTACCTGTCGCCGAGGTGAGGGCGGCGGCAAAGTCAGTGAGCGGCGACGGGTCGTTGGGGCTGAAGCGGTTGAGGTAGTTTTTCAACTCTTCGCTGTACAGCGGGTTGAGGGGCAGCAGTTCCTTGATCGCATTGATCAGCGCCATGCCGTAGGCCTTCACCTCGTCGCTGGGATCGGGACTCGGGCGCAGGTGTTCGACTTCCACCTTTGTTTCCTCCCCGAAGGTTTCTTTTACCAATTCTCAGTATGAGATCGGCATTCAGTGTTTTCATTCGTGAACATAAGAATAATAAAGATTTGAATATAGCATGAGAAATTAAATGAAAAAAATAGCTTGCTAAACTTAATGATAATATTAATATTATTAACCCTAATTGTCTTGAAGCAGAAAAAGCAATGTTTTTTCTTAGATCCAATTCAATCCCAGTGAAGTGAGAGAGGAGAGATCCTTTTTTTCTGAATAAACTTCAAGTAATGGAACGTCAATCAGGTTTTCAACAACAATGATTGAGGTATTTTTAAGATATATATTGTTACACAAGTTTGTAAGATATGCCAAGATCATACATCGCATGTAGTTTAATAATTTAGAACGAAAATAATTTTGGAGGCAAAATAAAAATTTCGACTTTATATTTATTTTTCGGTTAGTTTGAGTACTAATTCATGAAGGTATATGGAGAAGATCACCCTCACCACCCTAGTGCAGCTCCACTCACTTCCACACCCTTTCCATTCCTTCCACTACTTCTCCTCTCTTCACTTCAGATCACCTCCGTTCCTGTACTTTCACTCCCCGTCTTCTCCCTTCCCCTATTTCTAAAAGATCCTCCCATACATTTCTTCCGCTACTCCCCCTATTTTCTTCTCTCCACCACTATTTCTCGTCTCCAAACTAGACCCTTCACTTTCCCTCACTTCCCAAACTTGTTCATCCTCTACCACCACCACCCCCCTCTCCTAAATAACCTCCTCCTTAACTACCCTCCCTCAATTCCAATCATTACCCTTACATTCCCCCATTTCCCGTACCCTAATTTCCCCTCAATTTTTCTACTTTTTCCTTTCCACATTTCCCCACGCTTTTTTTACTTCCCCTCCCATCATTTCCTCTCCCTTCCCCTACTTCCCCTCTTCACATTTTCCCTTGTGGAAATTTGAAAAAAAATTATTTGTATCCAGTGAACATTGAACTATTATGTTTGATAATTGATCGTCTTTAGTTGAAAATTCAATTATTCATCTCTTTGCTTGAAAATTCAATCGCTTGTTTGCAATTGTTTCTCTCCATCAACGATTGAAAAATCTTTTCAAGTTGAAAATTAAACTCATGTCGAAAAGTAGTTTTTTTTGTGAAATTCATCTGTTTTTTATTAAAAATTATTTTTTTTTTGGTTGGGATAACAACTACTAGATTTTTCGTTCAGAATTGATCTTTTTTGTAATACAAATATAATTTTGTGACTTGAAAGTTAAACTCTGTTGTTAAACATAAATTTTTGTTTTTTCAAGCTTCATCATTTCAATAAAAAATTCATCTCTTTGGTTGAAAAGTGAGCTATTTTGTGGAAAATTTGTTTTTGGTCTAACAGAAAATCAATCTTTTTTTAAACTGAAAATGTAAATATTCTAATTGTATATTCTAACATTGTAGATAAAAATTCATCATAATAATGTTTGAAAATGAAAAATGAAACATTTTAAATTTCCTAAGGATCTTTAGAAAATTTGTTCTTCGAAATCTTCAAAAATCGATTTTGTTTGAAATTTAATGAAATCTTTGCAAAACTTCTTAAAATTTCTATAACTAACACGAATTTTTTCCGAAATTTTGTAATCTTGCAAAATTGAAAAATTTTGATTTAAAAATTTCCGAATTATTTTTCGAAATTTTAGGAAATCATTCTATGTCCCGCAAAATAAAAAAATTTTACCAAGAAATCTTCCAGATTATTGTTCGTCACTTTTCGAAATGTTATGATATCTTTTTAAATGTTCTCTTAAAATCAATTTACCATATAAAATATTATTCAAATCTTCCCAGGAATTTTGAGAAGATTTTTTCATTCTCTTGGAACCGTTCAAAAGCTTAAAAAACCTTTTTTTTAAATTTTCTGAATTGTTTATTTTTTCTTAATTTTCTTGCAATTATTTTTGGCGCAACAAGCGCCAGCGGCGTGGCAAGGCCAGGGCTTCGCAATGTTGGCTCAGGTGCTGGCGCAGGGTCTGGGTGAGCGTGCGGCGTCCCTGGTTGCGCAGGGCATGCAGCCCCGCGTCGGTGAGCACCACCACGGCACCCAGGGACGCACGGTTTTCCTGCACCACGCCCAGGCGAGTGTCGGCCACCCATTCATGAGCGATCAGCGCTTGTTCCAACATCGGCAGGGAGATGCGTTTTTCTTCCAGCTTGACGATACGGTCCAGGCGGCCCAGCAGTTCGAAGCGCCCATCGGCATGCAGGCGAACGGCGTCGGCTGTCTGTTCGACATGCCCTTCGGGCAAGTACTTTGAGGCGATGCGTAAAGCGCCGTCGGCATCCTGGCTCAGTTGTACGTCGGCAAACGGCTGCCAGGGTTGCGCACCCTGGCGCCAGGCGATGCCGCCGGTTTCCGAGCTGCCGAGGATTTCTGTCGGCCATTGCAAGTATTCAATTTTTAGTTGATAAATTATCTTTTTTAGTAGAAATTAATTTTCTCAGTAGAAAATTCAATTTTTTTAGTTTCAAATTCACTTATTTCAGATGAAGATTAATACATTTAGATGAAAATTCATAACTTTGCTTGGAAATGTAACTATTTTTTTAAAAATTAGTTTTTTTTTTATTGAGGCATTTAAAATTTTTTAACTGACAATGTAACACTATTATAATTTTAGTTAAAAATTCACCTCTTTAGTTGAACATTAATTTTTTGACTAAAAATGTAACTGTAACTGTTCTTTTGTGGTAGAAAATTATTTTTCTTATTTCAAAATCAACCTTCTTATTCGAAAATTCATCTTTTTGGTTGAAAATTGATCTTTTTTGTTGAAAATAAAACTATTTGGTTGAAAGTTAAACTCTTTTATTAAAAATTCATCTTTTTGATTGAAAATTCAACTACTTCATTGAAACTTCATGTATTTTGTTGTTTCGAAATTTTAGGAAATCATTTTATATCCTGCAAAATAAAAACATTCTACCAAAAAATCTTTCAGATTATTGTTCGTCAGTTTTCGAAATCTTATGAAATCTTTTTAAATGTTTTCTTAAATATAATTTACCGAATGAAACATTATATAAATCTTCCCAGGAATTTCGAGAAGGTTTTTTTATTCCTTAGAACTCTACAGAAGTTTAAAAACCCTTTTTTTTAATTTTGCAAAATTCTTCATTTTTTCTTAATTTTCTTGAAAGTGTTTCAAGTTTGAAATTATTTTTGAAATCTTTTCAAAAATATATATTTTTCAAATCTAGCAAGAAAATTGATTTTATATCTTCCGGATATTTTTTCGACAATGTTGGAAATCTTTTGAAATTTTTAAAACACTTTTTCAATTTTTACTTTAAATATATATTTTGAAATAAAAAATCATATACAGTTTTTTCAGAAAGTTTTGAAAGAAAACTTTTTTATTCAATAATGCAATATTATTTTACACAATTATTTCCATTGTAGGCACCAAGAAACATATTATTTTAAATAATTGTTATTTCAAATTTAGATGGGACGATTGAAAAATCCCGAAAAATAAAATTCCCGACACTGTCAAATTCCCTGATAATAAAATTGCCGAAAAATAAAAATCCCGAATTGGAAACTTCCCGAATAATGTAATTCCCGAATTAGAACTTTCCCGTATTGAAAAATTCCCGAATAATAAAATTCCTGAACATTTTATAATATTACGAAATTGAAAACTTCCCGAATTTAAACAATTAAGACTTGAAAAAAATATTTAATTTAATTAAAAAACAATAATGAAATATTATTTTACACAATTATTTTTTATTTTTGTCACCAAGAAACATATTAATTTGAATTCTTGGTATTTTAAATTTAAATGGGACAGCTAAAAAATCCCGAAAAATAAAATTCCGCAATTAGAAAATTACCGAATAATATTACATTACTTTGTTCACAAATTAAAATATTTTGTTTAAAATTAAATGATTTTGTTGAAAAATTAATTATTTTCTGGAAATTTTAACTATTTTGTTGAAAATTTAACTCTTTTGTTAAAAATTGAACTATTTGGTTGAAAATTCAACTATTCAACTATTTTTTTATTTGAATTTTTGATATTATTTTGAAATGAATTATTTTCTGGAAATTTTAACTATTTTGTTGAAAATTTGACTCTTTTGTTGAAAATTTAACTCTTTTGTTAAAAATTGAACTATTTTGTTGAAAATTCAACTATTTTTATGAAGATTTTATTATTTTATTGAAAAACGAACTATTTTGTTGAAAATTGGATTATTTTATTGAAAATTGAATTATTTTGATGAAAATTTAACTCATGTTGAAAAATTAATTATTTTGTTGTAAATTAAACTATTTTGTTGGAAATCCAACTATTTTGACGAAAATTGAATTATTTTTTAGAAATTGTTGCAAATTCAACTATTTGGTTAAAAGTCAAAAATTTAACAGTTTTGTTTGAAAAAAAAAATTTTTGTATAAAATTAATCTTCTTGATTATAAATTATTTTTTTTTTGGAAATTCAACTACTTGGTCGAAAGTCGTTACTTCTATGTTAAGAACTCATTTCTTTCAACATGCATCATTTCAGTTGCAAATTAATCTGCTTAGTTGAAAATTAAACACTTTTGTTTAAAAAAAAATGTTATAAAATTAATCTTCTTGATTAGAAAAATAATTTTTTTTCGGAAATTCAAGTAATTGGTTGAAATTCGTTGCTGCTGTATTAACAATTCATTTTTTGGTTGAAGATGCATCATTTCAGTTAAAAATTCATCTGCTTAATTGAAAATTTAACTTTTTTTTTTTTTTTTATTTATTGTATAAAATTAAACTTCTTGATGAGAATTTATTTTTTTGTTTAAATTCAACTACTTGGTTGTTAACAATTCAGGATCATCTATCTTCAAAAGATGTTGGATAATTTTTTGTTTGAAAAAAAAACGCTAGGTCATCTTTTTTGAAAGAAACTTGGATTATATTTTCTGGAAAAGTGCTGGATCATCTTTTTTTGAAAATATTCTAGAGCATCTTATTTAAAAATGCGGTATAATATATATGTTGAAAAGATGCTGGATCATCTTGTTGGAACAAACGCTGGTTCATTTTTCGTTTGAAGATGCTGGATCATCTCTCTTTGGAAAAACGCTGGATCATCTGTTTGGAAAAGGTGCTAGAATTTTTTTGTAAAGAAACATATATCATCTTTTTCGCTCAAAATGCTGGATCATCTATCTTGAAAAGATGCTGGTATGAAAAAACCCAGCATAAACTAAAAAAAAACGCTGTATCATCGTTTTTTTAAGATTCTGGATAATCTGTTTAAAAAACGCGGGATGACCTTCTTCAAAGAAATGTTGGATCATATTCTTTTCCGAAGGTTTTAAATTGAAAATTAAATTTTTGTACTGAAAATATAACTTCCATTTTTGGTTGAAAATTGATTTTTCTTGATTAATAAATTAAACTATGTCTTTAAAAATTTATCTTTTTTCTTGAAAAGTTGTCTTTTTTTGGTAGAAAATTAATCTTCTTGGTTGAATATTAATTTTTTTTTTGAAAATCAAATCTTTGATTGAAAGTTTTTTTATTGAAAATTTATATTTTCGGATTGCAAATTCATATTTTTGGAATAAAAGTTAAACTGTAGTTTAGAAAATTCAAATACTTGGTAGAAAATTCTGTGTTTTAAATTGAAAATTAAATCTTTTTACTGAAAATGTAACTATTCCATTTTTGGTTGAAAATTGATTTTTCTTAATTAATAAATTAAACTATGTCGTTAAAAATTTATCCTTTTTGTTGAAAAGTTGTCTTTTTTTAGTAGAAAATTAATCTTCTTGGTTGAAAATTATTTTTTTTTTTTTAGATAATTTTTTAATTAAAAATAAATAGTTACATTTTCAATAGAAGAAAAATCATTTTTCACACAAAAAAAACGAATTTTTAATTAAATATTTGAATTTTTCAACCGAACAGATAAATTTTCAACTAAAATGAAGCATCTTTAAACAGAAACTAAATTTAAAACAAATTAGTTTCAATTCTACCAAGTAGTTACATTTTTTATAAAAAAGGTTAATTTTCTACTAAAAAAGTTAGATTTTCAACAACACACCTAAATTTTCAACCAAATAGTTGAATTTTCAACAAAATAGTAAAGTTTTCACCTAGTTAAATGCATTTTCAACTAAAGACGATACATTTTCAAAGAAAAAGGCAATTGTTAAATCACCAATAGAAAAATAAATTTTCAGCCAGAAAATAAACTTTCAACAATATAATTTAATTTTCTATCAAAATAGTTTAATTCCTAATCCAAGGAGATAAATTTTCAACAAAAAATGACTTTTTGTGTAAAATTCACTTTTTTGGTTGAAGATTTATTATTTTAACTATTTATGGTTAATTATTTATTTTGTTGTTGTTGAAAATTCAGCTATTTGGTTGATATTTCAACTATTTGTAAAAATTATATTATTGTTGTTAAAGATCACAATTCCAATTAAACATTAATTTATCCATTTGAGAATTTCATTATTTGGTTGAAAATTCGTTTTTTTATGTCTAAAATTAATTTTTGAACCTAAAATTTAACTATCCTATTTTTAGACAAAAATTACTATTTTTTCAATGAAAATTCATTTTTCTAAGTTATCAATTCAATTATTTTTTTAAAAATTCATCGTTTTTGATTGATGATTCCACTTTTTAATTAAAAGTCCTCTGACTCTGTTAAATTTAACCGTTTTTAATTAAAAAATACAATTTTTTGTTTAAATATCTGCTATTACATCTTTTATTGAGAACTCATCTTTTGATTCCATTTTTGGTATAAAATATCAACTTTGTAGTGACGGCCTAGTCAGCGAATCGGGTGTTTTCTGGGACACCAAAAACGACTGCTTCCGTTTAACCACACCTCATTCCTAGATGGATTGAAGCAAGCTTCGTAAGTGGGTTTTAACTACACAACTTCCCTGATGCGAGTCTCAGGGCCATCGCAGCCGTAGTTTATTCATGAGTGGCTGCGAACAGCGGCAGTGCTTTTGACCATTTGCTTGTGGCTAAAATAAGCTGTCTCCAGTCCGATCATTGTGACCTTCATTCACGAGTCTGCCAGGCATGACGATTCGTCTTTTAGAACTGAGAGCAGCGTTGATCGCAGCTGAACTATTGAATTCACTTGCGTCGGAAGTAGAACTCCCAATCGAGAATTGAAGTGCTTGGACAGATTCTCAGATTGTACTTCATTGGCTGTAGTCGAAGGAACCTACCGGTAATGCCTTTCTCGGTAATTACGTCAAACAAATTCAAGAAACTTCACCAAAGATTTTATATCCAGAAAAGATGAAATTTCTACAAAAAAATGAATTTATAAACCAAAAAGACGAATTTTCAACAAGAGTCGAATTTTCATCAAAGAAAGATTTTTCAGTGAATAAAGAAAAAAAATCCTACCAATATGTTGAATTTTCAAACCGAAAATAAGAATTTTCAACAAAAAAGTTGAATTTTCATTTAAAAAAAAAAGATTTTATATCCAAAAAAGATGAAATTTCAAACCAAAATGTCGAATTTTCAACAAGAGTGAAATTGTTAACCATAAAACATTTTTCAGTCAATAAGAAAGAAAATTTAATTTTTTGTTCAAAACGGTCGAATTTTCAAACCAAAAATAAGAATTTTCAACAAAAAAGATGAATTTTCATGAAAAAAAAGACTTTATATCCAGAAAAGATGAAATTTCTACAAAAAAAAAAAAAATTTTTAAACAAAAAATAAGAATTTTAAACAAAAAAGTTGAATTTTCAAGTCCGGCACGGTTGCGGTACGCCCGACCGGGCTGGTCGCGCCAAGCGCATGGAAGCGATAATGATAGGGGCGCCCCGGTCGTAGTCCGGTCAGTTCGAGATGGATGCTGTGCGCCGCCTCGGGATGCGCGTTCAATGCGCCGGTCCGGACGATGTTGCGAAATCCTTCATCCTCGGCGACCTCGTAACGGACCGGGATCGATCCGGCCCGAAGAGGGTGGGCGTCGGGGCCGACGAGGCGCGTCCACAAAACGAAGCCGTCGCGGGATGGATCGCCGCTGGCGACGCCGAGCGCAAAGGGGTCGGCCTGCGCAGTGAAGGGTGCGGCGAGCACCCGGAGCGGCGTGGCGCCAAGCGCGACCATGGCGCCCAGCACGGCGCGGCGATGCCAGGGAGAGGCTTGCATCGGGCGGCCCTATCGGCGGCGTTTGACAGTAATGCGACAGCGACCCCCGACGAATGTGGATATTGTCCCGATATTGTCATGCGCTGAAGGCCTGTTCATGGCGGCGCACATGCTGCACCAGCGGCGAACCCCAGGGCGCCATGGCGACGGGGTCGATCAAGGTCAGGCTGGCATAGTCGCAGCCATCGAGCAGATGCGAGCGCAGTGCCGTGGCACCGCCAAAATCATGGGCCAGCACATGGGGGCGTTCCAGGCCCCAATGGTGCAGCAGGGCGGCGAGCAACAGGTTTTGCACGCCCAGGGACACGTCCTGGCCCGGCGCCTGTTCAGACTGGCCATAGCCAAGCAGGTCGTAATAGAACATGCGGTATTGCCGGGCGAACAAGGGTGCGATACGCCGCCACACATGGGAAGAGAACGGCGTGCCATGCACCATCACCAGCGCCGGCCCCTGGGTACCCAGCTGGCCCCAGCGCACGGTTTGATTGTGGAAGTCAAAGGTGTGGGGCAGTGCCAGTGCGTCGTTTGAATGGGTCATGGTTGAGTCTCCCCTAAGGTCTGATGGGTTGTTTCCATCATCTGTAAACGTTTATGATAAAAACTTCATTCTTAATCATTTTTTAAACTTAACTGTTAATTCAAAAATTGAAAAAGGCTTTCTTGATAAGCATGCAGGTTCTGGACCTTTTTATGGTCAGGCAAATTTTAATTTTACAATAGAAAACACATCAACAAAGAAGAAACAATCTGTCATTTTAAATTTTAAACAACTTATATTTAATGATTCTATCTTAAATCACGAATTCAAAGTAGAATATATCAATTCTGACAATAAGAGCAAAAAAGCTTGTATAGAAATTGGTAAAGAAAATAAAAAACTGTCTTTTATCTATTTAGATCATTTCCTAATAAGACCGAAGCAAAAAGATTTCACTCAATATTTTGAAACCTCCAATAATCCTATATTCGAAGATCTCTCATTAGAAGATTTTAATGAAGTTGTTTTGTATGGTGGTTTGTCTCAAGAAAAAAATGACCTTTTAGTTCTGAGTAAAGGTCCTCGATCGGGACGACACGCCGGGCACCGTCGAGCGCGTGAACCTGCCGCACCCCGAAATCTACGCCGCGCTGGTCCCCGAGACCCGGCTGCTGCTGGATGACGGCAAACTGGTGCTGCGGGTGAAGGCCGTCACGGACACGCGAATCGATACCGTCGTGGAAATCGGCGGGACGCTGTCGAACCGCAAGGGCGTGAATGTGCCCGACGTGGTCGTGCCGGTGCCGGCGCTGACCGACAAGGATCGCCGTGACCTCAGCTTCGCGGTCGATCAGGGCTGCGACTGGATCGCCTTGAGCTTTGTCCAGCGGCCCGAGG
This sequence comes from Andricus grossulariae, assembly GCA_011634705.1. Lineage (NCBI taxonomy): Eukaryota > Metazoa > Arthropoda > Insecta > Hymenoptera > Cynipidae > Andricus > Andricus grossulariae. Next base: position 266,310,830 of record JAABKJ010075445.1, read on the forward strand.
ATCTGGCCGAGGCGCGCAAGCTGATGGGCGGCCATGGCGCGCTGATGGCCAAGATCGAGAAGCCCTCGGCCGTGCAGCGGCTGGAGGAGATTATCGAGATGGCCGACGGCGTGATGGTTGCGCGTGGCGATCTGGGCGTCGAATTGCCGCCGCAGGCGGTGCCGCCGCTCAAAATTAATATTTTTTCATTAAAAATTTAAGTGTTTTGTAGAAAATTCGACTTTTAGGCTTAAAAATTCAACAATTTGGTCGAAAATTTAACTGTCTCTTGAAAATTGATCTCTTTGATTGAAAATTATTTTTTTCTAACTTCAAATGTAACTCATCCATTTTTGGCTGAAAATTGATATTTTTAGTTGAAAATTAAAATATTTGATTGAAAATTCAACTATTTGGTTGAAAATTCATAATTTCGGATTGAAAATTGAAATTTTTTGTAGAAAATTCGTCTTTTTTGGCTTAAAAATTCAACAGTTTGGTAGAAAATTCAACTGTTTGGTTGAAAATCAAATTTTTGGTTGGAAATTCATTTTTTGAGTTTTAAATTCAATTTTTTTGCGAAAAATTCGTTTTTTTTTGTTTTTTATTTATCTCTTTTGGTTAAAGATTCAAATATTTTGTAGAATTTTTTTTTTGTTTGGTTTGAAAATTCAACATATTGTTGTAAACATTTTTCAAAACTTTTTTGAATGATAATGTTTTTAGCCTTCTAAATATCTCTAAAAATTATTTGAATTTTTTCTAAAAATTTTTAAAAATTCTTTAAAATTAAAAAAAATGGCTAAGAAACTTCCAGATTCTTTTTCTAAACTTTTGGAAATATTTTTAAATGTTTTGGAATCTGTTTAAATTTTATCTTTAAATAAATTTTCCAAAGTAAGAAATCATTCAAAATTTTTCTAGAAATCTTGAAATGAAAAATTTATTATCCTGAAAAATTTGAAAATTTTTGAAAACCTTTTCAATTTATTCAAAACTTCTGAATATCTCTTAGCTTCACTTAATTTTTTTCTAAAATGTTGTAATTTTGCTTCAAAATTTTATGTCAAAATCTTCCAAAATATATATTTCGTTTGAATTTTCAAAAATATTAAATATATAATATATTATAAATAAAATTTATAATATAAAAGGTTTTGTAATTTTACCTCGAAGATTTGGGGCGACTTACAGACCCAATACGTTATGACGCGACTACAGATAAATATGTCGCAATTTCTTGGGATGATGCATTTAAGCTTATCGCTCAACATCTTCAAGCTTTGGATCATCCAGATCAGGCAGCATTTTATACATCTGGTCGGGCAAGTAATGAAGCGGCTTTCTTGTACCAGTTATTTGTCAGAAGTTATGGAACAAATAACTTCCCTGATTGTTCAAATATGTGTCATGAAACCACCAGTATTGGTTTGAAGGATTCAATTGGGCTCGGCAAGGGGACCGTTACTTTAGATGATTTTGATCAAGCAGATACCATATTTAGCTTTGGGCATAATCCTGGTACAAACCATCCTCGAATGTTAGGAACTTTACGTGAAGTATCGCGTAGAGGTGGAAATATTATTGCGATTAATCCAATCAAAGAACGTGGGTTAGAGCGTTTTCAGGATCCTCAAGCAGCAATTGAGATGTTATAACACTAAAGATTTGTTTTTTTATGATATATCCAATGAAGAATTTAAAATAAGTTTTCATTTAAATAAGAATTTTACGACATTTTGTTTTTACTCCCACAATGTTAATGAAGATGAAGTAAATTCTAGTATAAATAATGTTGTCTATGACTATCATTTTAAAAATGGTCAATGTGTAAAAGTAATCAATAATGAGAAAGTTTTTAATTTTAGTATTAATGAGAAACAACAAGTAAAAGCGGATTCTTTTATTCAAAAAGAATCAGGCAATTTTATTGTTAACTTTGACGCTTCTATTTTAACAAAAGAAGGAAACGAAGTTATTAGTTTAATGACAGACATTAGTAAAGAAGAATTATTTTCTGTAAAAGATTCATTTCTGTTATTTAAGTTGAATATTAAAAAACTTATGGAAACAATTGAAAAAATACCAGAGTCGGATTTAAATTTTAGTAACATAGAAAAACTAAATAATTCTGTTACTTCAATCAATAACCAACCTGTCGCGATTCTTCTCCAGCAGTGCCTTGCCGATGCCTTTTACTTCCAGTAACTCATCCACCGCGGTGAACGGGCCGTTGCTTTCGCGATAGGCGATGATTGCCTTCGCCTTGGAAGCACCAATGCCGAATAGATCGCGACGCAGGGTCTCGGCGTCGGCGGCGTTGAGGTTGACCTTGGTGGATTGCTCGGTCTTGGTCATCTGGGTGGAGATGGGGGTCGGAGGTTCCGGCTTGATGGACGGCGCGGCGGTGGTGGCGACGGAGAGGCTGGTGAGGAAGGCGAAGATGAGGGATGAGATGTACAGGTTTTGCATTGGTGACGCTCCATGATATCGGTAAGAGAAAAAAGCAGCTTTTCCGAAGCTGCTTTTCTAACTTAGGTGATTGCTAGAGACTGTCAAAAACTGATAAGTAACTGGGTGTGTTTAAAAGTCAGGTCATAAAATTGCACCAGGCCGATCAAACTGCAAGAGCGCGCAGCCAACCCTGATCTGCTGCAAGACCACCATCGGTTTCGGCTCGCCGAACAAGCAAGGTAAAGAAGATTGCCACGGCGCCCCACTGGGTGACGCGGAAATCGCCCTGACCCGCGAAGCGCTGAAGTGGAACCACGGCCCGTTCGAAATCCCGGCCGACATCTACGCTGAATGGGATGCCAAGGAAAAAGGCCTGTCGGCTGAATCCGAGTGGGACCAGCGTTTCGCTGCGTACTCCGCCGAATTCCCGGAATTGGCCAACGAGCTGGTACGCCGCCTGGCCGGTGACCTGCCTGCCGACTTCTCGGAAAAGGCCTCGGCCTACATCGCTGAAGTCGCGGCCAAGGGCGAGACTATCGCCAGCCGTAAAGCCAGCCAGAACACCCTGAACGCCTTTGGCCCATTGCTGCCTGAGTTCCTCGGCGGTTCGGCTGACCTGGCCGGTTCCAACCTGACCCTGTGGAAGGGGTGCAAAGGGGCTCCGATCCCTCCAACATCGTTGACAGTTGCTACCCGATCGGCTCGATTCAAGTACCGGCGGGGCTGGAACCGATTGTGCTGCATCGCGATGCGGTGTCGGGCGGTGGCTACGCGATGATCGGCACGGTGATCAGCGCCGACCTGGACTTGATCGGGCAAATGCAGCCCAACCAGCGGGCGGGGTTTGTGGCGGTGACACTGGAGGAGGCTTTGGAGGCGCGGCGGTTGTACAAGAAGCGGCTCAGAGCGATGACGGGACTCTTCAATCACTGAACATACGCTTAACCCCTGTGGAAGCTGGCTTGCCTGCGATAGCGGTGGGTCAGCTTGCATTGTGTTGGCTGATACACCGCAATCGCAGGCAAGCCAGTTCCCACCTTTGGGCTTATTTCAATTTGAGAATTTGCGGAATGCCCACCGTCCAGCGATCAGGGTGAAGGTTGCGACCAAGGCCACCAGTATCCAGAAGCCTTCCGGGTCTTGGACTTGCCGCAGTTTTGCCATCTTTGCAACTGCTTAGAAAACTTTCTTGGGTGAGAGATGCCGCTGGAGAGACTTACCACAGTTTTGCCATCTTTGCAACTACTTAGAAAATGTTTTTGGGTGAGAGATGCCACTCGAGAGAATTGCCGCAGTTTTGCTATCTTTGCAACTAATTATAAAACTTTCACGGGCGAGAGATGCCGCTGGAGAGACTTGCTGCAGTTTTGCTATCTCTGCAACTACTTAGAAAATTTTCTTGTGTGAGAGATGCCACTGAAGAGACTTGCCGCCGTTTTTCCATCTTTGCGACTGCTTAGAAAACTTGCTTGTGTGAGAGATGCCACTGCAGAGACCTGCCGCAGTTTTTCCATCTTTGCAACTGCTTAGAAAACTTCCTTGGGTGAGAGATTCCGCTGGAGAGACTTGCCGCAGATTTGCCATCCTTGCAACTGCTTAGAAAACTTTCTTGGATGAGAGATGCCGCTGATCCATGTAATCCTTGAATTCCATGAAGTCATCGAATTCCATGAATTCCTTGAATTCCATGAATTCCATGAATTCCTTAAATTCCTTAAATTCCTAGAATTCCATCAATTCCTAGAAATCCATGAATTCCTTGAATTCCGTGAATCCCATGAATTCCTTGAATTCCTCGAATTCCTTGAATTCCTCGAATTGCATGAATTCCCTGAATTCCATGAGTTCCTTGTATTCCATGAATTCCTTGAATGCCATGAATTCCTCGCGTTCCATGAATTCCATGAATTCCATGAATTCCTTGAATTCCGTGAATTCCATGAATTCCGTGAATTCCTTGAATTCCATGAATTCCTTGAATTCCATGAATTTCTTGAAATCCAAGAATTCCTTAAATTCCATGAATTCCTTGAATTCCTTGAATTCCTCGAATTCCATGAATTCCCTGAATTCCATGAGTTCCTTGTATTCCATGAATTCCTTGAATGCCATGAATTTTTTTTAACTTTAAAATACTGGGGTATATTGAAACACGATTTTTTACCCATTATCTACCATTTAAACTGTAGACAATTGGGGTATATTTAAAACGCGATTTGAGTGCCCATGTCGTCTGTTTCATATTTAAAATATTGGGGTATATTTAAAATACGAATTTTATCCATTTTCCTTTTTTTATATATTTCAAATATTGGGGTATAGTTAAAACACGATTTGAAGGCCCATTTTGCCTGTTTTATATCGAAGATATTGGGGTATATTCAAAATGCGAATTTTTATCAATTTTCCTTTGTTTAAGCTCTAAAATATTGGGGTGTATTAAATACAATTTTAAAGCCATTTTCTACTGTTTGAACTATCAAAAATTGGGGTATATTTAAAATACGAATTTTTATCCACCTTCCTTTTTTTAACTTTAAAATACTGGGGTATATTGAAACACGATTTTTTACCCATTATCTACCATTTAAACTGTAGACAATAAATATTTGTTTGCAAATTTACTTTTTCATTGAAAATTTATTTTGTTGGCTTGAAAATTCAACGAGTTTAATAGAAAATTCAACTATTTTGTAGAAAATTTTGACTTTTTGGCTTGAAAATTAGACAATTTAGAAAATAATGTAATTATTTGGTTGAAAATTACTTTTTTTTTTTCAATTGGAAATTCAACAATTTCATTGAAAATTAAAATTTTTATTTTTAAATATAACTACATGGTTGTGAATTTACGTTTTTTTTTGAAAATTCACATTTTCAGATTTAAAAATCGACTGTTTTGTAGAAAATTCACCTTTTTGGCTTGAAAATTAAAGGATTTGGTTAAAAATTACGTTTTCTTTTGAAAATTCAACTATTTTGTTAAAATTTAAAGTATTTATTTTGTAATATAAATATTTGTTTGCAAATTTACTTTTTCATTGAAAATTTATTTTGTTGGCTTGAAAATTCAACGAGTTTAATAGAACTTTTAATACGTTGTAATTCACTTTTATTCCGTTTAGTCGCCTTGTAATACGTTTTAATCCACTTTTAATCCATGTAGTCGACTTGTAACAAGTTATAATCGACTTTTAATCCGTTTAATCGACTTTTAATACATTGCAATCCACTTTTAATCCGTTTAATCGACTTTTAATACGTTGCAATCCACTTTTCATCCGTTTAATCGACTTTTAATACGTCGTAATCCACTTTTAATCCGTTTGATCGACTGTTTATCCGTTTAATCGACTTTTACTACGTTGTAATCCACTTTTAATGCGTTTAATCGACTTTTAATCCGTTTAATAAACTTTGAATACGTTGTAATCCACTTTTAATCCGTTTAATAAACTTTGAATACGTTGTAATCCACTTTTAATCCGTTCAATCGACTTTTAATACGTTGTAATTCACTTTTATTCCGTTTAGTCGCCTTGTAATACGTTTTAATCCACTTTTAATCCATGTATATCGACCAAAGTTATATTCTCCTATACAGAAAATATGTTAACGTCATTTCAGACAAGATGGAGAATAAACATTTTTAATTAAATTTTATTCAGAAAAAAATCTTCTCCTTTCACTCCGCTGGGATTCGAACACCAGGTCAATTGATTTCCGGTCAGGTGCTCTAACCATTGAGCTACAGAGAGATCAGAGGAAGAATTCTTTTTTCTGAAATACGCTTTATTCAGCAAGATGTTACATATCAATTTTTAATAGAAATCTGTATTATGATCGGAGAAGATAACGAATCGAGAAGAGAAATCCACACATAACATGGAAATCTACAATATCGACCAAAGTTATATTCTCCTATACAGGAAATATTTTAACGTCATTTCAGACAAGATGAAAATATAAATTAAAAACCTTTCTAATTAAATTTTATTCAGAAAAAGGATCTTCTCCTTTCACTCCGCTGGGATTCGAACACCAGGTCAACTGATTTCCGTTGCTGATAAAACCCCTTCGACTTAAAAGTTTGATAGGAGATGCTAATGGTTTGGTGAGAAAGACCTTCTGATTCAGGACTTTGATAGCAGGTGGTAAAGATGTGCTGATGACAACACTTTGTGAACTCTGGTACGCCCAGGTATGGGTAGTTACCTTCAGCGCTAGGGTCTTGTATAGCGCTTCTGTCGACTAGCTCACGGTCCTCGGATTTGCCAACAAGTCGTCCTCGCTTCAAATGCCGCATTTTTCTAATCCAAAACATTTTTCTAATCTCCCGGGTGTACTTCTCGATAATTCCTAGAGCTAGGTTCAATTTCTCTGCATTTCTAGCATAGATCTTGAAATCATCCATGTAAAATGCATGAGTCACCTTATGCTTTTGATATCCAGGTTTACAGCAAATTACCCTAGGAAATCGCGAAGTGCGAGAGATAGTGGCAATAGTTTGAGGATAAGGAGGAGAGGACTCATAGTGTCATCCTGAGTGAGGACAATAGAGAAGATAATAAATTCTTCAAACTATCCCCGACGGAAATTATAACACAGCTTAGAGAGACTGTGGATACAGCCGGGGATTCTGCGGAAATTTTTGTGAGATTTAAGGAAACCACTCTCAGCCTGGTAATGAGGCCTGATTTTTGGAAAGGTGTCGCGACCCCTAGTATCCATCCGTTGATTGCGGAGACTACCAGTTATAGTTCGGTAGAAACTAGTGCACCAAATCCACCCTACCTAACCCCTAGTTCACTAATTCAGGACAATTATGTCCCTACAGTGGGAGTAGCTAGTCTCACTTCTAGCACTGATACGGCAACAGTCAGTGGTAGTAGCACCCTGCTTTTGACTACGGTCGGGTCCACCACGGAAAACTGTAGCTCTAGTTCCAGGTACCGGATGTCGTCTCAAGAACAGGAGTCCACGTGTGAGGCACGTATCAGGGCGGCTAATCAACGGTATGCTACCCCTAATTATCAAAAAGTCCTAAAAATTCCATGATTTTTATAAGAAAAAAAAAGCTTTGAAACTTCCGTTAAACCATTCAAATCCGTCGAGAATTCCCTCTAATTCAAAAAAAATAACAATTTCAAATTCAAATCACTATAAATTAATTAGAAAAATATTCTAACAGCATCATATAATTCAGTGAAGACCATGAAATTAATCCCTGGAACCTGTCAAAAAGTCAAAAAATGCCATGATTTTTATAAGTCGAAAAAAAAGCCTTGAAACTTCCCTCAAAGCAATAAAATCAATCGAAAATTCCCTCTAATTCAAAAAGAATAACAATTTCAAATTCAAGTCGCTATAAATTGATTAGAAAAATATTCTAAATTGATTATAAAATTCAGTGAAAACCATGAAATTAATCCCTGGAACCTATCAAAAAGTCCTAAAAATTCCATGATTTTTATAAGAAAAAAAAAGCTTTGAAACTTCCGTTAAACCATTCAAATCCGTCGAAAATTTATCTTTTTTATTTGAAAATTCAAGTATTTGGTTAAAAATTCATGTATTTTGTTGAAAATTCGTCTTTTCTGGTTACAGATTAATTTTTTTTACTGATAATTTAAGCAATCCAGTTGAATATTCCACACTTTTAGTTATAACTTCATCTCTTCGATTGAAAATTCAACTATTACAGTTGAAGGTTCACCATTTTAGTTTAAAGTTTATCACTATGGTTGAACATTGAACTATTTTGATGAAAATTCATTTTTGTCTCGTTGTAAAATTAATTTTTTAAACTGGATATTTAAATATTCCATTTTTGGTCAAAAATTTACCTAGTTGGTTGAAAATTTACCTTCTTTATTTAAAAATTCAAGTATTTGGTTTGAAAATTCGTCTTTTTTTTTGTAGAAAATTAATGATTTGGGTTGAAAATTCAATTACTTGATTTCAACTTAAACTCCTTTCTTGAAAATTCATTTTTTTTAAGATTAATCTTATGTAACCTTACGTGGGGGGGGGAGTAAAAAATGGTCACAATCTCCCTTACGTAATTAATGAATGGCCCGTAATTGCACAAGTAAATAACTGCTGTGACATTCGTACGAAAGTTAGGTCTCCTGATCTGTCAACACTGAACTTCGTAAAAATCATGTTCGATGGCGCTCCTTAACTGGGTTTTCATGCTATGAGCATGAAGTAGTCGAGACCGTGGACGCATGATGAAACTGTGTCCATTCTATTCTTGTGTCCGTAAGCTGTTTGCGAATGACCAGCTGTTGTCAGAGTCCTACGGCGAATATGAATGCTGTTTTGTGATTGCCTTCAATAGTGTGCGAATAACCCATGGGGTTTTCTTCGCACTCTCAAACCAGTTTGTGAATAACATCTCCCAGAAAATGCGTTAATCGGGCACTTTGCACAATTTTTCACATTTTTCCATGCATTATTTCAAACCTGGCCCAAACGCATAGGTGGCAACTCTCTTTATAATATAAATACCTACATTTATGGCTGTGATTGTGGCCTGCACCATAGTTCAAACCATGATTGTTATGGTGGCATATAGCGCATAAATTCAAACAGCAATAATCTATTGCGCACGTCTACAGACCACCATAACCCACTGCTCAAGTCTACAGCACATGATGATCCACTGCGCATGCCTACGAGCCACCATGACCAACTGCACATGCCGACGTCCTACCAAGGATTACTGCGCATATAGTTTTGGCTTAACTGAAGCTAATCTCCTCAGGTATCTAGAGAGAAAAATTTCATACACTCTAAAAATTGGCCCTTTTCGAATCCACACATAATGATGTTTGAACTCCAATTATACCACGAAAACCTCATTTTTTACAGTTGTGGTCCTTGAGACTTTTGATCACCATGACATGGACTACATTTTCCCTCAATTACAAACAAATTAGCCGAAAGCCAATTTCTGTACAAATTCTGCGGGACCCTAATGCAAGAACTATCTGGAGATAATTTCCAGTGGGTAAAAAGACAGTTTATTATGGTATAAGCTCGCGTCGATTGCAGAGCTCTGAGGACTGCAAAGTTTGTTGAATGGTCCTGGTGAACATAATGCAGGGTGCCTACATTCTCAAAATATATATACTTTATCGTTTGGTACCTTGGTTAATACTACCTGACTATGGGATTACATTTGAGCTATCTTTAATTTGGACAAATGAAATATTTTTGAGATTCCTCGAAAAAGTTCTTGAATAAAGATCGCTATATTATATTTTACAGATTTAGATACACCACGACCACGACACAGCAACCCTTCAGCTGGGCTGCCAATGCAAAGCGAGCAGAGGCGTAAGTATATAATGATTATTTGAACTAAGAAAAATTGCTGTGATTTAGAAATAAAATCAAAATCGTTGCCCCTTGAAGACATTTGAAACAATTTTCGTATCTTAACTTAAAACATACAAGTTTATCAAGTCGCCAAACTATAAATTACGATATCACAAAATTTTCCACATTGATAATTCCAACATTACAAAACTGGCAAGTGTCCACTTTTCTCTATAAATAAAAAAATGTATCAAGTCACGCAGCACCAATTTCAAAACCATCAATTTCGAATTCTGAAATTTTCAAATGAGACCCTCTGCAAATTCATTTATAAATTCCAAGTTTATCAAGTAGCCTAACTATAAATTACGATATTACAAAATTCTCCACATTCATAATTCCAACATTAAAAAACTGGCAAGTGTTCACTTTTCTTTATAAATAAAAAAGTTTATGAAGTCAACCAGCAATAAATTTCAAAACCATCAATATCGAATTCTGAAATTCCCAAAGGGGGCCCTCTGCAAATTTATTCATAAATTCCAAGTTTATCAAGTCGCCAAACTATAAATTACGATATCACAAAATTTTCCACATTGATAATTCCAACATTACAAAACTGATACAAAACTGTGTTCGCTTCGATGATTTGCGATCCTAAAACACCTTCCTGTTGTTTAGGATCGTGCCAATCTTGGCCAGGTGTGAAGTCTTCAATGGAAAGAGTCCAAAAGCTTTTTTGAAGCAACTGCATTGAAAGAGTCACCTACAATTGGTGGACTTCGACAGACCGTGCCTCTTTAGAAATCCCAATATAAAAAAGCCACTTCGTTAACCTAGCACATCACAAGCGAGATTTTGGGATTGAAGCTTCATGAGAATTCTTCACTACTTTTAATGGTAAACATCCGAATATCAAGTTGATATTTTCTTCACGAAAAGAGCACAACAGAAAAGCTCGGAGCTTGAACAGTCAGTTTGATAAAGCTCAAACAATTACAGGTACCCGAGGCTTTCACTCATTCAAACCGATTGCTGATAATAAAATAGAGTGCAGGCAATACTCGGCCTCCACAGAAACTCTCAATTTCGAAATCGAAAAGACAGCAAATTCGATTGGATTCTTTAAAATCTATTGAAATCTTTAAATTCTTGCAATGCTATTGGTTTCTTTGAATTCTTTGAATTCTATTGAATTCTTTCGAATTCTTTAAAGAATTTATATATATTAACAATTTTCTAAGTATTTTTTTTTTATTTTACAGGTTTTTTTTTCAAATATTTTCTTGATATTAATTTTTTTTAATTCGGTTGAGTTCTTTAAATTCGATTGGATTCTTTAAATTCTATTGAAATCTTTAAATTATATTGAATTCTTTCGAATTCTTTAAAGTATTTATATATATTAAAAATTTTCTAAGTATTTTTATTTGTTTTACAGGGTTTTTTCAAATATTTTCTTGATATTAATTGTTTTTTTATTCAAATTAAATTATTTTAATTCAATTGAATTCTTCAAATTCGATTGGATTCTTTAAAATCTATTGAAATCTTTAAATTCTTGCAATGCTATTGGTTTCTTTGAATTCTTTGAAAAAAGTTATTTTTCAACGAAATTTGGACTTTTTACCAAAATAGTTAAATTTTGAACAAAATACATGAATTTTCAACAAAATGGTTGAATTTTCAAACCAGAAATATTAATTTTCAACAAAAAAGTTAATTTTCAACCAGATAGTTGAATTTTCTACCATTTACAAATCAAAAAGACGAATTTTCAACAAAAATGTTAAATTTTCAACAAAAAACTTAATTTTCAACCGAATTTGGACTTTCTATCAAAATAGTTAAAATTTTAACAAAATACATGAATTTTCAACTAAATGGTTGAATTTTCAATCCGGAAATATTAATTTTCAACTGAAAAATAAATTTTCAACCAAATAGTTCAATTTTACAAATCAAAACGACGAATTTTCAAGAAAAATGTTAAATTTTCAACAAAAAAGTTATTTTTCAACGAAATTTGGACTTTTTACCAAAATAGTTAAATTTTGAACAAAATACATGAATTTTCAACAGGGAATTCTCGATTGATTTTACTGGTTTGAAGGAAATTTCAAAGCTTTTTTTTCCTCTCATAAAAATCATCATCATTTTTAGGACTTTTTGACAAGTTCCAGGGATTAATCTAATGGTTGTCACTCAATCTTATAATAATGTTTGTATATTTTTCTAATCAATTTGTAGTGATTTGTATTTGAAATTGTTATTCCTTTTGAATTCGATGGAATTCTCGATTGATTTTAATGGTTTGAAGAAAGTTTAAAAGTTTTTTGTCGTCTTACAAAAATCATGCCAGTTTTAGGACTTTTTGACAGGTTCCAGGGATTAATTGAATTGTTTTCACTGTATTTATAATAATGTTGGAATTTTTTTCAATCAATTAAAGTGATTTGAATTTAAAATTGTTATTCTTTTTAAATTGAAGGGAATTCTCGATTGATTTTACTGGTTTGAAGGAAATTTCAAAGCTTTTTTTTCCTCTCATAAAAATCATCATCATCAAAAAGACGAATTTTCAACAAAAATGTGATTTTACAACCAATCGGTTAAATTTTCAACAAATTTTCATTCATTCACTAACAAATTTTCAGTTGAAAAAAATCATTTTGAACCAAAAAAGAAAAAAACTTCTTAAAATAAAATTACAAATCTTCAACCAAAAACAAAAGAATTTTTAAGGAAGCAGTTGAACTTTCAACCAAGGAGTTGAATTTTTAATCTAAAAAGATGAATTTTCAACGAAAAATTTAATAGTTTATATTTCAACGAAAAATATTGTAATTAAAAATAAAAAACAGTTGGATTTAACCAAAAAAGACAAATTTGTAAGAAAATACCTGAATCCTGATCTAAAACAGATTATTTTCAACTTAACAATTTGATTTTTAACAAAAAATGTGAGTTTCTTCCAAAAAGACGAATTTTCAACAAAAATGTGATTTTACAACCAATCGGTTAAATTTTCAACAAATTTTCATTCATTCACCTTATGATAAATCAATAAAAAGTCTCCTAAAAGATCTAGAAACGCAACGAAGCAATTTTATGAAACTTATAAAATAATTATCATGTAACATCACTCATCATCCTTGTTGGTTTGATTTTTGTCCGCAAATTGAAGCGCGTTATAAAAATCATGATATTTCAAAGGAACAGCATCCGATTTACACATTTTTTGCAAATCTTTGAATTTCGCACCAGAAATGGGTAAAACATTCGTGTAAGCTAAATCTAGTTTTCCTCGCTTATCAGCTGAAACAGCTCCTCCGCTCCCTTGTTTTCTGAGTGTCGTTTTCAATCACGTCTCGCTGATACTCAGGGTGTCCAAGAACATCGTCTTGCAAACTGTGTGTTCTTCCCCATTAATATGAAATTTATAACAACGAGATTCGTTCCGTTTCGATTGCCACTCAGATGTTTTCGTCTGAACAGGCTTTACTTCTATGCGTCGCAGTAGGTCTGTCTCTTATACTATATATATGTGTGTGTGTGTGTGTGTGTGTGTGTGTGACCGTCTGCGAAGAAAGGGACCTAATGCGGAAAAAATCGATTTTTATTTTCTTACACCAATCGATAGTTTCTGAGTTACTCTTTCATTTCCAATAATCAGAATTTTTTAGGTTAATTACTTTTCTTGTTATTATGCTACAAACATAGGCATCATAAGCGAACGAGGAGACCGAACGAGAGGCCTACGAAAGCCCGCCCCACCACTTACCACTACAGCTGTACGCGACGTGTCCGTGAGCTAGACTGGCTCGTGTGTAAAAGTGTAGTAGCAAGTGGAGGGAGTGCTTTTCGCAGACGCATCCCCACTACTCAAATGCTGGCTTGCGGGCTCTGCTGCTATCGCCCGTCCTGTAAAATTCAGCTTTGACGCATTAGGTCCCTTTCTTCGCGGACGGTCACACACATATATATATGCATATATTATATATATATACACACATATATATATGAATTTTCAATAGATTTCACTAATTTCAAGGTATTCCAAAGGATTGAATTTTTTGTTTTTATTTTTAAAACATACCAGGGACTTTAAAGAACTTTAAAAAGTTCCATGGGATTTCAAAAGATTTCAAAGGATTTAAAATATTTCACGGAATTTAAAAAGATTTCAAGGAATTTTTAATTCATTTTCATAATTGGAAGGGATTTCGAAGTATTTGAAATATTTTAGGGTATTTTAAAAGATTTCATGATTTTTAATAGATTTCACTAATTTCAAGGTATTCCAAAGGATTGCAATTTTTTTGGTATTTGTAAAACTTCTAAGGAATTTTAAAGACTTTAAAAAATTTGAAGGAATTTCAAGAGATTTCAGAGGATTTCAAATACTTTAGGGTATCTTAAAAGATTTCATTGAATTTTCAATAGATTTCACTAATTTCAAGGTATTCCAAAGGATTGAATTTTTTGTTTTTATTTTTAAAACATACCATATTTCCCTTATTTTCGTAGAATTTTCATGAATTCGCCGTACAGCCCATATACGAATAAACACTTATTTTACAAGTAAGTCCCATTGTCAATTCAAAGTTTCATTTTTTATGATAAGGCCCATTTTGTGATCATTTCTATTTGGTGTATTGTTCTCATTTTCTCAGAAGGTACAGTAATTCGTCGTGAGTACAATTTATGAATGAATCAAAATTTTAGCGATAATTCCCAATTTCAAAATAAGGCCCATTTTTAATATAAGGCCCATTTTACACATTGAACATGAGTCAATCTAATAAGTTTTTTAATAACAGGATCTAATTTACTACAAATACCCGATCACATGTATATGAATAAAAATCACGATCACATGATAAGGCCCATTTTCTAATAACCTCCTTTGATATTTGTATTTCCCTTATTTTCGTAGAATTTTCATGAATTCGCCGTACAGCCCATATACGAATAAACACTTATTTTACAAGTACATCGAACGTATTACTTCTACATTCGAACTCCAAAGATACGAGCACTCCACAGATACGACCGTCCTGACTCCAAAGTAGCGAGTGGAATTTCTTCCCCATTACCCCCACCCTATTCCAGAATGAGACGCGCGCGAATGCGCACTGCTTTGAATTCGCCGTTTGTTTACTGCGAACTGCAGACGCGTGCATGCACGTAGTAGGCCTGCTTGCGTTCTCACGCATTACCCCTGAAATCTAAACGTCGCAGGAGTGGGAGTCCCTTTCACGCTCGTATCTTTGGAGCGCCCGATTACCGAGATTCTCGTATTTTTTTAGTTCGAGTGTATATAAAATATTGTAGTTACATAAAAGAAAAAAATAAAATTTTGTTTTAAGCAAAACAAAGTCATCACGAAAAGGAAACAAATATTTTATGAAAGTTACGAGTATAAAATACTTTGATACTGCGCGCAGAGCTATCTTAAACTTTAAATTCATACCAATATACAATACATGAATTTTCAACCAAATATTTGAATTTTCCTCTAAAAAAGATACATTTTCAACAAAAAGTAGAATATTTAAATTTTCAGTTAAAAAAATTAATTTCAACAAAATAAGAAAAACGAATTTTCAACCAAATAAATTAATTTTCAACTAAAATGAATCTTCAACTAAAAAAATTATTTTTAACAAAGAAATTCAACCATTGACCAAATAGTTGAATTTTAAATGAAAAGGACAATTTTTATACAAAACATTCAAATTTTCAACAAAAAAGTTAATTTTCAATCAAATAGTTCAATTTTAAGTTAAAAAAATTATTTTTTAACTCAAAATGATATTTTCAAACAAAAAAAAACGAATTTTCATCCTAGCAGTTCAATTTTCAACCAAAAAAGATGAATTGTCAAAACAATACATGAATTTTCAACCAAATATTTGAATTTTCCTCTAAAAAAGATACATTTTCAACAAAAAGTAGAATATTTAATTCCTGAAAATTGTAAATGGTCAAAATTTAAAATTCCCGAAATTAGTAAATTTCCGAAAATGGTAAATTGCCGAATTTTCAAATTCCCGAAATTAGTACATTTTCAAATTCTTGAAATTAGTAGATTTTCAAATTTTCGAAAATAATAATTAGGCTAAATTTCTAAATCCTGAAAATAGTAAATATTCCTAAATTTTCAATTTCACCATTATAGTAAATTGCCGAATTTAAAAATTCCCTAAATCTGTAAATAGCCGAAATTTCAAATTCCCAGAATTAGTAAAATTTTCAAATTCCTGAAAATGGTAAATTGCCGAATTATTAAATTCCTGAAAATTGTAAATGGTCAAAATTTAAAATTCTCGAAATTAGTAAACTTCCGAAAATGGTAAATTGCCGAATTATTAAATTCCTGAAAATTGTAAATGGTCAAAATTTAAAATTCCCGAAATTAGTAAATTTCCGAAAATGGTAAATTGCCGAATCGCCATACAGATCCATACAGCCGGATGCACCCAGATTGTTTTTTGAAAAATCTTGTTTTGAAGTCCATGCAGAAAGTCTGCTTTCAAAACATCCTGTTTCAAAATCCATACAGACAGCAGAACCAATTTTGT
Organism: Andricus grossulariae; assembly: GCA_011634705.1. NCBI lineage: Eukaryota > Metazoa > Arthropoda > Insecta > Hymenoptera > Cynipidae > Andricus > Andricus grossulariae. Next base: position 266,327,176 of record JAABKJ010075445.1, read on the forward strand.
TTGGAATTCCATACAGATCACATCCTTTGGAAAATCCATACAGATCCATACAGCCGGATGCACCCAGATTGTTTTTTGAAAAATCTTGTTTTGAAATCCATGCAGAAAGTCTGCTTTCAAAACATCCTGTTTCGAAATCCATACAGACTCCAGAACAAATTTTGTTCAGAATTCCATACTGATTACATCCTTTGGAATCGCGATACAGATCCATACAGCCGGAGGAACTTGATGCGGTTTTCAAACATTATGTTTTGGAATCCATACAGACATCAGAACAAATTTTGTTTGGAATTCCACACAGATTACATCCTTTGGAATCGCCATACAGATCCATACAGCCGTATTCACCCTATGTCGACGGGTAAACTTCTACTGGACTAGGATGAATATGCTATCTTTTTTATTCTGCAAACTTTTCTGTAAATCTTTGAATTGATTTGAAAACATTGGAATCCTTCAAAATATTGTTTTATTTTCTTGAAAAATTTAAGATGCAATTTGATTTATTTTTAATTTTATGAATTCTTCTGAAAATATGGAATTCTTTTCAACTATTTTCAAATTTATCAACTTTGGTTGACGGTAGATTACTACTGAATTAAGATGTACTCTTTCCTCAAATCAGCAGAATTCTGAAAAATCAAAATAATTCTGCAAAATTTAAAAGACTTGAATGAATTCACAATAATTAAACGTGAGTTCTAAAGACTTTAGAGGAATTCAAAGAAGTTTTAAAAAATTCAAAAGATTTAAATTGAATGCAAAGACTTCTGTAGAATTAAAGAAACGAGTGCATCTTAATTCAGTAGTAGTCTACAGTCTGTCTCTTATACACACGTCAATACTATAAACTCTTCGAAAAATTCTAATTATTCAGGAATTTTTCTATTCGGAAATTTTATAATTCCAGAATATAACTCTTCGGGAATTTTTCTATTCTGAAATTTTATAATTCGAGAATTTTACTATTCGAGAATTTTTTAATTCCAGAATTTAACTATTCGGGAATTTTCCAATTCAGTAATTTTATAATTCGAGAATTTAACTATTCGGGAATTTTCAAATTGAGTAATTTCATAATTGGAGAATTTTACTATTCGAGAATTTTATAATTCCAGAATTTAACTATTCGGGAATTTTCCAATCCGGAAATTTTAGAATTCGGATATTTTATAGTTCAGGGATTGAAAAATTCGATATTCTTATAAACTGTCGGGAATTTCCTTATTCAGGAATTTCCCAATTCGTCAATACTATAAACTCTTCGAAAAATTCTAATTATTCAGGAATTTTTCTATTCGGAAATTTTATAATTCCAGAATAACGGTTGGACCAAAAATTCTAACCTCAATTTCAATTTACCGATTTTCGATGTAGGTGCAAAAAAATTTTATTTCAAATAATAGATCTAAAAATAACATTTGCGAAAACCTGATTCTTTTTTTTGCATACAAATTTTATCGTTGAGGAACAATCTGCACAAGATATCATATACAATAAAACACAATAATTGTCTAAGTCAGTCGAAGTCGACTCTGAGTCTCCGAGTTGCGCAAACAATATGCGCTGCAAAATAGAACCTTTAAATTTATTTTATACGTAGAAAATATTCGAAATATGATGTATGGAATTAAAAACGAATAAATGTTTCACGCAAAGTTATAATGAATTGTAATTTGGAAAGTTGTAAAAATATATTTCCTATTAAAAGAAAGGGTAAAATTCCCCTCTGCAAAAGATTATTATTTATTGAACTCAATATGTCCTATTTATTATATATTTATATATACTATATTTTTATCAATTTTTATTTTGTAAAAAATTTAATCAAAAATGGAATAGTTAATTTTTCAGTTAAGAAAATTAATTTTCAAATTGAACAATATGGTAGAAAATTAAAATATTTGGTTAAAAAACTATTTATTTGAAAATTCAACTATTTCGTATAAAAATAACTTTGTTGTTGAAAAATCGTATATTTGGGTTGAAAATTGAACTTTATTAATAACTAATTTTTTGGTAGAAAATTAATCTTCTTGGTTGAAAATTCAACTATTTTGTTAAATTCATCTTTTATAATAGAAAATTCATATTTTTTCATTAAAATTACTTTTTTGTTAGAAAATTAATCTTGTTGGTTGAAAATTCAACTATTTTGTTGAATTCATCTTTATCTTTTATAGTAGAAAAATCATCTTTTTTGGTTAAAAATTCAACTATTTTGTAAAAAATTTAATCAAAAATGGAATAGTTAATTTTTCAGTTAAGAAAATTAATTTTCAAATTGAACAATAATTTTTAAATTAATAGTTGATTTTTCAACCAAATAGTTGAATATTATACCAAAATAGTTGCATTTTCACCCAGAATGATGAATTTTTAACCAAGTAGAATAACTTTCTTTCAAGAGACGAATTTTCTATTAAAAAATTGAATTTTCGATTAAAAAGTTTATTTTCAACCAAATTGTTGAATTTTCCACCAAATTATTAAATTTTCAACAAAAAAGTTAATTTCTCACCAAATAGTTAAATTTTTAAATAAACAGTTGCATTTTTACCAAAAAGATATATATTTTCAAAACAAAAAGACGAATTTTCTTTTTAAAAAAATGAATTTTCAATCAAAAAGTTCCTTTTAAATCAAATTTTTGAATTTTCTACCAAATTATTGAATTTTCAATAAAAAAGTTAATTTCTCACCAAATAGTTAAATTTTTAAATAAACAGTTGCATTTTTACCGAAAAGATATATATTTTCAAAACAAAAAGACGAATTTTAACACTTTGGTAGAAGTTCAACTGTTTGCTGTAAAATGCAATTGTTTTGTAGAAAACATCTTCTTTTTCCGTTGAAAATTAAACAATTTTGTTGAAAATTAACTTTTTTTGAAAATCAATATTTTTTTAGTAAATTCAGCTTTTTAGTTGAAAATGAAACTATTTGGTTAAAAATTCATCTTTTAGGGTTGAAAATTCATCTATTTGGTTAAAATTTGTCTGTTATGTTGATAATTCATATTTTTTGTTCAGAAATTTAACACTTCGGTTGAAAATTAACTTTTTTGCTCTAAACTCGTATTTTTGGGTTAAAAAGTCAATTGTTGTGTAAAAAATCATTTTTAGCTGTTAAAAAATTAACTATTTTGGTTAAAAATTCAACTACTTTCTTGAAAATTCATCTCTTTGGTTGAAAAAACTTTTTTTGATGAAAATTCATATATTTGGGATGAAAATTCGACCGTTTTGTAAAAATTTGTTTTTTAATGGTAAATAGCGATGATAAATAGTTTCGATAGATAGTCATAATAAATAGCCATGATAAATATTTATGATGAATAGCGATGGTAAACAGCCATGATAAATGCCCTGATAAATAGCGATGATAAATAATTTTGATAGATAGTCATAATAAATAGCCATGATGAATAGCGATGATAAACAGCCATGATAAATGCTCTGACAAATAGCGATGATGAATAGTTTTGATAGATAGTCATAGTAAATAGCTATGATGAATAGTGAAGATAAATAGCCATGATAAATGCCCTGATAAATAGCGATGATAAATAGTTTTAATAGATAGTCATAATAAATGGCGATGATAAATAGTTATGATAAATAGCCATGATAAATAGCGATGATAAACAGCGATGATAAATGCCCTGATAAATAGCGATGATAAATAATTTTGATAGATAGTCATAATAAATAGCCATGATGAATAGTGAAGATAAATAGCCATGATAAATGTTTTTAAATGTTCGCTTAAAATTAATTTGTCAAAATAAGAAATCATTCTAAATTTTCCCAGGAAATTAAAAAAAAAATCTATTCTCTTGAAGCGTTTCAAAAGTCTTGCAAGGCTTCTAATTTGTTTTTCAATATCTTAAAAATCTACCATTTGTTTAAATTTTTTGAAATATTTCAACATATTCTTTCAAAGTAATTTTATCAAAATAAACAATCATTTTAAATTTTCTAAATGTACAAACATCTACATTTTGTTAAAATTTAAAAAAAAATTAATCATTTTTCAACCTTTTTAAAACTTCCAAACCTTTTGAATATCTTGTAAAGTTATTCAATTTTTTTTTAATTCTTAAAATTTGTTTAAATTGCATAAAAACTTTCACGTTTTTTTTTTACAATTTTGGTAATTTTTTTAAATGTTCGCTTAAAATTAATTTGTCAAAATAAGAAATCATTCTAAATTTTCCCAGGAAATTAAAAAAAAAAGTGTTATATATCTCCACCAATTTCTTTCGCCCCACTTTCGACAATAGATCATTGTAAAGGGAGAAAGTCAAGCTTACTTTTAAACATAATTTTGGAGAAAAAAAATAACGGCCGCACTTTGAGAAAAACACAAAAATATGTTTAAAATTAAAAAATGAAGCTTAAATAATTTTTTAAATTTAAAATCATTGCATTAAGCGTAAAGCTGACGAAGAAAAGTTTTCAAAACCTCCATAAAAAAGTAAATTTGGATAACTCTTGTAGAAGTTATGGTTAATTAAGTATCAGCGTGCGCGGTAAAATGTTGAAAATGTTTAAACGATTATTTTTATCAACTTGCATTAACTATTACCTCACTGAGTGAGAAGTGGGAAAAATGTTGAATATTTCCGAGAAAAACCGCAATTATCTGGCATTAATATAGATGAAGATAGTTACTAACAGTAATAATTTGTTTCGACAAATATTTTTGCTTAACCTAAATAAATTTCACAAATATCTGAAAGATTTAACAAAGATTTCGAAAGATTGAGACAATCTAACAAAAATTTCAATAATTTCACAAAGATTTTAAAGATTTCAAAGGTCTGAAAAGATTTCACACAGATTTCAATGGTTTCATGAAATTCTAGAAGATTTCACAATTACTTCACGAAGATTTCAAAAGAAATTCACAAAGGTTTCACAGATTTTAAAGATTTCAAAAGATTGTACAAAGATTTCAAAGATGTTGCAAATATTTCAAAAGACTTCAAATATTTCACAAAGATTTCAAAATTTTCGCAAAGATTTCAAAGATATCAGAAATTCACAAAGATTTAACAGGTTTAAAATATTGAAAAAACCCAAACAAAGATTTCAAAAGATTTAAGTAAGTCTGACAAAAAGTTCAAATATTTCACAAATATCTGAAAGATTTAACAAAGATTTCGAAAGATTGAGACAATCTAACAAAAATTTCAATAATTTCACCTTTAAAATCTTCTAAATTCTTTTTCGAAATTTTAGAAAATCATTTGAAATGCTCATAAAACTCTTTCAATTTTTTCCTAAAATTAATTTTTCAAAATAAAAATTCATTTGAAATTTCCGCAGGAATCTTAGGAAAATTTTTTATTATCTTTAAATATTTAAAAATCCTCAAAAATCTTCAAATTTTCTTTCGAATTCTTTAAAAATATACATTTTTTTATACAATGTCTTGAAATTTTTTCCAATTTTATTAAAAAATTAATTTTTCAATATAAAAAGTGATTTAAATTTTCCCATGAATCTTAAGCATTTTTTTCTTATTTTCTTGACCTTTTTCAAAATTCTTAGTAGCTTCTCAATTTTTTAAAATCTTTTCAAGTTTAGAATTTTTTTTCAATCTTTTCAAAATCTTTAAAATCTTCTAAATTCTTTTTCGAAATTTTAGAAAATCATTTGAAATGCTCATAAAACTCTTTCAATTTTTTCCTGTGACTTGAATCGGTTTTGTTTTGACAGATCGCTAGCAAACTGTCTCTTTTTACTCATCCATGCTGCTGCTCTGGACGACTGCGCAGCTCTCGCGCGCAGGTCGGTTCGCACACGACAGAACTGTTGTAAACTCACACGCTCTCACGCACACTTCACATGACACACGCACATAGCACGCAGCTGCATGCAGAGCAGGCGGTTTCTTAGCACATCACGGTAAAAAATTAGTTTTAATAAAGGCTACGTAGCTCTGATTAAAACTCCCCCCCTGCTGTAGCATTTCGTAGTATTTCTTATAAACCCTCCCCCTCCCCTAGACTCGGCTACGTAGTTTATGGACGACCTTTTATGATTTCTTTAATTTAGAAGAATATAAAAGAATTCAATGAAGTTTATCAAAACGCCTAGTTTTTTTTTATAAATAAATCAGAATAAATTACAAAAACGAAAAAAAACAATGGGTTGTGTAAAACTCAAACACATTGATGTGCCTATTCGGATCATTTTGATCTGCTTTAAGTGTCATTTGTCAGACTGAACCAAATTGCCTCCAATTTTTGGCTACGATGTTATAGCGATATAACCTAAAAGTTTTATCTGATCGCATGCAAGTCACAACTACACTTACCTGATGATATATTCTAATATCAGATTTTGTTAATATTTCTACTTTCAAAGTACACTGCACGAAGAGAAACGATAAAAAGCTCGCATATGATTTTCAGTACTGCAAGAACGTCGGACATCTTGGTTTGATTTGATACATGATCCCAAATCATGTCATTGTGATATCAAAAGTCGATCATTCATTGCGGCCGACCAAAATGCTCCTAATGTCGGTATCATTTTTGTTGTTTATCAAAATCACGTTGATTCCGGTATCATTTTGACCTTTTTTTATACTGTGCGGTTAGAGAATAAATTGTGCGTTATTCAGTGGCCAATTGTGCAACTATTAATCTGTCAGTAAAAAATTAAAAGAAATGGTCTTAAAGCCTTCCATATTCTTTTTCCACACATTTTTAAATCTTCAAACGTGAAAATTATTCTTTTAAAATAAAGACGAAATCATCTAAAATGTTCCCAGAAATCTTGAAAAAAATTTAATCTCCTCAAATCTTTCATCATTATTGAAAAGCTTCTAATTTTTTTCGAATACTTCAAAATAAGTCTTTTTCCATATTTGAATTTTTCTTATCTTTTTGAAAAAGTGAGAAGTTTTACAAATTATAGTGTGGTAGCGAAATGTTAAGAACATAATTATTTCCCATTATTAAACAATCATTTAAAAATTAAATTTTCTCTTCTAACAATAATGTTTAGAAACATTCATAAATGAATCTTATGAAGTAAAATTATTTATTTAGAAATTTTGATATACAAAGTTGATGGTGCAGAAAATTAATAAAATAAAAATTTTACTTAATCGGGTGAAAATACCCCCCCCCCCCCCCCTTTAGAAAGACTCTGAATATTTCAAACGATTTCAAAATATTTCACAAAGATTTCATCAAGTTTTCAAAGATTTTAAAGATCTCAAATATTGAAAAAGATTTTACAAAAATTTCAAAGATGTGCAAAAGATTTTTAAAATATTTCAAAGATTTCAGAAAGATTATAAAGGTTTTACATATTTCACAAAGATTCCAAAGATTGAAAACGATTTCATAAGATTTCACAAAGATTTTACAGATTTCACAAAGATTTCAAAGGATTTGAAAGACTTACAAAAGTATTCAGAAAGATTTCAGAGATTTACAAAAGATTTAAAAATATTTCGCAAAGATTTTAAAGACTTAAAAGCTTTAAAAAGATTTTACAAAATTTTCAATGATTTCAAAAAGTTTACAATGCTTTCACAGATTTTAGAAAGACTCTGAATATTTCAAACGATTTCAAAATATTTCACAAAGATTTCATCAAGTTTTCAAAGATTTTAAAAAAAGCATATTTTTACGAATGTTTCTGTCTGTGAGCATGATAACTTTCGAAAGAATTGACGATTGGATTGGCCTTTGGTATACTCTTTTAGTCTCGTAAATTAAAGGTCAAGCTCATTAGCCAGCCATTTTCGGTAGAAAATTAATCTTTTTAGAAGAGAATTCAACTATTTGGTTCAAAGTTCATATATATTTTTTTTAATCTTAGAATTTTGCTAAAAAGTAAAGCTTTTTGGATGAAAATTTGCGGACCAATCTAATAAAACGACGTTTCCCAACTCCTTCCAGGATCAACTGGGAAACTGCAAAATTAAACCCCTAAAAATCCAGACAATTAGTAAACTAAAAAGGTTTAAAGGACGATTTAATTTTTTTTTCGTATTATACAAAAGAACGTAATTTATGGCTGGGAAAGTTATATCACACACAAGTGAAAATTATTTCTTATTTCCGGTTTCTGCTCATCATTTGGGAGAGTGGCGTGGGTCCTTTTTACATATTCGACGCTGCGCTCGAACTCTTCATTCCACCTATGCCTCAAAAGTTGGCGTTAAGTTGACAACAGAATACAAAATGCAAATCAATACTTTAGAAGGTTTAGATAACTCTGGTCTTCCACTTGTGATGGACGTAGTAACCTCAAACGTAATGCGATTTAGCGAAAACGACGAAATTGTTAAAGCTTGCCGAATAAAACTATTATTGGCTCTTCAGATACAAGCTGCATCAAGTTATTGATTGAGTATAGGAATATCTCGTGCATCATAGGAGGAAATGTGGCAAAATATTATGTCTAAGAATACGATAAGCTTCATGCTTCTATAAAGATTGAGAAAGCATGTCTCCGAAAAACTATGATGGCTATGCTTTTAGAACCAGGATCTTCTTACATGCGGCGAGTTGATCACATTTTTTCACAGTTCGTCTATTCTAGACTTTCAGGGAAGTGGAGACATGATGATTCAGTCAATGCATAGATGAATGTTCAATAAAATAGTTCAAGTTTTAACCAAATAGATTACAAAATTTCAAAAATTAATTTTCCATTAAAAAAACTAATTTTCAATCAAAGGAATTAATTTTCAACCAAAAATATCTAAAAAATTCATTTTTTTGGCTTGAAAATTCAACATTGTTCAAATTTTTCTTTCTTCACTGGAAAATCTTTCTTGGTTGAAAATTCAACTATTTCAATGAAAATTCGTCTTTTTAGGTAGAAACTTAATCTTCTTGGTAGAAAATTAATTTTTGTTGTTGAAAAAAGAACTATTTGATTGAAAATGAACTTTCGTTCTGAACAATGTTGAATTTTCAAGCCAAAAAGACGAATCTTCTACAAAATATATTATTAAAAAAAGTCGGTTTATGTTCCAACATTTTGTTATAGATTTTACAGAAAAACTTATATGATTGAAAATTCATTTAAAAATTCTAGTTTTGGTTGAAAATTCATGCATTTTTGGTTAAGAATTCAACTATCTTGTCTAAAATTTAATTATTCAATTAAAAATTCAACTATCTGGTTAAAAATTTATTTTCTTCAAATCGAAAATTCAAACGTTTTTCTTGAATATTCGCCTTTTTGGGTAGAAAATTCATCTTCCTTGGTTGAAAATTGATCATTTTGAGTTATTGTATTAAATTTTTGGTTAACAATTCATCTCTTGTGGTTAAAAATTCGTCTATTTGCTTAAATTAATTAAATTGTTGAAAATTCAACTATTTTATTAAAAGTTCTACTATTTAGTTAGGAAATTAATTGTTTTGTTCAAAATCCGTCTTTTTTAATTTCACTATTTTTGATTTAAAATTAAAATATTTGTTGGTAGAAATATAAATTGTAACATTTTTCGTTAAGAATTCAATTACCGGATTAAAAGTTGAACTACATTGTTGAAAAATTAATTTTTTGTTGAAGATTAATCTATTTGATTGAAAATTAAACCCTTGAATGTTCACAGAAATAATTTGTGTTGCCATTCTACCCCTTAACCAATTAAACCCCTGCCCATGTCCCCTTTACAATTCCTCGTTCTGGGTTTGAAGGTGCCACGATAAATGGTCACATAATAATTTAAGTCAAACTTCTACCACTTTCCCAAGGCACTTTGGGAAGGCACACCGCGGGGCTGCTCACTACGAAATCTGAATATCTCAAGACTGTGAATGCTGCAATCTGTATTGCATTCTTATAGAGATTTACAAGACTTTGTCGGTGGCTTTCGAATTCAGTTGGCTCTTCGTTCCACGCATAGGAGCGTATGTCGGAATGCTCCTCACCACTTTAACTCTTTCCACACTTAGCCAAAAAGTGGCTGGTCACAGAAATCGTTCAAGTCACACCCCTAAGCTTTTTCAACGTCTGGAGGGGGGGGGGCACACGCTTCGAATAGTTACATAAATAGTTAAGGTCACTTTTCTAGCCCATTCCGTTGCACATGTTTTGTAATAAAACAATTTCGAATGAAATGCCTTCACAATGAATTTTAAAGAATGTAAAGTCAAGACAATAATTTCTGAATTACAAGCCTTAAAATTGAGAAGAGTTTGGAATGAAGGATTGAATATAGAAATATTTTTTATTGGAAAACGTTGCAAAATATTTCACATTTTAAACTCAATAAAAAAATATATACACTATCGAATTCAAAAGCTTTAAATGGTGCCATTTAAAATATTTAATCATATATAGCAATCTTCTTTTGTATTATGTTTTTCATTTTTTATCCTCAATGTTTCTTAGTATTTAAGATTTAAAAAAATTAATCGCTTGAAATTTAAAAACGATTTGAAATAAAAAAAAAAATTGAAAATGGGGTTGTTTGAAATCAAAATAGATGAAAATTAAGCTATCTGAAATTAATACCTCAGTAATTGATTAATTTCTCTAATTTTGAATGGATACAATTTTAGAGTTTAACAACAATAACATTGAAAATTTCGATAGTAAATTTTCTGAGGAAAAATATTCTGAAAAATAATTTTTCCCAACAATGTCAAATGCACTATCCGCTTCAATAACAACAATAACAGTGAAAATTTCGATAGTAAATTTTCTGCGTCAAAATTTTATGCAGACAAAATTTTTCTCCAAAAATGTAAAAAGCGATATCGGCTTCAATAACAACAATAACATTGAAAATTTCGATTGTAAATTTTCTGAGGAAAAATATTCTGAAAAAAAATTTTTTCCCAACAATGTCAAATGCACTATCGGCTTCAATAATAACAATAACAGTGAAAATTTCGATAGTAAATTGTCTGAGGCAAAATTTTATGAAGACAAAATTTTTCCCCAAAAATGTAAGAAGCGATATCAGCTTCAATAACAACAATAACATTGAAAATTTCGATAGTAAATTTTCTGAGGAAAAATATTCTGAAAAATAATTTTTCCCAACAAATAACTTTCAACCAAATAGTAGAATTTTGAACCAAAAATATGATGGTCAACTTTTTAATTAAAAATAATTAACTTCCACCAAAAAAGATGAATATTTAAGTAAATAAGATCATTTTTCCACTAAACGATGAATTTTAAATCCAAAAGAACTTCGAATTTTCTAACCCAAAGGCATATAACATTTAATCATACAAATGATGACTTTTTAACAATATAATTTGATTTTTAATTATATAATCGAATTTTCAACCCAATTCCGGACCAAATAGTAGAATTTTAAACCAGAAATGTAATAGTCGATTATTCAATAAAAAATAATTAGCTTTCAAACAAATAGTAGAATTTTGAATGCAAAATATGATATTCGGCTTTTTAATTAAAAATAATTTACTTTCAACCAAAGGAGATGAATATTTACCCAGAAAAAATTACTTTTCTACTAAACGATTCACTTTCCATACAAATGGACATATAACATTCAGCAAACCTAGGATGACAAATATGTAGAATATTGCAATGAGATAATTTTAAATTAAGATGTGTACATGATCATTATTACAAAAAAAAACTTTTATGTTTGAACTTTACAGGAATGGTAGAATATTAAAAGGCAATATTAAATAATCGTTATTAAATAACAAAAAACTTTATGTGTGAAGTTTTTTTTTTCAAATATCGATTGGACACCATATGTGTCATTTAAAATTATGTCATTGCAATGTTCTGAATATTTGTCATTCTAGGTTGAAAAATAACAACTTTTTGACTGCAAATAAAAATTTAACGATTGAGATAGCATTGATCACGGCCATTGAAATTAAAAGATTCTAACTTATGAAAATACAAATTTTTTCACTTGAAGTTATAAAAACTGAACCGTAAGTTAAGACACTCAAAGTGAAATAAATACTTTTGAATTTTAAACTTTAAAAATTAAAGCTTAAGATAATGTTCATTTAAACGCTCAATAATGTCTCAAGTCATCCGAGGTCTTTTCAATTCTACCATGACAGAGAGTGATCTAGATATTACCACACCAGAGAATAGAGGCAAAGGTCTCGCGCATTTTGTCTTGGGCAGCGAACCAGGCAAGTCCCCTGAATTGGACATACGGAATGTTTTCTGTTCATCTTCTTGTAGAGCGAGGCAAAGGTTCCATAGACCAGCAATTACGTCCTTCTCGTGAGGTTCATCGAAGCGTCTTGTTTGACAACTATATAATTCGTTTTGTATTGAACGTAATGGTTGACCAGGACTTGTCCCTTCTGAGGTCGGCTTCCTCAGAGGTTTCGCAGATCAAGAAGCTCGATAGGCACCAGGAGCTTGGCGATCAAATTGCTAGGTCAATGGCTCTTTCCATTGATCGTTTCTGTTGGAATCTTTAGTTTTATGTAAGCAGATTTCTGAGGATCCTTCTTTTTCGTTTTGATATGTAGGTGGGTCTATATAGGGTACTAGCTATTTACTATTTATTATTTGCTATTTACTATTTGCTATTTACTATTCATCATACACTATTTTCTATTCACCGTTTGCTATTTACTATTCACTATTTACTATTCACTATTTACTCTTTATTCTTTACATTTTACTATTTACTTCTTACTCTTCACTATTAATTTTTACTATTTATTATTCACTATTTACTATTCACTATTTACTATTCACTATTTGCTATTCACTATTTGCTATTTACTATTTGTTATTCATTATTTACTATTTAATATTTACTAATCACTATTTACTCTCTAATCTTTACTCTTGAATATTTACTTCTTACTCTTTACTATTTAATTTTTACAATTTACTATTTATTATTCACTATTTACTATTCAATATTCACTATTTTGTAGTTGCTATTCACTATTTTCAATTTACTATTTATAATTCACTATTAAATATTTACTATTTACCATTTACTATTTACTATTTACTGTCTACTGTCGATTACCATTTTCAATAATGCAGAGGATACGTCTTACTGACAAATGAATGGTAAATGTGTGATTCATTTTTACATGATGCAAATTGTATAATAAAAATATAATACTATTCTCATCTTTCATTTTTTTTATCATTTTCATGAAAAAATATTATATTCTTCTCCTGATGCAATTAAAAAAACACCACACATTACTTTAATTCAACAATATGAATATTATAATAGTAAGAGAAAATGTTTTCATCTATATTCTGTTCTTATATAATTTTATTTTACTTTTTATTTATATTTGAATATTCATTTTATTATTAGATTATTTTTTTATTTTTTTTTATCTCATATGAAAATGGTAATAACCAAATATTACTCTTTACTTGAATAAATAAAAATGGGAATTTTCGACAGAAAAAAAAATCTTATTGTAGTAAAAGTGGTCAAAGTTGAACAAAAATAATTTTTTCGTATCAAATAGTTGTTCAAAATAATACGTACATCACCTTCCTTAACTACTTCTCGACTTACCTTCTCCAACATTTCCCCTCACTTACTTACCCCTAACTTCCCTAATTACCCTCCCCTCATTTCTCCTCCTCTCGAATTCCCTTCATTTTCCCTAATTTTGCCTAATTTCCCCTTACTCACCCTGAATCCCCTTGCCTTATTTCCCCTATTCCACCATACTTTCCCCACCATACATTCTCCTACTTTCACTATTTTTCCTCTTTTTATTTCCGTTCCTTGGAAAACACCTATTCCCTCATTTCCCCTCACTTTCCCTTCTCCTACTTAATTCCCTCCGCTTCACCTTCCGCATTTCCCCTTATTCTCCCCACTTTCCCTACTTTTCCTACTTTCCCTTCTTTCCCTCCCTTAATTCAATCCAATGTCTTAATCTTTCCTCTCCCTATTCCCCCTCACTTCCCTCTCTTACCCTTTCTTCACTTCCGCTAAGTACCCTCCCCTTACTTCTCCTAATAAAATTATCCAATTGGAAAATTCTCGAATAATACAATTGAAACATAATCAAATTCCCGAATTTAAAAATTCCCTAATAAGAAAATTGCAAAATAATAAAATTCCCGAAATGGAAAATTTCCGAATAATAAAATTGCAAAATAATAAAATGCCCGAATTGGAAAATTCTGGAATAATAGGATTCCCGAATAATAAAATTGCAAAATAATAAAATTCCCAAATTGGGAAATTTCCGAATAATAAAATTCCCGAACAGTTTATAATACCGGGACTACTGAAAAATTACGAAAAAGAAATTTCCCGATACTGTAAAATTCCCAAATTGGAAAATTTCCTCATGATAAAATTACAAAATAATAAAATTCCCGAATAGGAAGATTCGTGAATAATAAAATTGCAAAATAATAAAATTTCCGAATTGGAAATCTCCCAAATAATAAAATTTCAAAATAATAAAATCCCCGAATTGGGAAATTCCTGAATAACAAATAATTGAATTTTCAACTAAAATTATGAATCTTCAAGTGGAATAGTTGAATTTTTAACCAAAAAGATTTTTTTCTACCAAAAAGACGAATTTTCAACTAAAAATTATGAATTTTCAACCAAAAATTGAATATTTAAATTCTCAGTTGAAAAATTAATTTTTAACTAAATCTAGTAATTGAATTTTCAATTGAAATAATTGAATTTTTAACCAAAAAGTTTTATTTTCTACTAAAAAAGGCGAATTTTCAATTAATTTTTGGTTAAAAAAAAATAACTTTCAACTGAGAAAAAATCATTTTCAACAAATTAGTTAAATTTTCAATAAAAGAGATCAACTTTTAATTAAAATAATGAATCTTTAAATAAAACAAAATTAATTTTTAACCAAGAAGTTTGACTTTCAATCAAATAATTGAATTTTCAACTAAAATTATGAATCTTCAAGTGGAATAGTTGAATTTTTAACCAAAAAGATTTTTTTCGCTATAGACTGCTGAATTTTCCGCCAGGAAAGAGTTTTAAGTCAATGGAGAAAAAAAGTATAGGTATTATAGTCGAATTTTCAATTAAAAATAATTAACCTTCAGCCTAAAATACTCATTTGATTTTCCTATTGGGTTCTATCAACTCAGTTCAAGTTTGAGTGAAAAGACGAGAAGAAGGGGAATAAGGCTAATAAGGGGAGTCAGGGGAAGTTTGTTAAAAACAGAACAAAAAATATTCGAGAAAAGGGACAAGAGATGAATAGGGGAGAGAGCGGAAGTTTGCACAACAGTCATACAGAATTTTATAAATTTTAACTTCAGCTAATCGAAAATTCCCTACTCTTTCAGGCTTTCCCTGCCATTTCCTGACTTCTCCTAACATTCAAGAATTCCCTGGTTTATAGCAACCCAGTTACACTCTTGACTCACAATTCACCATTTTTTAAATACTGTATTGTCGAATTTTTTCTACCTTGTGATCTGGTGATATATGATATTCGTTAGTAAAATTGTAAGTTATTCTGTCAATTATGAAAGTATTCACTTTTATGTGACTTATTATTCAATTTCTACAATAGAAAATGCATATATTTCCCTTATTTTTCCTGTTTTTAATTCTACGAATTTTTAGGTTATTTTGTTGTATATCGACAAAAAGTTGTTTTGCCATTGTGCGATTCACTTTATATGTTTTAAAATTCTCTAATTATGTTTTTATATATTTCCAGTCTTTGTATTGTCTACATTTTTTATTTAGTATAATGACAAAACAAAAATAGTCTTCTTTTAGAGTGAGGTTTGTTCAAGATATGACAACCCCATTATAACAATTAAAAAATCTTCTGTCAGGGACCCTTTAAGGTTTATTATGTTTATAGATTCAAATTACAATAAACGCTATTTAGTACGAAAGCATTATTTTATTTATTTAAAATATTTTTAAAAATTTAGATAATTATTTTAGTACGCGATTGGGGTTGAGATGCTTCAGAAAATGGTAAGAGCTACGGCGTGTTTCCCGGGTAAGCCGGACGACCCGTCTGAGGAACTCCAACGGCTGGAGGGTTTTAACTTCTCACTTGAGACAGCGTCCTGGCGAATCGTCTGGCATGATAGGCCTCAGGAAGAGGACACAGCAGAAGGTACCAATCACCTCCTATTTGTGCAGATTTCTGAGTCTCAGACAAGGGCTCTTGCGGCCCTCAACAAGAAGCCCTACTATCACTTTAGACAGGTTAACTTTAAGGTTGCCGGCCAGGGACAGGAGACCTGCTGAGACACAGGAAGATCGGAAGCAGACCTAAATGACTGCTCCTGGTCTCAACGTTACCCAGATTAACTTGCATCACAGCAAAGGCGCCTCTGCAGTTTTTCAGAGGGCATGGCCGCGAGGCACACAGGTATCTCGCTAATCCAATAGCCTTGGTTAGCTTGAGATACCATAAGGGGATCAGGAATCAAAATTTCGGATACAGAAAAAATCCAAATTTTGTAAACCGACAAAATCGAAACTTCGGATACAGACGAAACAAAAATTTCGGATACGGACAAAACCAAAATTTCAGACCTAGACAGAATAAAATTTCGAGCCTGGACAAAATCAACAAGAAAACAATTCTGAAAATTCGAATAATCAGCAAACCAAAGCACCTATAAAAATTACAAATAAAGAAAGTGATATCAAGATTCATCTTTGTAGGAATAATATAATTCCTTCGATCATGGTATCTGCCATTGGTCTAAAAAGCCCGGCACGTATGATGATCGACACTGGTGCTGGTCGAAATCTAATTAAAAGAAGTGCAATTGACACAATGTCATATTGTTATATTGTTATATTGATTACAATGTGATAAAACCCTTTCAATCACCTTACAATGAACCAATTTGGATTGTTTCTAAAAAACAAGACTCACAAGGAAAAAGGAAATAGCGAATGGTTTCACCAATTTTCTATCAGGAATTTTATCATTCAGGAATTTTATTATTTTGGAATTTTCCAATTCGGGAATTTTATTTTTCGCGAATTTTATTATTCTGATATTTTCCAATAAGAATCTTTCACTATTTCGGAATTTTAATATTTGGGAATTTTCCAATTTGGGAATTTTTTGTTTAGCAACTTTCTTATTCGGGAATTTTTCAATTTGGAAGTTTTAGTATTCGGGAATATTCTGTCTGGAATTTTATTTTCTGGGAATTTCATAATTTGGGAATTTTCTAGTTCAGATAGTTCACAATTCGCCAATTTTTTGTCAGGAATTTGATTATTCGGGAATTTAATTATTCTGAAATTTTTCAATTCAGGAATTTTATTATTCGGGAATTTTCTATTCCAGATATTTTATAATTCACCAATTTTCTATCAGGAATTTTATCATTCAGGAATTTTATTATTTTGGAATTTTCCAATTCGGGAATTTTATTATCTCTGGTTGAAAATGTAACTACTTTGTTGAAAATCAATTTTTTAACTAAAAATTGAACTATTTCAGTAGAAAATTGAACTATTTTGCTGAAAATTCGTTATTTTATTTTTATTTTTTTATTATTTTTTTATCTTGTTAAGAATTAGATTTTTAACAGAAGAGTTTTGTTGAAAATTAATTCCTTAAAATGAAAATTTTAATTTCCATTTTTAGTTGAAAATTGATCTTTTCTTGTTCAAAATTCAACACTTTGGATGTAAATTTGTCTTTTTTAATTGAAAATTCAACTATTTCGTTGAAAATCCACATATTTTGCTAAAAATCGATTTTTTCTGGTAGAAAATTATCTTTTTCTTTGCAAGTTAATTTTCTTGTTTAAAAATTCTTCTTTTCGGTTAAAAATTCAAGAATTCCAGTTAAATATTGGCCATTTTAGTTGAAAATTCATCTTTTATGTTGGAAATCAAATTACTTGATTGAAAGTATATTATATAAACCTCAAAAATTGTAATCATTACCAATTGTAATTACCTTAAGCAAATTTGAATATTTTAAAAATTATTAATTTGAAAATTTTTAGTTATACCTTGCCAAATTGAAATATTTCAATTTTAATTGGATAATTGAATCTTATGAAAGGTAAAAATGAAAATTCAGAATATTCATTTGAAATAGTCTAATTTTCATCTGCTTTGATTTCATACCCCGCATTTTTTAAATTGTTAATTTGAAATAGTTTAATTTCAAACATTTGCTTCAGAATTGTTACTTATTCCTAAAAATTTTCTAACAAATATGTACAAATTTGTATTAATTCCCACTTTTAATTCAGAAATAAATCTGTCAAGTTTTAAAATAAAGTTTTCCATATTACAAAATGAAGATGAAAATATAGAAAAATGGATATTTTCCATTTATTTTAAAAATACCATTTTGACTCTTATTCAATAATGCAGTAACTTGTGCTCACATACCATTAAAAAACCGCAAAAAATCATAATTAGCGCCAAAAACTCGCAAAACCCCAATTTTTCACTTATGGGGTTTTTTTGAAACCCCATAATACAGACTTATGGGGTTGATATTTAGAAAGTAATTATTCATCTGTATTCAATAGCTAATTGTGAAGAGAAATTTTGAGTTTCAACTCGATTCACCTAATATTGATGATTCTGAATAACATGTAAAAACTTTTTTTTTTGTCTTATAGAAAATACGGTAAAGGTACCTATCGTGAGACAAATTTTGAGGGGGGTTTTGAGATTTTTATTAATTTTGGAACTGTAGTAGTATGTATTTTCAAACTGTTTATATCAATGAATGGGCTGATCTTTTCTGAATACGAAACGCCTATTAAAAGTTTAATTTAGTCTCAGAAAAGTTGTTATATTCATGAAAAAGCGGAATGAACTATATGGTACCTATTATGAAACAACTTTTGGACTCTTGTACCGGTAGGATATATTGGAAATTATTTGAAAAATGCTAATTTGTTTAAACAATTTTTTCTCTCTACGTATTCTGAACTAGTACATTCTGGAATTAATAACACCGTTAGTGAATTTTCAGAGTAATATTTTTTGTGAAAGAAAGTTTGCATTTAAATAAATAATTAGCACCACTTGCTGCTTTTTATAAGGATGATAGACACATAGACAAATATAGTAACAGAAAAATTAGAAAAAAAAGGTTATTGTTCTAAAAATGATGTGATAAGTTCTAATATAAGAAAATACTGAATTAAAAGCGACATTGTGTAAGAGATTCGGAAAAACTAAAACTCTCCATCTTTCCTATGAAGAGGGACAAGTGAATCATTTCTAATTGTTTAAATAATTTCAAAACCTTTTTTCCACAACAAATATCACTCTTAACGTTCATTAAATGCGTCATTAATTAAAAAAAATGGTTACTTTTCCAGATTTACAGGAAAAAAATGGTTTATCAGCCCACTCACCGTAAAAACTGT
The DNA here is from genome assembly GCA_011634705.1 of Andricus grossulariae. Classification (NCBI taxonomy): domain Eukaryota; kingdom Metazoa; phylum Arthropoda; class Insecta; order Hymenoptera; family Cynipidae; genus Andricus; species Andricus grossulariae. The sequence continues at coordinate 266,346,510 of JAABKJ010075445.1, forward strand.
GAGGAAATTTTTTTTGTAGATAATAGAATTTTGCGGTTATTTATGAAAAGTTACCATATATTACTGATCAAATAACCGTAAATCACCACAAATTATCGAAATTTTTCATTAATTTCCGGAAATTTATGAAAATGAATTTTTGGTAATTTATAGTAATTTAACATATTTACCGGTGAAATAACCATGGATGACCGAGAATTTGCATAAATTTTCGGAAATTTATGAAAATTTTTACAAATGAATTTGGGGTCATTTACCGTATTTACCAGTCAAATGACTATAAATGACCGGAAATTACCGGAAGTTTATGGAAATTTATAAAAATGACTTTTGGGTAATTTATCATATTTACCGGTAAAATTTCCATAAATGACCGAAAATGTGCATAAATGCCCGGAAATTTTTTTTAACGAATTTTGGGTAATTTATGGTCATTTACCATATTTACATGTAAAATTGGCTTTATTCTACATGTAAAAAGAAAGTTGGTCATTTACCTTTTTTCTTTCCTGACTGAACCATTTAGCTAAAAATTCATGAATCGTTCATTCTGACACAAAAGTTCAAAATTTTGGTTGACATTTTTTGTCTGACTTGAAAATAAACTTTCAACAAACTAGTTTGACTTCCAACCAAGTTATTAAAGCATCAAACAAAAATATGAATTTTCAACAAAGAATATTAATTTTCAACTCAAAAGGAGATGAATTTTCAACCGAAAAGAATAATTTTCATCTGAGAATTTTAAATTCTAGGGTCGCAGAAAAATTCAAATTTTCTTTCATCGGGCTAGAAGTATCTATGGTTCGATGAGCATTTTTTGCCTCTTAAGATGTTTTTCTCCAGATTAAGCTAGTTTAAAAATTCATCGAAACTTAATGATTCATCGTTAAAAAAAATGTAGGAAATTTGCTGCGCAAATAGAAGTCTTCCATTAGATTCATAATCATATTTTCCCGCGCCCCTTCATACTTTGCCAAGCTATTTCGTATTTTCCCACGCCCCTTCATCATTTTCAAACTATTTCATATTTTCCCACACCCCTTTGTTTTTTCCCACGCATTTTCATATTTTCCCATGCTTTCTTCATATTTTTCCACGCCTCCTTCCCCTTTTCCTACGCTTTTTCGAATTTTCTCATGCCCCTTACTTTTTCCCACGCTTTTTCATATTTTCCCACGCCCCTTCATGCTTTCCCAAGCGATTTCATATTTTCCCACGCCCCTTCCTATTTTTCCACGCTATACTATATTTTTCCACGCCCCTTCACCCTTTTCAAGGTATTTCATATTTTTCTACGCCCTTTCGTTTTTTCCCACGCCTTTTCATATTTGCCCTTGCTATTCAATATTTTCTAACGCCCCCTTCTATTTTTCCACGCTATTTCATATTTTCCCACGCCTCCTTCCTTTTTTCCTACCCTTTTTCATAGGATTCAACCATTTTGTCTGTTTTGGATGAATTGATGTGATTGAAAATTAGTTTTATTTTTGTTGCAAAATACTTTTTTGGACTGAAAATCAAACTACTCCATTTTTGTTTGAAAACTTTTTTTTTGTAATTTCGGGTAAAAAATGAATTTTCTTCTTTGAAAATGTAACTAATATATTTTGGGTAGAAAACTGATATTTATTAGTTTAAAATTCAACTGCTTGCTTAAAATTCCATGTTTTCTGTTAAAAATTCATTTTTGTTGTTAGTCTTATTATTTTGAAGAAAGTTCAATTATTTGTTTGAAAATATAACTATTTTAGTAAATCCATACTTTTTGTTCGAAAATTCGACTTTTTTGTGAAAAATTCATCATTATGGATTGCAAATTCATCTTCTTCGAAGGTTTGATTTTAATCTTTTTTATTTGAAAATTTGACCATTTTATTGAGAATGCATCTGTGAAGGTTGAAGACTCAGCTATTTAATGTATATTTTAGTTGAAAATTAATTTTTTTGTAGAAAATTATGTTTCTTGTTTGAAAATTAATCTTTTGGTTGGAAATTAGTTTTGTTTTTGTTGATAATACAACTATTTTGGGAAAAATTAGTTTTTTGTTGTTGAAAATTATTTAAGTGAAAAGTTAAATATTCTATTTTTGGTTGAAAATTTATCATTTTTAATTGAAAATTCATGTATTTTTTTTTACATTTCTCTTTTTTGGTGCAACATTAATCTTCGTGTTCGAAAATTTATATTTTTGGTAAAAAATTAATCTTTATTGCAAAAATTTAATCTTTTTTTGTGAAAAATTAATTTATGTGTGAAAATTTATTGGTTTTAAATTGAAAATTCAACTACATGGTCGAAAGTTGAAAAACTTAGTTAAAAATTCAATTTTTGGCTTGAAATTTATATCTTTGAATATTTAACTATTTCTTTTGAAAACTCTTTTTCTTTTGCATGAAAATGCTTGAAGGTTATAATAATATAATTTTCTTAGGTTTCTGAAGGAAATTTGAAAAGGGTTTTGAAGATTTCAAATATATGAAAAAAGTATCTAAAAATTTTCAATCATTTTTTTTATCTTATACGATTTTACAAAATTATAAGTAAGTTTTAAAGATATTCAGATTTTAAATATTTTATTAATCTTACGTATTGGTTTCTGAACATTTAGAAAAATTTTTGTAATATTTTTAAATATTTTAAAATATTATTTCAAAATTAATTTAGTGAACTTTCAACCAAATAGTTCAATTTTCAAGTAAAAAAAATAAGTGTTCAACCAACAATGGACTAGTTGAATATTCAGTTTAAAAAATTACATTTGAAAAAAAAATTATCAACCACTTGAATTCAACGTAAAAAAACGTATTTTCAAGAAAATAGTTGAAATAGTTGAAATTTTTTATGTAAAATAAAAAATTAATTTAGTAAAATAATGTATTTATTTGTTAAATTTATGGTTGAAAGATTATATTTTTTAGCTGAAAATTCGTCTTTTTTGGTATAAATTAATCCTTTTGGTTAAAAATTAAGGTTTTGGTTGAAAATTCAATTATTCTAATTAAAGATTCATAATTTTAGTTAAAAATTCACATTTTTGGTTTAAAATTCAACTTTTCCAGTTGAAGATTCATAATTTTTGTTCAAAATTCACCATTTTGGCTGAAAATTATTTTTTTTTATTGAAAGCTCAATTATTTTAGTTGAAACTTGAACTATTTTGCTGAAATTTTTTTTGTTTGATAAAAATTATTGTTTTAACTGAAAATGTAACTATTTCAGTTAATTATCTCATCATTTTAGTTACAAATTGATTTTTTGGCTGAACAATAATTTTTTTATCTAAAAATTTAACGCTTAAATTTATGGTTGAAAGATTATATTTTTTAGCTGAAAATTCGTCTTTTTTGGTATAAATTAATCCTTTTGGTTAAAGGTAGGAAGCCGATCATGTGGCCCACTCGTCACATGGCCTTTAAGGAAAAAAAAAAAATGGTTTTAAAATTTGTTATCTGCTGAACAGAAAAAGACTGCTGAACCGTTTTTTTAGAGGTGCATTTATATAATAATCAAGGTGTCTACTCACCTGAAAAAACCCTGAAAATGTTAGGGAATTTTTGTTTAAAGTCAGGGAATATGTTTTTCGAGAGCATGACTAATTCTTTGTATAATTGTAAAACAAATTGAATATCAATATTTTTTCATTTTCATTTTTAGTTAAAAATTCAACTATTAATTTGAAAATTTATGTATTTTATTGAAAATTCAACGTTTTGGTTGAGAATTCATCTTTGTAGGTTGAAAGTTTAACTATTTGGTTAAAAGCTCACATATCTTGTTAAAAATTCAACTCTAGCTGAAAATTGAACTATTTTGTTGAAAATTCATTTTGTTTGGCTGAAATATATACTATTTAATTTATACAGTAATATCCTTGTAATCTGCAGTATTACACTTGTAATATAAGTAATCCACTTGTAATATAAGTAATCCACTTGTAATATAAGTAATCCACTTGTAATATAAGTAACCCACATCTGATCTACAGTATTTTATTCATAACATACAGTAATCCACTTGTAATCTACAGTAATAAACTTTTGAATCCACTTGTAATGCTACAGCAATCCACTTGTAATATACAGTAATCCACTTGTAATCTACAGTAATAAAATTTGAAATACACTTGTAATCCGACAGTAATCAACTTGTAATTTACAGTAATACACTTTTAAATCCATTTGTAATCCGACAGTAACCAACTTGTAATCTACAGTAATCCACTTGTAATCTACAGTAACACCTTTGCAATATACAGTAATACCTTTGTAATATACAATAATATCCTTGTAATCTGCAGTATTACACTTGTAATATAATTATTCCACTTGTAATATAAGTAATCCATCTCTTGTGTCGTTTTTAAAAAAATTTAGATTTTTTATTTCTAATCTTACTTTTCACGATTAGAAGAAAATCTACTCATCCTATATAATAATGATTAATAGCAAATTTTTAGATCCTTTATCGGTGAACAACTTTTATCTCATAATTTGTTTTCTTACTTCGTGTAGTTTTCCAAAAAAAGTAATTTTTTGTTTTGTTTTTGATATTATTTTTCACGATTTTATTATTTTTTTATATATAATGTTACATTTCACGATTAAAACAAAAACTGCGTATCCTATCAAAGAACGAATTATAACAAATTTTTAGCTCTTTTTCGGGAGAACAACTTTCGTTTTTTTTTTCGTAGTTTTTGTCGTTTGTCCAGAAATTTAATTTTTTTATTTTTAATGTTGTCCCTTACGATTAAAACAAAAATTACGCCTTCCATCCGAAAATATTTTATAACAAATTTATAGACCATTTTTGGGTAAAAAACTTTTGTCCATTTATATTTTTTAGTTAAAAATTCAACCATTTTGGTAGAAATTAAACTATTCGGGGTAAATATAAACAATTTATTTTAAAAAATTTAATATTTGTTTAAGAAATTATTTTTTTGTCGAAAAATTATATTTTCGGGTTACAAATTAAATTATTTGATTAAAAATTCGTGTATTTTGTTAAAAATTCATATTTTCGGTTAAAAATTCAACTTTTTTGGTAGAAAATTTAACTACTTGGTTAAAAGTGGACCTACTTTGATTAAAATTAACTTTTTTTGAAAACTTTTTGTTGAATAATTCCATTTTTGGTACAAAATTGATACTTTTTAGTTCAAAATTCAACTATTTGGTTGAAAATTAATTTTTTTTTGCAGATTTTTTTTGGTTTCAAAATTTAATAATTTTGTTGAAAATTCATGTATTTCGTTGAAAATTTGTCTTTTTTGGTAGAGCCCTGTTTTTTTTTTGTGGAAAATTCATCTTTTTTCTTCCAACTTCTCCACCTACTCCAGCTTCTCAACCTACTTCAGCTCCTGCACCTACTTCAGCTCTTCCACATACTACAGCTCCTCCAAATTTTCCAGCATTTACACCTCTTCCAACTCCTCCACCTACTTTAGCTTCTCCACTTACTCCAGCTCCTCTACCTACTTCAGTTCCTTCACCTCCTTCAGCTTTTTCACCTTCTGCAACTCCTCTACCTATTCCAGATTCTTCAACTACTCCATTTCCTCCACTTCCATGAGCTTGACCAATTACTGAAATTCGTCTGTCTACAAAAATCCAAGCACAGAGATTTAAAATTAAAGGTCCAAGCATCGTCAACTGTAATTTGTTGATTGTGAATTCTTTCTTGTTAAAGCTCTTCCGGATTGAACAGATTTGTATAACATTTGTAGAACTTTTCGAGCTCAAAAATGGAAGTTTTCAATTTTGATAACATTTTTCACGATTTAAACAAAAACTCTGCATTCTTGAGACTTCGTCTTTTATGGTAGAATATTAGTATTCTTAGTGACCATTATAAATTAAAATATTTGGTTGAAAACTAGTTTTTTTCTCGAAAAATAATTTCTTTAACTAAATTTTGTGTCGGACATTTTTGTTTTATAGACTTTAATCTTTTTGTTAAAAAATTCTCTGATTGAAAATAAAACTATTCTATGTTTGGTTAAAAATGTATCTTTTTTAGTTGAAAATTAATCTTTTTGGTAGAAAATTGATCTTCTTAGTTGAAAATTAGCTTTTTTTTCTCGAAAATTAATTTGTTTAACTACATTTTTTTCGAAATTTTTTTTTAGATAGACTTTAATCTTTTTGGTAGAAAATTTATTTGTTTCGTTGCAAATTTCACTGTTTCGTTAAAAATTTATTTTATTTGGTTTATGACTTATTTCTTTAACTGAAAATTAAACTATTCTATTTTTCGTTGAAAATTTATCTTTTTTAGTTGAAAAGGTGTATTATTAATTAATTAAATTAACGAAAATAATTGTCTAAACAATTGATGATTATTGTTAATAATATTCTCTTTGCCTCATGGTAGAAAGTTATGTTTTTTTTCTGAAATTTCTAACTATTTGTCTATTTTTCACTTGAAGTAACTTAATAATTATTTGAGTTGAGCAAAAATATTTGTTTAAATAAATTAATATTGTTTATAAATATCTCCATCTATATTATTGCCACATATTTGCGGTTTTTTTCTGAAATTTTTATTTTTTTTCCACTTTTCGCTTAATGAGGTAATAATTAATGCAAGTTAATATAAATAGTTATTGTGTCTTCAGTTATAAGCAAATAATATACAAACATTAGAGAGAAGCATATTTTAAATAATCTCTCTTTTTCGTGAATATATTTTGCTGGTGGGGGGGGGGGCTGATAACAAAATATGATCAATTCCAAATTTTTCTTTTACGCTTTGCAATAAACTTTGTATTTTTTTAATTATCGGGAATTTTATTATTCGGGAATTTTGTTATTCGACAACTTTATTATTTGGAAATTTTATTATTCGGGAATTTTCCAATTTGGGAATTTTATTATTTGGAAATTTTATTAACCGGAAATTTCATTAATCGGGAATTTCATTATTCGAGAATTTGATTATTCGTGATTTTTAAAGGGCCGAAATGTTATTTTTCAGGATTTTTCAATCTTCCCTTTATATTGGGATATTTGATAATTTGGAAATTTTCTGTCGGAAATTATATTATTCGTAAATTTTATTGATGAGGAATTTTATTATTCGGAAATTTTGTTATTTGTGAATTTCATTATTCGGAAATTTCATTATTCAGGAATTTTACAATTCGGAAATTTTATTATTTGGAATTTTATTAATCGGGAATTTGATTATTCGAGATTTTCAAAGTTCAGAATGTTATTTTTCAGGATTTTTCAATTCGACAGTTTTCTGTCGGGAATTTACCAACGAGACGTCTATACGTACTATACGTATTTCTCCACTGCGACAGATGTACTATTTATGAGCAACGTAGGCTCACTCTAAGTAATGTTTGGAAGATATTATCACCATTGATAGATGTTAACGTTGGGGTTTCTACATTTTTAATTAATATAAATTTCTATATTAAAACGATTACTTCGGTTCAAATTCAAGCTAAGGCAGATTTTTTTCTTGTCCTTCAAAATTTATTCATCCGAAGTAATCATTTTAATATCGAAATATATATTAACTGAAAATTCTAAAACTTGGACGTTATAATATATTAACGGTTATAACATCTTCCAAATATTAATTAGATTCAAAATTGTAGAAACAATTATTCTTGTTCGAATAAAATATTTTTTCCAGTAAATCATTGAGAGATATTGTTTTCTGGCATTAATTACATCATTTACGAATGCCAATATTCAAAAAATTATTATCACTTGCTCCTTGTTCTAGAAATGCTGAACTCTTTGGTTGAAAATTCATCTCTTTAGTTAGTCAATTTTTAAAATTAAAAATAGAATTATTCCATTTTTTGTTGAAAATTGATATTTTAAATTGAAAATTTATCTTTTCTAGTTGGAAAATTAAATATTTTATTATAAAAGTCATTCTTTTTCGTTAACAATTCATTCTTAGAAAATTAATCTTCTGCGTTAAAAAATAATCTTTTGTTGTAAAAAAAAATGCTACTATAAGAGATAACTTTTTAGTAAAATACTTGAATTTTCAACAAAATAATTGAATTTTCCACCTAAAACGAGAGATTCTCAATAAAAAGTGTGATAGTTAATATTTCAACCAAAAAAATGAAATTTCTATTAAAAAATGAATTTAAAACCAAAAAAACGACATTTCAACAAATAAAGATTTTTCAGTCATAAAAAAAAATGAAATCTAAATTGTTGAACTACTATATTTCTACTATATATTTCTCGTTTACTTCAATATTTTTCTAAGTATCACATGCCCTTAAAAGGTATCACGATCTTGGAAATGTTAACGAAGATGATTATCATAATATTGAGGGCAAATTACGCAGGATAGTAATATATCGTGCTTTAAAGGTTAATTATTAGGTTTATATATACTGGATACAGTAAGGGTGTATCATAGTCTGAACGATAAAAAATTATTTTTTGTTTAATCTTTTGTAGAATTTGATATGTAGGATTTTTACGCAAAAGGATTTGTTCGTAGCGAGCTTTATATTAGTATGAGCTTATTTTTACAGAACTTTTTTTTTACTTCAGTGATTTATTTAGGCTGTAGGGTGGGGGGTACCACATGAGCTAGAGAGATTGAGCTTCTCTGGAGGTTGTCTTTTTCTTGGGCACATTATTTGAAATGTCACAGTGCTCCTTATTTTGTCGATTTAATTTTATATTTATGTTTTTTTTAGCTTTATACTTGTCGAAATATATTGAAAAATCTTTTTGGTTGCATTTTCATGTTATTGGTTCAAAATTCAATTATTTGGTTAAAAATTATTCTGCTCTATTAGAAAATTTAACAATTTGGTTGACAATCAACTTCTTTTGTCAAAAATGCATGTGATTGGTTTAAAATTCAAAGATACGTAATTTTAGTTGAAAATTCATCTGTTTGGTTAAAACTTGAACTTTTTTGTAGAAAATTCGCTTTTTTTCAAATTAATTTTTATTAATTGACGATGTAACTATTCCATTTTTTAATGACAATTTATATATTATTTGAAGGTTAATTCTTCCAGTAGAAAATAATTCTTCTTAGTAGGAAATTTATCTTCTTGGTCAAAAATTCAAGTTCTGGATTGAATATTCAACTATTTAACTGGAAATTATTCTACTTTGTTAAAAATTGAAAAATTTTCTTAAAAAGTATACTTTCTGGTTAAAATGTCAAATGTTTTGTTAAAAATTCGTATTCGTGAAATCTGAATTGTCGTCTAAGTTGTAATATCTTCAGTACCATATGTGCACGCACACATATGTTACGAATTCCGTATTAAAAGTGAGACTTTTCAAATTCCGGTTTTCTTTGACACACACATTTTGTATTCCTCTGGAATAAATTCATATTAAATTTGTGTTTATTATGGACAAGCTCCAATGAACTTTGAAAAAAAATAGCAATTAGGATTAAATGAAGATTGAATCGCACAAATTCTGAATCTGCGTGAAGCTTACAAAAATGTAGATAAAATTATATATATTGTAATATCCACCAATAGAATTGAGGTAACTGTCAAAGACAATACAAGAGAAGGATCAATCCTTAGTCTTACTAATTGAAGGAAGAGCTAATTAATGTATTAATGAAGAATTTTATTGACACTATAACCAAGGAATATTCTAGTTCTTTATCACATTATGTAGTATATTTTATAGTCGTTATCTCTGAAATTATAGGCATCAAGTTTGGAAATATATATCATATTATATATATTCAGGAGTTTTATTTTTCGGGAATTTTATAATTCGACATTTTTATTATTTGAGAATTTTCCAATTCGGGAATTTAATTATTCGGAAATTTTCATATTCGGGAATTTTGTTATTCGAGAATTTGTTTATTCGCGAATTTTATGATTATAAAATTTGATTTTTCGGGAATTTTCCAGTTCGGAAATTTTATTATTTGGAAATTTTATTATTCGGGAATTTCGCAAAGCGGGAAATTTGATTTTTCGGGAATTTTGCAATTCGTGAATTTTATGATTCGGGAATTCTCCAAATCGGGAATTTCATTTTTCGGAAATCTAAAAGTTGGAGAATTTTATTATTCGGGAATTTTTTAATTTGGGAATTTCATAATTCGAAAATTTTAATATTCGGAAATTTTATTATTCGAGAGTTTTTTTATTCGGAAATTTTATAATTCGACAATTTTACTATTTGGGAATTTCCCCCCTTTTCTATGAAATATCAACTATTCCATGTTTCGTTGAAAATTCATCTTTTTAGGTTGAAAATTCAACTCCTTGGTTGAAAGTTGAGAACTACTTTTCTAAAAGTTAATTTTTTTGGTTGAAGATTCATAATTTTACTTGAAAAGTCGTATTTTTAAATTAAAAAGTAATTTTTTAAACTGAAAATTCAATTGTAATCTAGAAAATTCGTTATTTTTATTCAAAAATAATTCTCTTGAATGAAAATTTAACTATAACATTTTTTGGTCAAGTTGATATTTTTAATATAAAATTCAATTATTTAGTTAGAAAAATTTTTAACGAAACAAATATAAAATGAAAATTATTGAAATAAAATTTGGACTAACATCACACCCATTTTTCAACCTATTTAGTTGAGAATGTATGGGATTTTTTTGGAAAATTCCTCTTTTCTGGTAGAAAATTAATTTTTGTTAACTTGCATTATTTATTACTTCACTACAAAAAATGTCAACAACATTTTTAATCATTTAAAAGATATCAAAAATTTTCAAGAAAATAAAAAAAAAAGTTCCTAATTTTTCTGTAAAAATTCCAAATATTTTCTATTATGAGAATAAATTTGAGGAGAAAATTGGAAACTATTTCAAAAAACTGCAAATGGTTGCCAAAAAAAAGCTCTTTGTGAACTTTGAGAAGTTTCAAGAAAATAAAAAAATTTTCCTAATATTTCTGGGATAATGTTAGATGATTTTTTTTTTCGCAATAAATTGAAAAGAATTTTGAAAGATGTCTGAAATTGTGGAATAAGATTTTAAAAGATTTCGGGGAAACTTTTCGAATTTTGCAAAAATAAAAAAAAAATAGGAAAAAATCTGATTATTTTAAAAGACACTTAGAAGGTTTTGATGTTTCGAAATGATTTACAATTTTGAATGATTTAAAAAGTGTAAAAATAAATGCAGATTTTGCAAGTAAGTCAATCTATTTTTTTCCATCATCTCCCTCCTTTTCTCGTTACTTCCATTTTCGTTTTCCTTTTTTTTTTAATCATCTTCCTCTTTTTCTCACTATTTCAATTATTTTTTACGTTTTTTCACCATCTTCCTCTTCTTCTCTCTATTTCAATTTTTTACTCTTTTCCATAAACTTCCTCTTTTCCTCAATATTTCTTTTTTTTTACTTTTTTCAATTATCTATCCTCTTTTTCTCACTATTTCCTTTTTTTACGGCTATCCATTTTCTTTATGTTTTTCTCTTTATTTCACTCTTTTTTACTTTTTCCTGTCATTTTCCTTTTTTTATCACTATTCCCATCTTTGCCTTTTTCGATTATCTTCCTCTTTTTCTCATTATTTCAATTTTTGTCCCTTTTTTCCATCATCTTCCAATTTTTGTTACTATTTTCATTTTTTTTACTTTTTTCCATCATCTCCCTCTTTCTACTACAATTACAATTTTTCCCCTTTTCCACCGGAAGGTAGAATAAAAGAAAATAGAAAGCTAAAATCGGGAGTTTGGAGGTAGGGAGAGTGGGAATGAGAAGAAGGAAAGGCTGAGAAAAATGGAACAAAGAATAGAAAAGAAAGAGAGAGAAGAAAGAAAGAGAAACATAGTGATAAAGGGTCTAATATTAGAAGGGAAGGAATTGAAGGAAGGAGTGGAAGATGTGCTGAAAAGAATATATGCTAAAGTAAGAATAGGAGAAATGCAAAGTATAGGAAAGAAAACGCAAAATGGAGAAAAAATGGTACTAGTGAAACTAAAGACATATGAACATAAAAGGGAAGTGATGGCAAAGAAGAGGTTGTTATATGGAAGATTGGAGAGAATATAGGATGATTTGACATGAGTGAAAAGGAAGATGCAATATAAGTTAAGGCAAATAGCGGAAGAGGAAAGAAGTAAGGGAAAAAGAGCGTGGGTTAAGTATGACAGAATACAGATTGAAGGTGTATGGGATGAAACCATTTTTTAGGATTGAAGAAATATTTTATAGTGAATTTCACTGAGGGTGACTTATAAATCAGTAAAGATTATCCCTTAATTATGTGTGTTTCTTAATCACTTTATTGAGAAATGGGGTACTTCCCACATCTTACGATAGCCAGAATTTTTTTTTTTTAATTTGGAAGTCAAGCAATTTATCAATTAATTCTTAAATGAGGAGAATGAATATGTATAGCACATCTCTTGCATAAATTCCATAATAAATGCAGACAACGTTTTTTTAAATTACTTAATCATTCTAAGAGAGAATAAAATCAAATATTTACAGTAAACCCAGTTTGTTTCAGCTCATGAACTCTCATAAACATCAGAAAAAACTATATTTTATCCATCATTACCGAATCCTATTATTCTAGGATTCTATAAATGTGTAATTCTATTCAATTCAATATACAAATTAATTATTTTCAAATAACCCAAGGAATAAAATGAATGTACTAATGCCATTCAAAGGAACTAACCCAAATTAAACACCCCGAAGCGTGAGAGGCAAAGGAAATCTACAGTAAACAACAATCATATAGATATGGTGATTTTGTCCACTAGACGTCAATTTTTTTTCCATCTAAAAAATAAAGGAAAAATCACCATTTTTGGTATTTTTCCGGCTAATTTAGAATTTTAAAGACAAACGACGATCTAATGGAGTTATTTTTACAGCGAAATTGGATCAAGCGACCCAAAAAAATTTAATGGTATGGTAAATAAGTTCACTAGACATAAAAAGTTCCATTTTTACCCAAGAAATACGGCAAAAATCGCTCTTTTTGTCATTTGTACGTCCACTTTTGCGTTTTTCGGAAAAATATGAGCCAAATGCGTTAGTTGGACCCCGGATTCGGATTCAGTGACCCCAAAAACATATAGATATGCTGGTTAAGTCCACCCGGCAGTCCAATTTTTTTGTGTGCCGGTGCTATCTAAGTAGTTCAACTTTCAACCAAGGAGTTGAATTTTTAATCTAAAAATATAAATTTTCAAGGAAAAATGTAATAGTTAATATTTCAACGAAAAAAATTTTAATTTTAAATAAAAAGCAGTTGGATTTAACCAACAAAGACAAATTTTTAACAGAATACTTGAATCCTCATCTAAAACAGATTCTTTTCAACTAAACAATTTGATTTTTAACCAAAAAATTGATTTTCTATCTAAAAATACGAATTTTGAACAAAATACATCAATTTTTAATCAGATCGTTTAATTTTCAACCAAAAAATAAAAATGTTCAACAAATTACATAAATTTCCAACTAACTATTTTGAACAATGAACGTGATATTAGTCCAAATTTTATTTGATTAATTTTTAGTCTGTATTTTTTTCGTTTCTAACAATTTTAAACTAAATAGTTGAATTTTTAAGCTGAAATAGATAAATTTTTAACTAAACATGGTGTAGTGTAATTTGTTGAATCCTCAATAAAAATGATTCATTTCCAACCAAACAGTTGCAATTTGAAATCAATAAAAATAAAATTTTTAACAAACCAGATAAATTTTCTTATCAGAAGGACGAATTTTCAACAATACTTGAATTTTCCACCAAGAATGATATTTCAGTCGGTAGTGAAAAAAATGTCATTCAAAATGTTGAATTTTTAAACCAAAATTCAATCTTTCTACAAAACAGTTGTATTTTCAACCAAAAAGTTGAATTTTGAACTAAAATTGTACATTTTTAACTGAAATACTTGAATTTTTAACCAAAAAAATTAATTCTTAATGCAAAAATACAATAATTGATATTTCTAACAAAATAATTATAACAAAATATTTTCAAATTAAAACAAAAACAGTCGAACCAAAAAAGACGAATTTTCAATAAAATAGTTGAATCCTCAATAAAAATGATTCATTTCCAACCAAACAGTTGCAATTTGAAATCAATAAAAAGTTCAATTTTGTAACAAATAGTTGAATGTTCTACTAAATTGTTGAATTTACAAACCAAGAAAGAGAACTTTCGGCAAATAATTCGAATTTTTGATCAGAGAATATAAATTTTCAACTGGAAATTTAAATTTCCTGTTGAAAAAAAAAATTAATTTTTGACCAAAAAAAAGCTAATTTTCAACTTAAATTGTGAATCTTCAACCAAAAAAATGAACTTTCAAGCACGTAGGTTAACTTTTATTCAAGGAATTGAATTTTTCACCTAAAAAAGTGAATTTTCAACTAAAAATGGACAAAAATATTAATTTTCTACAAAAAAGAATAATTTTTAACAAAGTGGAAAAATGTTCTACCAAAAAAGTAGAATTGCTACCAAAATACATGGATTTTCAGCCAAAAAATTGAATTTTCAACTAAAAAAGAATTTACGAAATAGTGAAATTTTCAGGTAAGAAAACGAATTCTTCACCAATGAAAAAACAAATTGTTTTCTATAGTTTTCAATAATTTTACGTTTTTCAAAGTTATTTTGCAAGTAATTTGGGTAGAAACAATATTATAAGAAAACAAACTTTTTTCAAAATTATTCTGGTAATATTATAAACAAATTTAATAAACAAATGCATTATTCAGGCATTTGTCGACGAAAAATTAGTTTTTTTTTTTCAATGTCAGTCCTTTTAATAGGGAAGTCTATGATAATTTGATCAACACTCATGTTTAGTTGTTAAAGTGCATACTTTTTAAAACAAATTTAATAAACAAATGCATTATTTGGGCCATATTAAAACAATGAAAGTAATAAGAAACTAAAACTAAAAGGACTGAGATTGAAAACACAAACTCTTTTTCTTGACAACTGCCCGAATAATATATTTTTTTGTTAATTTTTTTTAAAGAAGACATGAAATTATTCCATTTATTATCAATTTCGCTGAAATTATCGTGAAGTTTCCAATCAAGAGGACTGGCATATTCATGAAACTTGGCAACTGTGGTTTTTTTGGGTCTCTGATCACAAATCTGGAGTCAGTTTTTCAAAAATTCAAAATGGCGGACAAGTTTGAAAAAAAATGATTTTTATGAAACTTGACATCTGGGGATTTTTGGGGTCTTCGATAACGAATCTGAAGACAGATTTTAAAAACTCAAAATAGCGGATCCAATATGACGGACAAGTTTTCAAAAAATTTATGGATTTTCATGAAACTTGGCATCTGGGGGTTTTTAGGGTCTCTGATCACAAATCCAAAGTCAGTTTTTAAAAATTCAAAATGGTGGACAAGTTTCAAAAAAAGAATCGATTTTCATGAAACTTAACATCTGGAAATTTTTAGGGTCTTTGATAACGAATCTGAAGTCAGATATTAAAAACGCAAAATGTGGCGGATCCAATATGGTGGACAAGTTTTCAAAAAATCAATGCATTTTTATGTAACTTGGCTTCTTGGGGTTTTTCTATGATACAACTGTTCTTGATATTTGCTTGATTGATTGTAAGTCTTTTAGATTGAATCCAGGTACTCTTGTAAAAAATTTTATTTTTCATTTTTATTATTAAATAAAAAAAATTACTTAAATTTTGAAGCTTTTTAAGGATCTTTAAAGGTTTTTATAAGAATAAAAATTTCTTGTGTTTGCTGAGAAAATTCAAAATGATTTTTTATTTTCAAAACTTAATTTTGAAAGAATATTTAAGAAGATTAAAGAATTTTTTTAATGAACGGAAATTGGAAAATTATTAATTTGGAAAATAATAAAGTATGTTTGAAATATAATTAGAATAAATAATAAAACAAGTTCATCAAAATTCCTAAAAAAGAATAATAATTTTTTTTAAATTAATTTTAATAGAATATTTAATAAAATTTCCAAAATTTTCAAAAAAAATCTGGTTGATTTTAGGTAATTGTTTTAATTTTTGCAGGCTTTTCAAAAAATTGTCGACTATACAAGATGACAAGGAATAAAAAAAAAATTCATAACGAATCAGATACTAACGAGCAAATCGCAATGGAATCATCGGAACTAGAGGAGAAACCGCAGGAAAAAATGCCTATCACGTCGACAACTACCAATCCGAAAACAGAGAAGGCATCAATGATCATTCTTAACAACCTCAACACTACTGACGAAATAAAATTTATGGTTCACAATCAAATTGAAACTATGACCAAAGATGTGATCATGAGAATAACAAATACTCAGCTCACTGTTTTTCCAAACGGACTGACGGAACATCAACAAATCAAGACACATCTCTTGAATGGCAGCATACCTTTCCACACCATCGCTCTCCAGATTGAAAACAATAAAAAAACTAGTGCTGAAAGGACTACCAGAAGCCAAAATGGACGAAATCATCGAGGACCTAAAGGAACTAGGCTGCGAACCGAAAAAGGTATTGTCTATGAAAGTTAAACCTAATCCTTAGTTGAAAAAATTTAATTTCTGTAAGAAAATTTAATTTTGAACCAGTTGAATTTAACCAAATAGTTTAATCCTCCACTAAAAAGATAATTTTTTTTAATAAAGAAAGTCGAATTTCTAACCAAAGCCTTTAATTTTCTACTTCAAAATATATATTTTAAACAAAAAATGGAATCGTGAAATTTATAGTTCAAAAAATTAAGTTTCTTAAAAAAAATAGAATTTCCAACCAGTTGAATTTAACCAAATAGTTAAATCCTCAAGCAATAAAACTAATTTTAAATCAAGAGAGACGAATTTTAAACCAAATAGTTCAATTTACAACTAAAACGTATGTTTTTGAACTCAAAAATGACATTGTAAATTTTTTTCTCGAAAAAATTAAATTTCATTTAAAAAATTGAATTTTCAACCGGTTGAGTTGAACCAAATCGATAAATCCTCTACTATAATGATTCATTTTCAATAAAGAAACGCGATTTTAAAGTTCTTGGGTATTCATTTATCTGACGAGTTTTAACATTTTTGCTAAAAGTGCAACTGTCGGTTGAAAATTAATCGGTTTTGGTTGAGGATTCAACTATTTTGTTGAAAATTCCATTTTTTTTTTGTTTTGTTAAAAAGTAAACGTTTTTGTAGAAAATTTGTCTTTTCAAGTTGAAAATTCAACTTTTTTTCTGGTTGAAGATTCAACTTTTGGGTTGAAAATTTGAATATTTTATTGACAATTAATTTTTTGAACTGAATATTCAAGTATTCAGCTAAAAATGCATATTTTTCGTTGCAAATTCACCTTTTTAAATCAAAATTGATCATTTAGTTAAAAATTTAGTTACTTTGTTGAAAATTCAACAGTTTTATTTAAAAGTCATGCTTTTTGGTAAAAATTTCCACAATTTTTTTTAACTTCTTTGTTCTTGAAAATTCTTGTTTTTGTTTAAATTCGTCTTTTTAGGTAAAAATGTTGTTATTGTTGAAAATTAACGTTTTTAAAGAAAATTCAACTATTTTGTGAAACATTCAACTTCAGCTGATTTGCAAAAAATTCGTCTTTTTCGCTTGAGAATACAACACTTTGGTATAAAATTCAACTATTTGGTTAAAAATTTATGTATCTTTTTGAAAGTTTATCTTTTTAGTAGAAAATTAATCTTCTGCGTTCAAATTCTTCTTCTTTTTAATACAAATTAATGTTTTAACTTGAAAATTTACCTATTTTATTAAACATTCAACTGATTGGTTAAAAATGAGTATTCTTGTTGAAAATTCAAATTATCGAAATTAATTCTCTTAAATGAAAATTTGTATACACCATTTTTGTTTGAAAAATTATCTATTTTAATTTAAAAATTCCACTGTTTCGTTGAACAAATTTTCAAACTAGCAACACATCCATTGCTCAAACTATGTAGTTAAACATTTATATAATTAGTTTTTTGTAGAGAAGTAATCTTCTTGAATATATGTTGCTCGCGATAATTAAATAAAGTTTACTTGTTTTTGCATTTTCACGAAAAATTATTATATGGGGAAATTTCCACTGACCATTTTTCATTAAAATACAAAAACACGTCAACTTATTTCAATTATCGAGAGCATCATATATTTTCTCTGAATTTTTCGGCCTGAATTGACTCCAGATTGACAATTTTCTGTGTAATAAAAAATAATCTTGGAGTAGTTCACCCCCTTATATTTTTCGACAAACTTGCGAAAATCACCTTTGTATATTTCACTGTAATAAAATTTTTGCAATTGTTTTTCTCGAAAAAGCTACTTTATTTTAGAGAGATGAAATAAAATGTTATTTTGGGTACTCATTTTTAGCAATTTTCCATGCAATAAAAAATAATTGTAGGGTAGTTTAGCACTATAATATGTTTTCTTCAATTTGGAAAAATCATATTTATCGTATCTATCTATGAGGAAATTTTTCTAGTCTTTGCTCCATGTTTGGTTGAGAATGTTCTCTTTTTGATTTGAGAAATTTACTTCTTTGTTGCGAATCGAACTATATTGTTGGAAATTCAATTTTTTTATCTGAAAATTTCACTATTGCATTTTTGATAGAAAATCTAACATTTTGGTTGAAAATTCGTTTTTTTTTCGTATAAAATTTATCTTTTTTAGTTAGAACTTCAAATGTTCAGTTGGAAATTCATTTATTTTGTTGAAAATTTGTCTTTCTAATAGAAATTCGAAAGAAAGTTTGGTTGATAATGCAACTATTTTGATGAACATTTAATTAATTGGTTGAAAGTTAAACTACTTTTTTGAACATTCATTTTATTGAATGAAGATTTAACTATTTTGTTTGAAAATCAAATTTTTTTACTGAAAATTAATTGTTTTCATTACTTGTTAAAATGGAAGGTTTTTTTAGTTCAAAATTCAAAAATTTGGTATCTTATATATATATATATATATATACCATATAGCAAAGTGTGATGTGAAGAGTGATCTTCCGCTATATCGTGATGTACAACATCACAATACTCTACGCTTTCGCATACAAACGCGTAAAAGCACAGGAGTCACATAAAAGTATCTTTTAGAACTTGTTGGAAAGCTTGCTTGTTATTTGGTGAAAAATTAATTTTTGTAACTGAAAATTTAACTATTCTATTTCTAGTTAAGGCTTTCTCCTTTTTTATTTAAAATTCTACGCCTTGGTTGAAAGATAAACTAGTTTGTTGAAAACTTGTTTTTCTGGTTGAAGATTCTTGACTTTAGTGTAAAATCATCTTTTTGGTTGCATATTCAACTATTTTGTTGTGAATTCGTTTGTTTGGTTAGAAATTGATTTTTTTATTTGAATTCAAGATCCAAATTGAAATATTAGTCGTACGAATATCTGAAGTAGCTCAAGACGAAAGTATATTCATATTATCAATACCCGTACAGAAAAACGAACTACATATGAATAATTCAATGAAAAGAAATCAGAGCATCAAAAGATTCATAATTCACAAATATACTTTTTGGCTCGACAATTCAACAGTTTGATTAAAATTTTGTTTCCTTCTTCACAAAATTTTTTAGATTGAAAATTCAACTATTTTTTTTAATATTAATCTTTTTAGTTTGATAATGTATCTCTTTCTGTACAAATTTCATCGTTTTTTGGTTAAAAATGCAACTGTCTGGTTAAAAATTGATCTGTTTCCGTCGAAAATGAACTTTTTCGTTAAAAATCACATTTTTGAGTTGAAAATTTAACTGATTTGTGAAAAAATTCGTATTTTCGGCCCGAAAAGTAAACGATTTCGTATAAAATTTAACTATTTGGTCAAAAATTGGTGTATTTTGTTGAAACTCGTATTTTTTGGAAAAAAATACATTTTTTTGTTAAAACTGCAATTGTTTTGTTTGAAATTAATCTGGATTAGATGAGTATTTAAGGAATTATATGGACATTTTTTCAGAAAATTCATCTTTTTGTTTAAACATTCTACTATTTGGTTTAAATTTAACCCTGCAATTGTTGCTACTTTGTTATAAATTCATTTTTTTTTCTTAGAAAATTCATATTTGTAGTTAAAAATTTGTTTTTGGTGGGAAATTCATCTATTTAGATGAAAATTCATATCTTTTGTTTTATTTGACGTAAACAAAATTTATATAAACTAAACAATGATAATTTGAAAATAAAAATTGTGTATGGCTGTTCTACGAATCACATTATTTTTACAAATAATAGTACTTATGATTTGCAGGTAAGAAGTTTTTTATTATCAGTCAAATTCTCAATATAAATATTTCAGTGTAGCACCTGAAAAAAAATCAAATTATTGATCTTTCCTTGGTTAATAAACATTTCAAGTTCATGAATTTATCCAACATTTTATAAATAAAAATTAAAAATTAAAAGATATTCAGTGTATTGAGATTTTCAATCAAATAGTTCAATTTTTAATTCTGAAAGTTAATTTTCACACAAAAAGAGGAACGTTAAAGTAAGGATTGGCATTTATCGTGTAAAAAGACGGTTTTTCAACAAACAGTTTAATTTTATTTTCAAGAAGACAGGTTTGCTACAAAATAAATAAATTATGAAAAATTCGTTGAATTTTCTTGAAAATAGTTCTATCCTCAATTAAAGCAGATTGATTTTTAATGAAGCAGTTGCATTTCCGCCTAAACTAGATCAAATTTCTGCTAAAAGAGATGCATTTTTAAACCGAAATAATTAAATAAAAAAAAAGAGTTTTTCCAAAATGGGAAGATTTTTCGATCAATAAAGAAGCTCAACCTTCAACATAGTGGTTTATTCTTCAACTAAAGAAGATGAATTTTCAACAAAAAATAATACATCTGATATTTCAAACAAAAAACATTTTCTTTTGAACGACAAACAGCTCACTTCTACAAAGGGTTCCACATTTTGGCATAAAATTCAACTATTTGGTACAAGATTAAACTATTTAGTCGAAAATTCGTTTTTTTTTTTCATTGACAATTCTCCTCAATAAAAATTTAACCACACCATTTTTAGTTACAAATTCATCTTTTTTAGTTAAAAAATCCATCTATTTAATTTTAAAAATTTAGAAATTAAAAAAATTAATTGAAAATTGATGTATTTTCTTATTCGTCTTTTTTGGTAGAAAATCAATTTTTTGGTTAATAATATAACTACTTGGTTGGAAATGAATCTGTTTTAGCAGAGGATTCGAGAATTATGTAGAAAATTCGTTTTTGTTGCTTAAATCCAGCTGCTATTTATTTTTAATTAAAATATTTTTTTGAAATGTAAATATTTTTTTGAAAATTCAACTATTTTGTAAAGAATTCGTCTTTTTGACTTGAAAGTTCCAGATTTTGGCATAAAATTGCACTATTTGGTACACGATTAAACTGAAGCACGAGATACGTGATGAGAATGGGTTCGGGGAAATGCAAAGACCGAGCGCGTAGCGCGAGGTAAACACATCATCGAGCGCTATTTTTTAGCAGATTTTTCTTCGTCTACGCTGGAATCACCAGAATCATCATTTTCTAAGATATGCCTCTTTCTATTAGATGCTAGTGACACGGGCTTCACATTGGGTTTCTCGTCGGAAATTGCAGCCATTTTTTCGTAATGTTTGCACGTTTTTGCTTCCACTCCAGTTTGAGAATTATGATTTTTTATTCGCATGTAATTCTTCTGCATATCTTTGAATTTGTTTTCACACTGGCCGGCAGTGCAATCGTAACCTCCTTCGCCGAACATTTCCTCGCTGATAATTTTCAAAACTTCTTCGTGTCGGAATACGCCCTTTTTAAAATCATCCTCGTAAGACTTCCACCTTTCTAGGAGGAGAATTGCTGCATCTTCGCCCGTCCATTTCCGCAATGCATTAGAATTAATCGTTAGAGTTAAAAGTTTTTTTTTGTGTGTAATAATTCTTCTTGTCTCAAAACTAATCTTTTTAGATATTAATTAATTATAATTATAATTATGAATATTTATCTACTATTCCGGTTCAAGATTTATCATTTTAAATAAAAATAGATCGCTTTGGTTGAAAATTTAACTATTTTGTTGAAAATTCGTTTTTTTTCTAGTTGAAACCTAATTTTTTGACTGAAAATGTAACCATTTCATTTTTTGTTGAAAATTGATCTTTTTTACTTGAAACTTCAGTTATTTGGTTGGAAATTTATGTATTTTGTTGAAAATCTGTCTCTGTTGGTAGAAAATGTATCTTTTCTGTTGAAAATTAAACTGTTTGTTTCATAATTTATGTATTTTGTTCAAAATTTTATTCTGGTAGCAAAAAAAATTTATTTTTTGTTAAAAATTCAACTGTTTGGTTGAAAATTAATCGGTTTAAGTTCAATATTCAACTTTTTGATCAAAATTCTTCTTTTCTCGATGAAAATTCATCTTCTTAATAAAAATTCTTTTTTTTTTTGTAGAAAATTATTCTTCTTGATTAAAATCCACTTTTTTGTAGGAAATTAACCTTCTTGATTAAATTTCATCTTTTCTAGTAGAAAATTCTTCTTCTTGATTCAATTCCATATTTTTTTATTGAGAATTCATATAGTTGATTAAAATTCTTCTTTTTTGGTAGAAATTTATTCTTCTTGATTAAAATTTATATTTTTTGGTCGAGAATTAATCTTCTTGATTGAAATTCATTTTTTTTTTTTTTTTTTTTTTGAAAATTCATTTTCTTGATAGAAATTCATTTTTTTTCGATAGAAAATTATTTTTCTTTATTGAGATTCATATTTTTTGGTTGAAAATTAAACTACCTGGTTGAAAGTTGAACGACTTTGTAAAATATCCATCTGCTTGGATCAACATTTATCATTATAGTTGGACATCTATCGATGATGAGACCTGGAAGAAAAAATAGTGCTTTCAATAAATAATTTTGAAACTTACAAAAAACATTTTTTTAACAATGTGACAATTGAATTTCAATTCAAAAATTATAAGTTTCTATGACTGAAATCGTCGTCTTAAAATTCGTAAGAAGCAACAGTACGAAATAATTCAACTACAAAAACTATTGTTAAAATAGTTACTTTTTGTGAGTTTGAAATTTTTTTCATAAAAAAGATCATTTTTTTCATCAAACATAACTAATGATATTATTCCAATCCTCAAAATCATCGTGATTTACTAATTTTTATTGATAATATCATTCAGCATAAACACTCTAATGCGACCGTGTGGCGGGCAGATTTTTTTTTTTGTCTTCAGCATTCAGCAACGAAAGAAATAATATATCATTTTTTTAAAAAACTTGATCAATATTATAATTTTTTTATTTTATATATAATGTTTTATAATTTTTTTTGTGTTTTCGTTTAAGCAGCTTAGTTTAATATTCGACAAATTTTAGTTAAAAATGTATTCATCTATTCCGCGGTTGAAAATTCAACTATTCCAGATGAAGATTCACCATTTTAGTTTAAAATTCGTCACTTCGGTTGAAAATTTAACTACTTTGATGATAATTCGTTTTTTTTTGTTGTTGTAAAATTAATTTTTTAAACTGGAGATTTAATTATTCCAATTTTGGTTATAAAAAAAATATATTCAAAAGTTTACATAGTTGGTTGAAAATTTATCTTTTTTATTTAAAAATTCAAGTATTTCGTTAAAAAATCGTATTTTTTGGTAGAAAATTAATGATTTTGGTTGAAAATTCATTTCTCACGTTGAAAATTTAATTATTTCATTGTAATCTAAACGTAAATTAGCTTGAAATTCGATAACTCAGTCACTTCCAATCAATTCTAATTAAAAAAGTTCATTACACACGGAATTGAACTCACGTTGATTATATCGAATCTGTTGTGACGATTTTAGAAATCTTTCGTAATCTTTTAAAATCTTCTGTCATCTTTTAATATGTTTTAAAATAGTCTTTTCAAATTAATTTTTCAAAATGTAAAATCAGTTCAAATTTTTCCATGAATATGCTAAGAAAATTTTTTTATTATCGTGAATCCCTTCTAAATCCTTAAGAAGCTTCAAGCATTTTCTTCCAAATATTCAGAAAAAATAATATAATAAATAGTACATTTGTTTAATCTTTTGGAATATTTTAAACTTTTAAATGAATTTTGACTATTTTAAAAATTCCGAAATGTCTTAAACTTACTCGCATTTTTTATAAATCTTTGTAATCTTGCTAATTGAAAGATTTTGCTTGAAAATATTTCCCATTCTTTTTCGAAATTCTAGAAAATGATTTTAAATCTTTTGAAATCTTTGTTAATAAAAAAAAATGTATGCTAATAATAAAAAATCAGTTTACATTTTCCCGGGAAATTTTGTTGAAAATTCGTCTTTTTTTTTGGTTGAATACCTTTCCAACTGAAAAATTAACTGTTCTATTTTATGTTGAAAATTCATGTATTTTGTTTAAAAATTCATTTTTTTTTCTGTTGGTAGAAAATTAACCTTATTCGCTGAAAATACAATTACTCTTGGTTGAAATATATATATATTTTAAAATGAATTTTGTTGAGTAAAGATTCATCATTCCAGTTAAGAAATTTCTTTGTTTGAAAAATTAACCATTTTGTTGAAAATTATTCTTTTTTTTTTTTTGTTTGAAAATTATCCTTCTGGCTTAAAATTGGACTATTTTGTTTTTGGTTAAAAATGTATCTTTTTCAATTAATCATTTCAGTTCAAATTCAACTCTTTGTATGAAAAAATAATTATTTTTTTTAATATTCAACTTTTTTTGGTTGAATATTAATCTTTTTTATTGAAAATTTAACTATTCTATTATTAGTTTCAAATAGATAAGCAATTGTAACCCAGAGAGAGGGTTATTTTTCTGTAATATTTTAAATATTTTAAAAAGGGTATAGTAAACCATATTTCTAAGATTTCAAAAAATGAAAAATATTTGAATGATTTCAACGAATAACAAATTTTTTTACAAAGTTTTAAGAAAAATTTTACAAATGTTTCAAAAGATTTGACAAATATTTCAAAGAGTTCACAAAAATGTATGATTTCATAACAATTTTATGAAGATTTTAAAAGAATACAAGAATACCACAGATTTCAAAACGGTAAAAAAAAGGTAAAAGTACACCAGATTTAAGAGATTTTTAAACATTTCGAAGATTTGAAATGATTTCAAAAGGTTTCATAACATTTTCGAAGATTTGAAAAGATTTAAAATAATTCAATGATTTCAACGAAAAAAAAAGATTTTACAAAGATTTTGAAAATTTCATAAAGATTACAAGGATTTCAAAGATTTGAAAAAGAGTATAGTACACCTACTATTTTGTTAAAAATTTGTTCTTGTAGTTTAAAAAATTCAACTATTTGGTTAAAAAATTAATTATTAAAAAAATATATATACATTTTTTGGTCAAAAATTCAACTGTTTTGGTGAACATTCGTCTTTTTGGATAGAAAATTCGTCCGTTTGGATTAAAAATTCATTTTCTTAGTTAAAAATGAACTTTTTGTTAAAAATTCAACTATTTTGTTAAAAATTTACCTATTCTGTTTAAAATTAATCGATTTTGATCGAAATTTACTTAATTGTTTCATTTAAATGGTATTTTTTGTTGAGTTAGGAATGCAACTGTTTTTGGTTGAAATTGAATCTTTTAAGTTTGAAAATTCGACTATTTTGTTAAAAATTTGTCCTTGTAGTTGAAAAAATTCAACTATTTGGTTAAAAAATTAATTATTAAAAATATATATATATTTTTTGTTGGTAAAAAATTCAACTATTTTGGTGAACATTCGTCTTTTCCTCTCCCTTCCCCTACTACCCCTCTTCACATTTTCCCTTGTGGAAATTTTTAAAAAAATTATTTGTATCCTGAACTAAAAACAAATTAATTTTTAAGGAAAAAGATGAAATTACAATGAATAAGATTTATTTTCTGCGAAAAAAGACCAATTTTTAACATAATACTTGAATTTTCAACCAAAAAAAGATTTTTCAGTCAAGAAAGAAAAAAATGGCTACCAAATTATAATTTTAGAGGGAAAATCATTTTTATTACAGAATAAAAATTTAGAATTACTAATTATTTTAGACAATTCTACGAATTTTTAAAAATAACTCAGCCAGTTAAAAAAATATTTAGAAATTCTTAAAATTTGAACCAGAAAATTAATTTTTAATAAAATACATAAATTTTTAATCAAACAGATGAATTTTCACCTGAAATTATGACTTTTTAAACAAAGCGACAAATTTTTAACAAAATATTTGTATCGTAAATGAAAACAAGTAACATTCTTCTTTAATATGAAAGAAAATGAGAAAATCATAATAAATAATTCAAGAAGCAAAATAAACCTCAGAAAGGAAGTACAAACAGTGGAACGCAGAATCAAAAATTCTATAAATGTAAACAAAATTACGCCGACTTTTTGTCAATGAAGTGAATAACATAGTTCAAAAGGTATTTACAATAATAATAATTATTAACTAAGTAAAACAACAAGAAATAATCTTAAACGACAACAGAATCAATAGACAATCGACTCTAAAGTCAAATAAAAACAGACTCAAGGGACAATCGACCACAAAAAGGACAAAAAACAGACTTAAGGGTCAATCAACCCTAAAAATGACAAATCTCCACGACAATCGACTACACGGACAAGTTTTTTGTTTTGCTTTTCATGTTTGTTTCAGGAAGAAGATAAACGTGAAGGAGAATTATAAGCGTAAAAGACAACGAGAGAACAGAAACTTAAAGGACAAAACTGTTGAATATTCGACTTTTTGGTAGAAAATTTATCTTCTTGTTTGAAAATTCATGTTTTTTCCCCTCTTTTTTTTGGTTTAAAATTATTTTTTTAATTGAAAATTAAACTATTCCATTTTTAATTGAAAAATCATCTTTTTTAGTTTGAAATTCATTTATTCTGGTTAACAAGTCATTTATTTAATTAAAAATATAATAATTTTTTTTTAATTTACCTATTTTTTTTTTAATTCAACTATTTTCTTGAAAAATCATTTTTTTTTGGTTAAAAATTTATTTATTATTATATATATTTATAATTTGGAAATTAAATTCTTTTAAACTAAAAATGTAACTGTACCATTTTTGGTAAAAATTTTGTCTTTTTTTTTGTGTGGAAAATTGATTTTTTTTCAACAAAACTTCATCTTTTTGGTAGAAAATTATTTGTTTAAAAATTCACCTTTTTGGTTGAAAATTCCATTGTTTCGTTAAACATTTTAATATACTTAGAAACATTCACTTTAATTTTCAACTTCAAATTCATTAAATTAAAATTTTTTACATCAACAAATATTTAATTTTAAACACTTTTAATTAGAAATAAAACAATTTCACTAAATTTATATGATCAAATTTTAAAAATTCTAATCTGAAATTATTCATTTTTGAACGCTTTTACATTGTCCTATTTTCAAATTTTAGTCTGAAATAATTCAATTTCGAAAGTCTTTAATCCTAAATAAAATTGTTTAAATAATCAAGGAAAATATATTTAAATTCATAACTTTTTAAATGGAACAATTCAAATAATAATAAATTTGAAAAAAAAAATTATTTAAGCTTCAAAAACTGAATAGTTTTAAATAGGCATTAAAAATAAAATTGTTATCAATTAAAAATTTCAGACTGAATACTTAAAAAAAAATTGAAGTGAAAAATTCCCCCCTTTCATCTTAAGCCAAAAATAAAAAATTTGCACCCATGCAACTCACTTTTCACTTGAAAAAAATACTTTCAATCAAAAATAGAATAGTTAATTTTCCATAAAAAAATTAATTTTTAATTAAACTGATGCATTTTCAACTAGTATAGTAAAATTTGCAACAAAAAATCTTATTTTCAAGCAGGAAGATTAATTTCTACCGAGAAGGACGACTTCTCCGCAAAATACGTAAATTCTTAACAAAATATTTGAATTTCCAACTAAAATGGTCAATTTTCAATCAAATAGTAGAATTTTGAACTAAAAAAGATCAGTTTTCAACCAAACATGGAATAAATTAATTTTCATTCAAGAAATTAATTTTCCACAAAAAAACTTTCAACTAAAATGATGAATTTTCAACGAAAATGATGAATCTTCAACTAGAATAGATGATTTTTAAACGAAAAAAGATGACTTTTCAACAAAATACATCAATTGTGAATGAGTTAGTTGAGTTTTCAACTAAAAAAGACTAGTTTTTAAACAAATAGTTTTGTGGAAAAACATTTTTTCAAACTACTTGCAGGCTGCACAGTCTTCCCCTTTTTTCTTAGTTTCCCCTTTTTTCTTGAAATTCCCCTTTTTGCACTATTCTCAAAAAGCTTCCCCTTTTCCCCCTTTTCTCTTAAACTATTTTGTTGAAAAGTCGTTCTTTTTAGGTTGGAAATTAATTTTTTCAACTATTTGGTTAAAAATTTAAGTATTTTGTTGAAAATTCAACTACTTCGTTAGCAAAAAAGCTATTTAGTTAAAAATATAATTATTTTGTTAAAAATTCTACTATTTTTCAGAAGGTTTTTTTTTTTGTTTGAAAATTCAACTACCTGATTAAAATTTGAACTATTTTGTTGAAAATTTAACTATTTGGTTGAAAATTCAACCATTTTGATGAAAATTCAACTACATATTTAGTCAAAGTTTAAAACTATTTGGTTAAAAATTTAAGTATTTTGTTTAAAATTCAACTACTTCGTTAGCAACTGAAGAGATGAATTTTCAACTAAAATTATGAATCTTCGACAGTAATAGTTGAATTTTAAAGACGAAAAAGATGAATTTTCAAATAAAATTATGAATCTTTAACTCGAATAATTGAATTTTCAAGAAAAATATTATTTTCAACAAAGAAGATTAATTTCTACCAAAAAAGAGAACGAATTTTCAACAAAATACATGAATTTTGAATTAAAAAAGATAAATTTTCAACAAAAAATTGAATAATCACATTTTCAGTTTAAAAAAATAATTGATATTCGGTAAGAAAACTGAATAAAATAATTAATTAAACAAAAATATTTACATTTTCAAACAAAGTGATAAATCTTCAACTAAAATGATGAATCTTCAACTGTAATAGTTGAATTTTGAAAACGAAGAAGATGAATTTGCAACTAAAATAATGAATCTTTAACTGTAATAGTTGAATTTGAAACAAAAAATCAGAATTTTCAACTAAAACGATGGTTACACAAGGATTCAAAAGATTATAGAAAGGCGTGTTAGTCAGATTTCAAAGATTTCAAATGGTTTCAAAAGAGTTTAGAAGATTTCAAAAGATTTTAAAAAATTGCAGAGGATTTTAAAAGATTTCAATGATTTTAAAGGTTACACAAGGATTCAAAAGATTAGAGAAAGGCTTGTCTGTCAGATTTCAAAGACTTTAAAACGTTTAAAATTTTTTTAGAAGATTTCAAATACTTCAAAAAGTTTCAAAAGGTTTCAGAAGATTTCAAAAGATTTCAGGGATTTCAGATATTACACAAGGATTCAAAAGTTTACAGAAAGGCGTAACCGTCAGATTTCAAAGATTTCAAAAGTTTTCAAAATCATTTGGAAAATTTAAAAAGATTTACAAGGATTCCAGATGATTTCAAAAGATTTCAAGGATTTCAATTATTACACGAGGATTCAAAAGATTTCAAGAAGGCCTATACACCAGATTTCAATGGTAACTTCACCTAAATACAGTTGCATTTTCAATCTAATAGTTGAATTTTCAATATAAAAAAAACTGAATTTTTTAGAAGACAGTTGTATTTTCAACACAATAATTAAATTATCAACAAAATTATTAAATTTGGAACCACATAGTTAAATTTTTGACCTACAAAAATGAATTTTCAAACCAAATGGTTGAATTTTCAAAAAATAGAAAAACATTTAACTTCAACCAAACAAATTGCATTTTCAACCTAATAGTTGCATTTTCAATCTAATAGTTGAATTTTCAAAACAAAGAAAAAAAGATTTTTTTAGAAGACAGTTGTATTTTCAACACAATAACTAAATTCTCAACAAAATAGTTGAATTTTAAACCACATAGTTAAATTTTTAACCTACAAAAATGAATTTTCAAACCAAATGGTTACATTTTCAACAACAAAAAAAAAATTAAACTTCAACCAAACAAGTTGCATTTTCGACCTAATAGTTGACATCTATATAACCTTAAAAACAAATAAGGAGATAATTTTACAAATAACTGTTTATTCGAAATTTTATTTTGTTTTAAAAATTACTTTTCTCTCAAATTATTATTTGGTTTATATTTTTTCCCTTCTTGGCTGAAAAATCTTCTTTTGTTGAAAATTCAACTGTTTTGGTGAAAATTTTTTTTTTCGGTTTGAAATTTCATCTCTTTTGTTAGAAATTTCATCCTTTTCAGTTGAAAATTCAACTGCAAAAATTCGTCCTTTTTGGATAATTTTACTTTTTCGATTCAAAATAAAAATGTTTTCTAGTCAAAATATCAACTGTTACATTTTTTCTTGAGAATTAATCTTTCTTGCTTAAAAATTTAAGACTGTGGTTGAAAATTAACTTTTTTGTTGAAATATTTATTTGACATACATATATGAAATCTTCAAGAATCTTTTTGAATTTTCTTAATAATCTGAGGAAATTTATATATATATATATATCGATTTTGAAGAGGAATTTTTTATTAGCAAGATTACAAAGTTTTATAAAAAAAAATAGATCAAGTTTAAGAGACGTTTAGAAGTTTTAAAAAAGATTCAAAATTAATTAAAAACTTTAAAAAAATTTAAGGTTGAAGAAATATAAATTTTTGAATATTTGGAAATTAAAATTTTGAAGCTTCTTAAGCATTTTGAAAAGTTTCACGATAATAAAAAATATTTCTTGAAATTCATGCAGTATTTTAAAATTGTATTCCAAAATTGTCAAAACAGAATCTGGAAGCTTCGAAGAAAATTTTCTTAATTTTTCAGATTTTTAAGAACATTTTTAGAAAAATTCGAATAATTTTTAAACATATTTAGAAGGTTCAAATTGTTTGGGAATTATAAAAAAATAAAATTTTTCAAAATATTAAAAATATTAAATTAATAATAATTAATTATTAATTAAAATTAAAAATTATAAAATAATTAGCAATTAATAATTTATTAAAGCGTCTATGCACTTGACTTATGTCAAACCTAATACTAAAACACTAAACTGAGTAAACAAAATCTTAAACAAGGCTATGTCTGGTTATTTTGGACAATTGAGAAAGTTGGAAAAGGGGATGAACTAGTCCCGAAAATTCTGCACGACAAGCCAAATTAATGAAAAATATTCGGCTAGTCATTCAAAACTTCGGGACGACGAGACACTTTAGAAAAAAATGGGAAAATTCATTTGTAATTATTTTATATTTGAGTGACAACAAGATTAAACATTGGCCTTTGAACTGTTGATTAATTAACAGAAAGATAATTTTTGTAAAAAATTGAGTTCTAGAACTCTAAGTTTGGAGAGGTTTGAAGGTCACCGTGCCAAGCTTTCAACCAAAATGTCCCGGCTCGATTGCTTCTGCAGGCATTTCCGCCAATTTTGCATCGTGGTCCATTTAACGTGCTTGTATTTACTTAAAACCAGTTTTCTCAAAATACATCAATTTTCAACGAAACAGTTAAATTTTCTACCAAATTGTTTTATTTTCCAGCCGAAAATACGAATTTTTTACAAAGCAGTTTCATTTTTAACCGCAAATGTGAATTTTCAAAAAAAAAAGTTAATTTTAAAAACATTTACTAACATCGAATCCATTGTTCAAACTTTTTAGTGGAAAATGGATGTAATTAGTTGAAAATTCGTCTTTTTTCGTAAAAAATTAATCTTCTTGGTAGAAATTCAACTAATTGTTTAAAATTGTATATATTTTGTTGAAAATTCGTTTTTTCTGGTAGAAAATTAATCTGTTTGGTTAAAAATTGTTGTGACTTGTTGAAAATTGGTCTTTTCTGGTAGAAAATTAATATTTTTGTTGAAAATTTAAGTATTTAGTTGAAAATTCGACTGTTTTGTTAAAAGCTCATCTTTTTGTCTTAAAAGTTCAACATTTTGGATGAAATTTTTTTTCTCTATTCATCTTTTCTAATTCGAGAATTTTATTATTCGGAAATTTTGTTATTCGGGAATTATCTAACACGGGAACTTTACTCCTAGGGAATTTTCCGATTCGGGAATTCTATTATTCGGAAATGATATTATTCGGGAATTTTATTGTTCGGAAATTTTATTATTCGGGAATTTTATAATTCGAGAATTTTATTCTTCGGAAATTTTATTATTCGGGAATTTTCTAATTCGAGAATTTTATTGTTCTGAAATTTTATTATTCGGGAATTTTATTTTTCAGCAATTTTCTAATTCGAGAATTTTATTGGTCGGGAATTTTCCAAATCGGGAATTTTATTATTCGGAAATTATATAATTCGGGAGTTTTGTTATTCGCAAATTTATCGATTCGGAAACTTTCTTATTCCGCAATTTTATTATTCGGGATTTTTTCAATTCGAGAATTTTATTATTCGAAAATGATATTATTCGGGAATTTTATTATTTGGGAATTTTCACAACTATTTTTTTGAAAATTTGTATTTTTTTGTTGAAAATTCGTCTTTTTTATCGAAAAGTAATCTTCTCGGATAAAAATTCCTTTTTTAACAAAATAATAGAATTTCCAACAAAACAGTTGAATTTTCAACATGAAAAGACAAATTTGCAATCAAACAGTTTAATTTTCAACAAAAAAAAAAGGAATTTTTAACAAAATAATTCAATTTTTAGTCAATGTGATGAATTTTTAACTAAATAGTTGAATTTTTAACAACTTTATAGTTGAAAATTCAACTATCTGTTTAAGAATTGGTCTTTTTTAGTTGAAAATTCAACTATTTAATTGAAAATTTAGGTTCTTTGATGAAAATTCGTCTTTTTTCATGGAAAATTAATCTTTTTGAATAAAAAATTATCTTTTTTAATTGAAAATTTAACCATTTGGTTGACAATTTTATTATTTGTGTATAAAAAAAGGAATTTTTATCCAATAGGAATACTATCTCTTATTTTTGAATATAAGATAGGTAAATTGAATTTCTGGGTCGAGGGCCTGTCTCAAAATCCAGTGCTCGATAAGCAATCCGACGATGATGTACTTAACATCCAGTACGAGCAAACCACCCCCCGTCATGCCGAAGGATCACAAGCACTCGCGGCAGCAAACAAAATTCCGACCATCGTGAGGTCTACCCAGTTTGAATTTAGTAAAACGAAACCCACTACACTGCCCAAGCCACCTGCAAACCCAACTACCAAGAAACCGGACAAAAATACCAAACTAGGAAATCGCAAGCTAGGAAATCGCAACCCTAAACACAAAATCACAAAAAAGGTCGGGATGGCATCGAATGATGACATCATCGGAACAAATTTGACAAATTTAATTGACACACAGACAGATTCACGGACGGACGTATGACACTTTTGGATCTTCAGTCGACGAAAGACAGAGTGCGAATTTAAGTTACATGACGGCGTACAGACGTTATTCGGGGATTCTATTAGATATTTTGGAATTTTATTATTCAGGAAGTTTCCAATTTGGAAATATTATTATTCAGGAATTTTTCAATTGGGGAATTTTATTATTTGGAAATTTTATTATTCGGGAATATTATTATTCAGGAATTTTATTATTCGGGAATTTCATTATTCAGGAATTTTATAATTTTGGAATTTTATTATTCGGGAATTTTCCGATTCGGGAATGTTATTATTAGGAAATTTTATTATTTGAGATTTTTATTATTCGAGAATTTTCCAATTCGGGAATTTTATTATTCCGGAATTTTCGAATTCGGAAATTTTATTATTCGGGAATTCTATTAGATATTTTGGAATTTTATTATTCGGAAATTTTATTATACGGGAATTCTATTAGATATTCGGAAATTTTATTATTCGGGAATATTATTATTCGGGAAATTTATTATTCGGAAATTTTCCAATTCGGGAATTCCATTATTAGAAACTTTTTTTTTAATCTATTTTATTTATTTCCTCAAAAAAATTATGCGATCCAAAGCAAATTGTTATTTTTTAATTTCTCTACTTTTTACAATAATTCCTTGAATATAATTGTTTTGAGCAAATTCTGTTTTTTAAGTTTTCTAAACTGGAAGAGGCCGTTTTTTCTTTTTAGTATTTTTATTGAGTTGAAGAGGGTAATTCTTTATTTTCAATCTTTTTCCTAAATTGAAAGAAATGTTTACAAATTTTTTTAGATGTTCCCTCAAAATTAATGAATGAATCTTCAACTAAAATATTTGAATTTTCAACCAGGAAGATCAAGTACTACCAAAAAAGACAAATTTTCAAAAAATACATGGATCTTCAAGGAAAAAAGATAATTTGTCAGCCAAAAATTGAGTAATTAAATCTTCAGTTAATAAAGTTAATGTTCAACCAAAACGATGAATTTCCAATTAAAATTATGGAATGTTCAATTAGAATAGTTAGATTCCAAATATAAATCCTTTCTCAGCTATAAATCCTCTTCCATTTCGTGTATTTCAGCTAAAAATCTTTTTTCCAGCTATTCTATTACAACTATAAATGCTTTTCCAGCTGGCGGATTTCAAACTGTAAATCCTTGTACAGCTAGTGAATTCAGATCATAAGTCCTTTCATAGCTGGTGGATTCCAACTATAAATCCTTTTCCAGCTGATGGATTCCATATATAAATCCGTGTCGACCTATAAATTATTTTCCAGCTAGTGGATTTTGACTGTAAATACTTTACCAGCTAGTAAATTTCAACTGTAAATCATTGTCCGACTGGCAGATTTCAACGGTAAATTCTTGTCCAGCTGGTGGATTTCAACTGTAAATCCTTATTTAGCTTTTGGATTTCAGTTATAAATCTTTTTCCAGTTGTTGTATTTCAACTGTAACTCCTTGTCCAGCTGGTCGATTCCAGCAATAAATCCATTTCCTGCTGGTGCATTCATATATCATATTTTTCAAATAATCAAAACACTTCACGTATTCTGTCCCATATATACCAAGGGGATGAAATTTTTGCCTATCATAATATTTAGTGAGCCAAATAGTAAACGTTTTCTTCAAATTTGTATTTCTTTACTGACGAGAATATTTTATTTTATTATTTACTTTCAAATTCATCAAGAAGAAGGCTGCTTACGCTCAGAATATGAATCCTGGTGGTGCAGCGGTAGATAGTATAATTTAATATAATTTCAGTTTAAATACCAGTCGAAAAATGAATATATTATTAAATCTCGAATAATCCGCATTTGTCTCAACTCTTAATCAAAGGTGAAAAACTACTAATCAGTAAGCATTAGATTTATAATAATATTTCCAATTAAATTGTATATTATGATCATTTAAAATTAATTGAAAATTTGAAAAAAAAATTAATAATAAAATATCAAGCCGAAAAGATATTGGTAAGCAACTTTAATAGATTATTAGTTGATTGAGCATTTTATTTTGTTTTAAGAAAGTCATTCGTTTTGATTGAAAATTCTTGGTCGAATTCGACTGTTTTTTAATCAAAAATTATAATAGTTTCAACATTAATCCTTTTAATTGATTCATTACTAGATTAATTTTTTGTTGTTGAAAATTTAACTATTCAGTTAAGAATGATTCTTTTCAATTGTAAATTAAAATTTTCAATATTTGGTCCAAATTTATCATCTTCAGTTGAAAATTAAACTATTTTGTTAAAAATACGTTTTCTTATTTAAAATTAAATTTTTCAACTCAAAATTTAACTATTCTAGTTAAATGTTCATCTCTTTGGTCGAAAATTTAACTATTTAGTTAAGAATTATTTTTTGCAATTGTAAATTAAAATTTGTAATGTTTGGTTCAATTTTTTTTTGTGTGAAAATTCAACTTTTTGGTTGAAAATTGATCTTTTTTAATTAAAAATTAAATTATTCAAAAAAAATGAAAAAAAAGGATACTGGTAATTTTCACTTAATATTATTATTACTGAATAATAATAGCAAATTGTAAGTTTTATGAACAAAATATTTAGGAAAAATTATTTTGCTACATTATTTTGCTACATTATTTTGCTATACTGTAATATTCTATGAGAAAAAATTCGTCCTTTAATGAATCTCATTGGATCAGGTGAGGTGTATCTCAAAGTTTATGAATTTGCCTAAATTCTTTGGCAAAGAGAATTATTCTGTCCTTTTTTTTCTGCCGAATTGAATCTTCCATTGGATGAAATGTGATGGAAAACGCTACAATTTTTTATTTGTTTATAAAATTTTTAATCACAATAAAAGTATTTAACATCTATATTTCTCTGCAGTTATTTATTTTAATTTATAATAATTTGAAAGTTGTTTCATAAGAAAAACATTTCTTCGAGAAAGATACAATTTGTTTATTGGAATATCAATAATAATAGTAATTGTTTAAAGATTTTTAAAAAACTTTTGGAAAAATTCGAATCCTTTTGAAGACATATATATAAATTTTTTGAAAACATTAAAAAACAAATTGAAAACAAAATATAGATTTTTGAAGATTTCGAAAAAAATGCAAAGATTTCACGCAAAATAAAATTTATTCAAGATCGCTGACAAAATATAACATGATTTTTTAATGTAATTATATGAGAATATTTGAAAATATTTCAAAACATTTTAAAAGATTATTTAAATTCTCAAAGCAAAATGTGGATGAGTTTGAGACATTTTTTTTTTATTGTTGGAAGATTTAAAAAAAATGTCATGAAAAATTTTAATCTTTTTAAAAGTTCTTCAGAAGTTGTGAAAAAATAAAAAAATAAAATATTTAAAATTTGAAAAGATTTCCAAAATTGTCATAAAAAATCTGGTAAAATTTTTTAAAATAAAAAAACCTTCTGAAACAATTTTTAGATACGTCTTGGTGGATGGATTTCAAAATATTTCACACAGATTTCAAAAGATTTCACAAAGATTTCGAGGTATTCAAAAAAGCCATGTACACTAGACTTAAAAGATTTCCAATAAATTTCCCAAAGACTTCGAACATTCTATGAAGATTTCAAAGATTTTAAAGATTTAAAAAATGCGTTTCCACTAGATTTCAAAGATTTCAAAACATTTCAAAGATTTTAAAAGGTTTCAAAACATTTTAAAAGATTTCAAAAGATTTCACAACGATTTCAAATAATTCAATGATTTCAACGAAAACGAAAGATTTCACAAAGATTTCAAAACCTATCACACGGATTTCAAAAAATTTTCCAAAGATTTCGAACATTTCATTAGGATTTCAAAGATTCAAAAAAGCGTGTACACTAGACTTAAAAGATTTCAAAAAAATGTTCCAATGATTTCAAACATTTCATAAAGATTTCAAGTATTTCAAAGATTTAAAAAAGGCATGTATACCAGATAACTAAGCGTCCTATCGAAAAATTGTTAATACAAAATGTGTAGCTGTTTTTTGAATGAGCAACTTCTGTCTATTCATTTTTTTCTCATAGCTTGTGTCGTTTATCTAAAAATTTAAGTTTTTTATTTTTAATGTTGTTTTTCACGAATAAAACAAAAAATACGCATCCTATCAAAAAGTGATTTATTAAAATTTGTCGATCTTTTTTAGGTTTTTTTGATTCTTTATTATTTTTTGTGTTATAAAAATTTGAATTTTTGATTTTTCGAAAAAATTCAGAAAGTTCTTATGATATTCTTGTAGGGCTCTCAAAAAGAAATGTTTTTCTCCTCTCGACTTTTTTTCATATCGTGCGTTGTTCGGCTTAAAATGTTCATTTTCGTTTATTTATTTATTTTTTATTTTGTAAATGCTACAACTCTGATCTTTTTTTATCGGAAAATGTAATTGGAATAAATTGTTTATCTTTTTGAGTACTACTATTAACAAAGAAAGATGCTGTGAATCAAAGAAAAATTCTTTTAACTAAAGAAAAATTCTTTGAAGCGAAGACGAATTTCTTGAACCAACAAAAAATTATTGAACCAAAGAAAAATGATTTAAGGCAAAGAAAGGTTCTTTGAATCAAGGCAAAATTCTTTAAACCAAAGAAAGAATCTTTGAATCAAAGATAAATTACTTGAACCAAAGAAAAATACCTTGATCCAAAGAAAAGTTCCTTAAACCAAAGAAAGATTCTTTGAATGAATGGAAAAATTTCTTGAAACAACAAAAAATTATTTGTACTAACGAAAAATGCTTTAAAGAAAGATTCTTTGAATCGAAGACAAATTTCTTGAACCAAACAAAAATTCTTTGAACAAAAAAAAATTCTTCAAACCAAAGAAAGATTCCTTGAATCAAAAAAAAATTCTTCAAACTAAAGAAAGATCCCTTGAATCGAAGAACAATTTCTTGAACCAAAGAATAATTCTCCTTTGATATCTTATGAAATCCCTTGAAGCTTTTTAAAGCTCTTGAAAATTATTGGGAATATTTCAAACACCCTAGAATATTTCAAATCCTTTGAAATCCCATTAAATTACTAGAATCAATTAAAAATTTCTTTTTAATCTTTTAAAAAAGTCTAAAATATTTAAAATCCTTTAAAATATTTTGTAATCCCTTAACATTTTTTAAAGCTCTTGAAAATTCCAAAGAATTAAAAAACAATCCCTTAAAATGCTTCGAATCCTTTGATCATTTTATCAATTGATTTTCAGGATCAATTAAATAAAAACTTTACAAATTAAAAAAAATCCATTGAATTGACTAGGATTGAGTAAATTTTGAAGAATTCAAGTGATTAAAAAAAATCCTTTTAATTAAATTAAATTAAAATCCTCGGACCTATACTGTTTTATGATATTTTAAACGTTTTAAATATTTTAAAATATTTCAGTCTTTGAAATCCCTTCAATCCACGCGCGCCGCGGGGTCGTGAGTACTTTCGGCGGTTTACGCAACTGGTCGAACAGCATTACCGCGAACACCCGAAGATTGAAGACCTGGCCCACAAGCTGGGCATCTCGGTCTCACACTTGAACGGGACGTGTCGGGAATTGGGTGGGCAACCGGCGTTGCAGATCATGCATGACCGCCAATTGCTGGAAGCCAAGCGCCTACTGACCTACACCAGCATGACCATCAATGAAATGTCCGAGGTGCTGGGTTTTTCCGACCCGACCAACTTCTCACGGCTGTTTCGCCGCAGGGTCGGGTTTTCACCCAAGGCGTTTCGTGAACAACTGAAGGCAGAGCAGCCTACCTGAGCGCACTGAAACTGCCGGTGCGGGGAACGCATTGGTCCTGATGGCAGCTGATAGCGAACGCCGCTGGCTGCATGCGCGTTTGCTCGACGCGGTAGGCGGCAGTCCCATACAGCGCTGTTGCCAATGCGCAGAGGATTAAAATAATTGCTTGAGAATTCATCTTTCTGGTTTGAAAAATAATTTTTTTATGTTTGAAATTTTTTTTAACTAAAAATTTAACTATTCCATTTTTGGGTAAAAATGTATATTTTTTTTATTTATTTAGAAATTCTAATATTTGTTTGAGAATAAAATGTTGTGTTTGAAAATTTAAATACTTGATTGAATCTTGTACTACTTTATTAAAAATTCACTTTTGGTTTGAAAATTTAACCTTTTGGTTGAAAATTGAACTATTTTGTTGAAAATTCACATTTTTTGATTGAAAATTAATTTTCTTTCAACTAAAAATTGATTTCTTTTTTGGGTAAAAATATATGTTTTTTATTTGAAAATGTGAATATTTTTTTGAGAATTAAATTTTGCGTTTGAAAATTTAACTACTTGGTCGAAACTTGTACTACTTTTTTAAAAATTAATTTTTGGTTTGAAAATTTATCCTTTTGGTAGAATATTTTACTTTTTGAAGCTCTTGAAAATTCCTTGGGATTTTTGAAAATACCCTCATATCTATCAACTCTTTTAGAATCCCTTCAAATTATTGAAATCTAATGCAATTTTTTTTCAAATCTTTTGAAATACCTTAAAATATTTTAAAACCTTTGATATCTTTTGAATCCTCTTGAAAGTTTTTGAAGCTTCTTGAAATCTATTAGAAATTCTTTTTAATCTTTCAAAATACCTCAAAAATATTTAAAATTTTTCAAAATCTTTTGAGTTATATAAAAAGTTTTTGAAGCTCTTGAAAATTCCTCGGATTTTTTAAAAATACCCCAAATTTTTTCAATTCTTTTGGAATCTCTTCAAATTATTAAAATCTATTGAAAATTCTTTCGAATCTTTTAAAATACCCTAAAATATTTTAAATCCTTCGAAATCTTTTGCGAGTTTTTAAAACTCTCGAAAATTTGTTGAATTTTTTCAAAATACCCTGCAATATTTAAAATTCTTTGTGCAGCCTTTGAAATCTATCGTGAATCTTCATGAAATAATTGAAGTCTTTGTGAAATCTTTTGAATCGAACCAAAATCTTTGAAATCTATCTGAAATCTTTGTGAAATCTTTGAATCTATCCGTAATCTTCGCGAAATATTTAAAATCTTTGTGAAATTTTTTTAATCTTTGAGAAAACATTGAAATCTTTGTGAAATCTTGGTGAATTTTTTTTGAAATCTTTAAAAATCTTCTAAGTCTTTGTGGAATCTTTGAGAAATAACGGATATTTGCGAAATTTTCGGGAAATCATTGAAATCGTTCTAAAATATTTGGAATCTATCTAAATTCTTTGCTCAATATTTTAAATCTTTGTGAAGCTTTTGTGAAATCTTGGGGAAATAATTGAAATCTTTGTGAAATTTTTGAAATCATTGAGAAATATTTGTGAAATTTTTAGGAAATCATCGAAATCATTGTAAAATCTTTGAAATCTATCTATGCAGGAGCGTGCGAAACAACGAGCCTGTGGCCAGGATCAAGCAAAGCAGGCAGAGAATGATAAAGTCAAAGATGCTCACTATCACCCGAAGGAATTTCGTGGTGAGCGCCTACGAATCAAGATTCCAAATTGGAGACGCGATGGTTGGGAAGACATCGAGGCCAGCTCCGAAGGGCAGAGTGCCAGCCTGGGAACCCTTTATTTCGTCTTCCTGGTAGGGACTGTGTTTGGCTTTTTTGTAGCCTGCCTATTAGGCCTACTTCGATTTGAGCTATTCGACTGGGGTATCCAGGTTATGAAGCCTATAGCAGTAATGTTCTCGAAAATATAGCGCTGACGAATTGCATATTGCAGGTAGCAAAAAGCCCGGTCTAGAGCCGGGCTTTTTGTTTTCAATCGAAATAGAGGGTCACTGAACAACAAGCACTGCATCGACTGCCGCCAATGCTTGGCGCGCACTCGCCAACTCTGACTGGATCAGCTTCATATACTTTTTTCTTTAAATCAAAAATTTACACTATTTTATTTGAAAATTCATATCTTTGGTTGAGTATTTATTTACTTTGTTAAATATTTTTTTATTGGTAAAAAATGTATTTCCTTTGTTTTTATTTATTGTGAAAGATTTATATTTTTCAACTAATAAATAAAATATTTAGTTCAAAATTTACCTTTTCAGTTGAAAACTCAATTATTTCATTGAAAAATCATCTTTCTGGTTGAGAAATCAACTATTTGTTTGAAAATTTGTCTTTTATTTGCTTCAACTGTTTTTTATTCACAATTAAAATATGTTAAGCTTGATATATCAACTATTAAGAACTTGTACTTAAAAATATTAAAATCAAACACGTATTATTTAATTTATTGTAAAATTGCGTAACCAAATTATCTCGTTGCTTTCATTGATAAGAAAACTCATAACGTATAGAAAATACATTCATTGCATGACTTACTTGATAAATATTTAGTTGGATTTTGAACTAAAAAAGAAAAATTTTGAAATCAAAGATAGAATATGTAAATTTTCAATTAAAAAGAATTAATTTTCAATAAAAAAACGAATTTTCAATAAAAAAATAAATTAAAAAAATAAAAGAATTTTCAACAAAAAAGTTAAGTTTTCGATTAAAATGATGAATTTTTAACGAAATAGTTGGATTTTCAACTAAAAAAGAAAAATTTCAAACTAAAAAAGTTTATTTTTAAATCAAAAAGTAGAATAGTTAAATTTTAAGTTAAAAAAATTCATTTTCATTGAAAAAAAAACGAATTTAAAAAAAAAAGGTAATTTTTCAACCAGAGTGATGATTCTTTAACTGAAATGATAAATTTTTAACTAAAATTATGAATCTTTAACTGGAATAGTTGAATTTTCAACTAAAAAGATAACATTTAAGCGAAAAATTGAATATTAAAGAAATTAATTTCGAAAAAAAAAAAATTTCAAACAAAGTGAACTGCAAGATATTAATCAATATTCACAAACTTTAAAAGAGTTCAAAAGATTTGACAAAAATTTTTTAATTTCACATAGATTTTGCATACACCTAAATGATTTCTTGATTTCACCAAGATTTTGAAATATTTTAAGGATCTCAAAAACACTTCAAATATTGTAAAATGTTCGAAACACTACTAAAGATTCAAAAAAGATTCCACAAGTATTTCAATGAATTCTTAAACTTTCGAAACGATTTCGAATATTTTCACAAAGATTTCAAAGATTTTGCTAAAATTTCAACGGATTTCAAAAGATTTCATATGAATTTCAAGGTTTCACATAGATTCTGCATACTCTGAAAGAGTTCAAGGAATTCATAAACGTTTCGTAATATGTCAAGGATTTCACAAACATTTCAACTATTTTATTATGTGTTATATTCTGCAAACTACAATTAACCTGAAAATATACCTATATTTCTACAATTCTGTTCTATATTCATGAATCTTTGATAAAAGATCATAATTTTTTTATTTTCGGTTCAAAATTGCCCTATATTAGTTGCAAATTCGACTATTTGTTTAAAAATTGATTTATTTTGTTGAAAATTCGTATTTTTGATTGGAAAATAATTTTTTGGTAAAAGTTCAATTTTGTTGTTAAAAATGCAACTTTTTTTATTTCGATAAAAATTAATTTTGCTGGTTGAAGATTCATAATTTTAGTTGAAACTTCTTTTTTTTCAGTAGAAAATAAATCTTTTAAACAGATAGTTAAACTATTTTATTTTTGGTTCAAAATTGACCTTTATTAGTTGAAAATTCAACTATTTGGCTAAAAATTCATTTGTTTGGTTGAAAATTTAACTATTTTGTAGAAAATTCATATTTTTTAATTGAAAATGAACCGTTGATAAAAGATCATGAATCTTTGATAAAAGATCATAATTTTTTTATTTTCAGTTCAAAATTGACCTATATTAGTTCGTCTTCATCGGTAAAAATTAATCTTCTTGGTTGAAAATTCATCTTTTTGGTTAAAAAATAAACTATTCCAGTTAAAGGTTGACCATTTCAGTTAAAAATTCATATTTTTTTTTATTAAAATTCAACTATTTCATTTTTGGT
Organism: Andricus grossulariae; assembly: GCA_011634705.1. Classification (NCBI taxonomy): domain Eukaryota; kingdom Metazoa; phylum Arthropoda; class Insecta; order Hymenoptera; family Cynipidae; genus Andricus; species Andricus grossulariae. The sequence goes on from JAABKJ010075445.1 coordinate 266,389,880, forward strand.
GGAAACTTGATCGTTTTTTGTTTAAAATTCAGCTATTTGTTTGAAAATTGACCTTTTTAGTTGAAAATTCAACTGTTTCTAAAAAAAAGAAACTAAAATGATAAGTCTAAAACAAAAAAAAATTTTTTTTTAACAAAGTAATTTAACTTTAAACCAAGTAGTTGAATGTTCAACTTTCAACCCAGTAGTTCAACTGAAGATGACTTCTAACAAATTAAAAAAAAAAATTGTATAACCAAAATAGTTCAATTCAGCAAAAAAAGACGAATTTTTGAGAAAGTAGTTGAATCCTCAATCAAAACGGATTAATTTTTAACCAAAAAATTAAATGTTTAAATAATATGAAAAATCGTTCTTGGTTAAAAATTAAACTCTTTTCTTGAAGATCCATTTCTTCGAATAAAAATTGGACTATTTTGTTGAAAGTTCATTTTTGTTGGTTGAAAATGAATTTTTTTAACTGAACATTTATCTATTCCAGTTTTGGTTGAAAATTTATCTGTTTTAGATGAAAATTCAACTATTTTGTTGAAAATTCATATTTTTAAGAATTCGTCTCTTTGGTTAGAAGTTGAATTATTTTGTTGAAAACCAAAAATTTTTTTTATTTAAAATTAAAACCTTTTTTGTTGAAATATAACAAATATTATTTTTTATTTCATGTTCAGAATTAATCTTTTTTTTTCAAATTCAACTATTTGGTTGAAAGTTAAACTGATATGTTAAAAATTAATTTAGTTGATTGAAGATCCATCTCTTTGACTGAAAATTGGTCTATTTTGTTAAAAATTCGTTTTTGAATTATTATCTCAATGAGAAGGTATTGGTTAAATATAACTATTCCGTTTTAGGTTGAAAATTAATCAAAGTGGTTGGAAATACATTCGTTTTCCTTAAAGATTCCTTATTTTAGTTGAAAATTCGCTTTTTTTGTTCAAAATTATTTTTTAACTGAAAATATAATGGATCCATTTTTTAATAAAATTGTATCCTTTTTAGTTGAAAATTCATGTATTTTGTTGAAAATTCGTCTTTTTTGGTTAAAAATTTATCAACAAAATAGTTAAATTTTCAATCAAAGAGATGAATTTTCTACTAAAAAATATAAATTTTCAACCAAAAAGAATAATTTTATACCAAAAAAGATTAATTTTCAGCCTAAAACGGAATAGTTATATTTATAGTTGAAAAATTAAATGTCAACCATGAAAAACGATTTTTCAACAAAACAGTTAAATTTTCATCTAAAAAAGATCAATTTTCAACCATAGAGGTTAATTTTTTACCGAAAAAAAAAACGAATCTTCAACAAAGTATGTTACACGGTTTCAAATTTACTTAGATTATTTCAGAAGATTTTGAAAAAATTTGAACATTTCACAAAGATTTTAAAACTTTCAGAAAATTTCAAGGATTTAAAATATTTTAAAAAGGGTGTAGTAAATCAGATTTCCAAGATTTCAGAACATTTAAAAGATTTCAAAAAGAGTTCAGTGCGCCAAATTACAAAACATTTCAAAGATTTTAAACAATTTCAAAAGATGTCAATAAATTTGAGAAAATTTCAAAAGATTTCAATGATTTCAAACGAACACAAAAGATTTAATAAGCAAAGATTAAAGAAAGATTTCACAAATATTTAAAAGATTTTATAAAAATTTCTAAATATATCAAAACATTTCACAAAGGTTTCAAGGATTTCAAGATTTCAAAGGTTTTACCAAATTTAAAAATATTTCACGAAGATTTCAAATATTTTAATCATTTCAAATGAAAACAAAAGATTTGACAAATATTGTAACCGCCGTACCACATACTTTAATCGCAGTTTTAACAATGATATCCCGTAACATAATCCACGCGCCCTCTATATCTACTGGGTGTCCCAATACTCAAGGTACATTTTTATATTTTTGAATTCCTCATAAATAATGTAGGTGAAATAATAATAAAAATTTGTTATATAGTTAATAATTAATGAGTAATTAGCAATTGAAGATTAAACAATCGGAAGAAAACACATGAGCGACAGTCCATGTGTCACTGATGAGGGTCTGTTCGCAAAAGAGTAATTTTGCAGGAGGTTGTGAATATCAATGGTGCAACTTCACACAGCAGCTGAGAGACGAAATTCTAAAAAAAAAAAATTTCCTTTAGAACACATGTTGATTTTTAACTTGTATTTTAACTTCCTTCGAGTATTGCTAATTCTGTAGATTTCAAACGAATTCTTAGAATTCACTCTGCTATCTTTTGAATTCTATGAATTCTTTTGTATTTTTTAAATGTTCCGGAGCTGACCTGCCCGTTTCAGGCGAATTCGCGGATATCCCTGGATCACCCGAGGGTAGCTTCATCGTTCAACTCGACGTTGAGACGATGGAGAATACCAAGCTCGGCGAAGCGCGACCATTTTCGCGCGGCACCTGGCACTTGTTCACGCGCGCGAGCGCGCCCGGCAAATCGCCGATGCTTGTGAGGCGCACCGATGGAAAATCATTTCAGGCCTCGTCGAGCGACGTCACCTTTGGCCTCGTCGGTGCCAGCATGAAAGACAGCGGCATGGAGCGATATCGCATCGTCTATGGTTCCCTACGACCGACTGCTCGCGCCGAACAGATCAACGCAGATGCGCTCGAATTTCTTGGCGCCTTTCATAAAGTGCTGGGGGCCTAAGCCATGGCGATTATGATACCCGATGTCGCGCCCGACCAGATCATCCACGGGTCAGAGCGCGACGTCTATATCGCGTTGCGCGATCAGTTGCCGGACGACCACATGCGTATTGGCGCACGCGCCCGTATCGACATCTTTCTGGATGCCGATGGCCGTAATGAACTGGGTGCCGACCTGGAGCCGGTTGACCGTCTCAAGTTCCGCGACAGCAAGAAGTACAAGGACCGCCTGGTCGGCGCACAGAAGCAGACTGGCGAAAAAGACGCGCTGATTTCGGTCAGCGGCAAGCTGCTGGGCATGCCGGTAGTAGTCTCGGCCTTCGAATTCTCCTTCATGGGCGGTTCCATGGGTGCCATCGTCGGTGAGCGCTTTGTTCGCGCTGCCAACTATGCCCTGGAAAACCGTTGCCCGATGATCTGCTTCGCCGCCTCCGGTGGTGCGCGTATGCAGGAAGCCCTGATTTCCCTGATGCAAATGGCCAAGACCTCGGCGGTACTGGCGCGTCTGCGTGAAGAAGGCATTCCGTTCATCTCCGTACTGACCGACCCGGTCTACGGCGGCGTCTCCGCCAGCCTGGCGATGTTTATTAATTTATTACTTTTCTTCGATCGTATATCAATGCATACATTTTTTGTATTCAAAGAAGTCCAATTCAGATTCAAGATAAGATTCGAGACGATATTCGAGATTCAAGACGAATTTTGAGATTCGGGACGAGTTTCGAGGTTCGGGTCGAGTTTCGAGATTCAAGACGAGTTTCGAAATTCAAGACGAGTTTCGAGATTCAAGACGAGTTTCGAGATTTGAGACAGATTGAATAGATTTCAATAATTTAAAGTAATTTTAAAGGATTCTAGAAATTTTAGGGAATTTTTGCAAATTCAAAGGAATTTCCAAAAGTTCTCAAAAGTTTTCAGGGTTTCAGCGGATTTCATATGATTTCGAATATTTTACGGTATTTTGAAAAAAATTCCAAGAAATTTTAAAGAGTTTTAAAACTTCCATAGAAATTCTGAGGGTATTTTAAAAGATTAAAAAAAAATTTCCATTTATTTCAGTAATGTAATGGTTGTTGAATATTTGTACTTTTTTGGTCAAAAATGCAACTGTCTAATTAAAAATTAAAATGTTTCGGCTAAAAGGAATTCGACTTAAAGAATTTTCAAGAGCTCAAGAAAATTTCAAGGGATTTCAAAAGATTTCAAATCATTGGAAATATTTTAGGTTATTTTAAAGGATTCGAAGAAAATTTTGAAGGGTTTTAAAAAGGTCAAGAATTTTTAAGGAATATTATCAGATTTTATGTAACATTACGGGATTTTATAATATTTCACTGAAATTACAACAAATTTATTCGCAAGAATTGAGGTATTTCAAAGAATTAAAAAAAAATTTTGAACAGATTTTCTAATATTTTAAAGTAATTCCTAAGATTTTGGAAAATAAAAAAAATTTGGGTATTTCAAAAGATTTTAAAAAATTGAAGAAATGTCAACGAATTTTCAAGAATTTTCCATTTTTTATACAAAATTTATCTTTTTTAGTTAAAAATTCAGATAACATTTCTACCAAAATACATGAATTGTCAAATCAAAAAGGCAAATTTTTAACAAATGAGTTTAACTTTCTGGAAAGAAAGATTTTTCAGTAAAGAGAAAAAAAATTTGAACCAAATTATAGAATTTTTAAACCAAAAAGGCAAATTCTCTACAAAAACAGTTGAATTTTCAATTTAAAAGTTAAATTTCAACCAAATAATTGAATTTTCTACCAAAATAATTGAA
>JAABKJ010075445.1:266394349-266435585 GCA_011634705.1 Andricus grossulariae
TTTTTAACCCAAAAAGACGAGTTTTTCAAGAAACAGTTGAATTTTCAAACTGAAAAGACGAATTTTATACAAAATAGTTGAATTTTCAACAAAAAAGGTAATTTTATTCAAAATCGTTGAATTTTCAACTAAAAACGATCAGTTTCCGACAAAAAATGGAATCGGGTAATTTCTACTAATTCATTTTTCTACTAAATAGATGAATGTTTAACTGAAAAAAATGAAGTTTTAACCAAAATGATAAATCATATTGGACCCAATCCATTTCTAATTCACCTGAAATCGTAGCATCTCTCGGGACGAAATATGTTGAGCTTTAGAGGAAATAAGACAATACGTATTTTTCACATTTGCGAGAAAAACAAATTTGTTTGAATTTATACGTTTTTGAATTTTGTACTTTTTTTCTGAAACGAAATTTCTTTAAATCTCTAGAAAATATTTTTTTTTCATATTTTCAAAAATAAAAAAAAGTGTTCCTGAAAAACACCACCTTCTGTTCTTTTCTCATATTTTTTTACAATTTCTGCTTATACTAATAAAAATAATATTCGTTATGAAAATCTAATTTTTGTCGTGAACGATTCCATGAAGCGACGTTATTTTTTTTTATTTGGAACCTTAACTTAGATTTTTTCCAAAAGAAGCACAAAATATTAATCGGTATAACTTGTTAAACATTTTTTGTTCAAAAATCGAAAACATATTTATCGCCTAATTTCCTCTAATTTTCTCTTATACCAACAAGAATCAGGCGAATCGGCATTAGAATTACTGCTAAACTGTAAAATCAATTCTGCAAGAAGAAAAAGGGGATTACTTTTCTTTGTCAATAAAATTTCCGCGTATGTTCGAATATCATGAACTTCTTCTGAGACCATCCTTTGAAAAAGAAGATGCTGCAAATTCTTTGTCATCTCAATTTTTTCAGATAAGATTGCAAAGCATTTTATAGCTTTATATACATTTTTGAAATCGTTCAAAAAGTATGCAACAATTTATTTAATTTTTTGTGTGGGATGAGGTCAGTTCAAACGCTACAATTATGAGTAATTCCATTTTAATGTTCATGTGTTCCTAAATTAATTTTTTCAGGTAATGATTCACGTATCAGGTAAGGTTCTACTCCTCTCAATGTTCATTGAAAGAGGACACGTGTGCCAAGTAGGGTGGTCCAAATTGTATTTTCTTCCAATTTTCATGCCCATCTCCTCAAATTAGGGAACAAAAAAAAATTTTGAACTCTCGTGGCAGAATGTCAAAGGATTTTAAATTTGAAAACTTAAATTTTAAAGAAAATTTGAAAAGATTTCAAAACGTTTGAAAAAAATTTCAAAAAATGTAGAAAATAAATCTGGAAGATTTTAAGGCAATTTTTTAAACTTTTTACAATTTAAAAAAATGTTAGGAAAAATTCACATTTTTTTTTCAACAAAAGGTTCAGAAGTTTTGAAAAGAGTAATAAATAATTTAAATTTCAAAAGATTTCAAAAAATTGTCAACAAATGATTGATTTTTGAATATTTCGAAAAAAATATCGACGCTTTTTGAGACAATATAACTGTTTATTTAAAATCTATTTTGTTGAAAATTTGTCTTTTTGGATGAACTCAACTTTTTTTCTTTAAAATAAAAATCTTTTTTAGTTTAAATATCTATTATGATCGAAAATTAACTTTTTTATTGAAATTTTGACTTGCCATATTCGGGATTTTCATATTTCAGCTATTTCATAATTTCGCGAATTTTATTATTCGGGAATTCTACAATGTCGAGAATCTTATTATTCGGGAATTCTCAAATTCGGTAATATTATGAACTGTACGGATATTTTATTATTTGTAAATATTCCAATAAGGGAATTTTATTATTCGGAAATTTTTGAATTCGATCCTGATATTATCAGCTTTCGGGAATTATCCGTAGGGAATTTTCAAATTCGGTAATATTATGAACTGTCCGCGAATTTTATCATTTGGGAATATACCAATTCGGGAATTTTATTATTAGGGAATTTTACAACTCAGGAATTTTAGAATGTCGATAATTTATATTATTCGCAAATTTTTTAATTTGGTACTAATATTATCAACTTTCGGGAACTATCCGTAGGGAATTTTCAAATTCGGTAATATCATGAATTGAACGGAAATTTTATTATTTGGGAATATTCTGATCCGGGAATTTTATTCAACTATTTGGTGTAAAAATTTTTTTTCATTGATGAAGTATCATTTTAGTTAAAAATTCATTTCTTTGATTAAAAATTTAACAAATTTTGTTGAAAATTGTGTTTTTTTTTTGTTGAAAATTAATTTTTTACTAAAAATGCAGCTATTCCATTGTTGCTAGAAAATTGATATTTTTCAGTTAAAAATTAATTTATTTTGGTAAAAATGTAAATTTTTGGGTTATAAATTCAATTCTTTTTTTTTCAAAAATTAGTCTTTATGAATTGAAAACTCAACATTTTGGATTAGATTTTTTTCTTCATTGATTTAAAAATCTTTCTTGGTTGAAAATTGAACTCTTTTGTGGAAAATTCGAATTTTTTGTTTAATTTTACAGTTTTTCATTGAAAATTAAATTGTTTTTTGATGGAAATATCAACTAATACACTTTTTGTTGCGAATTAATTTTTTTTATCAAAGATTCATCAGTTTGGTTGAAAATTTGAATCGAATGCAGGACAAAGGCAACTTCGGTGCTCCACCAGTCACTGCGCGATTCCAGAGAGCCGCTCCACAGATAGCGATAGCCCATCCACAGCAGGTCGGTGCCCGATACGAAGCAGAAGAGCAGGGCCAGCCGCATGAAGCGTCGTCCGCGTTCGGCCGTGATCAGCCCCGCTTCAGATGAGATTTGCCAGAGCAACGCGGGAACCGCGATGCCTGTCCAGAAAGCTGCGCCGGCAAAGGCCATGCGCGCGCTGACGAACGGTTCACCGGCCCAGTGGATGGCGGCAGGAAGAAGGTAGAAATAATAATAATAGCCCGCGAAACCTGGCCGAGCGAAGAAGGGATCGGCAAAAGGCACACCCTGATGGGCTATGGCACTGGTTACCGCAGCATGTTTGACCAGATCGAATTCCAGCAGCGACTGATTGAGCATGCCATCGGATGTCACATAGTCAGCAAATTGAATGACTATGAGGATGAACCAGGGCATCAAGGCCTCGGCCACCTGCGTGTTGAACTTCGATGGCGCCAAAGGCTATTTGATTGGCGAGGGGAACAAGGGCCTGAACTGCATGTTCACCATGATGAACCACGCCCGCCTGGGCACGGGAATGCAGGGCCTGTGCAACGGTGAAGCGAGCTTCCAGGGCGCGATCAAGTACGCCAATGACCGCTTGCAGATGCGCTCGCTGACCGGTGCCAAGGCGCCGGAGGAAGCCGCTGACCCGATCATCGTGCACGCCGATGTACGCCGCATGCTGCTGACCATGAAGGCTTTCAACGAGGGCAACCGCGCGTTGACCTATTTCACCGCGCAACTGCTCGATACCGCGCACCTTGGCAGCGACGCTGGCCAACGCCAGGAAGCCGAGGACCTGTTGGCCTTCCTCACGCCGATCTGTAAAGCCTTCATGACCGAAACCGGCCTGGAGGTGACCAACCACGGCATGCAGGTATTCGGTGGTCATGGCGGAATACGCCACGGTGGAATGGGTCGAATGGTTCAACAACAAACGCCTGTTGGCACCCATCGGAAATATCCCGCCAGCAGAAGCCGAGGAGCGCTATTACGCCATGCTGGACGAACAGCCCATGGCTGCGTAACTTAAACCAAATAGCCTCCGGCAATCCCGGGGCGGTTCATTCCGCTTTCTTTTGCAGTTTGGTGGCTAACTTAAGCTAGATGCCGTAATGGGCCGGCGTCTCAAGCAGATGCGCACTGTTTGCCTGCGTTAGCCTCGGACGAAAGTCCGCCGCCGTTTGCCACACCGATTGACATTTCGAGGCCAAGTGATTTATCAGAGCAATACACCAAATTAGATTGTCGTCACCCCGTGCATAGCTTATCGGAAATGGCTTAGCCATTTAGCATATTTTCGACGGATGAGCGTTTGTTGAGGGCTGATTTGAGGGGCTGGATTAGATGAATTTCCAAAATATTTCGGCATGGGCAATACTTCGAAACAGACAATATCCAGCAATAAGCGGGATCCTTCCGACGGGTTTAGGCAGGGAGAATGTCTCCCCAATATGCCGAACGTTACAAATTATTGCTGTGTCGCAGCATGCCGTCAAGCGACCCTTGCGATCACCGGACTGGCCTGAAGCGGTCGCGCCACCCCCGACAGGGCCTCGATCAGCCCGGAAAGCCACAGCGCATCGGCCACGGCGCGGTGCCGCGCGGTATGCAGCGCATCGGCATGGGCCATGGCGGCCGTGATCCGCGGCTCGTCCGCGCCCCATTCATCCAGCAACAATGAGACATGATCGATCGCGAACGGCGCCACCACGGCCTGCGTATCGGCCAGCGTCTGCAGCCAATATTGGTCGATCACGCTGTCGGCGACCACGCGGCAGCCGGCCACTGCGGCCGCCAGCTGCGCCAGCACCAGGTCCGCCGGCTCGCCCTCCGCCTCGATCCGGGCGCGCGACAGGCCGTGCAGCTACCAATGTAGTTGACTTTTCAACAAAAAAAAAAAAAAAAATTTTCTTTACAAAAATTGAACATTCAACCAAAAACTTCATATTCAACCAAATTGTTGAATTTTCTACCAAATTATTGAATTTTCTAAAAAAAAAAAACAGTTGAACTTTCAACAGAAAAGTTAATTTTGTAACAAATAGTTAACATGTCAAAACAATAGTTTAATTTTCAACCAAATACTTAAATATTCTACCAAAATAGACGAAATTTTAGCAAATGACAATAATTTTCAAACAAACAGTTGCATTTCTACCAAAAAATTTATTTCTTTACCAAAAGAGATGAATTTTTAAACCCAAAAGATGGCTTTCAACAAAATTGTTGAATTTTCCACAAAACGGTTGAACTTTAACTAAGAAGATTAATTTTCTACCAAAAAAGACGAAATTTCCGCAAATCACAAGAATTTTCAAAAAAACACTTGTATTTTTACCAAAAAGATGACGCGCCGACGATCGCTCCCACGCTCGGCGTGGGAATGCCGCCTCGGACGCTCCGCGTCCCGTTGTTAAGGCGTGGTGCGGAGCGCCACAAGAGGCGTTCCCACGCGGAGCGTGGGAACGATCAGGGGGCGGTGGCCCATAAACAACAAAACCGCCCGAAGGCGGTTTTGTTGGGTGGAGCACTTACTGGTTGGCCAGCTTGTGTTCCAGGTAGTGAATGTTCACACCACCTTCGCAGAAGCCTTCATCACGAACCAGATCCCGATGCAGCGGGATGTTGGTCTTGATGCCGTCGACCACGATTTCGTCCAGGGCGTTGCGCATACGGGCCATGGCCTCGTCGCGAGTGGCGCCCCAGGTGATCAGCTTGCCGATCAGCGAGTCGTAGTTGGACGGAACCTTGTAGCCGCTGTACAGGTGCGAATCCACACGTACGCCGTTGCCGCCGGGCGCGTGGAAATGCTTGACCAGGCCAGGGCTTGGGATAAGGTTGCGCTGACCGAGGCCGGCTATCTCGCGGCGCTGATCCCTGAGCAATACGGCGGCAGCGGGTTGAACTACGTCAGCTACGGTTTGATTGCTCGTGAGGTCGAGCGTGTCGACTCCGGCTATCGCTCGATGATGAGTGTGCAGTCTTCCCTGGTCATGGTGCCGATCAATGAGTTTGGTACCGAGGCGCAAAAACAGAAGTATTTGCCCAAACTGGCCTCTGGTGAATGGATCGGTTGCTTTGGGCTGACCGAGCCCAACCATGGTTCCGATCCGGGCGCGATGATTACCCGTGCACGCAAAGTGGATGGCGGCTACAGCCTGACCGGTGCGAAGATGTGGATCACCAACAGTCCGATTGCGGATGTGTTTGTGGTGTGGGGTAAAGACGATGCGGGAGATATCCGTGGCTTTGTCCTGGAAAAAGGCTGGAAAGGTCTGAGCGCTCCGGCTATCCACGGCAAGGTGGGGTTGCGGGCTTCCATGGTTGGCAATGGGTCGGCCAATGGGTATGGCGTCGCGACCTTCCTCGACACAGGTCCAATGGGTTACGTCGATAGCGGCTTCGGTAGGGCCGTACAGGTTGTACAAGCCGGCGTGGGGCAATTTGACGAACACCTGTTGCTGGGCATCCGCAGGCAACGCCTCCCCACTGCAAACGATGTGTTGCAGGCTCTGGCATGAAGTAACCGCCGCGTCTTGCAAGAACGCTTGCAACATGGAAGGCACGAAATGCAAGGTGGTGACCTGTTGCTCGTTGATCAGCCGTACCAGCCTGGCTGGATCACGATGATCGCCCGGTGCCGCCACTACCAGACGCGCGCCGGTCATCAGCGGCCAGAAAAACTCCCACACCGACACGTCAAAGCTGAACGGAGTTTTCTGCAACACGCTGTCGTGCGGCGTGAGCCCATATGCCTGTTGCATCCAGCACAGGCGGTTGGTCAGCGCGATATGGCGGTTGCCAGCGCGACTTGGCGGCCTCTACAAGACGTTCGCTCGGCGCACCGGCAACATCTACGCCTATTCGATCAGCTACCCGTTCGCTTCCGGCGATATCGAAAAGCTCTTCTGTTCATGGCTCGGCTCCGAGGGCGTCGATGTCATCCGCTCGCAGCAGGTGGTCAGCGTCCAGATGACCGGCACCGTCATCACGCAGTTGACGATGGTCACTGGCATGACGATTGCTGCCGCACAGTTCATCGACGGCTCGCTGTTCGGCGATGTGATGCAGCGCGCGCTGCCTCGCGTGGCGATCGCAGATGCGACCGAGAACGGCCCGCGTGGCTGGACGATCGGATCCGAAAGCGACACCGCCTACGGAGAGAGCCTTGCCGGCTATGGCAAGACGCGGCCGGCGACGACCGGCCAGCCCTACGACAGCGCCGGGAATCTCCGCAACGGCGCCACCCCTGCGCCGAACCTTCCGGTCGGCTCGGCATGGGACGGTATCGCCGGAATGGAAAATTCGCCGTCGTCCTGCTTTCGGGCGGGCTGGATTCAATGGTCGCGGGCGGGCTCGCGCGCGAAGCGGGCTATCGCGTCCTGGCGCTGACGATCGATTATAATCAGCGCCATCGCGTCGAACTGCGCGCCGCGGCCAAGGTGGCGACGGCGCTCAATGCCATGTCGCATATCGTGCTGCCGCTCGACCTCACGGCCTTTGGCGGGTCGGCACTGACCCCCGACATCGAAGTGCCCAAGGGCGGCGTGGGCGACGAAATCCCGGTCACCTATGTGCCGGCGCGCAACACCATCTTCCTGTCGCTGACGCTGGGCCTCGCTGAAGTGGCGTCGGCCAGCGACATCTATATCGGCGTCAATGCGCTCGACTATTCGGGCTATCCCGACTGCCGTCCCGAATTTATCGACGCGTTCCAGAAGATGGCGACGCTGGCGACCAAGGCGGGGGTCGAGGGCCATCCGATCCGCATCAACACGCCCGCCTGCCTGAGCCTCTGTTTGTATCTTGTACTTTCTGTTTAATAAAATAATATGAAGTTCCTTTTCTTTTCTGTTGAATCTTCTACTTTTCTGCAATTTTTTTTTTTTGATGCGTCGCTACCAACCTTCTGTAAAATAACTACTTAGGAACAGTCGCCCGTTGCGCCTGCCAGTGCACTAATCCTTCCCACAGACGGCGCCAATTGTAGGGACTCAACTTGGATTGGACCCAGAGTATGAATGGGTTTTCAGCCCAACAAGCCCAAACAATAAATTTTTAGAGCATGGGTACAAGAACTAGTGCTGTTTGACAGGAAAGGTTATACTCATCAAGTAACAAGGGATATTTTAGGTTCGTTCCTTGAGAAAAACTCTCATCGGCTTTCTCTCAGTCCGTCTCTCTTTTCTTTTTTCTTCTTTTCTTGAAAAAGACTACCCCTCTCTCTACAATTTCATTCGTTTCTATATTATATACTCCGTTCTCCACACATGGCATGACATGACACATGGCATGACAGGACAAATCACATGACAAATGTCGTGACACATGTCATGACACATGGCATGGCACATGAAATGACACATCACATGACACATGACATGAGGCATGATATGCCATGAAACATGACATAACATGACACATGACATGCCGCGACACATGACATGACATGACACATGACATGACAAATGACATGACACATGACATGACAAATGACATGACAAATGACATGACACATGACATGACAAATGACATGACACATGACATGACAAAATATGACATGAAATGAAATGACACATGACATGACATGACACATGACATGACAAGACACCTGTCATGACATGACATGACACATGATACATGACCTGACATGATACATGACATTACATGAGATATGACATGACATGATATGACACATCACATTACATGACACATGACATGACATAACACATGACATGACATGACAAATGATCATGTCATGTGTCATGTCATGTGTCATGTCATGTGTCATGTCATGTGTCATGTCATGTGTCATGTCCTGCGTCATGCCATGTTTCATGTCATGTGTCATCTCATGTGTCTTGTCAAGTGTCATGTCATGTGTCATGTCCTGTGTCATGTCATGTGTCATGTCATGTATCATGTCATATGTCATGTCATGTGTCATGTCATGCGTCGTGTCATGTCACATGTCACGTATCATGTCATGTGTCATGTCATGTGTCATGTCAAGTGTCATGTTATGTGTCATGTCATGTGTCATGCAATGTGTCATGTCATGTGTCATGTCGTGTGTCATGTCATATGTCTCGTCATTTGTCATGTCATGTGTCATGTCATGCATCATGTCATGTCACATGCCACGTATCATGTCATGTGTCATGTCATGTGTCATGTCATGTGTCATGTCGTGTGTCATGTCATGTATCATGTCATTTGTCATGTCATGTGTCATGAACGTTTCTTAAACCCTTTTCTTCATACCCCTAAAATCTCAGCTTGATATCGCATTGCGTGTGAGATTTGCATATTTTAAAAAAAAATGTCGGTAAAGTAGGAATCGAAGCATTGTCACATGTTGATGAGCGTTTGAATAAATAAATACAAATAAATAAAAATGAGATAATTACAGTGAATAATAATGAATAATAAATAATAATTGAATAATAATATGGAATTTAACAAAATTTAATTTGATATAATATTTTTTACCACTTTTTAATATCATCAATGATTTTTATTATTAATATTAAAACTAGAAATGAAATGTATTGTTTGTGTCAAAAGTTTTTAAAATACTAGAATTGACTTTTAAACTTTAATAGGGATTATAGCTAAGGGCATGTGATACTTAAATGACTCCCACCTTACCGACATTTTTTCATTATGTCAATTCCACACAAAATGAGATATCGAGCTGAAACTCTGGTGAAAAAAAGAAAAAAGTTCTCGTAGAATACGTGCTAACCTACCTGGTTACGACCCGGCGAACCCGGATCGTCGACTCACCACTCTTAGATATTTTAAATTTTGACACTATTTAAATTTTAAAAAGTTCACGTAGAATACGTGCCAAACTACATGGTGCATGAACCGGGGCACCCGGATCGTCGACTCACCACTCTTAGTTATTTTGAATGTTGACACAATTTAAATTTTGAAAAAGTTCTCGCAGAATACGTGCTAACCTACGTGGTGCACGACCTGGTGCACACGGATCGTCGAATCAGCACTCTTAGTTATTTTGGATGTAGGAACAATTTAAATTTTAAAAAAGTTGTCGTAGAATACGTGCTAAACTACCTGGTGCACGACGCGGCGCACAGGGATCGTCGACTCATTAATCTTAGTTATTTTGAATGTTGGCACAATTTCAATTTTGAAAAAGTTCTCGTAGAATACCTGCTAAACTACCTCGTGCACGACGTGTCATGTCATGTGTCATGTCATGTGTCATGTCATGTGTCCTGTCATGTGTCATGTCATGTGTCATGTCATGTGTCCTGTTATGTGTCATGTCATGTGTCATGTCATGTGTCACGTCATGTGTCATGTCATATGTGATGTCATGTGTCATTTCATGTGTAATGTCTCGTGTCATTAGCATGTTTCATGCAACGTGTATTGTCATTTGTGTTGTCATGTCTCATGTCATGTGTCATTCATGTGTCATTAGCATGTTTCATGCAACGTGTATTGTCATGTGTGATGTCATGTCTCATGTCATGTGTCATGTTATGCTGCATGACGTGTGTCATGTCATTTATCATGAGAAGTGTCATGTCATGTGTCATGTCATGTGTCATGTCATGAGTCATGTTATGGGTCATGTCATGTGTCATGTCACGTGTAATGTCATGTGTCATGTCATGTGTCATGTCATGTGTCATGTCATGTGTCATGTCATGTGTACAGTGTCCAAACCTATACAGTGACCAAACCTATACAGTGTCCTAACCTACACACTGTTCCAACTTATACAGTGTCCCAACCTATGAAGTGTCCTTACCTATGCAATGTCCCAACCTACACAGTGTCCCAACCTATAGAGTGTCCAAACCTATATAGTATCCCTGCTTACAGGGTGTTCCAGCCTATACAATGTTCAAACCTACACAGTGTCCCAACCTATACAGTGTCCTGACACATACAGTGTCCCAACCTACATAGTGTCCAAATGTATACAGTGTCTCACCCTACACAGTTTCCCAACCTATACCGTGTCCCAACCTATACATTGTCCAAATCTATACAGTGTCCCTGCCTACACAGTGTCCCAACCTATACAGTGTACCTGCCTACACAGTGTCCCAACCTATACAGTGTCCAAACCTATACAGTGACCAAACCTATACAGTGTCCTAACCTACACACTGTTCCAACTTATACAGTGTCCTTTGTATCTGGCTCTGAATCAGAGTCAGTATCTGGATCTGGATCAGAATCAAGATCTGTATCTGGATCAGAATCAAGGCTTGAACGCGGATCAAGATCTCGGCCCAGATTTGACTCAGGATTTTCACTTGTATTAGGATTTCAATCTGTATCTATAGCTGTATCTTGATTAGGATATCGATCTGGGCCTGGACCTGAATCAGTAGTTGAACCCAGATCAGGATATCAATCAATATTTGTATCTGGCTTTGGATTTGAATCAGGATCTGGATCTGGATCAGAATCGGGATTTAAACATGAATCAAGCTTTCGACTTTGATTAGACTCAGGATTTTGACCTTGATCAGGATCTCGATCTGGGCCTGGATCTGAATTAGTAGTTGAACCCGAATCTGGATATCGATTTATATTTGTATCTGGCTCTGAATCAGAGTCAGTATCTGGATCTGGATCAGAATCAAGATCTGTATCTGGATCAGAATCAAGTTCCAGGGATTAATTTAATGGTTTTCACTGGATTTAATAATCATGTTCGGATATTTTTCTGATTAATTTATAGTGATTTGAATTTGTTATTCTCTTTGAATTCCAGGGAATTCTCAATTGATTATAATGGTTTGAAAGGAGTTTCAAAACTTTTTTCTTCCTCCTATAAAAATCATGGCAATTCCAGGACTTTTTAACAGTTTCCAGGATTCAGTTTAATGGTTTTCACTGAATTTCATAATAATGTTCGAATATTTTTCTAACTAATTTATAGTGATTTGAATTTGAAATTGTTATTCTTCTTGAATTCGAGGGAATTTTCGATTGATTTTAAAGGATTGAAAGGAGTTTCATAACTTTTTTCTTTCTCTTATAAAAATCATGGCAATTTTGGGACTTGTTAAGAGGTTCCAGGGATTAATTTAATGGTTTTCACTGGATTTAATAATCATGTTCGGATATTTTTCTGATTAATTTATAGTGATTGCGCACTGGCGGTTGCCATGTCAACGATGTCAACACGCGTTGAAAGTTTTGAACTTGTGTTTTGCCAACCTAACCTGAAAATGAATATTTTTATATTAGTATAAAGTCTTTATACATAAAATATAGAATCCCTTACTCACGTAATCCACAAATCATTATAACAATGTTATTGTAGTACTTACACTTTCTAGATCCTTTTCGTATTTTTGATGCCATTTTCCTTCTCGTTTTCAATTCAGGAACGTGATTTACACCCAACAAAATAAAAACACAAACGAACATAACCTACGTATGCATCGAGATCTCAAAATATAACATAGGGGAGTGGGTATATTACGTGACTGCGAAAACAGCTCTGCGCATGTGTACGATACTGAGACCAAGTTTTCATTCGTGGTAAACATTAACGAATTCTTGGACGTCGCTCGTCCCACCTCTGCTCATCAAACACATAGGGTGATACCACTCCTTACTATTCCTTCGTTCTTCAATTTGGAAAATTTAGAATTAAAAAACTCAATTTTAAATCTTAAAAATTAAAGAGTTTTCAATTTGGACAATTTACATGTAAAATTTCTGTAATTTTGATGATTTTCATTCGAAATTTCATCAATTTATAAGATTTAGAATTGCAAACTTGACTTTTGATTTACAAAATCATCCAAATTTAAGATTTTTTGTTTATAATTCTTTAAAATTGAAGAGTTTTTCATTTGGACAATTTACAATTAAAAATTTCTGTAATTTTGATGATTTATATCAAAAATTTCATCAATTTGAAAGATTTAGAATTGAAAACTTGATTTTTTGTTTCCAAAATCATCAAAATTTAAGAATTTTTATTTATGATTCTTTAAAATTAAAAAGTTTTTAATTTGGGCAATTTACAATGAATAATTCTGTAATATTTATGATTTACTTTAGAAATGTCTTCAATTTGGAAAATTTAGAATTAAAAAACTCAATTTTTTGGAATTTATTGCTGGGTGACTTGATGAATTTATAAATTATAATGAAATGTGAACGCTTGCCAGTTCTTTGATATTGGGATTCTCAGTGCGGAAAATTTTGTAGTATCACAATTTATATTGGCGTGGTTTGATAAACTTGGAATTTATAAATAAATTTGCAGAGGGTCTACTTTGGAAATTTCAGAATTCGAAATTGATGGTTTCGGAATTTATTGCTGGATGACTTGATGAATTTATAAATTATAAAGAAATATGATAAGTGGTCAGTTGTGTAATACTAAATTTATCACTGAGGAAAATTTCGTTGTATCGCAATTTATAGTGGGGCGGCTTGATAAACTTGGAATTTATAAATAGATGTGCAGAGAGCCTACTTTGAAAATTTCAGAATACGAAATTGCTGGGTTTGGAATTTATTGCTGGGTGACTTGATGAATTTATAAATTATAATGAAATGTGAACGCTTGCCAGTTCTTTGATATTAACATAGGTCACAAAATTAAAATAGGGCCTAAAATCGATATCGGGCCCAAAATATAGACAGGGCCCAAAATAAAAATAAGGCCTAAAATTGACATGGGGCTTACAATGTGTACAGGTTCCACAATTGAGATAAGGTCAAAAATTAACCTGGAGACCAAAATTGACATTGAGCTTGGAATCCCAAAAAAAACATAGAGCCCGAAATTGATATAGAGTCCAAAATATACATAGACACTAAAATAGGCATGTGGCCTAAAAGTGATAAATGGCCTAAATTTATCTTAGGGCCCAAAGAAGATATAGAGCACAAAATGAATAAAACTAGACAAGCGTAAAAAATAAATACATTTTTACCTAGCATTCCCTTTACACGTTCTGGACAGAGTTTCTTTTTTGCTGGCACACCCCGTGCTTTGTGTATATTTGATACTTCTCCTGTCAAACTACATTCTTCTAACTCTGATCTCTCGAATACAATACTTGCTTCATGAGAAATTTTTCAAACACGAGGGTTGCACCCCTTCAGTTTTACACCCCGACAAAAAGTACGAAAATTGCGACAAATTAGAAATAAGCGTAAATTCCAGGAAAATTTTTTTTCTGGGTCGCAATTTTATATGTATGCATTGAAATCACATCGAAAATTTGTAGCAAAAAGTTGCGAACCAAAAACCACCCCTAACAGTAAATAAAAATCGAAAACCACCCCTAGCAGTGATGATACGTTCAAGAATGCACTTTCATTGTAGATCAGTTCATATATATTTTTGGAAACATATAAAAAATATGAATCATCAATATACGAATCAAAAACTACCCTTAACAGTTATAGAACGTAAAAAGACCACCCCTAGTTGTGGTGATGCACCTGAAAATGTACTTTTATTGATGTGCAGTATATATATATTTTCCTGGAAACACATGAAAACATTGTGGCAAACATATCCAAATTGAAAACTACCCCTAACAGTTTGTTGAAAATTAGTATTTGCAGATTGAAGATGCAACTTTTTTGTTGAGAATTCGTCTCTCTTTGGCTTGAAAATTCAACTAATTGATTGAAAGTTGAACTACATTGTTAAAAACTAATGTTTTAGGTTGAAGATTTATCATTTTAGTTCAAAATTCATCTCTTCGTTTGAAAGCTTTACTATTTTTGTTGAAAATTGAACTATTTGGTTAAGAATTTATGTATGTATGTATGTATTTTGTTAACAATTAGTATTTTTTGGTCGAAATTTTTTTTATTTTGGTTAAAAACGTAACTGCATGGTTAAAAACTGATCTGTTTTAGTGGAAGATTTAAATATTTTGTTGAAAATTCGTTTTTTGTTGTTGTATTTAACTGTTTTTACTTCAAAATTAAAATATTTTTTGATTTAAATATCAACTGTAACATTTTTAGCTTGAAAATTCAAGAATTTGGTAGAAAATTCAACTGTTTTGTGGAAAATTTTTCTGAAACCTTTGTGAATTCTTTAAAAATCTTCGTGAAATATTTTTGAAATATTCAGTAATATTTGTGAAATGATTGAAATCTTTGTAAAATATTTGAGAAATGATTTAAGTCTTTGTGAAGTCTTTTTTAAATCTATCCGAAATCTTTGAAATATTTGAAATCTTTGGGAAATCTTTGTGAAATATTTGAAATATTTTTGAAATATTCGGTAATATATATGAAATTATTGAAATCTTTGTGAAAAACTTGAGAAATGATTTAAGTCTTTGTGAAGTCTTTTATATCTATCCGAAATCTTTGAATTAGTGAAATCATTGAAATCTTTGTTTAATTTTTGAAAACTATCTGAAATGTTTGAAATCTATCTGAAATCTTTCCGAAATATTTGAAATCTTTGGGAAATCATTGAAAGCTTTGTGAAATTTTTGAAATATTCGGTAATATTTGTGAAATTATTGAAATCTTTGAGAAATGATTGAAGTAGTTGAATTTTAAACGTACAAAGAAGAAGGTTCAGACAAAAAAAAACGAATTTTCTGCAAAACAGTTGAGTTTTCAACAAAAAATCGAATTTTCAGCAAAGTAGTTAAATTTTTAACCGAAATAATTACTTTTCTACCAAACCGATAAATTTTTATCAAAATATATGAATTTTCAATAAAAAAAGATGAGTTTTGAACAAAAAATGAGAATTTTCAACAAAAGAGTTAAGTTTTCAAGCTAGGAAGTCGAATTTAAAAACAAAATATTTGCCATTTAGGTCCGAAAAGATGAATTTGCAGCCAAGAAAAAATAAATTTTCAATCAAAAAGTTGAATTTTCAAAACAGAAAAATTATTTTCAACCATCCAGTTGCATTTACAACCAAATAGTTGCATTTACAACCAAATAGTTGAATTTTAAACGTACAAAGAAGAAGGTTCAGACAAAAAAAAACGAATTTTCTGCAAAACAGTTGAGTTTTCAAAAGCGCTATCGGCTTCAATAGCAACAATAACATTGAAATTTTTGACGATAAATTATATAAGGAAAAATTTTCCGAAGAAAAAATTTTTTCCCAAAAATGTCGAAAGCAGTATCGGCTTCAAGAACAATAATAACATTAAAAATTTCGATAGTAAATTATATGAGGAAAAATTTCCTGAAGAAAAAATTTTTTCCCGAAAATGTCAAAAGCGATATCGGCTACAATAACCACAATAATATTAAAAATTTCGATATTGAACTTTCTGAGGGAAAATTTTCTGCAAAAATTGTTTCCCGAAAATGTCAAAAGCAATATCGGCTTCAGTAACAACAATAACATTTAAAATTTCGAGAGCAAACTTTCTAAGAAAAAATTTTCTGAAGAAAAAATTTTCTCCCAAAAACGCCAAAGCGCTATCGGCTTCAATAGCAACAATAACATTGAAATTTTTGACGATAAATTATATAAGGAAAAATTTTCCGAAGAAAAGTCCAATTTTTTGTTGAAAATTTAATTATTTTGTTTGAAAATTCAACTATTTAAGATTTTGAAAATTCGTCTTTTTGGTATTAAAATTCGTCGTTTCCTTAAAAAATTAATTTTCTTGGTTGAAATTTCATCGTTTTGGTTTTAAAATTTATGACTTTTGGTATAATTTTTTTTGTTTGAAAATTCAACTATTTGGTTAAAAATTCCAATTTTTCGTTGAAAATTTAATTATTTTGTTTGAAAATTCAACTATTTAAGATTTTGAAAATTCATCTTTTTGGTATTAAAATTCGTCGTTTCGGTAGAAAATTAATTTTCTTTGTTAAAAATGCATCTTTTTGGTTTTAAAATTAATCACTTTTGGTATAATTTTTGTTGTTGTTGAAAATTCAACTATTTGATTGAAAAGTCCAATTTTTTGTTGAAAATTTAATTATTTTGTTTGAAAATTCAACTATTTAAGATTTTGAAAATTCGTCTATAAATCGGGGCTAAGCGGCGCGTGCGGGGTAAACTGACTCACCCGCAACTTTATTCCTACTTAAATTACGTAACGGATTATAGGCAGAAAATGAACAACAAAATATGACTTTCACACCATAAAGATGACTTTTTAACAAAATACTTGCGCTTTCAACCAAATTATTAGATTTTTAATAGAATAATTGAATTTTCAACCTAAAGCGATGAATACTCAAGAAGAAAGTGTAATAGTTGATATTTCAACCAGGTTATCGAGCGCCCTGGAAATCCTTGAAAACCTTGAAAAATCCTTGAATTTTTCTCTACCTGAAAAAAAAAACTGGAAAAGTCCTTGAATTTTGCTCATGATCCTGGAATTTTTATTCCCTTAAAGAAAAAAATATTGTTTTCAAATTTGTTCTCCGCTGAACAGAAAAAGACTGCTGAACCGTTTTTTTGGAGGTGCATGTGTATAATAATCAAGGTGTCTACTCACCTGGAACGCAATTCTGTAATATTATAAATTGTTCGGGAATTTTCTTATTTTGGAATTATTTTATCCTGGAATTTTCCTCTTTGATAATATCATAAATTGTTCGGGAATTTCATTATTCGGGAATCTTCAAATTTGGTAATATTATAGACTGTTCAGGAATTTTTCAATTTGGGAATTTTATTATTCGGGAATTTTCAAATTCGGTAATATTATAGACTGTTCGGGAATTTTCTAATTTGTGAATTTTCTTTTTGGGGAATTTTCTTATTTTGGAATTATTTTATTCCGGAATTTTCCTATTTGGCAATATCATAAATTGTTCGGGAATTTCATTATTCGGGAATTTTCAAATTCGGTAATATTATAGACTGTTCGGGAATTTTCTAATTTGGGAATTTTTTTATTGGGGAATTTTGCAATTCTGTAATATTATAAATTGTTCGGGAATTTTCTTATTTTGGAATTATTTTATCCTGGAATTTTCCTCTTTGAATTGATTATTTGCATTTGAAATTTCTTCAATTTTAAAGATTCAGAATTGAAAATCTAGACTTTTGATTTCCAAAATCATCAAAATTTAGCAATTTTTATTTTTATATATCATCAAGATTCAATAATTTTAATTATAACTCTTCTTAATTGTGAAAACTTGAATTGTAAATTTTGAAAAATTAAAATTTTGCAAGTTTTAACTTTTTTAAATTGAAGATTCTGTAATTTGGTACTTTGTATTTAAAATTTCTTTAATTTGGAATTGAAAAATTGACTTCTGGTGCCCAAAATTTTTCAGATGCAAGCATTTTTATTTCTAATTCATGAAAATTTTAGAATTTCAAATTGTAAATGTTTAAAATTGAAAAGTTTTTAATTTTTACAATCTTCATCTAAAAATTTTTCGACATTGATTATTTGCATTTGAAATTTCTTCAATTTTAAAGATTCAGAATTGAAAATCTAGACTTTTGATTTCCAAAATCAAAATTTCTGAATGATAAAATTCCTGAATAATAAAATTCCCGAATAACAAAATAATTCCCAAATTATAAAATTTCCGAATTATATAAATTTTCCGAATAATAAAATTTCCAAATTAGAACATTCCCGAATTTAAACAATCACATTTTTTTATTGATAAAATTAAATAAATTATAATATTTAAAATTTTTGTTATTTATAAAAAAATTCGGCACTCAAAAATCCCGAAAAATAAAATTCCCAAATTATAAAATTCCCGAATTTAAACAATTACATTTTTCATTTATAAAATTAACTATATTATGATAAATTAAATTTGTCTTATTTATAAAAAAATGTGGGATTGAGAAATTCCGAAAAATAAAATTCTTGAATTGGAAAATTCCTGAATAATAAATTTCCTGAGCAATAAAATTTCTGAATGATAAAATTCCTGAATAATAAAATTCCCGAATAACAAAATAATTCCCAAATTATAAAATTTCCGGATTTCAGAGCATTTGGGGAATTCAAGGAATTCCAGAAATTTTTATTATTCAAGGATTTCAAAGGATTCAAGGAATTTAGAGATTTTCAGGAATTCAGGGAATTCCAAAGATTGAAGAAATTCAGCATATTCAAGGATTTTAGGGAATTCAAATAATTTTAGGGATTGGAGAGCATTTGAGGAATTCAAAGAATTCCAGAAATTCAGAATATTCCAGGACTTCAGAGGATTCAAGGAATTTAGAGATTTTCATGAATTCAGGGAATTCCGAGTATTCAAGAAATTCAGTATATTCAAGGATTTTAGGGAATTCAAATAATTTCCGAGAATTCAAGGAATTCTAGAAATTCTGAAAATTCAAGAAATGTAGTAAATTCAAGGATTTTAGGTAACTGAAAAAAGTTCAGGGATTTCAGAGCATTTGGGGAATTCAAGGAATTCCAGAAATTTTTATTATTCAAGGATTTCAAAGGATTCAAGGAATTAAAATTTCAGAATTCGAAATTGATGGTTTTGAAATTTATTGCTGGGTGACTTGATACCTTTTTTTATTTATAAAGAAAAGTGGTCCCTTGCCAGTTTTGTAATTTTGGAATTACCATGTGGAAAATTTTGTAATATCCTGATTTATTGTTAGGCGACTTCATAAACTTGGAATTCATAAATAAATTTGCCGAGGGCCTCATTGGAAAATTTCAGAATTCGACATTGATGCTTTTGAAATTTATTGCTGAGTTACTTGCTAAACTTGTTTATTTGTGAAGAAAAGTGTACACTTCCCAGTTTTGTAATGTTGGAATTATCAATGTGAAAAATTGTGTAATATCGTAATTTATCGTTAGGCGATTTGATAAACTTGAAATTTAGAATAAATTTGCAGAGGCCCTTATTTGAAAATTTCAGAATTCGAAATTGATGGTTTTGAAATTTATTGCTGGGTGACTTGATACCTTTTTTTATTTATAAAGAAAATCTTTGAGATCTTTTGAAAGTTTTAAAATCTTTGCAAATGTTCGAAATCTTTGTGAAATCTTTGAAATCTGGTGTACATGTCTTTTTCAAATCTTTGAAATCCTTTCAATCTTTATGAAATGTTCGAAATCTTTGAAATCTTTGTCAAATCTTTTGAAATATGTGTAAAATCTTTGTGAAATATTTTTTATTAATTTGAAACACTCCTTTATTCAACATCATTAAAATATTTTTAATCTGTGTGAAATCTTTTGAAATCTTAGAAATCTGGTTTCTATAAATCTTCAGAAATCTGGTTTTAGAAAACCTTTTTAAAATCTTTGAAATCTTTTGAAAGTTTCAAAATCTTTAGAAATGTTTAAAATCTTTGTGAAATATTTGAAATCTGGTTTACGCGCCTTTTTCAAATCTTTGAGATCTTTTGAAAGTTTTAAAATCTTTGCAAATGTTCGAAATCTTTGTGAAATCTTTGAAATCTGGTGTAGATGAATTTTTAACTGAAATGATGAATTTTCAACAACAAAAAAATGATTTTGTAATAAATTGGTTTATCCTTCACCCAAATAATAGAATTCTCCACCAAAAAATATTAATTCAAGAACATTATATCAGGGTAGCCTCAATCATCATTTTCAAAATTCTCTATCTTTATACTGACCAATTTTTCTTTTTCCCTGACAATTATTATTCAAATACCACAATCTTAATCTTTTTAGATTTTCAACGTAGAATCTTTTATAAATAAAATAAAAAAATTTCAAATTCAAATCAAAAATTTTCAAATTTATTATCATTGACAGTCAAGGTACCTCTTATTGAAATTCCCTGACTTTTGCAAATTTTTGTTTTTCAAAATCCGTGTCTTTCCTAGTCAAATAAAATTCCCTGACCTTTCCCTGATTTTTTTACTGACCCACGACCACACTGTACAAATAGTATGGAATAACTCACATTAGTCAAACCTATTTGGAATAGTTGAATTTTAATGCAAAAAGATGAATTTTCAACAAAGAAGATTAATTTTCTACCAAAAACTACGACTTTTTAACAAAATAAATAAGTTCTCAACCAAATAATTGAATTTTGAACTAAGAAAGATCAATTCTTTTCTAAATAGTTGAATTTTGAACTAAAAAAGATAAATTTTCAAATAAAATATTGAATTTTCAACTGAAATAATGAATCTTCAACTGGAATGGTCGAATTTTAATGCAAAAAGATGAATTTTCAACAAAGAAGATTAATTTTCTACCACAAAATTACGATTTTTTAACAAAATAAATAAATTCTCAACCAAATAGTTGAATTTTGGACTAAGAAAGATCAATTTGCTTCCAAATAGTTGAATTTTCAACTAAAATAATGAATCTTCAACTGGAATAGTTGAATTTTAATGCAAAAAGATGAATTTTCAACAAAGAAGATTAATTTTCTACCAAAAACTACGACTTTTTTTCATTATATTATATCATTCTTTCTGGGCGGAAACAATGAATGCTTTCGCCTTGGCATAATTTTTCTTCCATTTTGCTATTCCGCCCTGACTTTTGGCAGCACCTTCCGGTTTTTTCAATGTACCATTCACCATTTCAAAAATCTCGACTAATTCATGAGCAAACATGTCAGATTTTTACCTCTGAATATTCTCTAATGTCAGCGTACACAAAACAAACTTGAAACTCATAACATATTCTTTTTGGGTACCAGTGTCAAATAATTTATTAATTTCACTAGCCATGCTCTGCTAATATGGAGCAATGAATCACCCGGGTATTTTCATCATAATAAATATAAGATTATTCTAAGTAACATCGTTTACAGATTAAAGACTAAACATGAAGTGAATTTTACATTTTCAACAGATCATCAAATACCAATGCGAAAATTAAATGTAATAATCTCTTATTTGTTGCAGATTTAAGTTCACAGTTCGATTGCTATATATATATATATATATATATATATATATGAAGCCCCACCCACCCCCAAGCGTTATTTGAAGTTTTTAAAACTTTATGAATTATATTTGATCGCAAGATTAATTTAAATTGGTATAAGGTACTTAGCTTGCTTCAATATTTTCTTTTTTCTTTCCAAATTTTCAGGTTAATAATTTGAAAGAAAAGGTTAAACAACCACCGCAGGGTCCCACTGGGAGCAACTGCTATCTAAAAATGACATCGGCTCCCAGTAAAACCGCGTTAAATCACACTTATGCCTTGGCATATATTTGGCACGCGGGAATGGCTTTAAGGTTACGAACAAGTGATAGTTTCGCACCTCCGAGAGCACCGATCACGACAATTACTTTAACCGAATATTTTGGGTACAGTCGTTCCCGATGTCATTTTTTTTTTAGATGACAGTTGCTCCCAGTGGGACCCTGCGGTGGTTGTTAACCTTTAGTTTTTAAATATATATATGATTTTTTTGGAAGACAGTTTTTGATTTTTTTTTACACTTGTATTTCAAACAGAAAAAAAAGTTAATTTTCAACCAATAAAGATGACTTTTCTACCATAAAAGATTAATTTTCAACAAAACAGTTAAATTTTCAACTAAAAAATATCACTTATTAACCAAATGGTTGATTTTTCAACTATTTCAATTCATATTCAATATTTTCAATTTCAAAATTATATTTTTACGAAAGTAGTTAAATTTTCAAACAAAAATTTGAAAGAAGGTTAGTTTTCTACCAAAAATTAATGTTTATTTAAACAGTTGCATTAACAACCAAATAGTTGGGCTTTCAAACAAAACAAAAAAAGAATTATCAACAAAATAGTTGAACTTTCAAGCAAATAGTTTAATTTTCAGGCCAAAAAGACGATTTTTTTGGAAGACAGTTTTTGATTTTTTTTTACACTTGTATTTCAAACAGAAAAAAAAGTTAATTTTCAACCAATCTTTGGTCTAAAATTTAACTTGTTTGTTTAAAATACAATTTTTTTTATCTGATAATTATTGCACTATTCCATTTTTGGTTAGAAATTTATCCTTGATTAGTGGAAAACTCTACTATTTGGTAGAAAATTAATTTTTTTTTGTTTTTAATTCAATATGGTATTTACATTAATTTTATTTGAAAGAAAGAAAGAAGAAAGCCTAAAATTGGTAGCGAAATTTATGTACGACCCCTTATCAGTTGTCAAAGCATTTTATTATCACTTCTGAGAAGTAGTTAAGGCTTCTAAAAACTGATTAAATTTATGTGCACCCTTGATATATGATTTTATTACTATCAGCTTCACAAAACAATGTGGAATTTATAGTTTAATTTGAATAAATGCCCAACATGCATTTTCATGTGTGTTATTTACTAAAATATGTATTCACAAATTCTGCTCTCATCGATTATTCTTTGCCGGCAAATCGCACCACATTATTGACTTAAAAAAATAGTTTTTAACCTTAGGATGAAATTTTTCAAAAATACATGAATTTTCGACCAGATAGTTAAATTTTCAACCAAAAAGATTAATTTTCTACAAAAAAAGACGAATTTTCAACAAATTATATAAATTTTCAACCAAATGATTAAATTACCAAAGTAAAAAAAAAACAATTATAAACCAAAAATAGAATAGTTAAATTTTCGTTAAAAGACAATAGTTTTCAATTTAGAAAAGCGAATTTTTTACAAAACAGCCGAATTTTGAACCCGAAAATATGAATTTTAGACAAAAAGTTTGAATTTCACACCAAACATTTTTTTACGAATTTTTCTACAAAACAGTTGAATTTTCAACCAAGAAGATTGATTTTCTACGAGAAAAGTCGAATTTTCGACAAATTATATAAATTTTTAATCAAATAGTTGAATTTTTAAACTAAGAAAACAAAAAGTTAACCAACAATCGAATAATTAGATTTTCTTTTTCGGTTAAAAATTATTTTTCTTTTATTGAAAATTAATTTTTTCAACTAAAAATTTAACCATTCCATTTTTCGTCAAATTTTTTTTTATAGACAATGAATCTTTTTGGTTGAAAATTCAACTATTTCGTTGAAAATTTATTTTATTTGCTTAAAGACTCATTTTATTTGGTTAGAAACATATTTCTCTAACGTACAATTAAACTATTCTATGTTTTGTTGAAAGTTTATCTTTTTTTAGTTGAAAATTCATCCATTTTGTTGAAAATTTGCCTTTTTTTCGTAGAAAATTAAATTTTTTGTTTGAAAACTCCCATTAAAAATTAAAATATATAATTGAAAATTCATGTTCTTTGTTACAAATTATTCTTTTT
This sequence comes from Andricus grossulariae, assembly GCA_011634705.1. Taxonomy (NCBI): domain Eukaryota; kingdom Metazoa; phylum Arthropoda; class Insecta; order Hymenoptera; family Cynipidae; genus Andricus; species Andricus grossulariae. The sequence continues at coordinate 266,418,268 of JAABKJ010075445.1, forward strand.
GGTAGAAAAATAATCATTTTAGTTGAAACTTCATTTTTCGGTTAAAAATTATTTTTCTTTTATTGAAAATTAATTTTTTCAACTAAAAATTTAACCATTCCATTTTTCGTTCAATTTGGGAAGAAAAATCAAACCAACAAGGACGATGAGTGAGATTAGATGAGGATTATTTTATAAATATTATCAAATGATTTCGTTGCGTTTCTAGAGCTTTCAGGAGAATTTTCGTTCAGTTATTCTAAGAATAAAAATATTAAATGTTTTATAAATTATAAATATAATATATATATAACATATGATTAATTAAATAAATTTGATTATCGAAAAAAATGTTTTTCATGGGAAAAATACTTTGTGTTTTCTGATTACAGTGAACAATTAAAAAAAAATCTTCTGCATTTTAAAGTTCGTATAGTACTCAACGTATATCTACTGACACGTTTTAATTTTTCATGCTTGAAAAATTAAGGTATGAATTCATTTATTATTTTTAAATGAATTTTGCATTTTTGATTGCTCCGTTCTCAAAAACCAAGAAAAAGAGTTACGACACTTTTAAAACATTATCAAGAGATACGAAACTGTGGTATAGATGGTATGGGATGGAATGGGATGGGATGGGATGGGATTAAATGGGGTAGAATCGAATCGGATGGAATGGGTTGGGGTAAACTGGGAATGGATGAAATGGTGTGAAGTGCAGTAGGATGGGATGGAATTAAGTGGAGTGTATTGGGGAGGGATGGAATTGGGTAGAGTGAAGTGGGCTGGGTTTGTGTCAGATGGGATGGAATTGAGTAGGAGAGGGTAGGACAGGATGATATAGAGTAGGGAAGAATAGGATAGGATAGCACAGGATAGGGTAGGATAGGATATGATAGGATAGGATAGGATGGGACAAGATAGGATGGAGTAGGATGAGATAGGATAGGATAGGATGCGATAGGATGGGATTGGGTGTAATTGAATGAAATGGGATAGGATGAGATGGGGTGGGATGGGATGCGATAGGATGGGATTGGGTGTAATTGGATGGGATGGGTTAGGATGAGATGGGGTGGGATGGGATGTGATGAGATGTGGAAAAATAATTTTTTGGTTGCAGATTTATCATTTTAGTTAAAAATTCATTTCTTGGGTTATAAATGTGACTATTTTGTTGAAAATTTGATTTTTTGTTGAAATTGTTATTTTTTTAATTAATTGTTTTTACTAAAAATTTGTTTGTTTTTTTTTAATGAAAATTGAAGTATTTTGCTCAAATATTTTTTGATTGCGGATTAATCATTTTAGTTAAAAATTCATCTGGTTGAAAATTGGACTATATTTTTTTTTTTTTTTTTTTTTTTTTGAAAATTTCATTTCTGTGCTGAAAATTAATTTTTATTACTGAAAATTCAACTTTTACCGTTTTTCTTGAAATTTTATCTTCTTTAGTTGAAAATTTGAATATTTGTGTGAAAATTCAAGTATTTTGTTGAAAATTTGTGGAAAAATAATTTTTTGGTTGCAGATTTATCATTTTAGTTAAAAATTCATTTCTTGGGTTATAAATGTGACTATTTATTTTCAACAGTTGAAGATTCAATTATAAATTTTCTTTAATTTTTCAACAGTTGGAAACTCAATTTTCTTCATGTTTCAATAGTTGAAGATTCAATTTTCAATTTTATTAAATTTGCAACAGTTGAAAATTTAATTTTTAATTTTGTTCTACTCCCAACAATTTAGTTTTTCACTTTCTTCAAGTTTGAACAGTTCACAAATTTAATTGTCAATTTTCTTACATTTACAACAGTTGAAGATTCCATTTTTAATTTCGTTCTATTGTCTAAAAATGAATTTTCATCTGTTAAAGATTTAATTATCAATTTTCAACAGTTGAAGATTCAATTTTCAATTTTATTACATTTTTAATAGTTGAAAATTAAAATTTTACTTTTGTTCTATTCCCAACAATTGAATTTTTCATGTTCTTCAAGTTTTAACAGTTGAAAATTTAATTTTCAATTTTCTTAAATTTACAACAGTTGAAGATTCAATTATAAACTTAGAATGGAAAACTTGATTTTTGGGTTACCAAAATCACAACACTTAGGAACTTTTATGTATAAATCCTCGAAATTGAAGATTTTTTAATTGTTAATATTCAGAATTTAAGAATTTTAAAAAACAAATCGTTGAAATTGAACAATTTTCCATCGCAAATCTTGAGAATTAAATTATTTAAGAAAAAATATTTCACATTGAATACCTTCGAAATATTAATCTCAAGAATGAAATATTGTGTCATTATTTCTGTTCAAAGTCCAAAAATTTTCAATTGTATTTCTTCAAAATTGCAGAACCTTAAATTCTAAATATTTCAAAATTGGAAAGTGCCCAATTTTGAAAATTCACAATTAAAAATTCCGTTATGTTGATGACTTGCAGGCAAAATTTCTTCAGTTTTAAAGACTTAGAATGGAAAACTTGATTTTTGGGTTACCAAAATCACAACACTTAGGAACTTTTATGTATAAATCCTCGAAATTGAGTTGAAAATTCGTCTTTCTTTCTTTATTTTTGGTCGAAAATCCTTCTTTTTTGTTTAAAAAGTCTACTATTATATTTTTGGTTAAGAATTATTATATATTTTTTAATTCTACTAGTTGGTTGAAAATTAAATTATTTTGTTGAAAACTCAACTCATATGTTAAAACTTCATCTTTTTTAGTTGAAAATTCGTCTTTCTTTCTTTATTTTTGGTCGAAAATCCTTCTTTTTTGGTTAAAAAGTCTACATATATATTCTTGGTTGAGAATTATATATTTTTTAATTCTACTAGTTGGTTGAAAATTAAATTATTTTGTTGAAAATTCAACTAATTTGTTAAAACATCATCTTTTTTAGTTGAAAATTCGTCTTTTTTTCTTTATTTTTGGTCGAAAATCCTTCTTTTTTGTTTAAAAAGTCTACTATTATATTTTTGATTAAGAATTATTATATATTTTTTAATTCTACTAGTTGGTTGAAAATTAGAAGAAGGAGCATGAGAAGTAGGAGGGGAAGGGGAGAAGGAGCAGGAGGAGAAGTGGAGAAGGAGGAGCAGGAGAAGCAGTAGGAGGAGAAGCAGGAGAGGAGGGGAAGGAGCAGGAGAAACAGGAGGAGAGGTAGGAGGAGGAGCAGGATGAGAAGGAAACGAAGCAGGAGAAGGAGAGGGAGGAGAAGGAGAGGAAGGAGCAGGAGGAGAAGTAGGAGGAGCAGGAGCAGGAGGAGAAGGAGTAGAAGAAGCAGGAGGAGGAGAATCAGGAGGAGAGGAAGAAACAGGAGAAGTAGCTGCAGGAGAAGAAGGAGCATGAGAAGTAGGAGGGGAAGTGGAGAAGGAGCAGGAGGAGAAGTGGAGAAGAAGGAGCAGGAGAAGCAGGAGGAGGAGAAGCAGGAGAGGCGGGGAGGAGCAGGAGGGGAAGAAGGAGGGGAAGGAGCATGATCAGGGGGGCCACTATTTTTTTAATTTTTGTCTCCCGGATAAAAATGGTTGAAATAATTACCAAATATGTTAAACAGAACTGTTATCCTTGAAAGTCATCTATTGTATCATTTATTCCAAAAATAATAACTTCACGATTAACATGCAACAAAAATTGTTTAAACGAATAATAATCGTTTAAACATTTTATAATTATTTAAAAGCTACTTACCTTCAAGGCATAATTAATATTGTCGTTTATATTCCCCCTTGGGGAACAATTTATGTAAAATATGTTTTGTGTAGGAAAATATTGGACATAATATTTTTGTGTACAATGTTTTGAGAATATCCTTATGATAAAATATTACTATATAATTCTGTGTAGAATATACATATACTGTGTACAAAATATATTTTATAGGAAAAATATTAAACAGAAAAATGGTGTGTACAATATTTTAAAAATATTTTTAGGGTTAAATAATGACTATTTATTCCTGTGTAGGATATATTCTGTGTAGAAAATATTTTGCGTAGAATTTTGAAATTCTTTTGAAATCTTTCTGAAATTTTGTATGAAATCTTAGAAATTTTTATGAAATCTTTTGTATTAATTTAAAATCATTCAAATACTTAAAATCTTTGTGAAATATTTTGAAATGTTTTTTAAAAAATTGAAATTTTCAAATCTTTGAAATGTTTTGAAATCTTAGAAATTTGCTTTACTGTAATCTTGTTGAAATCTTTGAAATTCTTGAAATATTTTGAAATCCTTATGAATTCTTTGAAATACATATGAATACTTTGATATTTTCTTGAAATTTTCAAAAATAATATTTTCAACAAATTTTTTGAAATCATCTAAAAAATTTTGAAATCGTTTAACATTTTTTTTTAATTTTTGAATTCTGTTGCACTGCACCCTTCTTTAAATCTTTAAAAATTTTTTTTGAAATTCTTTTGAAATCTTTCTGAAATTTTGTATGAAATCTTAGAAATTTTTATGAAATCTTTTGTATTAATTTGCATGGGATTACAAAAAAATCAATTATATTGCAAAGGATTACATGAGATTCTACGGGATTACATGAGATTGCATGGGATTACAAAAAATCAATTATATTGCAAAGGATTACATGAGATTCTACGGGATTACATGAGATGGCAAAGGATTACAAAGAAATTAATTATGTTGCAAAAGATTGCACGAGATTCTACGGGATGACATGAGATTCCATGAGATTACAAACAACTGAATTACATTGCAGAGGATTACATGATATTCTACGGGATTATATGAGATTACTTGGAATTACGAAAAATTTAATTATATTGCAAAGGATTACATGAGATTCTACGAGATTACATGAGATTACACAAAAATAATTCCATTGAAAAGAATGACATGAGATTCTACGGGATTACATGAGATTGCATGGGATTACAAAAAAATCAATTATATTGCAAAGGATTACATGAGATTCTACGGGATTACATGAGATTGCATGGATATATATATATATTACAAATAAGTTAATAAAACTTTTAGATTCATAATCTAATAAAAGAAATAAGGTTTTCTTTTTTATATTCAATAAAAATATTTTTATTACTTAAAATTTCAAAAATTTTAGTGCTTAATACACTTAAATATAAAATATTAAAAATTGAATAAAATAATGTAGTTATAATTAAATTTAAAGATATTAATTTTATAAATATTCTATACTTAATTATATTATAATTTATATTAATTAATAATTTGTTATTCATAAAGATTATAGTAGTTATAAATAATTTTAAATGATAAAAAAATATAATTACATTAATTATTAATAAAAAATAGGAAATAAATATAAAATTATATTTAATGAAATAATAAATAGTAAATCTTTTTATGAAAAATGCAATTAAAGGAGGTAATCTTATAAGCAATATTATATAAAAAAATAATATCAATTTAAAGAAAAATTTATTGTTTAATAATATTAAATTGAACAATTCTGTATTTTCTTGAGACTTTCTCTAAATTTAAACTTCTTGGTAACTTATTCACCTTTTTGGTTGAAAACTCATGTATTTTGTTAAAAATTAATCTTTTTTGATAAGAAAATTAATGTTTTTGTTTCGAAATTCATCTCGTTGACTTAAAAATGAGTTTTTATTAAAAATTAATTTTTGAACGGAAAATTTAACTATTAATAATAAATCAAAAGTTCAACTATTTGTTTGAACAATTCTGTAATTTGTTGAAACTTTCTTTTTTGTGGTCGAAAATTAAACCTCTTGGTGACTTATTCACCTTTTAGTTGAAAATTCGTGTATTTTCTTAAAAATTAATCTTTTTTGGTGGAAAATGATTCTTTTTGGTTGAATATTCATTTCATTGGCCTGCAAATGAGTTTTTTTTCATTGAAAACTAATTTTTGAACTGAAAATTTAATAAATTCATGTTTTTCTGAACATTAATCTTCTTCAGTTAGCAAAATTTCCAAAACAGAATCTGGAAGATTTGAAGGCAATTTTTTTCATTTGTCAGAATTTCAAGAAAAATTTCGGAAGAATTGAAGGACTTCTGAAAGATATTAAGAAGGTTTAAAAGTTTTGAAAATGGTTAAAAAATCATTTTAAGTTTGAAAAGATTTCCAAACATGTTTAATAAAATGTAAATTTGTGAAGATTTCAAAATAAAATTCGAAGCTTTTTAAGAAGTTCGAAAAGCTTCAAGAAAATAAAGAAACTTTTTTGAAATGCCTCAACAAATTAAAACTGATTTTTCATTTTGAGAATAAATTTTAAGAGATAATTGATAAAGATTTCAAAAGACTTCAAATCATTTTCTAAAATTTCGAAAAAGAATGGGAAAGACTTTCAAGCAAAATCTTCATTAGCAAAATTTCCAAAACAGAATCTGGAAGATTTGAAGGCAATTTTTTTCATTTGTCAGAATTTCAAGAAAAATTTGTATCTTATCTTTGTGGAAACCATTGAAATTCTTGAAATCTTCTGAAATCCTTATGAATTCTTTGAAATATTTGTAAATTCTTTCTGAAATATTTTGTATTCCTTTAAAATCATTGAAATATTAAAAATCTTTATGAAATCTTTTGAAATCTCCTACACATTTTTAAAATCTTTAAAATGGTTTAAAATCTGTTGTATTTTATCTTTGTTAAAACCTTTGAAATTCTTTAAATCTTATTAAATCCTTATGAATTCTTTGAAATATTTGTGAAATCTTTTGTATTCGTTTGAAATCATTGAAATATTAGAAATCTTAGAAATATTTTTAAATCCTTGAAATCTGGTGTATTTTTTTATATCTTTTTTTTATCTTTAAAATATAAAATTCTTTTTAAAATATATCTTTTTTATATCTTTTGAAAATTTTGAAATATAATAAAATTATATACAATATTAATAATATAATATAAATAATACTATATAAAATCAAAACAGGGGAATTTTCAACCCAAAAAGACGAATTTTCAACAAAGTAAGTACATTTTTAACCAAAAAGATGAATTTTCAAATAAAATGATGTATTTTTAAACAAAAGGGTGATTTTAAATCAAGAAGGTTAATTTTATACCATAAAAGACGATTTTTTAACTAAAATAGTGAATCTTCAACAAAAAACTGAAGTTTTAACAAAAATTGTTCAACTTTTAACCGAATTTTGAACCAAAGAAGATAAATTCTCATCGAAAAATATAATACGTCAGAACAACTCTGAAAATTGAAAACAAAATTATAACATTGATATCTCGAAAACTTACACGCGTTTTTAAATAATACGATTAATAAATTAATTCATTTCGTCATTTCGGGCAAAAAATGTAACCAATAGTAACCTTTTCATAAAACAAGTAACTTTCGAGTAACCGTGGATCAAAAAAGTAACTAAGTTACTAAAAAGTAACCCGTTCTGAGCAAGTTTGAAAAGATTTCCAAACATGTTTAATAAAATGTAAATTTTTGAAGATTTCGAAATAAAATTCGAAGATTTTTAAGAAGTTTGAAAAGCTTCAAGAAATAAAGAAACTTTCTTAAAATTCCTGAGCAAATTTAAACTGATTTTTTATTTTGAAAATAAATTTTAAGACAAAATTGACAAAGATTTCAAAAGATTTCACATTATTTTCTAAAATTTCGAAAAAAAAATGAAAAAGACTTTCAAGCAAAATCTTCATTAGCAAAATTTCCAAAACAGAATCTGGAGGATTTGAATGCAACTTTTTTCATTTGTCAGAATTTTAACCAAAATTTTGGAAGAATTGAAGGAATTTTGAAAGATATTAAGAAGGTTTAAAAGTTTTGAAAATGGTTAAAAAATCATTTCAAGTTTGAAAAGATTTCCAAACATGTTTAATAAAATGTAAATTTTTGAAGATTTCGAAATAAAATTCGAAGATTTTTAGAAAAAGATCAGTTTTCATAAAAAAATTAATTTTAAAACAAGCAAAAAAACTCATTTTCAACAAAATAGTTACATTTTCAACAAAAGAGATGAATTTTCAACTAAAACGAAGAATCTTAAAAAATGAATTTACAACAAAAGAGCTCAACCGAAAAGATGTTTTTTTAACCATAAGATTAATTTTCTAAAAATGGAGTAGCTTTTCAACCAAGCAGATGAGTCTACAAAAAAATTTTTTTTTCAAAGTAGTTCAACTTTCAACCAAGTAGCTGAGTTTCTTATGAAAAAGATGACTTTTTAACAAAATAGTTGAATTTTCAACAGAATAATAAAATTTTCAACCAAATACTAGAAGTTTTAACCAACCGAGATAAATTTAAAACCAAAAATGTTATAGTAGACTTTTCAACCAAAAACAGTTGCAGGGTGCACAGTCTTCTCCTTTTTTTTAGTTATCCCTTTTTCTTGAAATTCCCCTTTTTCCTATTAATTATTTTAGTTGATAATTCATCAGTTTGGTTAAAAATTATTTTTTTTAACTGAAAATTTAATTATTCCATTTTTGGTTGAAAATTTATCTTTTTCAGTTGAAAATTAAACTTTTTTGTTGAAAATTCATCATCTTGGTTTAAAATTCAACTATTCCAGTTGAAGACTCATCATTTTAGTTGAAAATTCATCAAATTGGTTGAAAATTCATTTATTTTGTTTATAATTCATGTTTTCTGTTGATAAATCGTCTTTTTTTGGTAAAAATTAATCATCTTATTTTTAAATTAATCTTCTTGTTTGCAAATGTATTTTTTTCGTTAAAGATTCAAGTATTCCAGTTCAATATTCATCATTTTATTTGATAATTCATCAGTTTCGTAAAAAATAATTTTTTCAACTGAAAATTTAACTATTCCATTTTTGGTTGAAAATTTATCTTTTTCAGTTGAAAATTAAACTTTCTTGTTGAAACTTCATGGATGTGACTACTCCTTATTGTTGGTCAACCTACTTTTCTGTGGGGCTGTGTAATCTTGACTTAAGATAGGGATTAGGGAATTGGAGTTGAACGAAAAACTCTATTAACTAATAAATCATTTTTAGAATTATCATTAACAATTAGCACTAAACAATTCGTCAAAAGTTATATAAAACTCAACAATTTTTCTTTAGAAAGTCATCCTTTTTAGTTTAAAATTGAACTGTTTGGTGAACAAATTGAAAAAAATTAATAATAATCATTTTTATATTATTTATTTGATTGTTTAATTGATAATTATATATTTAAAAATATCCTGTAATAATTTGTCAAGGCTTTCTGGAATGGATCATGGAATTTTTGAATAGAATTTCAATTCTAAGGATTGAAATAGAGAATTTCTTAAGAGAATCATCATTCTGACTTGGAACAAGCAATTTGCAAATTTAAATCAATTCCGACTGAAACAGGGAATTTTCAGATTGGATCTTTCTTCTTTGCTCAGGTGGGATCTTCCTTCTTCACTTCCACCGGAGCGGAGGAGAAAATTCTTTTTTTCAGTAATTGAAAATTTATTAATTCTGAAAAAAGATCTTTCTTCTTCGCTCCGGTGAGATCTTTTATCTCCATTGCGGTGGGATCTTTCTTCTTTCCTTTCACGGGAGGGAAGGAGGAAGATCTTTTTTAAGAAATTGAAAATTTGTCAATTCTGAAAAAAGATCTTTATCCTTCGCTCCGGCGGGATCTTTTTTCTTTGCTCAGTGGGATCTTTTTCCTTTTCTATCACCAGGGCGAAGAAGAATAATCTTTTCTCAGAAATAAAAAATTTTTAAATTCTGAAAAAAGAACTTTCTCCTTCGGTCCGGTGGGATCTTTTTCCTTCGGTCCGGTGGGATCTTTCTCCTTCGCTTCGGTGGGATCCTTCTCCTTCGCTCTGGTGGGATCTTTCTCCTTTGCTCCGGTGGGATCCATGTAACCTTCTCGTTCAGGAGTCATACTGGTATCGTAGCACTCTAACAGGTCGTCATTGATTCGATCCGTTCACCTAAATGCATCGAGATTCCGCTGGTCTCTCGCATTGACTCCTTCTTAATTGGCCCCCCAACTCTAGGGTAGTCGGCATTGTTGTCCGACCCACTATCGGCAGACCTTCTAGTTCGATTTTTTCAACCGCACTTACTACACCTATGTTTGGTGTTATCATTGTTGTTCTCACGAGCAGCTGAGCGAAAGGGTTCGTCCATCCTTGTAAAACCCCGCATGAAAGGATAAGACTGAATACTCTGAAAGGTCGCCCGGTATATCAGAGTCACCGTTTGAGATACCTCACCCAGTTGCCATTCAGCTTTCGGCACGGTTGTTACGCCTTTGCTTGGGGGTTAATTTATTCGGGGCCATCCCTGGACAATTGTCCGCGACTGCCTATTAATTATTGCAACCATATTGACCACAAATAATTCAATTTATTTATAACAATTACCATTACCAGATAACAATTTTGTTGCTTTCAAACACCTCTGCGCATCCAGTCCAGCGGTGCTGAACACAGGATAAAATTTTCCACGGAAATAAAACAAAAACGAAAGAATCGGCTAGTTTTCGCTATCTCCATTGCCATGAATGTTTAAACAATCAAATATCAAAGAATCGGGCAACATGAATCTCTTCGAAACTGAATGCTTATTTAAAAAAATAATAATAAGTCCAAAATTGCTCAATAATTGCCTTCCGCAAGTTATTTTGAAACTCGTTTTTTTATTTCATCGAAAATTATTTCAAGGATGATATTAAGAAATACGGTTGTTTGAGAAATGAACCATATTCATGATGTTGGTTAATGAGTTTTCAAATCTCGACAAATTTTAGCTTCCGAAGTTTCAGAAATTATGTAAAATGTTGTACCTCTAAATTAGAGCTACTGCAGTGGATTTGAGTAAAATTCCCAACAATGTCAAAAGCGCTATCGTCTTCAGTGAAAACAATAACATTGAAAATTTCGATAGTAAATTTTCTAAGGAAAAATTTTCTGGGGAAAATTTTTTTTTCCCAAGAATGTCAAATGCACTATCGACTTCAATAACAACAATAACATTGGCAATTTCAATAGTAAATTTTCTGAGGAAAAATTTTCTGGAAAAAAAGTTTTTCCCAAAAATGTCAAAAGCGCTATCGACTTCAATAACAACAATAACATTGAAAATTTCGATGGCAAATTTTCTGAGGAAAAATGTTATGGAGAAAAAATTTTCCCCCAAAAATGTCAAAAGCGCTATCGGCTCCAGTAACAACAATAACATTGAAATTTTCGATAGCAAATTTTCTGACTAAAAATTTTCTGGGAAAATTTTCTTTCCCAACAATGTCAAATGCACTATCGACTTCAATAACGACAATAACATTGAAAATTTCGATAGCAAATTTTCTAAAAATTATTCTCTTTTGGTTAAAGATTCAATTATGTGCTGAAAATTGGTCTTTTTCGAAAAATTAAACTGTTTTTTATTTAAAATAAAAATATCTAATAGTGAAAATATAAACTTTCACATTTTTGGTTGAAAGTTGATCTTCTTCAGTTGAAAATTCAACTATTTTGTTGAAAATTCGTCGTTTCTTGGTAGAAAATTATTTCTCTTGGTTGGAAATTCATCTTTCGGGTTGAAAATTCAACTATTTGGTTAAAAATTTTGTTATTTTATTACAAATGCATGTGATTTGTTGAAAGTTCGTCTTATATGGTAAAAAATTAATCTTCCAACGGTTTGGTTAAAAATTATTATTTATTGGTTGAAGATTCAATTATGTGTTGAAAATTGGACTGTTTCGAAAAATTAAACTGTTTTTCATTTAAAATAAAAATATTTAATAGTGAAAATATCAACTTTCACATTTTTGGTTGAAAGCTGATCTTCATTTGCTGTTGGGTCGTCTTTTGCGATATAAAATTAATATTCTGTTTAGAAAATTCATCTTTTCGGCTATAGATTCGACTATTTTCTTACAAACTCGTATTTTTTTGGTTCAATTAAACTGGTAGAAAATTCGATTTTCAATTTTAGGAATTACTTTTTAAACTGAAAATGTCACTATACCATTTTTGGTTGAACGACTATTTTTTTGAAACTTAACTGTTTGGTTGAAAATTCAACAACTTTGGTAGCAAGTTCAACTATTTAGATTGAAACTAAACTATTCAGTTAAAAAATGAACTATTCATTAATAAAATTAACTAACTGATAATAAATTAATTTTCTTGTTACAAATTAATATTTTCGTCAAATTAAACTGGTAGAAAATTAGTTTATTTTTCTTTGGTTGAAAAGTAATTTTTTAATCTGAAAATTTAACTGTTCCATTTTTGGTTGAAAAATTATTTTTATTTTATTGAAAATTCAAAACGGTTTTTGTGATTTTGTGAAAAATTTCAAAATTTTTGTTCGGAAAATTTTTCACCAATATTTTCACAGTGGACAAGTTATTAGTTTTTATTACGGCCTATACGGTTTTTGTGATTGTGAAAAAAAATTCAAAATTTTTTGTCGGAAATGTTCACATTGATATTTTCACAGTGGACAAGTTACTAGTTTTTATTACGGACTATACGGTTTTTGTGATTTTGTGAAAAATTTCAAAATTTTTCTTCGGAAAATTTTTCACCAATATTTTCAAAGTGGACAAGTTAGTAGTTTTTATTACAGCCTATACGGTTTTTGTGATTTGGAAAAAAATTTCAAACTTTTCTGTCGGAATGTGTTTCACTGATATTTTCACAGTGGACAAGTTACTAGTTTTTATTACGGCCTATACGGTTTTTGTGATTTTGTGAAAAATTTCAAAATTTTTGTTCGGAAAATTTTTCACCAATATTTTCACAGTGGACAAAAAATCGAGTGAGTTTAAAAGATATTTACAAGTTTTGAAAAGATCCAAACTGAATTTCAAACCGGAAAAGATTTCGAAAAATTACAACGAAATTTAGATTTTTGAAGATTCCGAAATAAAATTTTGAAGCTTTTTAAGGATCTTTGAAGGTTTGAAGAAAATAAAAAAAATTTGCTTAGTATGCTGGGGAAATGGTTTTTTACTTACTGGAAAAGATTTCGAAAAATAAAAGACTGAATTTAGATTTGTGAAGATTTCGAAATAAAATTTTGAAGCTTTTTAAGGATTTTTAAATATTATCAGAAAATAAAAAAACACCTTGAGTTTGCTGGGGATATTTAAAATGATTTTTTATTTTGAAAAGTTAATTTTAAGAGAATTCTTGAAAAGATAAAAAAATTAAAATAATAAATGACAATTGAACAATTATTAACTTGGAAAAAAATCGAGTGAGTTTAAAAGATATTTACAAGTTTTGAAAAGATCAACTATATTATTGAAAATTCGTCCTTTTTATTGAATTTAACTATTTTTTATGTAAATTAAAAGCTTTTTTGATTGAAATATCAACTTTTACATTTTTCGTTGACAATGTATCTCTTTTAGTTGAAAATTTGACTACTTGAATAAAAGTTGAACAGCTCTGTAAAAACTCTATTCGTTTGGTTGAGGATTCATAATTTTAATTGAAAATTCATATCTTTGGTTGAAAAATCTACTATTTTGTTGAAAAGTCGTCTCTTTTTATGAATTCAATTGTTTTTTATTTTAAATAAAAATATTTTTTAACAGAAATATCGACGATTACATGGATAGTGAAGAATTGGTCTTTCTTGGTTAAATGTTCAACTTCTTGGTCGAAATCTTAAATGCTTTGTTGAAAATTAATAGTTTTATTAAAGATTCATCATTTCACTGAAAATTCACCTCACTGGTTGAAAATTTAACTCGGTTCGTAAAAAGTCGTCTTCATTGCGAAAATAATTATGACCACCTATTGCAATTGTTTCTAGCCTTAAATAATGAGGAAAAAATAAAAAGAGAAAGAAATATATTTTTTATAGGATAATATTCTAATGGACATAATCGATGTGCGACAATATTCCTCGGTGTCTTACCCTTACATTCTTGTTGGCGGCAAGAGAAGTTTAATTTCTAAGACATAGATAGTAAGAAAAAATAAAAGAAATTGTACCTAATTGACTTAAAAGCTAACGAGATCGTATATTGCAGAACGGATCTATACATCCTTAACAAAAAAATAAATTCCTGACAAAGTAGTTTCTTTTGCCAACCAAGTAGTTAAATTCAAGACAAAAAATATTACTTAAAAAAAAAATACATCAATTTATAACCAAATGGTTGAATTTTGAACCAATTTGGTGAATCATTAGCAAGAAACATCATCTTTCAAAAAAATTAATTAATTCTTGACCCAAACAGATAAATTTACATTAATAACAGTTAAGAGTTTTCAATTCTAAATCTTCCAAATTGAAAAAATTTCAAATGTAAATGATCAAAATTACCAAAATTTTTAATTGTAAAACGTAAAATTCACGTAATTTAGAATTTTCAAAATTAAATACTCAGGTCTTAAGATTTAAAATTCAAAGTTCTACAATTTTGAAGATTTACATTTGAAAATTCTTGAATTTTGAAAGTTTTTTGAAATAATTAAATCCGGAAGATTTACAATAGAAAATTCTTTAATTTAAGCGAATTGTAATTTAAAATTCTGCAATTTTTTATATTTACATTTGAAGATTCACTTATTTGGAATATTTATGGTTTAAAATGATGCAATTTTTAATGTTTTTTTTAAGAATACGTGGTTCAATTTTGAAGATTTACAATTGAAAATTCTTCAATTTAAAGATTTATAAATAAAAATTCTTACATTTGAATTATTTTGAAGATAATAATGACATTTAAGAATTGAAAACTTTAGGAACATCAATTTTCAACACTTTGAACTTGAAATTATTAAAATATTAATGTTCTATTTAAATGTGAGACTCTAATTGCAATGTGAAATTATTCATTTCTTAATAACTAAATTTAACCCATTTCTAACAAAACTGTTTTAGAATATTGAAGCTGGCAATTAACAAAAAAAAAAAACATTTTACAACTGATAATAAATGCGGTTAGAAGTTTCTCAATTTCAAACGCTGTTAATTTAAACTTGCATCATTATTATAAACCATTAATAATTAATTATGTAACTCGTAATAAAAACAAAATAACTTTCGATCTATTCTAGGTGAACAATTTTGACCTCCATTATTTTTTGACCTGCTGGTGACAAACACATATTACATCAGATTAAAACCGATTTTAAAACTAGACTAGGATACGCATCATCGAAATCTTACATTTTGCGGTCGGTCATTGCGCTTTGTACAAATAAACGTGTATACTGTGACATTTTTTTTTCTTTTTTAGCTGAAACATTTTTCTGAGTAGAAAAATTTCATTTTAGTAGAAATGTAATATTTTTTGGTTAAAAATTAATCTTTTTTAGTTGAAAATTCAAATATTTCGCTGAAAATTGAACTAGTTTGTTAAAAATTAATCTTTTTTGAAAAAATTTAACTATTTTATTGAAAATTCAACAATTCTATTAAAATATTAATCCTAAATTTTAGTTGATGATTTAACTATTTAGTTTAAAAGTTTAACTACTTTGTTGAAATTTAATTTTTATTTATGAGGATTCATTATTTTAGTTAACAATTAATCTCTTTAGAAAAAATTGAACTATTTTGTTGAAAATTCAACAATTTGGCTAAAAAGTTGTTTGAAAATTAAATTTTTGGTTGAAATTTTTTTTCTTTTTTAGCTGAAACATTTTTCTAAGTAGAAAAATTTCATTTTAATAGAAATGTAATAGTTTTTGATTAAAAAATTTTACGTATTTTATCAAAAATTAATTTTTTTATTTAAAATTTTATTATTCTATTTTAAGTTAAAAATGTATCTTATTTTAGGAAAAAATTCAACTATTTTGGAGAAAATTTGGCTTTTTTGGCTTTTTCTTTGGTTAAAAATTTAACTATTTTGTTGAAAATTCGTTTGCTTTTTGTTGGACATTTATTTTTATAACTAAAAATTTAACTATTCTCTTTTGGGTTCAAAATTGATCTTTTGTAGTTGAAAATGTATGCATTTTGTTGAAAATTTATCTTTTTTGGTAGAAAAATTAGTTAAATTAGTTGAAAATTCATTTCTTTAACTGAATATATGTAGATAGAATTTCTGTTTTGTTTGAAGATTTGTATTTTTTGTTAGAATTCAAATGTTTTTCGTTTAAAATTTAAATCTTTTTTATGAGAAAATTAATCTTGAGTTGAAAATTCAACCATTTGGTTAAAAATTCATTTTTTTTTTATCTATACATGAGTATAGTGAAAAATGATTTGGGAAGTGATTTTTAGTGGGGAATTTTTGATAAACTGAAGTTGAAGTTAATTTTATGACTTTGTTGAAAATTCAGCAATTTTGTTGAAAGTTTATTCCTTTTGATTTAAAAGTCAACTATTTTGCTGAAAATTCATCTTTTTGGTTGAATTCAACTGTCTTTGGCTTAAAATTAAAATCTTTTTTCGTATAAATATCAACTATTACATTTATGCTAAGAATTTATCTTTTTTGTTTGGCAATTCAACTACTTAGTTGAACCTTTTTAGAAATTCATTTTTCATTTTTTTTTTAAATCTTCGTTTTTGCTTAAGGTTTGGCTATTTTGTTGAAAATGATTTTTTTTTTCGTCAAAAACTAATTGTTTTAACTAAAAATTTACCTATTCTACGTTCGGTTGAAGACTTATCTTCCACAGTTAAAAATTCAACTATTTTGTTCAAAATTTTGATTAAAAATTTAAAGGGATATGAAATGATTTAAAATATGTTAGGGTATTTTTAAATATTTAAAGGAATTTTTTTATTGATTTCAATCATTTAAATGGATATCAAAAGATTCGAAATATTTTAGTGTATTTAAAAATATTTCAAAGATTTATAAAATATTTATGAATTTATTAAAAATTAGAAATTTAAAAAAAGAAATTTATAAATATTAAAATATTATTTAAACTCTTGTTTAACTAATATTAATTTCATTTTAAATACGTGAGTTTTATAAAGTTTCAAGCGATTTCAAAGAAATTAAAATGGTTTACGTTCTGTGAAAAGATTAAAATTCTCAAAATTAAAAGATTAGTTATTAAATTATTTATTATAAATAATATTTAAGATTTCAATGGATATAAAAAATGTTGGGGTTATTTTAAAAGTTCCAAGGGATTTTCAAGAGCTTCATAAAGTTTCAAGGGATTTCAAAGGATTTGAAATAGTTCAAGATCTCAAATTTCTTTTAATTCCTTCAAACCCTTCAAATCTCATTAGTATCTCCTGATATCTTCAAAAATTCGTGAAAATACGGCAGTATAACATGCATTCATTAAAATCCCGAAACTTATTTTGAAATCTGTTAAAATCCCTCAAAACCCTCTAAAAACGATAAAAATCCTCGAAATCGCATTAGATATTCAAAACCCCATAAAATATTCCATAATCGTTTAAAATCTACTTGAA
>JAABKJ010075445.1:266435607-266587585 GCA_011634705.1 Andricus grossulariae
GTGGAAGAAAGAACACATATATGCAAATAACTATATTAAAAAAAAACAATTATGACTATAATTCGAATTCTTTATGCACACTATAAATTTCCTTCAGATTTGAAAGATTTGTAAAGATTTCGCAATGTTTCAAAATACGCCAGAATATAACTTTGGGTTTTAAAAAGTTTGAAACTGTGTCAGCCTTTCCGATGTATTTCGAAATGTTTCAGAGAATTTATAATTATTTTGAACTACAAAGTTTTTAGCTGATCGAATGTTGATAATAATTTTCTGAGGAATTTAAAGAATGCAAGGAATGCATGGAATTCAAAAATTTTATGGAATTCATGGAATTTAAGGAATTTATGGAATTCTCGGAATTCATGGAATGTATGGAATTTAAGGAATTCACGCAATTGAAAGAATTCAAGGAATTGATGGAATTCAAGGAAGGCAGGAAATTCATATAATTCAAGGAATTTATGAAATTAATGAAATTCAAGCAATTGGTGGAATTCAAGGAATTCGTGGAATTTAAGGAATGCGAAGATTTCGAAGAATGTACGGGATTGACGGAATGCAAGGAATTCACGGAATTTAAGAAATTCGAGAAATTCACGGAATTAATGAAATTCAAGGAATTCACGGAATTGGTGGGATTTACGGAATTCAAGAAATTCATAAAATTCGAAGACTTCGAAGAATTAATGGGAATCACGGACTGCAAGGATTCGAATAAGCAGCCCCAGACCGAGGTATAGAAATAAATATATGTAATATACACTTGATGTAGTAAAGTTGGAAATAATGTAGAAAAGTTCGCATTTCCGATAAAAGCGAGTGGAAAGCATGAGACGCGTGATGAGAATGTATTCGTTAAAGCCAAAGGAGCTTTAACAAAAGATAAACGAGAATTTCCCTAAAACTGGCGACACAATATTAACATACACAACTGATGAATGAATCATCACTATTCGTGAATGTCATGCGATAAAATATAAAATGAGTTGTACTTGGTGGAATATTTACAATATTTTGGAAAGAAGTGCTGTGATCTATAATAACATGGAATACCACGAACATTCAAACATTAAAATAAAAATAATTGGTCGGGCCAAGCGAGAAAGCTGGGCAAACTTTTGCATATACATCGAGAAGGGGGCACGGGCAGCTAGACTGGACAAGTTGCTCTATCGAAACCCGGATGCAATTCTCGGCGGAATTTTCCCAAAAAATACGATTTTTCTCCGAAATAGTTGAATCCCCAACCAATTAGTTGAATTTTTAACTAAAAAGAATAATTTTCAACCAAAAATGGAAAAGTTAAAATGTGAACTAACTAACTAAATTTTTAACTGAAAATAAAATATTTAAATTCGAAGAGACAAGAATTTGTTTTGAAAACAAAAAATATATATATTCAAGTAGAATAAGGTATCTATGACAAAAAAATTAATTTTTAATGTAGTAACCAAAAAAGATGAATTTTAAACAAAAAATATAGAAGATTATATTTCAACTAACAAAATGAATTATCAATAAAAAATCAATTTTTAACAAAATAACTAATTTTTCAGCCAGAAAGGTGAATTTTCAACCAAAAAGATCCATTTTTTCAAAAAATACGAATTTTCAAAAAAATATTTTTTCTACCAAAAAGGATCAATTTTTAACAAAAAAAAAATGAATTTTCAACAAAAAATGTTGGAGTGAGTGAATAATTAATTCAATTTAGCAAAAACAATTATTTAAACAAATTATTATTGTTTATAACTATCTTCTTATTTTAAATGCTAGATAGTTGTGGGTTCTTCTAAAATGTTTGACTTTTTACCCACTTTTTATTTAGTGAAGTAATAAATAATGAAAGTTAACAAAAATAGTAGTTTAAACAATTTATTATTGTTTATAACTGTCTTCTCTTAGGTAAGTGCTAAAAAGCTGTAGTTTTTTACTGACAATTTTAACTTTTTGTCCACTTTTCACTTAGTGAGGTAATGATTAATGGAATTTAACAAACATAATTATTGTTTAAACAATTTATTATGGTTTGTGGCTATCTTTTCTTGGAGTAATGCTAGAAATTTGCGGATTTTTAACTTGCATTAATTAATACCTCACTGAGTAAAAAGTGAACAAAAAGTTAAAAATTTCCGAAAAACCCGCAACTGGCTAGTATTAATATAGACTACCAAAATAGTTAATTTCATTACCAAAACAGTTGAATTTTTAACTAAATAGTTAAATTTTCTAGTAAAATAGTTGATTTTTCAAGCCAAAATGACTAATTTTCTACAAAACTGTTGAATTTTCATAATAAAAAAATTAATTTCCAACCAAATGGTGGAATTTTCAACTAAAAAAGAAAATATGAATTTGGAAGAGAAAAGTTAATTTTCCACCAAATATTTTAATTATCAAGCCAAAAAGACGAAATTTCTAAAAAAACCAGTTGGATTTTGAACCCGAAAATATTTATTTTTAATGAAATAGTTGAATTTTCTACCAAAATAGTTCATTTGATTACCAAAATTAATTTTAAACAAAATGGTTGAATTTTCAATCAAATAGTTAAATTTTCTACGAAACAAGTTGAATTTTTAAGGAAAAATGAACAATTTTCGACAAAACTGTTGAATTTTCATCAAAAAAGTTATTTTGCAACCAAACCGTATTTTATCATTCGGGAATTTTCCAATTTGGAAATATTATTTGATGTTTTTTGTCTACTGGTCTAAAATCAATATTTTTTAAATATTGATTTTTATTTCTAAATTGTGAAAAAAAATTGTTCTCAAAAAATGAATCTCGATTCTCCGTAGCCTAGTGGATAAGAGCATCAGACCGGCGATCTAAAATAACTGGGTTCGGATCTCAGCAGAACTTGAAAGCAATTTTTTCACAATTTAGAAATAAAAATCAATATTAAAAAAATATTGACTCAAAAATAGTAGACAAAAAACCATTAGCATCAAATTATTTTATACATTTTATCTATTCAAAACCACAACTTCAAACAAAAAATTAACAAAACAATAAAAAATTAATTAATTAATTAAAAATTAACTATTTTTATGAAATTTTTGCTTTTTGGTAGAAAATTAACTATTTTGTTAACAAATCATAATTTCGGGTTGAAAATTCAACGGTTTTTGTAGATTAAATTATGAATATTCTACCAAAAAAAAAAGAATTTTTAACGAAGTAGTTCCACTTTCAACCAAGTAGTTGCATTATCAAACAAAAAAGATGAATGTTCAACGGAAAGTGTTATTAATAGTTGATATTGCAAGAAAAAAGATTTTAATTTTAAATAAAAAATAATGAAATTTCCACTAAAAAGGTGAATTTTCAACAAAAATGTCCTTTTTTAACAAAATAGTTTAATTTTCTACAAAAATAGTTGAATTTTCAAACCAAAAAAAACGAATTTCCAATCTAATATTGGAATATTTAACTAAAAAAAGATTCACTTTCAACCAAAAATGAAACAGTCAAATTTTTAATTTAAAAAATTGGTTTACAACCAAAAAATACGAATTTTTAATAAAATATTTAAATTTTCAACCAGAGAAATGATTTTCATATAAAATTATCAATTTTCAGAAGAAGAAAAATGAATTTTTAACAATGTAGACGAACTGAGTTTTCATGAAATTTTTTTAAAAACTTTGTTTTTTGTTTCTATTTTTTGTTCAAGAATTTTCCACTATTTTTTAAAAATTTATCTTCTTTTGCCAAATTCAACTGTCTTTGGTTCGAAATTCTTTTTTTTTTATAATATCAACTATAACAATTTTCTTCAAAAATTCAGCTGCTTAAATGAAAGTGATACTAGCTTCTTGAAAATTCATTTGTCGGTTGTTAATTGAACTAGTTTGTTGGAAAATTGTTTTTAATTGGTTGAAAATTAATTTTTTTAATGAAAATTTACCTATTCCATTTTAGATTGAAAATTTATCTTTTTTAGTTAGAAATTCAGGTTTTTCCTAAAAAATTAATCTCTTTGATTAAACACTTAATTGTTTTGTTAAAAATTACATATTACATTTTTGGTTTGAAGTTCATCTTTTTTAGTTGAAAATTTAGGTATTCAATTCATCATTTTAATTTAAAATTCATTTATTTCTGTAGGGCGATCCAATTTTTTCTCTCCAAATTATTGATTTGAAACAAACAACAAAAAATTAAATTTCAGTCTTGAATATGGCTTTTCTGCAATATAGTTGAATCCTCATTAGGGGTTTCGAATTTTTTTCTTCAAATTATTAATTTGAAATAACAAAGAAAGTGAAATTCATGCAATCAAGACAGATTTTCGGCAAAATAGTTGAGTCTTCTGTAGGGTTGTCCAGATTTTTCATTTTCCAATTTTTGATTCGGAATCACAAAAAAATTGAATTTAAGCGACAAAGACGGATTTTCTGCAAAAAACGATGATTTTTTAAAGCCCTACAACATAATCATCAAAAATTTTCGAATTTTCGCGAAAAATTGAAAATTCAAATTTTTATCGTACAAAAAATAATGAAAAATCCAAAATTCTATTTTGCGGTCAGACTATGCAAGATACGAAAAAAAAACGAATGCACAAAAATTGTGCTCCCATAAGAATATAATATAATAAATATTATAAAAATTAATTTAAATCAAACAAGATTATTTTAAATAATTTTTTTTACTGGAAATTTAACTGTTCCATTTTTGGTTAAAATTAGATCTTTTTTAGTCGAAACTTTAACTATTTGATTGGAAATTTTTGTATTTTGCTTAAAATTTTTAATTTTTGTTAAAAAATTGTGAAATCGGTTGAAAATGTTGTTTTTAATTTATTAATATCATTTTCTCGTGAATTCAACATATTCTCCCTGTCAGTTCCACCCAACAGAAGTCGGGTGGGACTGACCATTTTCTGTCGGGAATTTTATTATTCGGGTATTTTCAAATTCGGTAATATAAATATATAATATAATAAAATAAACTATTCACAAATTTTATTATTGAAATTCATTCAATTTTCTGTCAGGAATTTTAGTATTCGGGAATTTTAAAATTCGGCAATATTAAATAATAATAATAATAATAATAATAATAATAATTCAATTTTCAACAAAACAGTTGAATTTTTAACAAAATAATTAAATTTTCAAAATAATTGTTGCATTTTAAATAAAAAAAGATCAACTCTCAACATCAGATTAAAGTTCGAAAGATTTTTATTTTTAATCAAAAACAGTCGAATTTAAACAAAAATATGAATTCTTAATCACAAATGTAATAGTTTATATTTCAAGCTATAGATATTTTTATTTTAAATAACAATCAATTGAATTTAACCAAAAAGACGAATTTTCAACAACAAAAAATAGTTGAATCCTCAACTAAAATTAATTTGCAACCAAGAAGATTAATTTTCTACGAAAAAAACACGAATAGTTACATTTTCATTAAAAAACAACAATTTTCAATTTAGAAAGGCGAATTTTTTACAAAAGAGGCGAATTTTTTACAAATAGTTGAGTTTTCTACCAAATTGTAGAATTTTCAAGCCAAAAGGACGAATGTTCAACACGAAAATATGAAGTATATAATAATAACCGGACAAAATGAATATTCAGCCGTCCATCCGTCGTACTAAAGGGCATAAACGCCAACATTTTTTTCTAAACATTTTTTTCAATAAAGTTTTTTTACATCATTTTTTCCCACATTTTTTTCAAAAATTTTTCTTACAACAATTTTATTTTTCAACAATTTTTTGTCAAAAAGTTTATCGAAGCTTCTTATGATGTTTGAAAGGATTTAAGAAAACAGAAAACTTTACTTGAGATTCCTAGGAAAATTTTCAATGTCTTTTCATTTTGAAAAATTAATTTGAAATGAAAATTTAAACAGGTTTCGAAACGTCTTAAAAGATTCCTACAAATTTCGAACAAAAAATCTGAAAAATTTGAAGCCAATTTTTTTTAATTTTCACAGATTTTTCAAAATTTTAGGGATAATCAGAGCCAGTTTAAAAGATATTTATTTCAAGAACTTCCAAAAGTCCTGAATATCGCTTAAACTGAATCTCTTTGGTTGGAAATTTAACTATTACGTTGAAAATTCATATTTTTGGGTTGAAAACTCAAGGGTTTTGTAGAAAATTCGGCTTTTTGGGTTAAAAAATCTATTATTTTGGTCGAAAATTCAACTACATACTTGATTGAAACTTGAAGTACTTTATTCAAACTTCATTATATTGGTTGAAGATTTAATTATTATGTTAAAATTTTGTTTGCTAGTTAATTTTTTTAACTGAAAATTTAACATTTAAACTCATTCATTCCTTATTTTATTTATTTATTATTATTTATTTTTATTTTTTGAAAAAATCGCCTTTTCGTTAGGAAATTAATCTTCTTGGTTGAAAACTCAACTACTCAGTTAAAAGTTGAACTACTTTGTTAACAAAAAATTTTATTAGTTGAAAATTTATCTCTTTGGTTGGAAATTTAACTATTACGTTGAAAATTCATATTTTTGGGTTGAAAACTCAAGGGTTTTGTAGAAACTATTTAGTTCCAAATGAAATTTTTGGTTGAAAATTTACTTTTTGGTTGAAAATTTACTTTTTAGTTCAAAATTTATATTTTTGAGTTGAGATATAACTGTTTTATGGAGAATTTGCCCTTTTGG
Organism: Andricus grossulariae; assembly: GCA_011634705.1. Lineage (NCBI taxonomy): Eukaryota > Metazoa > Arthropoda > Insecta > Hymenoptera > Cynipidae > Andricus > Andricus grossulariae. Next base: position 266,442,268 of record JAABKJ010075445.1, read on the forward strand.
TTTGAAAATTCAACAATTATGTTGATTTTTTTTTTCTTTGTTGACTGAAAAATCTTTCCTGATTGAAAATTCATCTATTTTGATAGAAATTTTTTGTTTTTAGTTACTGTTTTGGTTGAAGATTCAACTATCATGTTAAAAATGGACTTTTTTTTGGTTCATTTCAACTGTTGCTCATTTTAAATTATTATTTTTTTTGTTTGTTATATCGTCTAGTATATTTTGTTTTTGAATGTAAAATATTCATCGTCTTATTTGAAAAATTGTAGTTAGTGTTCAACAATTAACTATTTAGTTGAAAATTAATATTTTTTAATGAAAATTGAACTATTCCTTTATGGTTAAAAATTTATTTTTCTTTCCACCCCTCACTTCACCCTTCCCCATCTCCCTCCTCTATTTTATCCTATTCTCAGATCCCCTACTTCGGTTCCTAAGCCCTCACTTCCCTTTCCTTACCCTAATTTCTAATCATTTTACCTCACTTCCCTTACTTCCCCTCCTCTTATGCCTTATTTCTCCTCCCTTATTACCAACCATGTCCCCTGCCCTTCCCAATTTCCCTCACTTCCGCTACTTCACTTACTGTTCCTCCTCTCACTTCGCCCTCCATCTTCTTCCTCTATTTCATCCTCTTCTCAGTTCCCCTACTTCTGGTTCTAAGCCTTCCCTTCCCTTACTCATCCTTATTTCTGTTCATTTTTCCTCACTTCCCTCCCTCATTCCCAACCACGTCCTCTCCCCCTTTATCACTTCCCCTACTTGACTTACACTGCCTCTCCTCCCTTCACCCTTCCCCATCTCCCTCCTTCTCTACTTTATCCTGTCCTCAGGTCCCCTACTTCATATATATATAGTTCAAATCTCATAGATTAGGTTGTCATTCTGAGATATTTACATTTCCTGACAGTCAGTTTCAAGGGGGAAATTTTTTTTTATCAAATTCGTTAAAACTGATATCATGATTCGAATAATCTTTTTAGTTTAAGAGCAGTGCGTTGGTTAAATGGGAAATTTATATAATGTCTACTATAACAGCCGCCCATGTGAAGCTTCCAGAAATCAATGTAAATTCGTCAAAAATGCAGGCTTTCTACCCGACAGATGATTTTGAAGGGCCCTGCACCAAATTCATTAAAAGAAGTTCTTGGTGGATTTTTCTAAATTTTATATATGCTGTAGGTCATGAACTCTCTGATAAAAAGTTCTCATGCCAAAAAGTCAAAAAATGGACAGTTTTTCGCCTCTATCGCGTCAAAGGTCGTATTAAAAGTCCTTTAGGATAATCACCGCAAAAACTGCGGGACTCTGGTGTCATATTGATATAGCAATATTAATTAACAACCAAAAAGTTAATTTCCAACCAGATAGTGGAATTTTATACCAAAATATTTGAATTTTCTATCCAAAACAAAACGAATTTGAAACAAAATAATTACATTTTCAACCAAAAAGTTACTTTGTAACCAAATATTTGGACTTTCTACCAGAATAGTTAAATTTTTAAGAAAATACATGAATTTTCAACCAGATGGTTGATTTTTCATACCGAAAATATTAATTAACAACAACAAAATTAATTTTCAAGCAAATAGTTGAATTTTATACCAAAATATTTTTATTTTTTATCCAAGGCAAAACGAATTTGAAACAAAATAATTAAATTTTCAACCAAAAAGGTGAATTTTCTACTAAAAGGAGAATCTTCAACAGAACAATTAAATTTTTGACAAAGTAGTTCAAATTTCCAACAAGTGGTTACATTTTCAACCAGAAAAGACGAATTTTCAACAAAATAGCTGAGCTCTCTACAGGTTGAAAATTCAACTATTTGGTTGGAAATTTATGTATTCTGTTGAAAATTCGTCTTTTTTAGAAAAAAATTAACTCTCTTGTTAGAAAATTCATCTATTTGGTTGAAAGTTAATGTAATTTCCAAAAAATTCGTCTTTTTTGGTTGAATTCAACTGTTTGTAAATGAAAAATAAAAATATTTTTTGGTTGAAATATCGACTATTACATTTTTCGTTGAGAATTCATATTTTTGCTTGAAAATTCAAGTACTTTGGAACTATTTGTTAGAAATTTATTTTTTGGTTTAAAGATTTATTTATTTTAGTTAAAAATTCATTTTTTGTTGTTGTGAAAAACCTTACTATTTTATTTTAAATTCGTCTTTTTGGTTTGAAAATTAACTTTTTTAAATTTTAAATCAAAATCTTTTTTAGTTGAAATATTAATTGTTACATTTTTCGGTGTGAATTCATCATTTTTGGTTTAAAATTTTATTATGTGGTTGAATTTTCTTCCCCCAAAAAAAAGAATTTCCAACAAAACACATAAATTTTCCACTGTAAAAGATAAATTTTCAACCAAAAATGGAATAGTGTCATTTTCAGTTAATAACATTAATTTTAGACAAAAAAAAACTAATTTTAATTTAATTAAAAAGATTAATTTTCTACCAAAGCGACAATTTTTTTAAAATAAAATACAAGAATTTTTGACCGATTAGCTGAATTTTCAACCCAAAAGATTAATTTTCTACCAAAAAACACAAATTTTCAACCAAAAATGGAATAGCGAAATTTTCAGTTGAAAAATTAGTTTTCAGCCCAAAAAATTCTAATTTCCAATGAAGTTTTAAAATTTGTATCCAATGAAATTAATTTTTAACTAAAATACAAACATTTTCTACCAAAAATGGAATAGTGTCATTTTCAGTTAACAACATTAATTTTCAGCCAACGAAGACTAATTTTAATTTAATTAAAAATATTAATTTACTAAATTGTTGAAAATTAATTGTTTCAACTGGCAATTTAACTATTCCATTTCTGGTTGAATCTTTTCTATTTTTTTTATTTAACTGCTTGGTTGAAAATTCCCGTAATTTGTTAAAAAATCATCTTTTTGGTAGAAAATTAATCCTCTTGATTGAAAATTGAACTATTTGGTTAAAAAATTTTGTTTTTGTTGAAATTTTTGTTTGAAGTATATACATTTTTTGGTTAAAAATGCAACTCTTTAGTTGAAAATTAATCTGTTTTAGTTGAGGATACAATTCAACTGTGTTCGATTAAAAATGAAAATATTTTTTGGTTGAAATATCATATATTAAATTTTTGTTAAAAATTTATCCTTCTAGATAACAAATTAAACTCCTTGGTTTAAAGTTGAACTACTTTCATGAAAATTAATTTTTTTGGTTAAAGATTCATAATTTTAATTGAGAATTAATTTCTTTATTTGCAAATTGAACTACTTTGTTTACAAAAATTTCCTGTCCTAAAATCTAATTTATAATTTTTTACCGAAATTTCCTGTTTCAAAATGGAAATTATCTTTTATTACAAGAATTCTCTGTTCCAAAGTCAAAACTAACATTCTTTACGGGATTTTTTTATATTTCATTTATTTATTTTTCGTCCAAACTTAAACCTATAATTCTTGTAGAAAATTCCCTATATTAAGTCACAATTAAATTCTTTCCCAAAATTCCCTGTTCCAAGTCAGAATTATATTTATTTAAAAAGTTTCTATTATTATATTTCAGAAATATACTAACTCCCTCTTCTGAAATTTAGAAATAGGAAGTTTCAAATTGTGACGAATTCTGAGTTAAAAAAGAGATTTTTATAAATTCCCTTCTTCTAAATTAGAATTAAAATTTTTTCCAAAATTCCCGTTCGATGTCAAACATTTCTTTTTCCGAGGCAAATTATAACTCTTTATGAAAACACTCTGTCCTAAAGTCATTTTTTTAACTGAAAATTTAACTATTCCATTTTTGGTTGAAAGTTGATCGTTTTAATTAAAAATTCTACTATTTGGTTGAAAATTCATGTATTTTGTTAAAAATTCCTATTTTTTGTAGAAAATTAATCTTTTTGGTTGGAATATTCAACTGCTTTTTTTTAATTATCTATTTTGGTAGAAAATTCAACTATTTCGTTAAAAATTAAAGTTTTTTTTTTTGAAAATTTAACTTTTAGGTAGAAAATGATCTTTTTGGCTGAAAATTCATATTTTCGGGTTAAATGTTAAATTTGTTGTTAAAACTTCGCCTTTTTATCTTGAAAATTTACATTTATTGATAGAAATTTGATATTTTTTAGTTAAAAATGCAAGTCTTTCGTTAAAAAATAATCTGTTATGGTTGAGGATTGAACTATTTTGTTAAAAGTTGGAAATTTTTGGTTGAATTAAACTGTTTTAATTTTTTTTTTAAATATATATTAAGCAATGATCAATTTAAAAAAAAAAAAATTTCAAGCAAAGAAATGAAATTTCAACCAAAAAGATGAATTTTCTACAAAAAAAAAAAAATAATTTTCAACAAAATACATGAATTTTCAACCAAATATTTTAATTTCTAATGGAATCTTCAACCTAATAGATAAATTTTCAACCAAAAAAGTTCAATTTCTACCGAAAAAAAGACAAATTTTCAACAAAAGAGATATATTTTAAGATAGAAAAGATAAATTTTTAACAAAGAATAGAATAGTTTAATTTTCATTTGGAGAAATAAGTTTTTAAGCAAATAAAATAACTTTTCAACGAAATAGTTAAGTTTTGAACGAAAGAAATAAATTTCGTGCCAAAGATTAAATATCAATACAAAAAAATCGACGAAAAATAGAATAGTTAAATTTTGAGTTGAAAAAAGCAATATATATTATAATTTAAAATTAAATAATATATTAATCGAAAAGTATACATCTCTTAAAACCATTCAAAATTCTTAAAACCCTACTTTTTTCGAAATTTTCATAATCTACATTTTTTTTTAAATTTTTTGAAATCGTTTTAAATTCGTTGAAATCTTTTCTTAATTATTTCTGAACTAACACGAATTTTTTCTTAAATTTTTTCATCTTGCAAAATTGAAAAATTTTGCTTTAAAATTTTCTACATTATTTTTCGAAATTTTACAAAATAATTTTATAACCTGCAAAATAAAAGCATTTTACCAAAAAATCTTCCAGATTGAAACCTTTCTTTCTTAAAAAGATTCTAAGTTTTTTCTTGGAAATCTTTAGAAATCGTTTTTTTTTTAATTTTATGAAATCTGTGACAAACTTCTTAATATTTCGGAAACTAACCCGAATATTTTGTAAAATGTTGTAAACGTGAAGAATTGAAAAATTTTGCTTTAAAATTTTCTTCATTATTTTTCGAAATTTTAGAGAATCGTTTTTTAATATTCTTTGATTAATTTTATGATTTTCTAAAACAAATTTAACAAACAAATGCATTATTCGGGCATCTGTGGACGGAAAAATTCGTTTTTTTTTTCGATGCCTGTCTTTTTAATTGTAAACTTCATGAAAAAGTTTCTGTTAAATTTAAACTGAAAGGAATGAGATCGAAAAAAAAATTTTTTGTCGACAAATACCCAAATAATGCATTTCTTTGTTAAATTTGTTTTGAAAAATCATAAAATTTATCAACTTATCATGAATGTTGCTGAATTTTTTATGAAGATCCCAATTAAAAAGTCTGACATCGAAAAAAAAGGATTTTTCCGTCGACAGATGCCCCAATAGAAAAAAAACTAATTTTTCTGCCGACAGATGGCCGAATAAGGCATTTGTTTATTATATTTGTTAAAAAAAAATCATAAAATCGATCAAAAAATTATGAATGTTGCTGAAATTGTTATGAAGTCTCCAACTGAAAGGAATAGCATATTGTGGAATTATCAAATAAATTTTTTTTTACGAAAAATGGAATAGGTAAATTCGCAGTTAAAAAATTAATTTTACAATAAAAAAAGGAATTTTCAACAGAATAGTACATTTTTAACAAAACAAAAAAAATAATAATTTTTACTAAAAGACATTAATTTTCAACCAAAATCATTAATTTTGTAGAAAGAAAGGAAATTTCAATAAAATACATGAATGTACAACTGAACAAAATTTTAATAAAATAAAATGACATTTAATTAGTTGAATTTTCAACTAAAAAAGATCAATTTTCAACAAAATAGTTAAATTTTCAATCAAAGTGATGAATCTTAAACTAAAATGATAAATCTTCAACTGGATTAGTTATTATAATTAATTTCCTACAAAAAAATTTCAACAAAATACATACATTTTTAAAAAATGATAAATTTTAAACCGAATAGTTAAATTTTCAAATAAAAAATAAATAAATTATCAACCAAGAATTTTAAAGATTTTATTGAATTTTAAGGGAATTTCAAAAGATTGAACGGGATTTTAAAGGATTTCCGAATAAAATCAGGGATTTTAAAGAATTTCAAAGAATTTTTTTTTGTTTTTTAATATTTTAATATATTTTTTAAGGAATTTAAAGAGATTCGGAAAGATTTCCACGGATTTTGAAGATTTGAATGAATGTTGAATTTTCAGCGAATTTCAAAAGACTTAACTGAATTTCAAGGGATTTCCAAATAATATGAGGGATTTTAAGGAATTTTAATTTTTTTAAGATTCTATTATATATTAAGGAATTTAAATATATTCGGAAAGATTTCCACGGATTTTGAAAATTTGAATATATTTTGAATTTTTAGGAAATTTCCAAAAAAATAACGGAATTTTAAAGGATTTCCGAATAATATCAGGGATTTCAACAAATTTTAAAGAATTTTAATTTTTTCAAACAGATTTTAATATATATATTAAGGAGTGTAAACGCGTTTTTTAAATCTTTGAAATCCTTATGGAATCTTCAAAGTCTTTGAGAAGTTTTTTGGAAATCTTTAAGGTGTAGTATACACGGCTTTTTTGAATCGTTAAATCCCTCGAAATCTTTGAGATCTTTGTGAAATATTTTGAAATTTTTGTGAAATATTTTGAAATCTTTGTGAAATCTTTTGAAATTTTTGTGAAATATTTTGAAATCTTTGTGAAATCTTTTGAAATATTTGCGAAAGCTTTTGTATTCGTTGAAATCATTGAATTATTTGAAATCTTTGTAAAATATTTTGAAATCTTTGTAAAATATTTTGAAATCTTCTAAAATGTTTTGAAACCTTTTAAAATCGTTTAAAATCTTTGAAATGTTTTTAAATGTTTTTAAATATTTGTAATCTCGTGTAAACGCGTTTTTTAAATCTTTGAAATCCTTATGGAATCTTCAAAGTCTTTGAGAAGTTTTTTGGAAATCTTTACGATTTTTGAAATAGTTGAAGGTTTAACAGAAAAAGATGAATTTTAAAATAAAATGGTGAATCTTCAACAAAAAAATTAAATGCTGTATAATTTGGTTAAAACTTTGAACGATGTAGTTGAATTTTTAATCTCGAAAAATTAATCTTCAACTACAGAAGTGGACTTTTAACGAAATAGTTGCAATTTTTAATACAAAAGCTAAATTTTCAGTTGAAAAAAAAAAAATTCGACAAAAAACTACTTTTCAACAAAATAGTTTGATTCTAAAAAAGAAATTGAACGACATAGTTGAACTTGTAACCAAGAAGATTAGTTTTCTACGAGAAAATACTCATTTTCAACCAAATATTTGAGTTTTCAAACAAAAAAAATCATTTTTCTACAAATAATGGAATAGTTGAATTATCACCTAAAAAATTAATTTTTAACCAATAAAATGAATCTGTAACATATTAGTTCGACTTTCTACCAAACAGTTGAATTAGTAAAATACTAACACAACATAATAAACAGTTACATACAGACATTAAAAAATTTCTAAAAGTGAAAATTATTTTTTCAAAATAAAACCTAAACCATTTGAAAATTTCCCAGAAATTTTGACAAAAGTTCAATCTCCTCAAATCTTTCATAATTATTAAAAAGCTTCTAATTTTTTTTCGAATTCTTCAAAATAAGCTTTTGCCCATAATTTAATTTTTCTTGTCTCTTTGAAAATGTAAAAATGTTTCTAAATTATAATATGGTAGCGTTATGTTCAAAATGTACATAATTATTTCCCATTATTAAACAATTGCTTACAATTTTAATTTTCTCTTCAAATCAACAATGTTTAGAAACATTTAGAAATAATTGTTTCGATGAAGTAAAATTATTTATTTAGCAATATTTATATACAAAGTTGATGCTGCAGAAAATTCATGAATTGAAAATTTTACGTAATTGGGCTAAAGCACCCCCCCCCCTAACGTTATATAAATTCATCAATTTTGTTAAAAAGTGCTGGACGTTCTTCTAAGTTTTGATACCTCAAGTAATTTTTTTTTTTTTTACAGTAAAAACCCAGGATTTCAAAAATTTGAAGAGATTTTAAAATATTTCAAACAATTGCACAAGATATCGAAAATTCCAAAAAATTTTCTTGAATTTCGGAAGATTTGAAAGTTCATAATGTTATCATGACTTACATGATAAAAATGAGGAAAATTTGTATTGGGTAGCCTTGTCATCCGGTAATACAAAAGTCATTGGCAACTAATAAAGTCAGTTGAAAAACGGAAAATAATCGATTTTTCCCAAAATATTTTTTGATTTGAAAATTATTTTGAATGAAGTTAAAGTAATACTTTACATTTGTTATAATGTTTTGTACATACACACTATTTTTAAACTTATAAGCTTAATGAATAAACATAAAAATATGAAACTAATTAATGTGTAATGAAAATTAAACCACCCAAAATGATGAATTTTCAACAAAGAATTTTTATTTAAAAAAATTATTTTTCATTAAAAATTAAAAAAGAATTAAACTTTTAAACAAAACAAAAATTAGTTTTCTACCGAAAAAGAATAATTTTTTCTAAAATACATGAATATTCAACCCATTATTTTAATTTTTATTTACATTTTCAACTGAAGATGATATTAATCCAAATGTGAAGTAGTTCAATTCTCAGTTAAAAAATTAATTTTTAATAAAATACTAATTTTCAATTACAAAGAACTAATTTTAATGCAACAGAAATAATTTTGGAACCAAAAAGATCGATCTTATACCAAAAAAATTATTAATTTTTAAGCAAATAAATGAATTTTCAACCAAAAAGGTGAATTAATCAACAAAAGGCTTAATTTTATACCACAATAGATGAAGATTTAACAAAAAACGAAAAAATTTCAATCAGATAGTTGAATTATCAACCAAAGAAGATGATTTTAATATTCCTTTGTTCTATTAGCAGAAATTGTAAAAAAAAATATGTGATTTAAGACGTTTTTATAATTTTAGAAAGTTTCTTAATTTGAAACATTTTAGAAATTTTAGACATTTTGATAATTTAAAAATTATGGAACATTTTAGAAATCTTGATAATTTTTGAAATGTGGATAATTTTGGAAATTTTATACCTTTTTTGGCAATTTTATGAATTTTGAAAATTTGACACGTTTTTATAATTTTAGAAATTTCGATAATTTTAGAAATTTTGAGCAGTTTAGAATTTTTGATAATTTCACCAATTTCAATCATTTTTGAAATTTGAAAAATTGTAGACATTTTGGAAATGTTCGAAATTTATGTAATTTTATACATTTGAAAATATTAGATATTTTAGACATTTTGGTAATTTTATAAATTTTGAAAATTTCAGACGTTTTTATAATTTTAGAAATTTTTATACTCTAAGATATTTTGTACAGTTTAGTTCATTGATGAGAAACAGTGTATTTATTCTTTGTGGCAAAAAATTATTTTAAAGGTTTAATAACTGTCTGTCATATATTAGTTGAAGGTCATTCAAGGTCATTTTGCGAAAAATAGTTATTCAAAAAAAATTTATTTTTCATAGTAGATTTTTTTTTAATTTTGCTTCAAATTAAAGCCTTAATAATATATAATATATAAATAATAATATATAATCAAGTTTAGTTGTCAAATTTCAATTACGAAGAATTAATTTTCATAGGTGCAGAAGAATGGGTAATGATTTACCTTCTAGAAAAGAAAGAGGAAAACTTAGTAGGCGATCAACTACCATCTAATATGCAAGTGTTAGCACTTTTTTTTTATTATCACAATTTACAAAAAGGTCATTTCATGCGAAAGGACCTTGAATTTCCTTCAAATAATATGACAAACATTTATCAACCAACTTATTTTTTTTTTTGCTGAAATAAATAAATTGGCAAAAAAAAGGAGATGAATTTTCAAATCAAAAAGACAAATTTTCAACCATAAGAAAGACTATTCAGTTAAAGAAAAACTTTCAACCAAAATGTTAAATTTTTAATCGCGAAGGAATGAATTTGAATAAAGAAAAATTAATTTTCCATCAGAAATATTGATTTTCTACCAAAAAAGGTAAATTTCCAACAAAATAGATACATTTTAACCAAACAGTTGAATTTTCAACCAAGAATATAAATTTTTTACCAAAAAAGGCAAATTTTCAACAAAGTATCTTAATTCATAACCAATTAGTTGGATTTTCAACAAAGAATATTAATTTTTTACCAAAAAACAAGAATTAAAAAAAATTAAATACATAAGTTTTCATCAAGTAGTTGAATTTTCAAGCCGAAAAGAAGAATTTTCTACAAAAGAGTTGAATTTTCTACAAAACAGGTTAATGTTCCACCAAACAGTTGAATTTTTAACCAAATAGTGAAATTTGTTTTGATGAAAATTTGTCCTTTTGGATTGAATATTTTACGGTAGAAAAGTCATCTTTCTTGGTTGAAAATTAACTTTTTTTAATAAATCTTCACTGTTAATTCGTCCTTTGAGATTAAAAATTAATCTTTTATGGTAGAAAAGTCATATTTCTTGGCTGAAAATTTAATTATTATGTTGAAAATTCAGCTTTTTCTTAAAGTTATCTTTTTTGGTTGAAAAATCAACTATTTTGATGAAAATTCATCTTTCACGGCAGAAAGTCATCTTTCTTGGTTGAAAATGAACTATTTTGTTAAAAATTCAATTATTTAGCTGAAAATTCAACTTATTTATTAAAATTTATTAATATATAATACAATATTTTATATGAATATATATCATATTTATTAATTTATTCAAATTGAACTTTAGAGTGGAAAATTCAAATTGATTATTAAAATGTATTAATTTATAATATTTTATATTGATATATATATATATATACTTTGAATAAAATACATGAATTTTTACGAAAAAAGTTAATGTCCAACTAAAAAGTTGTATTTTCTAGCATGTTCAAACAAAAAAGACGAATTTCCTACAAAAGAGTTAAACTTTTAACAAAAAAGTTCATTTTCGACCAAATTTGGACTTTCTATCAAAATACTCAAATTTTGAATAAAATACATAAATTTTCAAAGGAAAAGTTAATTTTTAACGAAATAGTTTAATTTTCTATCATTTTCAAACCAAAAAGATGAATTTTCTAGCAAAGAGTTAAATTTTCAACAAAAAAGTTCATTTTCGACCAAATTTGGACTTTCTATCAAAATACTCAAATTTTGATTAAAATGCATAAATTTTCAACAGAAAAGTTGATTTTTAACCAAATAGTTGAATTTTCTACCATTTTAAAACAAAAAATACGAATTTTCTACAAAAGAGTTAAACTTTCAACAAAAAAGTTCATTTTCTACCAAATTTGGACCTTATAGCCTTATTATTGTTAAAAATAAACATAGGTTTGAACAATGTTTCAAGTCGGCCATTGGATCGGGTAAAGTGAATTTAAAAAATCTGAATTTAAATTATTCCATGAAGAAAAATGATCTTATTGGTGAAATAATTGAAAAGAGGTATTTGTTTACAAAAATGGTTCGAGTAATTACATTGGCTGTCAATTTGAAAAATATGACAACAAAAAATCACTGGAAAGACAATGTTAGTGGATTCTTCCAAAAAATGACACTGGTTATAGAAAAGAGATCGAAATGTGCATTTTTTTACCTAAATTGTGTGAATAGTTAACAGTTACTCAACTCGAAAAATATGACGGCGAAAAGTCACAAGCAAGACATTTTTAGTCGGATCCGTATAAATAGTTTTAAGTCTGTTCATGAAAGAATGGTAAACATGGACATTTTTTATAATAATTCCTTGAATAAATCAAATTTGATTATTATGTTACAAAGTAAAAATTCTGTCTTGGTACGGGTAATTAATAATTTTTCTTTTTTTAGTTGACAATTTATCTTTTTTAGTTGAAAATTAGTGTATTTTATTGAAAATTCGTCTTTTTGGTAAAAATTAATCTTCTTGGTTGAAAATTCAATTATTCCAGTTATCATTTTAGTTAAAAATTCATCTTTTTTGTTCAAAATTCAATTATTGCAGGTGAGAATTCATCATTTTAGTTGCAAATTCATCAGTTTGGTTGAAATTAAATTTTTTAACTGCAAATTGAACTGTTCCATTTTTTGTTGCAAATTGACCTTTTTAGTTAAAAATTCAACTATTTGGTTAAAAGTTAAACTCTTTTGTTAAAAATCCATTTTTTTTTTTGGTTGAAGATTGATTATTTTAATTTAAAATTCATTTCTGGTTGAAAATGTAACTACTTTGTTGAAAATTGATCTTTTTTAGTTCAAAATTCAACTATTTGGTTAAAAGTTAAACTCGTTTATGACCACCTACCACTGATTCATGGAATTCTTTTATCATTTCGTACCGTTGATAGATAGGAGGAATGATAATTTCACCAGAACAAATTACTGCGCGAAAAGCACAATCTTTAAAGTGCTAAAATAGCGCTGGACACATGGTTTAAGGAAACCTTATCATTTTTTTTTATCTTCAACAACCATGCTGAGAATGTATCGGTTTTTCCTGGAATATACCACGACCTCGCCCAATTTTGCCTCTTGATTATCCAATTGATCTTCTTCAAATAATTGATTCTCAATTAACTCTTCATTATTTTCCAATTCTAACAAGCGGTCGGAAGAAACAAAATGAGCAATTCAACATGGGTTACTTTACCCATTTTTTCAAAATTTCCTTCTGAGTTAAAGATCACCCTTTCACTATCGTCTCACTTATCTAGACCAATCCTTGACCCTCTGTCCCATACATTCTCCGAGATAAGGCTCTTCGATAGTTTTTCGGTTTGAAAATTTATCAAATTTGTTAAAAAATTTTGTTTGTAAAAATATAATCTTGGTTGAAAATTCAACTCTTGTTGATTTGAAAATTCATCTCTTGCTAGAAATTTAATCTTTTTTGGTTAGAAATGCAATTGTTTGGTTGATAATTCAACTATTTATTTGAAAATTCTTCTTTGGTAGAAATATAATCTTCTTGGTTGAAAAGTCAACTATTTGATTAAAAATGTATGTATTTTCTTGAAAATTTGTCTTTTTACGTAGAAAATCATTTTTTTGTTGTTGAAAATTCAACTATTTGGCTAAAAGTTGATATATTTTGTTGAAAATTCGTCTTTCATGGTTGAGAATTCCTCTTTCTTAGTTGAAAATTCATCTTTCTTGGTTGAAAATTCAACTCTTGTTGAAAATTAGTCTTTTTGATTTGAAAATTCATCTTTTATGCTAGAAATTTAATCTTTTGTTGGTTAAAAATGCTACTGTTTGGTTGCTTGAAAAGTCTACTGTTATATTGTTCTTTGAGGGTAAATACTTTTTCATTTAGAATTTGTTTGAAAATGCTACAATTTTCAATAAAATCCTTCTTTCTGGTCAAAAATTAAACTTTTTGGTTAAAAATTTCACTACGGTGGTAGAAAATTCAACTATCTGGTTTGAAATTAACTTTTTGGTTAAAAATGTGTATTTTTGGTAGAAAATTAATCTTTTTTTTTATAATTTCAGTTGAAAACTCATCTAGTTAGTTGAAAATCAAACTATTTTATTAAAAATTAGTTTTCTATTAAAAGATTAATTGGGTTTCTGAAAATTAATTTTGTTTTTCAAAATTAATTTTTTGGATGAAAATTTAACTATTGCAGTAAAAGATTTATCATTCTAGGTAAATATTCATCTTTTTGGTTCAAATTCCACTATTTTTTATTAAAAGTTAATTTGTTTTGCTTGAAAAGGCTACAGTTATATTTTTTATTGCAATTAATCTTACTCGTTGAAAATGTACCAATTTGGTTGGAAGTTAAACTGATTTATTAAAAATTCATTTTTTGGTCAAAGTCTAAAATTTTGGTTTGAAACTTCTTTGTTACAAATTCATAACATTATTTAAAGAATTACCTATTTGGTTTAAAGTTTCTTTTTATTAACTAAAAACTAATTTTTTGTACTAAATATTTAATTATTCATGGCTTGGTTGAAAATTGATTGTTTTCAGTTAAAAATGCAATTATTTGGTTTAAAATTAATTTTTTGTTGGAAAATTCTATTTTCGGTTTGTACATTGAACGGCTTTAAAGAATACTTTTCTTTTGGTTTGAAAAATACAAGTTTTGTGTTAAAAATTTTTTTTGGGTTGGAATTTGACTTTTTTGTTAAAAATGCGTCTTTATGTGTTGAAAATTCTACACTTTCTATTCAAAAGTGTAACTATTCAGTAAAAAATTCAACTACTTGGTTGAAATATGCAACAATATTGGTCATTGTTATAAACAATTTTTATGAACAAATTCATTAATTGCAATTTCTATCCGTACGAAATTTTTCTTTTCTGCGGAATCATTTTTTTTTATGTGCAGAATTAAATTTGTATAAAATAGACTACCACGCAACAATATTTGTCATTGTTATAAACAAGTTTTATGAATAAATTCATTAATTTAGAATTTCGATCCATAGGAAATTTTTCAATTCTATGGAATCATTTTTTTCATGTGAAGAATAAAATTTTTACAGGACGGACTTCCACCCAACAATATTATCATTGTTGTAAACCATTTTTATAAAAAAAATTCAATAATTTCGCAATTTTATCCATGAGGAATTTTTCTATTTTGGGAAATCATTTCCCATAATTATAAGCTATTCTTATAAATAAATAAATTTGCTTGACATGGTCATGCGTAAATTTTTTTTTTTTGCTCAAATTCTTTGATTTCAAGTATAGAATGAAAATTCAATTACTTGATTGAAAATTAAACTCCTTTGTTAAGAATTCAGTTTTTTAAGATTCATCATTTTAATGAAAAAATCATATCTTCGATTGTAAATTTACCTATTTTGTTGAAAATTTGATTTTCTTAAATAAATTTTTTTTTGACTGAAAATTTAAGTATTTTGTTGAAAATTCGTTTTTTATGTTATATTCAAAAATCTACCTAGTTAGTTGAAAATTTATATTTTTTATTTAAAAATTCAAGCGTTTGGTCGAAAATTCATCTTTCTTAGTAGAAAATTAATGATTTTGGTTGAAAATTCAATTACTTGATTGAAACTTAAACTCCTTTGTTAAAAACTAATTTTTTTCTAAGATTCGTCTTTTTTTTCAATTAATTTTTTTAACTACAAATTTAAGTACTTTATTGAAAATTCCTTTTTTTTGTTACAAATTAATTTCTTTAAACTGATAATTTAAGCAATCTAGTTGAATATTCCATTTTGAAGAGCTTTAAAAAGTTTCAAACGTTTTCAAAGATTTTTAAATATTTTCAGGAATTTTTAAAAATTCTGAAGAATTTTCAATAAATTTCAATAATTTGAAGGGATTTCAAGAAACTTTAAAGATTGTAGGGTATTTTTTTTAATTCCAACGAATTTTAGAGAGCCTTAAAATTTTTTAAAGGATTTCAGAATATTTAAAAGGATTTGGAAAATTTTAGGGTATTTTAATCAAATTTCAATCATTTGAAGGGTTTTAAAAGGATTTTTAATATTGTAGAGTATTTTAAAAAATTCCAAGAAATTTTGAATAGATTTTAATAATTTGAAGAATTAAAAATATTTTAGGGTATTTTTGTTTAAAATATCCAGAAATTTTCAAGATCTTTAAAAAGTTTCAAGGAATTTCAAAAGATTTCAAAGGATTTTGAATATTTGAGGGTATTTGTAAATATTCCAAGGAATTTTTAATAAATTTCAATTATCTACACTTAGTTCAACATTTTTGTTATTTTCAAATTTCGAATTGTTTTTTCCAAACTTCTAAATATTTTTTAAAATTAATTTTTTCTTTATATTCTCTGGAATAAACGATTTTTTTCCGAAATTCAAATTCCAAATTCAGTGTCGAAATTTCAGAAAATCGTTCTCAATGGTTTCGTATTTTTTTCACTTTTCACTTGCAATTCAGTTTTCAAAATAAAAAATTATTAAAAATTTTTCTATCAATCTTGAGAAAAAAATGGTATTCTTTTGAAACGTTTCAACGTTCTTAAAAAGCTTCTTTTTCGAAATCTTTAAAAATGAACAGTTGGTTATACATTTTTTGAAATAAAGCTTCTTTTCAAAATCTTCCAAAATTAACATATTTTTATAAATTTTTCGAAATCTCAGCACAAAACAAACTAAAGAGCTAGTAAAAGTCATATTGAAGCATTGTCGCAATCAATCAGGTTTCCGACAACAATTGTTAAATATTCACGTTTTTGTTTTAAAATTAAACTATTCCAGTTGAAGATTCATTATTTTATTAAAAACTGCATCACATTGGTTTAAAATTTGTTTCTTTTCTTGTTAAAAATTAATTTTTTAAACTGAAAATTTAACTATTCCATTTTTGCTTGAAAAAATATATTTTTTTTTATCTCGAAATTTAACTATTTTGTTGAAAATTTGCCTTTTTTGGTTAAAAATTCATCTTTTTGGTTTAAAATTCATGTCAAGTATTTGATTGAAAATTTTTCTAATTGAAAATTCATGTAATTTGTTGAAAACTCGTATTTTTAGTCAAAAATTAATCTTCTTGTTGGAAAATTCATCTTTTTGGTTTAAAATTCAACTACTCCAGTTGAAGATAAATAATTTTAGTTGAAAATGTATCTATCAGTTTGTTTGAAAGTTATTTTTTTAAACTGATAATTTAAATATTCAATTTTTGATTCACAATTTATCTTATTTCAACTCCTTCAAAATATTTAAAAAGCTTATTAATTTTGTGTTCGAAATATTCGAAAATCTACATTGTGTATTAAAAGTTTTAAAATCTTTTCATGTTTTAAATTATTTTGGAAACTTTTCAAAACTTCTAAATATATTTTAAACTTACTCGATTATTTTGCAAATTAATAATTGTTCAATTGTCATTTATTATTTTATTTTTTTTCAAATCTTTTTAAAAATTCTCTTAAAATTAATTTTTTATGATAAAAAATCATTTTAAATTTTCCCAGCAAACAAAAGAAATTTGTTTTATTTTTTGAAATCTTTTACAGTTTTAAATTAAGTTTGGACCTCCTCAAAATTAAAAAATGTCTCTTAAACTAACACAAACTTTTTCCAAATTGATAATTGTTCAATTGTTAATAATGCATCAAAATTCAATAATTTCCCTTGCATATATTAAAAATTTGTTAAAGAGAAAAATTCAAATTGTGACGAATTATTTTTTTTACCGCAATATATGGATTTTCAAACCAAAATGAACACTTTTCAACAAAAGACTTGAACTTTCAAGCCAAAAGGATAAATTTTCAACAACATTGTTACTTTTGAACCAAATAGTTGGACTTTCTACCGAAATAACTAACTGTTTTACAAAATACATTAATCTTAAACCAAATTGTTGAATGCTCATACCGAAGATATACTAATATATAACAAAAAAATTCATTTTTAACTTATTAGTCGATTCTTCTATCATTTGCAAACCAAAAAGAAGAATTTTCAACAAAAGAGTTAAATTTTTTACCAGAGATGAATTTTCAAACGAAAAACGTTTTTCAATAAGAGAGTTGAATTTTCAAACCAAGAATATGAATTTTCAGCAATAAATTTTCTTATTTTTCAACCAACTTGATGAACTTTCTACCGAAGTAGTTTAATTTCCAACAAAATATCTGAATCCTCAACCAAATTAGAATTAAATTCAACTGTTTGGTTTTTGTGGAAAATTTATGTATTTTGTTGAAAATTCGTATTTTTGGGTATAAAATGAACCTTCTTTTTTTTAAAAATCATCTTTTTGGCTGTGATTTTTAAATAATTTGTTAAAAAATCGTATTTACTTTTAACTTGACTGGTAGAAAATTCGTTTTTTTTTGGTTGAAAATTAATTTTTTAAACTGAAAATTTAACTTTTAAATTGTTTGTAGAAAACTTATGTTTTTTTTTGAAATTTTAATTACTTTATTGAAAATTCAAATATTTGGAAAATTTATTTATTTTGTTGAAAATTAATTATTTAAACGGAAAATATAACTGTTGCATTTTTTGTTGAAAACGTATTTTTTTTTGTTTTTGAAAATTTAATTATTTCGTTGAAAATTCATGTTTTTGGTAGAAAATTCAACTTTTTGGGCTTTGGTGAAAAATTCCATTGTTTTGTGGGAAATTCATGTATCTTGTCGAGTTTCCAATCCTCAACTAAAACATATTAATTTTCAACCAAAACGTTGCATTATTGACCAAATAGATTATTTTTCTACCGAATCGTGGAATTTTCAAGAAGAAAGTTCATTTTCAACAAAACAGTTGAATTTTCAACAAAATAATTAAACTTTCAACCAAATAGAGGAATTTTGAAATTAAAAATATCAATTTTCAACCAAAAATAGAATAGTTACAAAGTTAAAAAGTGGAATTTTACAATAAAAAATAATTATTTTCAAACGAAAATGGAATTGTTAGATTTTTACATTGAAAAACTGATACTCAACTAAAAAACGATTTTTCAACAAAATTGTTAAATTTTCAACCAAATAGTTTAATTTTTTACCAAATGTTTGAATTTTCATGTGCAAAAAGACGATTTTTTCACCAAATAGTTTAATATTCAATCAAAAATATGAACTTTCTACAAAAATAGTTTAATGTTCTACTAAGTTCTTGAATCCTTTCAGCCAAAGAGATGAATTTTCAACTAAAATTACGAATCTTCGACTAAAAAAATTTCATTTTTAACAAAGAAGTTCAACTTGCAACCAAGTAGTTTCATTTTCAACCAAAAAGGTCAAATATTTAACAAAATTTTTTAATTCATTCTCAATTAAACAGTTGCATTTTTTACTAAAAAACATGATATTTCTACTAAAAGAGAGGAATTTTCAATAAATTAGATGAATTTTTAACCAAATAGATTTAAAAAAATGATAAATTTTCTACCAAAAGAGACATATTTTCAACCAAACAACTGAATTTTCAACCACATAATTTGATTTTCAACCAAGTTGGTTAGTTTTCTACCAGAAAAGACAAATTTTTAACAAAAAAGATGAATTTTCAAACAAATAGTTTAATTTCTCCCAAAAAATTGAATAGTTCAATTTTCAGTTTAGAAAATTAATTTTAAAAAAAAACGAATTTAAAAAAAAATAGTTATATTGACATGTTCAATTTTTAGTGGCAAATGTTTGTATTTCATATGAAAATTTAACTATTTTGTTAAAATTTCATCTATTTTGATGAAAATTCATCTTTATCAATGAAAATTTTACTATTTTATTGAAATTTTTTCTTTTTTGTTAAATCATTAATTTTTTGGACTAAAACATAACTATTCTAGTTATAGATTATTAATTTTAGCTGAAAATTCATCTCTGTGCTTGGAAATTTTACTATTTGATTAAAAATGTTTTTTTTGTTGTTAATAATTAATTTTTCGAACAGAAAATTTAACTATTCTAATCGAAGATTAATAATTTTAGTTAAAAATTCATCTCTCAGGTAGAATATTTCACTATTTTGTTTTATATTTTTTTAAGTTGAAAATTAATTTTTCAACTTAAAATTTAACTGTTAAATTTTAAGGGGAAATTTGATCTATTTTAGATGAAAATTTAACTGTTTGGTTAAAAATGCATGTATTGAACTATTGTTGATTAATTTCAACAAAAAGAATTTTTATACAATTTATTATTATTTTTAATAATTTTATCTTTCAATAATGCTAGAAATTGCGGTTTTATCTGAAATTTTTAACTTTTTGTTCACTTTTCACTTGGAGTGAGTTACTAGTTAATTCAATTTCACAAAAATAATTGTTTAAGTGAATTATTATTGTTTATAGCTATCTTCTACTATATTAATACTAGATAGTTGCGGTTCTTTTTCTAAAAATTTTTGCTTTTAGTCCACTTCCAATTAGAGTGAAGTAATAATTAATTCAGAAATTTATTAATATTTTTAATAACATTCTCTATCCCTAATGCTAGAAAGTTGTGGTTTTTTTCTGAAATTTTCAACTTTTTATCCACTTTTTACTCAGTGAGGTAATAATTAATGCAGGCTAACAAAAATAATTGTTTAAACAATTTATTATTGTTTATAACTATCTTCTTTTAGATAAGTGCGAAGTATATTTAAAATAATTCAAAGAAATTAAAGAGACTTTGATAAAATTCATTAGAAATTGCATAAATTGAAAAACACTTTTTAAAACTTCCCTTCGAAATGAACAAAAATATAAACTTCAAGTTTAATTCCAAAGAATTGTAATGAATTGAAACAAATCCGAAAAATTCCATCGATTTCAGTCAAACTGGATTGAATTTTAAAGAATTCAAAGGAATTAAAGAAACTCTGAGGAAATTCATTAGAATTTGAGTAGATAGCAACAAAATTTAAAAACAAATCCCATCGAATTGAATCGAAACAATGCAAGTTACATTCGAAAGAATTCAAATGAATTGAAACAAATCCGAAAAATTCGATTTATTCCAGTGACACTGGAGTAAATTTAAAAGAATTTAAAGGAATTGAGGAGATTTTGAGGAAATTCATTGGAATTTGAGTAAATTGAATAAAATAAAAAAAAGGAATTCCTATCGTATTGAATGAATAGTAACATTTTTAGTTGAAAAAGTTAATTTTAAAACAAACATAATAGTTTTTAACTAAAACGATTAATCTTCTACTAAAATAGATGAATTTTTAAGTTAAAAAAATTACTTTCCGCAAAAAAAAAAAAATAATTTTCAACAACAAAACTAACTTTCAAAAAAATAGTTACATTTCGAAACAAAGTGATGAATTTTCAAATAAAATTGTAAATATTTAACTGAAATAGTTGAATCTTAAACCAAAAAGATGAATATTCAACTAAAATGATGAATATTTAACTAGAACACTTGAATTTTCAACCAAAAAGATGATTTTTGAAACAAGATTAATTTTCAAATAAAAAGATTAATTTTCTAACAGAAAATGCCATTTTTCAACAAGATACATGAATTTTTTACGAAATAGTTCAATTTTTAATTAAAAAGACAAATTTTCAACGTAATTGTTGAATTTTGAACTAAAAAAATAATAATTGTCAACGTTGTGTTGATTGGTGTGGGATTATCAAGCTTTGCACATGCAGATTCAGCACCAACAATAAATATGAATGTTGAGACAGCAAAATATCAAAATCTTCTTGTGAAAGAGAACTTAGCAGAAAAAGACTTTAAAAAATTTAGTGAAATAATTTCTAATAGAGAAGTTACAACTAGTTTAATTAATGAATCTTTTTATGATGAAAAGGATTATAGTGCTATTAAAGATCAATATGATTTAAATATGGAAAATTATGACCAGATTTTTAATCAACATATAGGACTTGATAAAGCATTTATTATTAACAATCCTTTTACACCAAATTTAAAAAATATAGTTTTCTTTTCAACCCCTATAGATACTCAATTACAAAATACAGCTTTTTTTATTAAAAACTTTCAAAAAGAAGAACTTATCAAACGGGAGTCATCTTCTTTTATAGAGATAAATAATCAAGTTAATCGTAAATTCTTTAATGTTAAAATGACTAACTATTTCGTTGAAAATTTTTTTTTGTTGGGAATTAATTTTTTACTGAAAATTTATCATTGTAATATTTTTTGTTAAAAGTGTATCTTTTTCAGTTAAAAATTCATGTATTTTGTAAAAAAATCGTTTGTTCGAGTAGGAAATTTATCTTTTCGGTTGAAAATTCATCTATTTTGTAACAAATATTTTTTCTTTGGTTCTCAATTTTTTTTTTTGGTGATGATTCATCATTCTTGTATAAAATTAATTTCTTTGGTTGAAAAATAATCAGATTTGCAAAAAAATTCGTTTTTTTTTGGCTTGCAAATTTAAAATTTGGAATAAGATTTTTGTTTATTGACTGAAAAATATTTCTTGGTTGAAAATTCAACCCTTTTGTAAAAAATTTCTCTTGTTGGTTTGAAAATTAGTCTGATTTGATTGAGGCTCAAGTTAATAGAAAAAAAAAACGGAAGTATCAGTTGTAAAACGTCCAGAGCCGGAACCTCAAGGAAACCGCGGCGTAGGCACGCGTTGTGCACGTCAGGAGACGTGGTGCAAGCGCGGGTGTCTCGGGCGGCCATTTTGAAAGTAGCGGGTCACTCTGGCGATTCGTCGACCATTTCTGGGAACCACGACTTTTGGTAAAGTTTTTCAGTGTTCATTTTCCTTCTATTTCAATGAATGTTCTTTATTTGTTTGTATGTGATATTATAAACTAGAATCGTAAATAATTTCCCAACTTCACATTTTAGAATGTTACTCTCTCTCACTTTACCGACCTCATCCCTTTTCTCGTGCACAACAGAGACCTAGCTGATTAGGCTAGTGGTTGCGACGGGACCGGAACCGACCCAGCTTGGATAGGGTAACCTATCTAGGGCTTGTAAAATAAATTCAACGAGCTTCGTGGGTTGCTATCCCCGGCTATCCCCGGCAGGAGGTGATTAGCCGTGGTGCACACGAGGTATCTGGAAAACTCGGTTATAATTGTTTGACTCATCTGAAAGTCTTACTCGCATTAAATTCTTAGACATGACATCAAATTCTCTTTAATTTTTCGAAGCTCATTTTTAAATTACTGAATTCACTTGATTGTTTTTTAAATTCAGTTTGATTTTTTTTTATGAATTTCATCGGATTCTTCTCATTTCCCTCAAATTCTTCTAAATTCACTCTATTGAAATAAATGGATTTATTTGATTTTAAAAAATCTGTCCAAATTCAGTTTGATTTTTCAAGAATTTCATCGAATTCTTTTCGTTTCCCTTAAATTCCTCTAAATTCACTCAAAATTTACTGAAATAAATGGATTTTTTTTATTTTTTAAAATTTGTCTAATTCATTTGAATTCTTTTGAACTTGTCTTGAATTGGTTCGTAGTCATTAGTCACTTTTTCGACAGAAATTAGTAGGGTTTCAAATATTTGAAGAGATTAATTTTTGTTTTGAATTCACCCTGAATTCTTATTAATGTCAAGTTCTGTTCAAGAAAGTGGATTTTTTTGTTTAAATTAACGTTTTAAATGGCTACATTTTTGAAATTGTCAATTTTGTCGTTATTAAATTTGATGCTATTTATGACCGAATCCATTTCAAATTAAAGAGGCAATAAGAAAATAACATGAGAAGCATTTTGCCGTTTCAAGAAAAAAAAAATTATTTTTTTGAAGTATTTGAAATTTTAGGGTTGTTTGAAAAAAAAAATTTTAACTCTAAAATTTTCTCTTAAACTGTGAAAAACACATGTTAAAAAGACGAAATTTCAATCTAGTAGTTGAATTTCTAACTAAAAAAGATCAATTTTCAGCAAAAAATGGAATACTTAAACTTTCAGTTAAAAAAATTAATTTTCAACCAAGAAAATGAATTTTCTATTGAAAAAATGAATTTGTAAGAAAGTAATTTAACTTTCAACAAAAGACATGAATGCTCGACAACAAATTTAATAGTTGATATTGTAGAAAAATCGTATTTTTTGGTTTGATTCAACTGTTTTTGATTGAAAAAAAAATATTTTTAGTGAAAATAACGAATATTACACTTTTTGTTGAGAATTAATTTTTTTGGGTGCAAATTCATCAGGTTGGTTGAAAATGTTGCTTATTTTGTTGAAAATTCCTTTTTCTAACTTTAGTCAAAACTTGATTCTTTTAAATAAAAATTTAATCCTTTCATTTTTTGTTTAAACTTTCTCTTTTTGAATTCAAAAGTTAACTATTTAGTTGAAAATTTATGTATTTTACGTAGGACCTACGTAATTTATAGATGACACCTTATATAATTCTGAACGATTGTTGTCACTAAAAGTTTTTAAAATATTTTATTTAAAAACAAACATTTTTTTATAATAACTGCATTATATGGAAAGTCAAGGAATTTAGAAATGTGGGGATTTTGCAGCAAACCTGAAATATTTATCCAAAAAGTGGGCAGTGTTGGGGGAAAATTCGGCTTTTTTGGTTGAACATTAATTTTTTCTAATGGCAAAAGTAAGTGTTCCATTTTTCGTTCAAAATTGGTCTTTTTCTAGTTTCAAAATTCAACTATTTAGTTGAAAATACGTATTTATTCTTCGTATTTTTTGTTAAAAATTCATGTGTTTCAGTTAAAATTTCAATTGCCTATTACATTTTTCGTTGGGAATTCATCTATTTTTGTGAAAATTCGTTTTTTTTTTGTTGAAAATTAATTTTTTTGACCTTAAATTGTAACTGTTACGTTTTTCGTTGAAAATTGATCTTTTTTAGTTGAAAATTCAAATTTTTTGTTGAATATTCGTCTTTTTTGTTAAAAAATTGATCTTCGTTGAAAATTCGTTGTTTTTGTTTAAAAATTAATTTTTTAGACTACAAATGTGACTATTCCATTTTTGGTTGAAAATTTATGATTTTATTTGAAAATTCGTCTTTTTTGGTACAAAACTAATCATAAGTAAAATTATTAAACTTGCTTCTCTTTTCAAGTTTAAGAGGATTTCTTTGAGAAATAAAGAAATTGATCATTTTTGTGTAAGCTAAACAGTCGTTATTTTGGATAAATTGAAAATTTGGAATATTTAATATGAACACTTGCTTTACAGCCAGTAAAAACATTTTTTTTTACAAATTTTAGATCCTTTTTACTGATAAATATGAAAATGTTCCAGTCGAGATAATTGAAAGTTTTATCATTCGGTAAGCCTTTTGTTTTCCAGCAAACTAGAAAAACCTCCAGACGAGTGTTAAAGTTCACCTTCATAATTGTTGAGTTCAGCCATTTTGCGTCCTTTTTGGACAATTTCACCAGGAAAGTGTGCCCTGTTGATTTGAGTAATTTGCAGGATTTTCTCAAGAAAATATGTTGAACTGCGAAAGTTCAAATTGTGCATATTATGAAATAATTTTTTATCTGTTGTGCCGGAACACAATTTAGTCTTTGAAATCTATCCGAAATATTTGCTAAATATTTGAAATCTTTGACAAATCATTGAAATCTGTCTGAAATCTTTAAAAACATTTAAAATATTTTTAAAATATATTTGGTGATTAAAACTTTGAAACTTTTGTCAAATCTTTTTAATCTATCCGAAATTTTTAAAATAATTGGGGAATCATTGGAAATCTTTCTGCAATCTTTAAAATCTACTGGATATTTTTTCGAAATCTTCGTGAAATCTTCGGAAACCTTTGAAATATTTTTAAAATATTTGTTAATATTTGCAAACATTGAAATCTTTATGAAGACTTTTAAATCTATCAGAGATTTTTCGGAAATCATTGAAATCCTTGTGTGCTCTTTGAAATCTATCTGAAATCTTTGCGAAATATTTTTAATATTTTCGAAATGTTCTGTAATATTTGTGAAATCTTTATGAAATCTTTAAAAAATAATTGAAGTCTTTGTGGAATCTTTTAAATCCCGTATGGCCCGGGCCCGTAGAACATCTGAGGATCCCGATAGATCAAGCCCCCTTTCGCCTAAGTATCCTCTGTGCTCCTCCTCAGACATTGACAGCACTTAAGGTGGGATCTCAATGTCCCGCTCATCTGCCATTTTCATTTTGAAGTGTAATCCCACAACCAAAATTTTCAAATTTCAAGGTACAATCAAAAAAATCAAAGCATATTCACATGCATTAAGGTAAACATAATAAATTATCCTTAAAGTTATCATGCACATCGAAAAGAATTGATTCAATTTAATGTACACTCATCCTGGCAAAATATTCAAATCCAGGTAAATATAAATGTTGAAGCCTGAGGTGAATCTGAGTTTATTAATAGATTCCCACCATTGATTTTATTTGATTATTGGATTGCTTAGTCCAAGTTACAGAGAGGTTATTTTCGGTTTTTTCAAGGGAACTTCAGTCTTTTCTGTTTCTCTTTGCTGCATCAAAAGGGATAACATTTTTTATTGAGAATTCGTCTTTGGAGGGTGATAATTCAATTATTTGGTGAAAAATTAAACATTTTATTGAAAATTTCCATATTTCTTTGAAAATGTAACTCTTTCTTTGAAAATTTGACTATTTTATTGAAGATTCGTTTTTCTTTGTTTTTAAGTATCAACTATTTTATTTTAAAGAATTATCTTTTTTGTTCGAAAATTCAACTATTTTGAAAATTAGACTGAAATCTTTTTGAGTTCAAACTTGAACGATTCGGATGAAATTTTTTCTTCTTTGACTAAAAAATGTTTATTTGTTGAAAATCACCTTTATGGTTGAAAATTGGTCTTTTTGGTCTTGAAATTCATCTCTTTTTGTAGAAATTTCACAATTTTTGGTAAAAAAATGAACTATTACATTTTTTTTGTTGTTGATTTTTTTTCTCGAAAATTCTACTGTTTGGATTGAAAATAAAACTGTTTTCTAAACAATTTTTCTTAAATTTTTAACCAAGCAGATGAATTTTCAAACAAAATGATTTAACGTCCATCATAAAAGAAAAATCGACAAAAAATTGAATAGTTACATTTTTAGTTAAACAAATAAATTTTCAATTTTTAGAAACCAATTTTCAAGCAACAAAATTAATTTTTAACCAAAAAGGTTAATTTTATCCAAAATAACAAATTTTAAACAAAATACATGAATTTTCAACCAAAAAAGACAATATTTTGACAAAAAATGAAATAGTTTATTTAAATCTTTTTCGTTTCAAAATTCAACTAATTAGTTTAAAAAAATCTGGAAGTGAAAAATATAAAAAATACATTAATCAAATAAAGTTTGCACTACCATACCATCAATTGTTCAAACTGTTTATTTCAAAATTTATGTAAATTGTTGAAAATTGTATTTTTTCTTGTTAAAAAATTAATCATATTGGTTAAAAATTCGCTTACTTTGTTAACAATTCAGATATTTTGATTCTCAACCAAAAACAAAAGGAATTTTCCACAAAAAACATTTCCAACAGAAGAGATGAATTTTTAATCAAACTAATGAATCTTAAAAAATTAATTTTCAACAAAAAAGTTTAATCGAAAAGATAATTTGTTTAATCTGGAAGTGTAATTTTTTATGAAAAAAAAGTTGAATCTGAAAAAATATGAAATTTTAACAAACCAGTTGAACTTTAAACCAAGTAGTTAAATTTTTAGCAAAAACCAAAAAATACGAGTTTTCAACAAAATTGTTGAATTTTGAAGCCAAAAGGACGAACTATCTACAAAATGTTTGAATTTTCAATCTGAAAATATGATTTTTCAACAAAAATAATCAATGTTCGTGTAAAAAGTTAAATTTTTATTGAAACAGTTTAATTTTCACTCAAACAAGTTGATTTTCTACCGAATAGCTTAATTTTCTACCAAATTGTTGAATTTTCAACCAAACCAGATTAATTTAGACCCTAGGCGTAATACCGGCTGGTTGACAACTTGTTCTGTAAGAGTCAAGTCTGGTACTTTTAATATTTCAACAGCCACACAAATAGATCATTTGGTTGCAGTTTTGGCAGAGCTTATTGTATTGGAAGAAGGCCATAAAAAAGCTTGTGAATCTCTTGATTTAGAAATTGATTTTAAGTATGACAATTATTCTATTACAGATTGGACAACGGATATTAAAAAAAGAATCTCATTTATTAAATTGAAAGAAGAAACAGAAAGACTAGATAAAGTTGAAAAATCTCTTAAAGTTGTTATGTCAGAAGAACATAAGCGTCAGAAAGCAATTGAGAATGCTATCAAAGAACTTAAAATTTAAAAATTCAATGGTTTTTAATTAACACACTACTTGTAGTGTGTTTTAACTTTATAGGAGTTTTCATGAAATCTAATCTATATATACCCCAAAAAATTAAAGTTGGTTTCCAAAAAAGAAGTGATACTTATAATTCAACAATATAGTTCAATTGTATAACTGAATAGTTGAATTTTTGAGCAAAAAGAATTTTTTTAATTCTAATTTTAAAACAAAAGAATTAATTTTTAACTAAGCTATTGAATTTTCTACAAATTTCATTAATTCTGTACAAAATAGTTGAATTTCAATTAAAAAATTAATTTTCTACGAAAAAATACAAATTTTTAACAATATATTTTAAATTTTACCTAAATAGTTGAATTTTCAATCCAGAAGAAAATTTTTCTTCGTTGTTGAAAATTCAACTATACAGTGCAAAATTATTCTATTTTGTAGCCAATTCAACAATTTTCATAAAAACTCATTTTTTTGGTTGGCAATTCAATTTTCTCTTAAAAATTCGTCTTTTTCAGTAGAAAATTTATCTTTCTCGTTAAAAATTTAACTATTTTTTAAAACCATAATATGCTTTCAACGAAATTTACCAATTTTTTTATAAACTCATTATTTTTGTTGTTGAAAATTCTACTATTTTATTGAAAATTTGTTGTTTTAATGGTTAAACCTTACTCTTTAACTAGAAATTTAATTGTTTCATTATTTACATTACATTATTTGCATTCATTATTTGCATGGATTTTTATCTAAAGAAGATCAATTTTCTAATAAAACAGTATAATTAAATTTCCGTATAAAAACTAATATTCAGATTAATTTTCTACGAAAAAAAACATATCTTCAACAAAATACATGAATTTTCATATAAAAAAGAGAAATTTTCTATCAAATAGTTGAATCTTGAACAAAAAAAATATGAATTTTTAACCGAAAATAGAATAGTTAAATTTTCAGTGGAAAAAATTAATTTTCAACTACAAAAAAAAAATTTACAAAGGAGTTCAACTTTCAATCAAACTGTCACATTTTTAACGAGACAAATAATTTTTTAAACGAGAAGATTAATAACAAAATACATGAATTTTCAACCAAATAGTTGAATATTTAGTTGAGGATTGAAATTTTTTTTTTTTATAATTTTTTAAACTGAAAATTTAGCTTTTTCATTATTTGTTGAAAATTTATATATTATGTTGAAAATTCGTCAGTTTGGTAGAAAATTAACTTTTATGTTAAAAATTATTTTTGTGATTTGAAAATTCAGCTATTTTGTTGAAAATTAACTTTTTTGTTAAAAATGTTTATTATCGGTTTGAAAATTAAACTATGTTGGAGAAAATTTAACTATTTGGTAGAAAATTGAATGATTTGGTTGAAAATTAACATTTTTTATGAAAATTCATTTTTTTTGTTGCAAATTCATATTTTTGAAAAAAAAGCAACTACTTTGCAAGAAAATTATATTATTTATTTAAAAATGATACTATTTATTTTCAAATTCAACTATTCTATTAGGAATTCGTTTTCTTTTGTTAAAAGTTATTTTTTCTGTCAAAAAATGTAGCTTTTCAATTTTAGGTTGAATTTCTATTGACACTCTTTGTCACTTTATTTGAGCGATAACACATTTTTACTACTATTTCGAAAAAATCGTCGAATCCTCGAGCATAATCGATTAATTTTCAACCAAACAGTTGCATCTTTAACCAAAAATTTGAGTTTTCTACAAAACAGTTGAGCTTTCAACCAAATAGTTAAATTTTCAACCAAAAAATGAGGTTTCAACACAGAAGATTAATTTTCTAAACAAAAAAAAACAACCAAAAATTTTGTTTACCAAATATATAAATTTTTAATAATATAGTAGAATTTTCTACCAAAAAAAACGCATTTTCAATAAAATACATCAATTTTTAACCAAGAAGTTGAAGTTAAGAAAAAAAAATTAATTATCTACCTCAAAGACGAATTTTCAACATTTTTTTGTTTCTAAAATATTTGAACTAGATGGTTAAATTTTTAAACTGAAAAATTTCATTTTTTCACCAAGAATGGAGTATTTAAATTTTTAGCCTTCAATTAGAGAAGATGAGGATTGATTCAACTCTCGTCTTGTCTTTGGCAGTTACCCTCAATTCTTTTAGTGAATAATACAATATATCTATAATTTTATCTTCATTTTTGTTAGGTCCACGCAAATCAGAATTTGTGCGATTCAATCTTCATTCCATTCAAATTGCTACTTTCTCTCAGACTTGATTTGAGTCTGTCCATAATAAACAAAAATTAAATCTGAATTTATTGCAGGGGATCCATAATGTGTGCGTATCAAAGAAAAAAAAAATTCGAAAATTCTCCCTTTTGATACGAAATTCGTACCATATGTGTGCGTGCGCATATGGTACTATAGATATTACGACTAAGAGAAAAGCTCAGCAGAAATTTGATTTGTTAGACCAAAAGAGAATTTTCACTTGAAGAAAATGCGTCATTTATTTGTTCTGAGTTTTTATAATGAGGTTGAAGAATTCAACAAATGTGGTTGTCCTTATGAAACACAGATTTTTAAAAATTTGAAACAAGATGTGGATTTTAGAAAATTTCTTCACAAAATTTAGGAAAGTATCAAGAATTTTGAAAAGTTTTAAAAGAATAAAAAACTTCTCTTAAGATTTCTAGAAATTTCAACAAAAAATGTTTTGTTGAAAATTAATTTGTTGGGTTGGTGATTCAAATATTTTTTTGAAAATTCGCCTTTTTTAAAATAATAATTTAAAATTTTAGAAAATTTGAAACAAAATGTGGATTTTTCAAAATTTCGAAACAAAATTTTGAAAGGGTTCAAAAGAATAAAAAAAATTTCTTAAGATTTCTAGAAATTTCTAAAAAATTGTTTGGTTGAAAATTAATTTGTTGGGTTGAGAATTCAACTATTTTGTTGAAAATTCGCCTTTGTTTAATTATAATTTAAAATTTGAACAGATTTTTAAAAATTTGAAACAAGATGTGGATTTTAGAAAATTTCTTCACAAAATTTAGGAAATTACACTTTTTTGTTGAGAATTAATATTATTATTTTTTTTTGACAATTTAATTATTTTGTGTAAAATTTGTTTTTTTGCTAAAAATTCATGTTTTTTGCAGAAAATTCCATTTTTATACCAAAATTCGTCTTTTTTTCTTCCATGACTGAAAAATCTTTATTTGTTGAAAATTCGTATTTTTTGTTTTAAAATTAATGTTTTTAAAATTAAAATTCATATTTTTGGTTGAAATATCAACTATTACACTTTTTTGTTGAGAATTAATATTATTAGTTTTTTTTTGTTGACAATTCAATTATTTTGTGTAAAATTTTTTTTTGCTAAGAATTCATGTTTTTTGCAGAAAATTCAATTTTTATACAAAAAATTCGTCTTTTTTTCTTCCATGACTGAAAAATCTTTATTTGTTGAAAATTCGTATTTTTTGTTTTAAAATTAAAATTCATATTTTTGGTTGAAATATCAACTATTACACTTTTTTGTGTTGAAGATTCATCATATTAGTTGAAAATTTATATTTTTTCTTTGAAATTCAACGATTCTAGTTAAACAATCGTAATTTTTTGTAAAAAATTAATTATTTTATTTGAAAATTAATTTTCTTGTTTGAAAATTAATCTTTTTGGTTTAAAATTAATCTTTTTCAGTTGAAGATTCGTTATTTTAATTGAAAATTCATCAGTTTGTTTGAAAAATAACTATTCTTTTAAATTAATTTTTTTATGGGTTGTAAATTTTTTTCTGAATATAAAAAATTCATCAGTTTGGTTAAAAATTAATTTTTCAACTGAAAATTTAACTATTCCTTTTCTAGTTGAAAATTTAATCATTTTTAGTAGAAAATTAATAGAATGGGAATCTTTTTAAATACTCTCAAAGTTTTCAAATCCTTTAACATTTTATGAAATTTCCTGAAATTATTGAAATCTTTTGAAAATGCCTGGAACCTTTTAAAGTAGCCTAAAAGCACCTTTCTTGAGATTCCTGAAAAATTCTGTGGAGACTTTTTATTTAAAAAAATTAATTTTCAAATAAAATTTAAGAAGGTTTCAAAACATTTCACAAGATTTCTACAAATTTCCAAACAAATCTGGAAGATTTAGTGGCAATTTTTCTAATTTTTTAACATTTTTCAAAATTGCAGGAATAATTTGAGTCAATTTAAATTATATTTATTATCATAACTTACAAAAGTCCAACATACATATATTTCGAACTGACTCAAATTTTTCTTAAAATTTTGCAAAATTCTGTAAAATAAAAAAAAAATTATACTTTTTCGACATATCTGAATTCTTTAAAAATCTTTTTGAATTTTCTCGAGAATATAACAAAAATGATATTTCTGTTATCATAAAAACAAATGAACAAATTAACCTGAAAAAGAAATTTTTATTCAAAATGGTTATTTTGTATTCAAAATCATTTCATCTGTTTTGGTTGAGAATTCCACCAGTGAGGCAACACTGCCCGGAGTGACGCCATCTTTGGGGTTGATCAAATAGACCACCAACGGCACCTCGGTATGCCGCAGGCCGATACCGCCATGCGCCCCTTCGATATCACCATCAATGGCCGGTTCCATCAGCGGAACAACGATGGGCGGCAGGAGGGGGTTAAGTGTTTTGTCCTTGGGCATGGCGAGAGTCCTCACGGTCGTGCGCTGTTGGCTTACCGTTATCAAACGCCTGAATCCGGGCATTGGCTACTGTCAGAATTAACAGGTACCGATCCAGGGGGCATCCTGCACTACCTGTTAATTCTGACAGTAGGCACGCCGCGATTTCAGGCGTTTGATAGCGCCAACAGCACACTTCGTAATTACGTGATTTCGACCAGTTTCACTCGGGCGGGCGCCGTAGGCTTGGATGAGTCATTGCGCAGGGTGTGGACCATCATTTAAATGCCCACCATTTGGGGAGCAGCTGCCGCACCCACGCTTCATCGATACGCCGATGCTGCGCGCCGCGCCGATCGACGCCGACGCCTTTGCCCAGACGCTGCCGATGAAGCGGATCGGCAAGCCGGAAGATATCGCCGCCGCCTGCGCCTATCTGGCGTCGGAAGAGGCCAGCTACATCACCGGCCAGACGATCAGCACCAATGGCGGTCGCTATATGGGGTCGCATTAAGAGTTTGCTGGAAAATGCGCGGAAAAACGCATTTTCAAGAGGCCGCACCGGCCCACACCCCCACCCGGCCTCCCAGACATGATATCCTGATGGGCGGCCGGGTGGAGGTGTGGGCCGGTGCGGAGGCCTCATTCTGACGAAGCTGACATCCGTGTCAGTATGATAACCGATATTTTACCATCCATGGCTAGCCAGTTGCCGTGGGCACAGAAACGCAATCGGGAACCGTCGCACGAGCGGTAATGAAGGTCGCCAAATTATCCGGCGACCTGGGTATCCGTACGCTCGACCCCACCTGGCCAACCTGCGTGAGCTGCTCGGCATCCGCTAACGCCCGTGCCCTGTTCCAGTGATGTCTGCCAACGACTTATGTCACTGACATAATCAGCGCGGCAATCCGGAACACTGCGCGTGTGCATTGCCCACAGACACCGGGTAGCGAACCGGCCACGCTAAGCCCTCGACTTGCCTTCGAGCCCTTTGCCCATGGCCCTCACCGACCACGCCCCGCTCGGTCGCCTGCGCAGCGATATGCAGCTGACCCTGCACACCCACCATGCCATTCGCCTGTGGCAAGGCCGCCTGCCCGCCACCGACCTACACGGCATCTTCGGCCTGAGCGCGTTTGTTGCCATGCTTAACCGCATCCACCGCGACGCCTCCCAGGACGACCCATATGCCGATGCCTGGCTGCTGCAGGTGGAAACCAAGCTCGACAGCACCCGCGCCGCCCTGCTCGACCTGCGTGCCCAGTTGAGCGACGCCCTGACTCAAGCTTTTTTTCTATTCTTTATAGAATTTACCTTTCCTTTCACGTTCAAAATAAGACTTCTAGCATACACATTGCATGCAAAGTGCATACATATAGCATACAAACTGGTTTGCATACTACCAGTTTGTATACACAATTCTGAGCCATGGGGGCTCAGAGCCACATAGACACACTGCCAAACACCGACGCTCTTTCAGCATCGTAAAGGCCTGAAGAGGATCCTGGTCAAGGTGCATGGATGTGACTCCCGTGCACGCGAACGACCAGGAGGACGACAACTCATACAGCGCCACCTCGCGGCCTAGATCGTCATCATCGTTGGGACCGACCATCGACGACTTACCGGTCGTCGACGGATATTTACCACTTAGGCTTAATTATGTTAGTTTCTAATAATCCCGTGGCGCTGCCTGTTTCCACGCACGCCACGAGACAGGAAGAGAGAGGTTAACTCGTTCACTCTGTGCTCGTAGTCGTTCATGACAAGACGGTGGCCATGGCGCGCAATTGCAGCAGCGCGTCGTGGTCAAGGTTGGCGGCTTCGGTCGCCAGGCCTTCAAGCCATTCTTGCTGACCCGGCACCTCATTGATCGGCCACGCCTGCGCCAGCGCTTCCAAGCGCGCCAGCAGCGTTCTTTCGGCCTCCAGTTCCAGTGTCTTGACCTGCTCTCGTAGCAATGCCAATTGCGCATCCTGCTGGGCCAAGGCTCGCCATTGCCCGCGCATTTGTCGCAAGGGTTCGACAACCTGCATCCGCCACGGCTGGGCAATCTGCTGCAGTGCCTGAACGCGTTCGGGCTTATATGCCACACCTCGCCATTCCAGCCACGCACCACACAACAACAGGCACACGTCTGCCCCTTGCTCCTGCAAGCGCAGGCAAGCGGCCTCCACGCCCGGGCGGGCATAGGTCGAAAGGGCAAAGCTCCACAGGTCAGCGCACATATTCACACCCAAGCCAGCGGCCAACGAAGGAGTATTGGCTGGATCTCGTGACTTCGAGGAGCCCACTCTTAGTACCCTAAGGTAATGCAAAACCCAGCATTCCCTGAAGTAGATGTGTTTTTTACACCTGGAGCTTTGGCTGGATCTCGTGACCCCGAGGAACCCACTCTTAGTACCCGAAGGTAATGTAAGCCCCAGACTACCCTGGAGAAGGTGTGTTTTTCACACCTGGAGCATTAGCTGTTTCTCGTGACTTCGAGGAGCCCACTCTTAGTACCCTAAGGTAATGTAAACCCCAGACTTCCCTGGAGAGGACGTGCTTTTTACACCTGGAGCATTGGCTGGATCTCGTGACCTCGAGGTACTCACTCTAAGTACCCTAAGAAAATGTGAAACACAGACTTTCCTGCAGAAGATGTGTTTTTCACACCTGGATTATTGGCTGGATCTCGTGACTTCGAGGAGCCCACTCTTAGTACCCTAAGGTAATGCAAAACCCAGCATTCCCTGGAGGAAAACTCAAAACGTGAAACTCAAAAAACATAAAAGATCCAAAAATAGTCAAATTTGGAAAAAACAAAACTTGTGCTGGGTTGTACTCGACAAATGCAGTCTTTATTCCCTCTGACAAAATTAATCGAGATCAACAGTTCTCATATTGAAAACTTAAAACGTGAAACTCAAAAAACATAAAAGATTCGAAAATAGTCAAATTTGGTAAAAATAAAACATGTGCTTTGTTGTGCTCAACGAATGCAGTGTTTATTCCCTCTGACAAAATTACTTGAGATCAACAGTTCTCATATTGAAAACTCAAAGCGTAAAACTCAAAAAACATAAAAGATCCAAAAATAGTCAAGTTTGGAAAAAAATAAAACTCGTGCAGGGTTGTGCTCGACAAATTCAGTCTTTATTTCCAATGACAAAATTACTTGAGATCAACAGTTCTCATATTGAAAACTCAAAACGTAAAACTCAAAAAACATAAAAGATCCAAGACGATTGCTGCGAACGTCTTCTCTTTTTATGCATACGCCACAAACAAATGACGAATGCTGCGATCGTCTTCTGTTTTTATGCATACGCCACAAACAAATGACGATTGCTGCGAATGTCTTCTCTTTTTATGCATACGCCACAAACAAATGACGAATGCTGCAATCGCCTTCTGTTTTTATGCATACACCACAAACAAATGACGATTACTGTGAACGTCTTCTGTTTTTATGCATACGCCACAAAAAAATGACCATTACTGCATTCGCCTTCTGTTTTTATACATACGCCATAAAAAAAAGACGATTTCTGCGAACGTCTTTTGTTTTTGTGCACACTCCACAAACAAATGACGATTACTCTGAACGTCTTCGGTTTTTATACATATGCCACAAACAAATGACGATTGATGCGATCGTCTTCTGCTTTCATGCATACGCCACGAACAAATGACGATTGCTGCGACCGTCTTCTGTTTTTATGCAATTTCGATTCCGATACGTATCGAGCAAAAAAATATCGATACTAAAATATCGAAATCAAAGTATCGATGTTTTTCATGCACAAATTAAAAACTACTACAGTCGGATCTGTACCATTTTAACCTGTATCATTTCAATTTTCGCCTCATCAGTGCCCCTACTCTCAAGCGAATGAGAAGGCGCTCGTGCAGATAGTTTACACGCTCATATGTACACTTACGTGTAATGCGCAACTGCCTGCTCAGCCAACCTGTATAATTGCAACACTGCACCCTTAAAATTTGAAATGGTACAGGTCCGAAAATATATTAAAATTAAAATAGAATTTAATTAAAATTGCTTTTAACATAGAACTTTATTTATAATAATCATATCAAGATCATGTATCACATTTCCGTAAGAATGTATTTGGTGAAACGGCAACGGCTGCTATTAAATATATAATAAAAATCGCATGCACATAAAATCGAATTTTAAAATCCCCAGTAAAACGGCTTTAAAAAACTCCACGCACGTTATATGGATCACGATGCGAGATTTTTGTAACTTCCGGTTAGATCAGGCGGTAGGGCTCTGTGTTATATAATATATATAGCCTAATTTAACATTTAACAACTTTTTTATACTTATAGCTATTAAATATTTACAATTTATAACTTAATTTGCCGAACTCTAACCCACGCACCATCACTGTTCCGAGATCCACACCTTCATCGTCGAAGAGGGCCATTCTTAGACACTTGTTCATGAATATAATAAACAGTTATTATAATATAACGTATCCTTGCCTGTTAATATCCAACTAGTCAGAAATTAATAAATGATCGATTTTCAATGAGGAACTTGTAATATACTAAAATAATGAGATGCAATTTAAAGTCATTCTTGAATAAAAAAACGGCTTTAAAAAACTCCACGCACGTTATATGGATCACGATGCGAGATTTTTGTAACTTCCGGTTAGATCAGGCATTCCGAACCCATAAATTTCGAATTCTGAAATTTCTAAAGTAGACCCTCTGCAAATTCATTTATAAATTCCAAGTTTGTCAAGCCCCCCCACTATAAATTGCGAAACTACAAAATTTTCCGCACCGATAATGCCAATATTACCGAACTGGCCAGTGTTTACATTTCATTATAATTTATAAATTCATCAGGTCACCCAGCAATAAATTCCAAACCCACCAATTTCGAATTGTGGAATTGCCAAAGTAGGCCCTCTGCAAATTGATTTATAAATTCCAAGTTTATCAAGCCGCCCACTATAAATTGCGAAACTACAAGATTTTCCGCACTGATAATGCCAATATTACCGAACTGGCCAGTGTTCACATTTCTTTATAATTTATAAATTCATCATGTCATCCAGCAATAAATTCCGAACCCATAAATTTCGAATTCTGAAATTTCTAAAGTAGACCCTCTGCAAATTCATTTATAAATTCCAAGTTTAGTATGGTTGTCACGCCTGAAAGCCTGTCTCGAGACGTTTGCAATGTTGAGAACAATCACACGGTCAGTTAGTCAGTTTTGTCATTCCAGAGAGCCTGTCTCGAGGCGTTCGCAATGTTGCAAACAATCCATCTGCAGTATGGTTGTCATGCCTGAGAGCCTGTCTCGAGACGTTCGCAATGTTGAGAACAATGACACGGTCAGTGAGTCAGTATCGTCATGCCTGAGAGCCTGTCTCAAGGCGTTAGCAATGTTGCAAACTATTCATCAGCAGTATGGTTGTCATGCCTGAGAGCATATCTCGAAACGTTTGCAATGTTGAGAACAATCATAAAGCCATCGAATTAGTTTTTCCTTCCTGAGGGCATGCCTCGAGGCGTTCGCAATGTTGCAAACAATCCATCTGAAGTATGGTTGTCACGCCTGAAAGCCTGTCTCGAGACGTTTGCAATGTTGAGAACAATCACACGGTCAGTTAGTCAGTGTTGAAAATTCGAATATTTGGTTATAAATGAACTTTTTTGTTGAAAAATCATATTAACGGGTTGCAAATTCAACTGTTTTGTAGGAAATTCATCTATTTCTCTTAAAAATTCAACAGTTCGGTCAAAAATAACAATTTTTGTTGAAAATTCAACGGTTTTTTAAAGAATTTGTCTTTTCATCCTCAAAAGTCAACGATTTAGTTAAAATTATTTTCTTTCTTCACTGAAAAAATCTTTTTTGTTTACAAATTAATTCCTCTGCTTGAAAATTAGTTTTTTTTTTAAATGGAAAATTACCTTCTTTGGTTAAAAATTGGCATTTTTAGGCTAAGAATTTCATCGTTTTGTAAGAAATTCGTCTTTTTGGCTTGGAAATTTTTTTAATTTGGTGGAAAAGAAATATTTTGTTGAAAATTCGAATATTTGGTTATAAATGAACTTTTTTGTTGAAAAATCATATTAACGGGTTGCAAATTCAACTGTCGAACACGAGTTTCCGGACAAGAATAGTTTCAAATTGTTTCGAGTAATTTCGAGATGGTTCGAGAATTAATCGAAAATGGCGCCATTTGCTTTTTAATAAATGGATTAATTTTCAACCAGAAAGATTATATTTATATATGAGATCTTTTTTTCGGAGAAAAAAGAAAAAAAAACATTTTTATTTGTTCTTACAGATAGTAGACAGGGCATAGGTGTTTCTTGCTCCCACACTTCTCGAGGGCGTACATTGTATTTCGACTTACCTCCAGGGACACACATAGTACGCAATGTCGAATTTCCTCCAGGTTTTTTCTTCAAACTTGACTATCAAGATCATCGTTTATATCCACTCATGCTTCATAAATGTGAAGTAGTGGTAGATCATTATGGAATGATTGTAGCAGCTTTTCTGGGTCCGTCTGAATACAGACTTCTTGGAATATATCGTGGAGAAGGCGGACCACGGGTTAAACTAAGCCATCCTTCAAGTCCCCCATTTAAACCAGCCGTCTACAACTTTGTATGTAATTCTGTATACAATTTTTGGATAATTTTATAACGCATGCTACTGCGTAGATATCTCAGCACCTCTTATACTGAAAAATGTCTTAAAGGATGGTAGCTCCATGAATGAAGGATCATTTCAAAGCTCAAAATGTTGTACATTAATGAGCCTGAAACGAATATGCCAATAAATTTTTTACAGCTTACAGACCCGAAAATCTGTTAAAAAGTAGGGAAGTTTGACAGTTTTTAAAACAGTGAACTTTGGAATATAGTTTTTTATTGAAAAAATAATAGGAAAAATCTAAAAAAATGCATGGTGGTACTTTAATCATTTCTAAACAAATTGTCGTTGAATTTGCAGAATATTACAAATTTTTCGTTTTTTGTACATAAATATACAACTGTACTATCTTCATTTCTTATGAAGATAATGAAGTGATTTAAATTAGAGGTAGTTCGTTGGTAATTTCAGAGGGGGTTAGGAAGAGTCCATGAAGGTGGAAAAGTATCGAAATTCGATAGTCGAAAATCGATGGCTCCCAGAATATATAATTGAGCTTACCAGAATGTCTGGTTAAGTTTACCAGAATACCTAGTTACGTTGACCAGAACGTTGTATTCTTGAGCTACCAGAAAACTGTTTAGTAAAGATTTCTGGTGAACCTTACCAGAAATTCTGGTTAAATTTATCCGAATTTCTGGTTATTAACTAGAAAATTGCCAACCAGAAAATTCTGATACTCTTAACCAGAATTTATAGTAAGGGCATATTTAACATTCTATTTTAGTTGAATTAAACAGAGTTCTGGTTGGTTCAACTAGAATTTCTTTTGAGTGTGATATAAAAATTGTAAATCATTAATGTTCGAAGTGCAAAAACAGAAGCCCGTTTCGAATTTTTACAGATAAATTCATCCATCAGAATTTCTAAATCGAGCTTATCAAAAATTGAAGGCGGGAAAACACTTATTCAATTTGGTGTCACGTGACTCAGTGGTTCTCATAATTATCAATGCTACGATGTGGTTTTGATGGCAACAAAGAGATTAGGCTGCGGTCTGGTGTCAATTGTGACTATTTTTGTTAGCTTTATTTATTAACGTTTATTTCACAAATAAAGTTCTCCTGTCGTGATATTTGGATGTTGAAAATTTATGCAAAAAAGTATTTTTGTCTTTGACCATAACAAGAGATTCTATGTCACAGTGGAGAAACATAACCTATAAGTCAGCAAGTCAAATCTTTTGAGAATACGTACATACATAAATGGACAAAACAATTTTAAATATCAAATAGAAAATTCACGTATTAAGAAGTTTGATCAATTATGACAAATTATAATTGTACAGTAGTTGTCAGAAATAATATATTTATAAATGCGTTTACCGGTTCAGTTTCACACCTCGTATTTCTGCACTTACGAAGTCACATAGTTGAATATTATAATAATTATCGATTTTTGAAATCAAATAGAACAATTTTCTTCAAAACAGTTGAATTTTCAACTTTGATATTTCAACCAAGAACAGATTTTCATTTTAAATCCAACAAAATAGTTGAATTTTCAACCAAGAAGATTAATTTCTTAGTAAAAAGACGAATTTTCAGCAAATTACATAAGTTTTCAACTAAATAGTTGATTCTTTAAACTAAAACGATTAATTTTTAACCAAATATGGAGTATTTTAATATCTAATAAAAAAAATTATTATTTATTTCTAAAAATTCATACAAAATAGTTGAATTTTCTACCAACTAGTTGAATTTTCAACAAAATTCTTCAATTTTCAAGCCAAAAAGGCGAATTTTCAACAAAAATTTTGAAATTTCTACCATATAGTTGAATATTATAATAATTATCGATTTTTGAAATCAAATAGAACAATTTTCTTCAAAACAGTTGAATTTTCAACGATACCTAGTGTTTGGCAAAACAGGTTCGGCGAAAATACAATTTACCATCATAAATAAATCAGTGATTCCCGTTAATAAAAGTGAATATATCAGCGCATATTTAATAATCATTATTATTACTTCTGCGATACTTTTATTGGCTTGAAATTTGATTGGCTTGTTGAACTCTTCGCTTTCCATAATATCCTCCAGTGAAGCAAAAGACGTTTGAGTTGGAATGTCTGCTTTATCCTCCTCATCATAAACGACGTCATGGAACATATCCTCATCATCCACTGCATCAAAGAAGTAATCATCAAGTTCAGTTTTATTCTGGAATATGTAAATATTCAGAAAAACTTAAAAATTTGTTTAGAACAAAGAAAACAATTTTCTTTGTAAATATTTATAATATAACACGAATCGTTTATGAAGACGTATATAGACACGTCATAGCAACACACGAGTGACAAGTGCCAGTCGTGAAATTTGTACTATTTATTTTATTGATAAAAATTAATTTTTTCTATTGAAAATTAATTTTATATACTAAAAATTCAATTATTTTTGTTTGAATAAATAATATTTTTTATTGTTAGTTGAAATTTCAAGCATTTAATTAAAATTCCATGTGTTTGTTGAAAATTGGTCTTTTTGATTTAGGAATTCATCTCTGTTGGTAAAAATTTCATCATTTTTGGTTAAAAATTAAACTGTTATGTTGAAAATTAATAATCTGTTTTGGTTGAAAATTCAACTATTTTTCTTTAAATTCGTCTTTTGGTTGAATTCCACTATTTTTTAATTTAAAATTAAAATCTCTTTTGGTTGAAATATCAACTGTTACATGTTTCGTTGCAAATTCAGATTTATTGATGAAAATCTAACTAATTCGTTTAAAAAAAGAGCAATATTGATAAAAATTAATTTTTTCTATTGAAAATTAATTTTATATACTAAAAATTCAATTATTTTTGTTTGAATAAATGAGGAACCCACTCTCGGTAACCTAAGGTAACGCAAAAACGCAGACTTCCCTGGAGATGATGTGTTTTTTACACCTGGAGCATGGGTTGGATCTCGTGACCTCGAGGAACCCACTCTAGGTACCCTGAGGTAAAGCAAAAATCCAGACCTCCATGGAGAAGATGTGTTTTTTACACCAGGAGCTATCGCTGGAACTCTTGACTTCAAGTAACCCACTCCAAGCACCCTAAAGTAATGTAAAACAAAGACCTCCGCGGAGAAGAGTTGCTTCTTACACCTGGAGCATTGACTGAATCTCGTGACCTCCAGGAACCCACTTTAGGTACCCGAAG
The DNA here is from genome assembly GCA_011634705.1 of Andricus grossulariae. Classification (NCBI taxonomy): domain Eukaryota; kingdom Metazoa; phylum Arthropoda; class Insecta; order Hymenoptera; family Cynipidae; genus Andricus; species Andricus grossulariae. The sequence continues at coordinate 266,484,654 of JAABKJ010075445.1, forward strand.
GTAACGCAGAAACCTAGACTTCCCTGGAGAAGTTGTGTTTCTTACACCTGGAGAATTGGATTGATATCTTGACATAGAGGAACCCACTCTCGGTAACCTAAGGTAACGCAAAAACGCAGACTTCCCTGGAGATGATGTGTTTTTTACACCTGGCAAATTTTAAATTTTCACGTACGGCAATTCACAGTACTCAAAAATTCGAACAATTTATCTATACGACTTTTTCCGGTAAAACAAAAAAATTGCCCCAATAAAGAGCTAAAAATTTGTAAGTTATGATTTTTCGATAAGACGCGTATTTTTTGTTTCAGTCGTGGAAAATTACATTATAAATAAACAAATTTAATTTATGGATAAAAAGACACAAGGTACAATAAAACGTTCGATAAGAAAATTGTTTTCAAATTAGATATGAAATTTTGCTTTTAACTTTTAATTTAAAAATTCCTATTCTGCAGCGGGCAGACTAAAATTTTTTAAAAATAATTTTCAAGGCACGGAACGGGCATAGTACAGTATACTATAGTATAGTATGGTATGGTATGGTATGGTACGGTTTGGTATGGTATGGTATGGTATGGTATGGTATGGTATGGTATGGTATGGTATGGTATGGTATGGTATGGTATGGTATGGTACTTATTTTCTTTCACCAGTTCTCTGATCATATTCTTTCTTTGCTAGCTACGTGTCCATTTCTACCACTGCCTCCAATAGGGTTGTGTTCAGCCGTTGATGGTGCTGTCGGTCACACGTACCTTTTAACCAAAATTCCCAAAGATTTTTTTTAAAGTGTCATCATGTCGGATTGCAGAAAGAACTCCAACGTTTAGGCTTAAAGAGGGACTAAACCTGTAGATCAAATGGACAGAGTGTCTGAGAAGGTACCGCAGAACGAAGGTACCGATTCCCGGCACCCCCGAGGACCCACTGACTGTACTAAGACCCCTGAGCTTCCAAAACTTGACTCTAAAAATCTATTTGTGGAAGGTTTATTTCGACAGACAGGGATCCAGGCCGAAGGAGAGAGGGTAGATTTTAGTTGTTGGTATTCACAAATCCTCCATCAGAACCTTCGCGGTTCTGGATTATCGACCCTAACAGGAGGTGGGTAGGGTTACAATTTTCACCAAAACAAATGAATTTTCAACCAAAAAGATTAAATGTATATCCAAAACAATTTTTCGACAAAAAGTGGAATAGTCAAAAGTTTAGTTAAAAAAATTAATTTTCAATAAAAAAATAATTTTCAATTTAAGAAATGAAATTTCAGCAAAAAAATTAATTTTCTAGAAAAAAGAATAATTTTTAACAAAATAAATGAATTTTCAGCCAAATATTTTAATTTTTGATGCAATTTTCAACCTAATAGTTGAATTTTCAACCAAAAAAGTTAATTTTCTACAAAACAAAATACAAATTTTTCAACAAAATTGATGAATTTTCAACAAAATATAGAATAGTTTAATTTTTCTGTCATAGATATAAGTTTTTAACCGAAAAAAATTAATTTTGAACAAAATCGTTAAATTTTCACCAAAACAAATGAATTTTCAACCAAAAAGATTAAATGTATATCCAAAACAATTTTTCGACAAAAAGTGGTTTTTTTCTTTATTGACTGAAACATCTTTCTTGTTTGAAAATTTATCTTTTTAGTTTCAAAAATAATCTGTTTTGGTTGAGGATTCATCTTCTTTAGTTGAAAATTTTAAATTGTCTATCCATAATTATAAAATTAAACTTGTTTGTTGAAAATTTATATCTTTGTTTAAAAATTTGTCTTTTTGGATTGCAAATTCAATTTTTTGGTAGAAAATTAGCATTTTTTGGTTGAAAATTCAATTTTTCGGTAGAAAAATCGTTTTTTTTTTTACTTTAATAAAAGAAAATCAACTTTTTTTTGGAAATGATTTTTGTTTGTTAAAAACTGATATTTTATGTTTGAAATCTCAAATATTTTGTAGAAAATACGTTTTTTTTTATTTGAAAATCCAACATTTTGGATGCATTTTTTTTCTTTATTGACTGAAACATCTTTCTTGTTTGAAAATTTATCTTTTTAGTTTCAAAAATAATCTGTTTTGGTCATTTTAAGAATTTCAAAATATTTCAAGAGAATTTTTCTAGTTTTGGAAGATGTTTCAAAAACTGTTGGAAAAATCCGAACCGATTTCAAGGATATGTTGCGGTTTTTGAAAAATTTTAAAAATTATATAAAATTGGAAAAAAATTCAATAAATTGAAAAAATGTAGGTTTTTGCAGATTTGGAACAAAAACTGCAGAAGCTTTCTAAGAATTTTGAAAGATTTTAAAAAAATTGAAATTTTTTAGAGATTCACAGAAAATTTTGTAATGATTTTAATTTTGAAAAATTAAATTTATGAGAATATTCACCAAAATTTTAAAACGTGTCAAAAGACTTTTTGAATCAAAATATAGATTTCAAAATATAGATCTAGATTTTTTTAAATTTCGAACAAAATATTCAGAAGCATTTTAAGAATTTCAAAATATTTCAAGAGAATTTTTCTAGTTTTGGAAGATGTTTCAAAAACTGTTGGAAAAATCCTAGTAGACTTTTAATTCAAAATAATTAACTTTCAACCATGAAAGATCAATTTTCAACCAAAAGATTAATTTTCAAACCTAAAGGGCAAATTTTCTATTAAAAAAGACGAATGTTCAACAAAGCAGTTGACTTTGGACTATAAAAGATAACTTTTGAACAAAATAGTTGAATTTTCAACAAAATAATTTAATAAAACCATAAGATTTTTTCAACCAAAAAAGATTACTTTTTTACCAAAAGATGAATTCTTAACTTAAAAGGACGAATTGTCTATTCAAAAAGACGAATTTTCAACAAAATAATTACATTTTCGACCAAAAATGTGATTTTTCAATAAAATAGTTAAATTTTCAATAAAATAATTAAATTTTCATCCAAGTTATATGAATTCTGGGCCAAAAACATGATAGTAGACTTTTAATTCAAAATAATTAACTTTCAACCATGAAAGATCAATTTTCAACCAAAAGATTAATTTTCAAACAATTGATTTTGTGCGATAATCTTGAATTTTGTACCAAATTTTTTCATTCTCAAACCAAAAAGATTAATTTTTTACAAAACGGTCGAGATTTCTATCCAAAAATGTGAATTTGAACAGAAGAATGTTAATTTCGAAAAAAAGAATTGAATTTCCAAAAAAATAATTAAATTTCCAAAAGATAATTAAATTTCCAAAAAAATAATTAAATTTTCTACTAAAATGATTACATTTTTTACCAAAACAATTAATTTTTTAGCAGTTAAAGATTAATTTTCAGCCAAAAATAAAACAGTTGAATTTTCACTTAAAAAATTAATTTAAAAAAAAAAAAAAATTGTAACCAAAAAAGTGTATTCTCGATTGAAATGATGAATATTTTACGAACAAAAATGCATTTGTAAGCAAAAAATTGATTTTGTGCGATAATCTTGAATTTTGTACCAAATTTTTTCATTCTCAAACCAAAAAGATTAATTTTTTACAATTTAGTTAAAAATTCGTTTTCTTTTGTCTAAAATTCACTTTTTTGTTGAAAATTTATATTCTCGGGTTGAAAAGTAAACTGTTTTGTAGAAAATTCGTATTTTTGGCTCGAGAATTAAATAATTTTGTAGAAAATAATATTTGTTGTTAAAAATGCAACTGTTTGGTTAAAAATTAAAGTGTTTTACTCAAGGATTCAAGTATTTTTTTCTGAAAATTTCAGTTTTGGTTAAATCCACCTGTTTTTTTATTTTAAATTTAATTCCTTTTCTGTTGATATATCAACTATTACATATTTTGTTGAAGAATCATCTTTTTAGGTTAAAAATTCTACTCATGAAAGTTGAACTTTCTTAAAATTTAGTTTGTTTTGTTAAAGATTTATAATTTTAGTTAAATTTCGTTTTCTTTAGTTAAAAATTCGTTTTCTTTTGTCTAAAATTCACTTTTTTGTTGAAAATTTATATTCTCGGGTTGAAAAGTAACTCTCCTCTGTTCTGAACTCTCATCTGCACTTTTATTGAGCCAAAAGAATTTCTAAAGAAGCACTGGAAAGGTCAAGTGAGCCTTATTTAAGGTATTTTTCATAAATAGAGACTGATTTAGTCAGATAGAAAGACCAGTCTAATTTCCTACCATCTCCTCTTATCTTATCATGACTCTCCACTTGATTCTCCTCTACTCTCTACTCTCTACTTGACTCTCGTCTCCTTTTGACCTTTCTAAAATCTCCTCTCAACTCTCCACTTATCTCTCCTCTCCTCTCCTTCCTCTCCTCTCCTCTCCTCTTGACTCTCCTCTTCTTTTGACCTTCCAAAAATATCCTCTTAACTCTCCACTTCTCTATACTCTCCTCTCCACTGTTCTCCTCTTCACTCTCCTCTCCTCATGACTCTCCTCTGTTCTGAACTCTCATCTGCACTTTTATTGAGCCAAAAGAATTTCTAAAGAAGCACTGGAAAGGTCAAGTTTTTTTACAACTATCAATCAATTCCACAATTTTTTGTTTTGTTACAACCATCAATTGATTTCACAAATTTTTTGTTGTGTCACAACGATCAAGCGCTTTCACAATTTTTTTTTTACAACTATCAATCGATTTTACCATTTTTGTTGGTTTGTTTAGTTACAACGATTAATCAATTCCACAATTTTTTGTTTTGTTACAACGATCAATTGATTTCACAAATTTTTTATTTTGTCACAACGATCAAGCGTTTTCACAATTTTTTTTTTCACAACTATCAATCGATTTTGCCATTTTTTTTTGCTCAGTTACAAAAATCAATCAATTCCACAATTTTTTGTTTTGTTACAACTATCAATCAATTTTGCAAGTTTTGTTTTGTTTTGTTACAACGATCAATCTATTCAATTTTTTTTACAACTATCAATCAATTCCACAATTTTTTGTTTTGTTACAACCATCAATTGATTTCACAAATTTTTTGTTTTGAAATATTTTTAAATCCTTTGGAATACTCCTTAGAGTTTTTGAAACTACCTTAAAGTTTTCGAAATCCTTTTAAATCCCTTGAATTTATCAAAGCATTTCAAAATTAATTTGAATTCTTTAAAAATATCCTGAATTCCTTAATAATCCTTTTCATTTATTGAAATTTATTCAAAATCTGTGGAAATCTTTGAAAGTATCCTAAAATATTTTAAATCTTATGAAATCTTTCAAAGTTCCTTCAAATCTTTCAAAGCTCCTAAAAAATCCTTGGAGTTTTTAAAACTACCTTAATGTCTTTAAAATTATTTAAAATCCCTTAAATTTTTTCCAACTTTTAAATTTTTTTTAATTTTGCACAAATATCCTAAATTCCGTTAAAATTCTTTTTTTTATTGAAATGTATTACAAATGCTTAGAAATTTCTGAAAGTACACCAAAATATTTTAAACCTTATGAAATCTTTTGAAATTTCTTAGTGTTTATGCGTTAGACGCAAAAGTGTGTGCTTCCCATATAAGGAGTTTTTTTCGGATGCTTATCGTTGGATTCCTACAGAAATGCATTTGATATTAGGACAAGTCTTTCGATTGTTCACAATTTCATCTACAATCATGGATTATTCTGATAAAATTGAATCATTACAACCGAAGTTTTGTTCGGCTGATCAAACATTTTTCCCAGTCTACTAATTCCTTATAAAACAAAATCCCGATTTCTAATATTCATTTTGATTGATCTAGATAATGCTCTTATTAGGTGTTTATTATTCTCGCAACATCTTAGCAGGATGAAGAAAAACAATAGGATCTTCTGGTTGATAATCATTTCTCCATTGAGTGAACAATTGAGCGTATTGCTTCATGATTATTAAACTGCGTCGCATGCATTATGCGTTAGACGCAAAAGTGTGTGCTTCCCATATAAGGAGTTTTTTTCGGATGCTTATCGTTGGATTCCTACAGAAAGTTACAAATTCATTTTATTAGTTAATTTTTTTTGGTTGAAAATATAAATATTCTGTGGAAAAATGTTTTTTTTTTGTTGTTGTTGAAAATTAATTTTTGAACTAATAAATTGAATTTTTCCATTTTTCGTTGAAAATTTATCGTTTTTAATTGAAAATTCATATTTTTGGTTGAAAATTCAAGAATCCTTTTTTTTTGGTAGAAACTCAACAAACTTTTTTTTTAATTGAACTACTTGGTTAAACATTCATTTTATTAGTCGAAGATTGACCCATTTTGTTGAAAAATTAATTTCTTTTGTTTCAAAATTAATTTTTTTAACTAAATATTTTACTATTCCATTTTTTGTTTAAAATTTATAGTAGTTTTGAGTTGAAAATTCAACTGTTTTATAGGAAATTCATGTTTTTTGGCTTGAGAATTAAACTGTTTTATTGAAAATTTGTCTTTTTGGGTTGAACACTTTTATTATTTTGTTGAAAAATTCAAAATAAAATGTACAAACTTTTTATTTATTTTTTTCAGAATTAGCTGAAAAGATTATTATTAATTCAAATTTTCAGAAAAATAAAAGGTAAAAATTATTTGAATGCTTTGATAAAGATAATTATTTAATGCTTTTTATGTTCTGAACTGATTATTTTATTATTAGTTGATTAAATTTTCTCATAATATCAAATCTCATAAAGATTTGATTTTAATAGTTTTCAATTAGGAAACATAAATTTATTATTTACTTTAAGGTTATGTAATTATATATGAGCTATGAGTTGTACAATAAAAGTTTATTTTTTATTTTAAATAGCTCCATTACAATTATATAATTCTTTTTAATGTTTGCGATATTTTGAAATGATTACCTGAATTCAATTTTCAAAATTATATGGACATATACATATATGTTTCTATTATTTCTGGAATTAGTATAAAGGGTTATCAATAATTCAAATGGTCAGAAATGCAATTTAGTATAAGAGACAGATTATGAAGGATAAGGAGAGTTTTAGACCATTTCAAAAAAATGCAAGGAATTTTCGAAACATTTACGTAATTTAAAAGAGTTCAACAAAATTTTAGAGAATTTGAAAACTTTCAGAGTATTTCAATATATTCCAAGGAATTTTCAGTTGATTTCAGTAATTTAGTCAATTTCAAAAAAAATTTCAAGATATTTAAATAATTTCAATAAATTTCAAAAGACTTTGAAGGATTAGAAATGTTTTAGGGTATTTTAATATATTCTAAGGAATTTTTAATTGATTTCTGTAATTTAATTAAATTTCAGAGGATTTCAAAAATATCGAGGGATTTCACAAGATTTCAACTGAATATATTTAAAGAAAATATTTGAGAGAATTTCAGAAGATTTTAAGGAATTTTCTCTATTACAATCATTTGAAGAAATTTTAAAGGTTTCGGCATATTGTAGTGTATTTTAAAAGAATCCAAGGCATATATATATATATATATATATATATGTGTGTGTGTGTGTGTGTGTGTGTGTGTGTGACCGTCCGCGAAGAAAGGGACTGAATGCGGAAAAAATCGATTTTCATTTTCTTACGCCAATCGATAGTTTCTGAGTTACTCTTTCATTTCCAATAACCAGAAATTTTGTAAGTTAATCACTTTTCTTGTTACTGAGCTACAAACATAGGCATGATAAGCGTACGCGGAGACCGAACGAGAGGCGTACGAAAGCCAGTCCCACCACTTACCACACAACTGTACGTGACTTGTCCTTGCGCTCCACTGGCTCGTGTCTAAAAGTGTAGTGTCAAGTGGAGGGAGTGCTTTTCGTAGGCGCATCCCCACTACTCAAATGCTGGATTGCGGGCTCTGCTACGATCGCCCGTCCTGTAAATTTCAGCTTTGACGCATTAGGATCCTTTCTTCGCGGACGGACACATATATAAAAAAAATTATATATATATATTTGAATTTTTAACCAAATAATTGAGTTTTTAACAAAATAGTTGAATTTTCAACCAAATAATTAAATTTTTAACAAAATAGTTGATTTTTTAGGCAAATAATTAAATTTTTAACAAAACAGTCGAATTTAGAAAAAAAATTAATAAAAGATGAACTTTCAATCCAAAAGAAAGAATTTCAACAAAATAGTTGAATTTACGACCAAAAAAGCTGACTTTAACAAAATAGTTAAATTTTTAACCAAATAGTTATTTTTTTAACAAAATAGTTTAATTTTTAGCCAACTAATTATATTTTTAACAAGTCAATTGAATTTTTAACAAAACGATTGAATTTTTAACCAAATAATTGAATTTTTAACAAAATAGTTGAATTTTCAACCAAAGAATTAAATTTTTAACCAAATAGTTGAATTTTTAACCAAATAATTGAGTTTTTAACAAAATAGTTGAATTTTCAACCAAATAATTAAATTTTTAACAAAAGCTTTGTAGATAATTTGTCTCTTTGGTTTAAATATTCAACAATTTGGTTAACAATTGACATACTTTGTCAAAAATTTATCTTTTTCGTAGAACGTTAATTTTCCTGGTGGAAAATTAATATTTTTTGTTGAAAATTGACATTTTTTTGGTTGAAAGTTAAACTACTTTATTAAAAATTATATTTTTATGTTGAAATTTCTTTTTTTCAAATATTTGTCTTTTTTGGTTGAATAGAACTAGTTGAAAATTAATTTTTATATGTTGAACAATATTTTTTTAAATGAAAATGAAACGATTCCATTTTTAGTTAAAAATTAAAGTATTTGGTATGAAATTCATATTTTTTTTATTGAAAATTCATCTATTTTTGGAAATTCGCATCTTTGTAGGTTAAAAATTTAACGATTTTGATTTATTTTTCAGGAACCTTTATAGAAGTTTTGGAAAGATTCAAAAATAATTTAAAACTTAGAAAAGATTCCAATTTGAATGTTGGGCACAAAAAAAAATTGTAAACGAAGCAATTCAATGCATTTTCAACAAAAAAAGTTAATTTTCAAGCAAATAGTGGAATTTTCTACCAAAAAATATAAATTTGCAACTAAAAAGTTACTTTTCAACAAAAAAGTTAATTTTCCAGCAAATAGTTGAATTATTTACAAAAAATATAAATTTTTAACATTTGTTAAATTAAATTAATTTTAATTGAAATTAAAGTTAATTTTCAATCAAATCAACTTTCTACCAAACTGTTAAATTTTCTAGCCAAAAAGACCAATTTTCAAACAAATATTTAAATTTTTAACCCAGAAATATAAGTTTTCAACAAAAAATTTAATTTTCAAGCAAATAGTTAAATTTATTACCAAAAAATATGAATTTGAAACTAAAAAGTTAATTTTTTAATAACATAGTTAAATTGTTTACCACAACAGTTTTATTTTTAAGCCAATAGTTGAATTTTCAACTTCGTGTAACGCGGCTTCCTTTAACTGATGTTCATTGCCGTCGTCTTTCCATGTCAAATCAACCTGTTGTTTAATCTCCAATACTCGATCTTCTGAGCAGTAAATTTCCTTAAAAAATTGTATCATTTTTCGTGTGGGGTTCCAAACCTCTCACTCTCATAATAGAGACGCACCAGCTACTCATTTATTGTGGTGTCTCACTTGTTGCTCTCCCACGGTATTTCTGTTGAGGTGGTTGGCTGTAAATAGCTAAAGCTAGCGAAAGCATCTTCAGCAGGCACAGTTGACGTTTTACTGCTTACCGTATGTCGCAGATGATCTTGCTGGCCAGCTGTTCGATTAGTGAAATCTGCCTGACCATCTCGCAGCTCACCATCACCTCCGTCCCGCATGCTGTGGCTTCCAGCAGTGGCACCAGGCGCACCCCGACGATCCTCGGGAAGCGACAAGCGTCGCTTCGCTCTTCTTTCTCTGTCTGTCTGGCAATTCCATTTTTCGTTAAAGATTTATGTATTTTGGTGAAAATTCGTATGTTTTTGGTTGAGAAATAAATATTTTTTTACCAAATTCATCTTTTTGAATTGAAAATTCTAAAATTTAGTTGATTTTTTTTCATTCTTGACTGAAAAATCTTTCTCGGTTGAAAATTCAATTATTTTGATAGAAATTTCATCTTTCTTGGTTGAAAATGCAACTTTTTGGTTAAAAATTAATTTGTTTTTGATAAAAATTCAACTATTTAGTTAAAAGTTAAACCACTTTGTTAAAAATTAAGTTTTTTCTTCAAAGATGTACATTTTAGTTGAAAATTCATATTTTTTTCGAAAATTCAACTATTTTGTTTCACATTAATTTTGTGCTGAAAAATAATTTTTCAACTAAAAATTAAACAATTCCATTTTTCGTTAAAGATTTATGTATTTTGGTGAAAATTCGTATGTTTTTGGTTGAGAAATAAATATTTTTTTCTATCTATCAAGTATTCCATCAATGATGTCTTCATTTAAAAATATTATAATCATACACTATACAAGTGTATATTGAAAAATAAAAATCAGTTCACCAAAATCAGCAAATCCATAAATAAATTAAATAATTTTTAATAAAGCCCTTGATATATTGGAATGTAGTCATCTTAATTTTTTCTTTGTAATAATACATAATAGTAATTTTCGTAAATATTTTCAAAAAACTTTTGAAGTAAAATATAGATGCAAATGAGAACCTTCAGTAAATGAACTTATTAGTGATCTTTAGTTTTTTTTAAATATAATTACTTTCTTATAAATTCGCATCGGACTTGATTAAATTTGGTAAATCAAAATAGAATTAAACTGATATAAGAATCTTTTTATGAATAAAGTATTCGATCATTAAGTGTTTAAATTTAGAAAAAGTTTTATTATGAACTATTAAAATAGATATTAAAATAAAAATCAGTTTACAAAAATCAATTCTTTTTTGTTTGAATATTCAACTGTTTCGTAGAAAATTTAAAAATGTTATTAAAATTCATCCTTTTCGGTAGAAAATTAATGTTTCTTGTAAAAAATTCGTGTTTTTTTTTGTAGAGAATTAATGTTTTTGGTAGAAAATTCGTCGTTTCTTGTAGAAAATTAATGTTTTTGGTTGAAAATTGATATTTTTTGTAAAAAAATTTTTTTATTTGAATATGCAACTGTTTCGTAGAAAATTTAAAAACGTTATTAAAAATTCATCCTTTTCGGTAGAAAATTAATGTTTCTAGTAGAAAATTCGTGTTTTTTTTTTTGTAGAGAATTATTGTTTTTGGGAGAGAATTCGTCGTTTCTAGTACAAAATTAATGTTTTTGGTTGAAAATTGATTTTTTTTTTGTAAAAATTCTTTTTTGTTTGAATATTCAACTGTTTCGTAGAAAATTTAAAAATGTTATTAAAATTCATCCTTTTCGGTAGATTTTCAAAATCCTTTCAAGTTTTAAATTATTTTTCTATGATTTCAAAACGTTTATATATCTCTTGAACTCACTCGAATTTTCTAAATTAATAACTGTTCATTTTTATTTATTCATCAACATTTTTTTTCTTTTTTTGATCATTTAAAATATTCTCTTAAAATTAATTTTTTCAAAATAAAACATCATTTGAAATCTTTCCAGTAATTTCAAGCAATTGTTATTATTATCTTGAAACCTTCCAAAATCCTTGAATGGCATCAAAAATTTATTTCGTAATCTTCAAAAATTTACATTTTGTTTTATTTTTTTTAAAGTTTCATATTGAGTTGGAATCTTCTCAAAACTAACCATTCAGTTTTAAATTATTCAGTTTTGAATGTAAAAAGTCAAATATTGCTGTATATTAAAAAATGTTTTCTCTTTTTAATCACAATTTTCAAAATAAGAGATTACATTTAACTGTTTTGAAACTTGAATATTTTATAAAAATTAATTTTTTTGCTTCAAGATTCATAATTTTTGTTGGGAATTCAACTGCTTTGTGTAAAATTCGTCCATTTCGTTTAATATTCAACTATTTGGTAAAAAAGCCAATAATTCGTAAAAAATTTAACTGTTTGGTAAGAATTCGCTTTTCTGAATAGATTTTTTTTTCAGTGAGAATTTAACTATTTCATTTTTCTTTAAAAAGCTTTTTTTTTTAGTTTAGAAATTCGATTTTATGGTTAAATACTCGTTTATTTTTGTGTAAAATAATTCTTCCTGCTGGAAAATTCAACTATTTCATTGAAAGTTGAACTGCTTTATAAAAAATTAATTCTTTTGGTTGAAGGTTCATAATTTTAGTTGAAAATTCAACGGTTTTGTGAAAAATTCGTCTTTTTGGTTGAATATTCATCTATTTGGTTAAAAATTTATGTATTTTGTCAGAAATGTAACCATTTTGTGGTAAATTACCCTTCTTGGTGTTACTAAGCGGGGAAGTCCATAGTTCTGATGAAAAGTTTCATGAAACCTTAGGGTGCTTTTACACCTCTGCATGCATGCGCGCGCATACGCATGTATTTTAAAGCGGTCATTTCAACCACTGACAAATCTAGTAATATTTTACTAATCTTTTAGTAATTTTCTTCTCATGTTAATACTGCTAGATAATTACTGGAATATTACCAGATTTATCGGAGGGGTGTAACGGCATGCGCCGTTTTGAGAACTAAAGTTTCAGGGTGCTAAGACCCTTTTACTAAATACTCTCTAGACTAGTAATTTCTTGAGTGGAAAAGTTCAAAAAGCTTACAGCAAAATCATAATACGTAAGAAATGAGCAATTATTAAGATGATTAATAATGATATACGAATATCAACGAAATAATATATTTACTACTTATGAGAGAACTAAGATTTAAGTATTGCATCAGGTTTCAATTTCGATAATGTACTCGTTATAGTACAAATTCCTTTAATTCTTCCAAAATTTTTCTTGAAATTCTGACAAATGAAAAAAATTGCCTTCAAATCTTCCAGATTCCGTTTGGAAATTTTGCTAATGAAGATTTTGCTTAAAAATCTCTCTCATTATTTTCGAAATTTTATAAAATAATTTGAAATCTTTTCAAATCTTTGTCAATTATCTCTTAAAATTTATTCTCAAAATGAAAAATCAGCTTAAATTTGTTGAGGCATTTCAAAAAAGTTTCTTTATTTTCTTGAAGCTTTTCAAACTTCTTGAAAAGCTTCGAATTTTATTTCGAAATCTTCAAAAATTTACATTTTGTTAAACATGTTTGGAAATCTTTTCAAACTTAAAATGATTTTTTTCACCATTTTCAAAACTTTTAAACCTTCTTAATATCTTTCAAAATTCCTTTAATTCTTCCAAAATTTTTCTTGAAATTCTGACAAATGAAAAAAATTGCCTTCAAATCTTCCAGATTCTTTTCATATTAACAAATGAATTGTTTCGTAAAAAATTCATCTCTTTATAAACAAATTTCATCTATTTTTGTTAAAAATGCAACTCGTAATTAATTTTTTTTGGTTGAGGATTCAGCTATTTTGTTAAAAATTGGTCTTCTTTGGCATGAAGTCAACTGTTTTTTTATTTTTTATTTTAAATTAAAGTCTTTTTTGTATGAACTATTATTTATGTTATCTGAATAATATATTCCTAATTTAATAATAATAATCAGTGGAAAGAAGGTTTTCAGCACTTTAGAATAGAAAATTTAATTTTTTTCGTTTAAGAGAATATCATATTTCCTTGAAAATATAAAAGGTCCAATTTTTGAAAATGCTGATTAGTTTTCTACATTCGCTTTATTGTGAAATATTTTTTTCATGAACCTGATTAAAATTTAATAATAAATTTTTAGTATCTAAATTACCTGATGTAAAGTATATACACTGTACATATGAACATGTTGTATATACATATATATACATATATATATTATAATTACTATAATTATACTATAATTAGAATGGATACTATTGGACTATGAATACTATAATTGGACAATTTTCGAAAAAGATTAATTTCCTCATTATGGTTAAATGAGAACTGATAACTTATAAGAAATTTTTGTTATTTTAACCATCATTTTTCCATGCAATCTATATTTGGCAAATTGTGAATAAGTCCATAGTATGATATATTTATTAAATTTCGGAAAAAATTACCTATTTTTTGCTTTTTTTTTGTCTTATTGTCAGACTTTGCGGTTTCCTTTGATTTTATTGTATACCAAGTAGTTTAATATTTTTTTTAACAGAAAATTCCTCAATTATGCATACGAGTACTGCTACTTTTGTATCAGAAAATGTATTTTATATATTTGACACATGATGAGAAACTTGCTAATGAATTGCAATGCACTTGAAATGATAAAAGAGCGGCAATAGGTACAAATTTTATTTGGTTAAAATATCAACTATTACATTTTTGGTTGAGAATTCAACTTTTTGGTTAACAATTCATCTCTTTGATTGTCATTTTTTCACTTTCCTAACTGTAAAATCTTTCTTGGTTAAAAAATCAAGTATTTTTTAAAATTAAAAGTTTTTGGATGAACTCAAATGTTTTCGATAAAAAATTTAAATATTTTTTGGCTGAAATATCAATTTTTTTTTAAGAATTCGTCTTTTTTATTTAAAAATTCAACTGCTTGGCTAAAAGTTGAACATTTTGTTAAGAATTGATTTTTTTGCATTAAGATTAATCATTTTCGTTGAAAATTTCTTTTTGGGTTGAAAAGTCAACATTTTGGGAAAAAAATTTTTCTTTTTGACTGTAAAATCTTTTTTGCTTGAAAAATCAACTATTTTGATGAAATTTCATCCTTTTTGGTGAAAATGCAACTGTTTGGTGGAAAATTTATCTGTTTTGGTATATTTTCAGATTTTAATTAATTTTTTTAGCTATTTCCAAAACTTTTGAACTTTCTAAATATCTCTTAAAATTATTCGAATTTTCCAAAAAATGTTCTTAAAATTCTGAAAAATTACAAAAATTGCCTTGAAATCATCCAGAATCTGTTATGAAATTTTTTGAAATCGTCCATATTATTTTTCGAAATTGTAGGAAATAATTTTGAATATTACCAAATCTTTGTCAATTTCTTCTTCAAATGTATTTTTTTTACATAAGAAATTAGTTCAAATTTCCCCAATATTTTAATTAAATAACCTTAAATTTCTCATAAACCTGAAATTTGCAGACTTCTTTTTTTAAATGGCAAAAAAAATGAAAGCTTCATCCAATGACGAACACGAGTTTCCGAACAACAATAGTTTCAAATTGTTTCGAGTAATTTCGAGATGGTTTCGAGAATTATTCAAAAATGGCGCTATGCGCTTTTTAATATAACAATAGATTAAAAATTGGTCAATAGAGATCAGTAGAAATATTTATATTGAAAATTAAAAAATAAACTTTCACTGAAGAACTTGATTAAAAATTGTCAAATTTGTTCGAATGCATTTATTATTATTTTTGAAGATGAAAGTTAAAAAAATATAATACTTTTTGCTGGATATTAATATTTATTCAAAGAACTTTAATATAAAATCAGAAAGTTTCAAAGAAGACTGAAAATTAAAAAAAAAATTAGGTCGTGTTAGTTTTTTCACAGGGAATTAGAATTTTCAAACAAAAATCATTTCAATTTTCAACAATATTTTAGGTTATATTAACGTTTTCCAAGAGAAATGGATACTTAAATTAAAAATTATTATAATTTGAAGATTTAAATTTATTAACGATTTTCGTTTATGTTATGCTTTTTTGTCGAAAATTGGAATATTTAATTTAAAAAATTAGATGTCAAAGAAGATTCATATGTTTGAACAAATTTAAGAATTCAGGGAATTCATATAATGCAGGGAATTCAAAGAATTCAGGTAATTCAAAGAATTCAGGTAATGCAAAGAATCCATGGAATTTAAATAATTTATGAAATAGAAAGAATTCAGGGGATACATAGAATTTAGGAAATTAATTGAATTCAGGGAATTGAAAGAGTTCAGGGAATTCAAGGGATTCAGGGAATACAAAGAGTTCAAGGAATACAAAGAAATCAGGGAATTCGAAGAAATCAGGGAATTCGAAGAATTCATGGAATTCAAAGAATTCGGGGAATTCAAAGAATTCGGGGAATTCAAATAATTCATGGAATGCAAAGAATTCAGGGAATTCAAAGAATTCAGGGAATTAAAAAAATTCAGCGAATGCAAAAAATTCAGTGAATTCAAATGATTCAGGGAGTTCAAAGAATTCAAGGAATTCAAAGAATTCATTAAATTTAAATAATTTATTAAATAGAAAGTATTCAGGGGATACATACTGTATAGTGTATAGATAGAATATATTACCCATTTGTTCATTTTTTAAACAAACTGAATTTGTTCAAACAATTATTTTTTTCCAAAAATATTTTGAAAATCGTATTTCATAAATTAAACATAACATTAAATGATTTGAAGGAGTAGTAAATTCTGCTAAAAGATTTATGACATTGTTTAAACAATTAATTGTTGTTCTTTTCTTTAAATTTCTTTCCAATTGAGTATGGATGACTGAAAACTATTTTGGCGTACTATATAATAAATCATAAAATTCATAATAAAATGTAACTTATACATGTATATTTATTATTGCCTTCTTCATATTTTTACTATCTTTATTATAATTATATTATGAAAAAAGTACATTATTTGGTAAAAACTATGATTCAAGTCTCAACATTTTCTTGACACAACATTTTTGACGACGGAGTGCTGTATTTTAGGTAATTTATAATAATTAAAATAATATTCAGCTGATTAAATCTTTAAACCTTTCAAACCCCTTAAAACGATTTAAAATTTTCAAAACTCTACATATTGCTTTAACTTTTCTGGAATAAGTTCAAATTTCAAGTTATTTTGAAATTTTTACAAAACTTCTAAATTTTCATGAAAATTATTTAAAATTTTCCTAAAATTATCTGAAAATCCTTCAAAGTGAAAAAAATTGCCTTCAAATATTGCAGATTCGTTTTTGACAATTTTGGAAATCCTTTGAAATCTTCGTAAATATTTTCTTGAAAATAATTATTCAGAATAAAAAATCATTTTCAATTTTTTCAGAAGTTTTAATCATTTTCTCATCCTCTTAAAACCTCTTAAAATCCTTGGATGGCATAAGAAATTTATTTTGTAATCTTCAAAAATTTAGATTTTGTTTTACATTTTTTGAAATCTTTTTTAATTTTAAATCAAGTTGGAATCTTTTCATAAATTTTAATTATCTCCTAAAATTACTCGAATTGTCATTTTGTTAGAAAATGCAACTATGTTTTCAAAGTTAGTTTTTTTTTGTTGAATGTAATTTTTTTAACTCAAAATTTAACTTGTTCCAATTTTGTTGTTTGAAAATTCAACTATTTCAATTGAAGATTCATTGGTTGAAAAAAATATTTTTTTTAGTTCAAAATTCAACTATTTGCTTCTCGTTTAAAAATTTATATTTTTGGTTTGAAAATTCAACTATTCCAGTTGATGATTCATCATTTTAGTTGAAACTTCATCTTTTTGGTTTAAAATTCAACTATTTTGTTGAAAATCCTTTTTTTGTTGAAAATTAATTTTTTTAAGTGAAAGTTTAACTATTCCATTTTTTGTTAAAAAGTTGATAAATTTTTAAGTGGAAAATTTAAGTATTTTTTTTCAAAATTCATCATTTTGTTAGAAAATGCAACTATGTTTTCAAAGTTAGTTTTTTTTTGTTGAATGTAATTTTTTTAACTCAAAATTTTTAAGTACTTGTTTAAAAATTCAAATTTGTTATTGATAATTCATCTCTTTGTATAAAATTAATATTTTTGGTTAAACAATACATTTTTTGTTGAAAATTCATCTTTTCTAATTAAAAATTAAAAATTCTTCTTTTTTGGTAGAAAATTAATCTTTTTGGTTAATTAATTAATCTGTTTAAGGATTCAACCATTTTCTTAAAGAACCTTTTTGTTGAATTCAACTTCAGATTAAAAATTTTTATCTTTTTTTGTTTAAGTATCAACTATTAAATGTTTCATAGATTTTTTAAAAATAAAAATTGTATTGTTTGGTTGAAAATTTAACTATTTTGTTCAAAATCCGTTTTTTTTTTGGTTGTAAATTCATCTTTTTTTGTTGAAAATTTAACTACTTGTTTAAAAATTCATGTACTTTATTGATAATTCATTTCTTTGTATAAAATTAATCTTTTTGGTTAAAAAATACATTTTTTGTTGAAAATGATTTGAACAAAATTTGTAGCTCTTTTTTTTGTGAAAAACTTTTGTCTCATTATTTTTTTTTCGTACATAAAAAACATAAAATACGTATCCTATAAAAAAATTGATTGGGAACAAATTTGTAGATATTTCTTGGGTGCAAAATTTCTATTAATTCATTTTTTTCGTATCTTGCATAGTTTCACCACAAAACTGAATTTTTGATTCTTCATTATTTTTTGTGCGATCGAAACTTGAATTTTCGATTTTTCGAAAAAATTTGAAACGTTTTCACGACAATCTTGTAGGGCTTTCAAAAAGCAACTATTTTGTTTCTTTGACTTTTTTCATATCCTGTGTTGTTTTGCTTAAAATGTTAATTTTCGTTTTTTTTTCTGCTTTTGAAAATGCTATAACTCTGATAATTTTCGTTTTATCAAAAAAGGCATTGGGTAAAATTGTCCGAGTTTTTAAGTACTGTGCATAGCCTTACACAGAATGTATGAAACTTCAACTGTTTTGTTGAAAATGTATCTTTTTGGTTGAAGATTCAACTACTTTGTTAAAAATTTGTCTTCGCTGTTAGAAATTATTCTTCTTAGAAAATTCATCTTTTTAGTTGAAAAGTCACATTTTCTGTTGAAAATTCGCCTATTTGGTTAAAAATTAATCTGCTTTGTTGAAAATTAAAAAAATTTTAAAAAGAATTGTTAATGGTTGAAAATCCAACTGTTTTGTTGGAAATGTATCTTTTTGGTTGAAGATTCAACTATTTTGTTAAAAATTTGTCTTCGTTGTTAGAAATCATTCTTCCTTGGAAATTCATATTTTTGGTTGAAAAGTCACGTTTTCTGTTAAAAATTCGCCTATTTGGTTAAAAATTAATCTGCTTTGTTGAAAATTAAACAATTTTTTAAAAAGTATTGTTTATGGTCGAAAATCCAACTGTTTTGTTGAAAATTTATCTTTTTGGCTGAAGATTCAACTATTTTTGTATCTCCCAGATTGTTGTGGGCTAGAATGAAAATAGAAATCAGAAGATTATTCATCATAGCGTGCTACGTCCCAGTTGATGTTGATCCGAGTGAAGGAAAAGACGCCTTCTGGGATACTTCATATGATACTATGAGTACTTTCGATCATGGTGAAAGAATCATTATACTAGGAGATATGAATGAATATAATGGTGTCCAACGTCAGGGTAAAGAAAGTGTGATGTTCAGGTTGATGGTCAGGAGTAGATAGTGAATCACATGGTAGTCAAGGGGTTAGTTTGATTATGAATGAGAGAACAAGTCAGCATCTTAAGGATCATGATTTTGTATCTCCCAGATTGTTGTGGGTTAGAATGAAGGTAGGAATCAGAAGATTATTTATCAAAGCATGCTACGCCCCAGTTGATGGTGATAGCCTTCTGGGATACTTCATATGATACTATAAGTACTTGCAATCATGGTGAAAAAATCATTATACTAACTTTCAATCCAATAGTAATTGAATTTCTAATCAGAAAGGTTAATTTTTTACCAAAAAGATTAATTTTCAACCAAAAGGATTAATTTTATTTCAGAGAAGAATTATTTTTGACAAAAATACAGGAATTATCAACTAAATATTTAAATTTTTGATGAAATCTTCAACCAAAAAGGTTAATTTTCTAAAAAAAAAATAATTTTCAATGACAAAAAAGAATATTTTTCAACCAAAGAAATTCATTTTCAACTAAAAAGATTAATTTCCCACCAAAAAGATGAATTTTCTTTCAAAAAAGACAAATTTTTAACAAAAAATACAATAGTTTTTTAAGCAAATAACATACATTTTCAATGAAATAGTAAAATTTTCAACCAAACAAATTAATTTTCTACCAAAAAGATTACATGCACATAAAAAAAAATTAGACAAAAAATGTAGTAAATTGTGTGGTTAAAAAAATTAATTTTCAATAAAAAAAAATTTATATGTAAATGATTAACCTTCAACTAGAAAAAATGAATTTTTAAAAAATTATTTCATCTTTCGACTAAATATTTGAAGTTTTGACCAGATAGTTGAATTTTCAAGTGAAAAAGGCAAATTCTTTACAAAAAATGGAATAGTTAAATTTTCAACCATAAAGAAAAAAGTTTCGACAAAATAGTCAAATTTTCGGCCGAAGAAATGAATTTATAACTAAAATGCACAACCTTCAACTAAAAAAATGAGTATTTAACAAATTGTTTCATCTTTTGACTAAATATTTGAAATTTCAACCAAATAGTTGAATTTTCAACTGCAAAAGAAAAATTCTCTACAAAAAATGGAATAGTTAAATTTTCAACCGAATAGAAAAAAAATTCAAACAAAATAGTCAAATTTTCGGCCAAAGAAATAAATTTTTAACTAAAATCATTAACCTTCAACTAAAAAAAAGAATTTTCAACAAAGTAGTTCATCTTTCGACCATTTTTTCTGTTCAAAAATTCTACCGTTTTGTTAAAAAATTTATCTTGTTTGGTTAAAAACTTAACTAATAAGGTAGAAAATTTTGCTATTTAGTTGAAAATTAACTTCTTGTTTAAAATTCCAGTTTGAAAATACAACTGTTTTGCTGAAACTTCAACTTTTTTGTACATTTTTTGTTTGGGGGGTTGAAAATACAATAACCTCCTTAAAAAATTCAACTATTTGGTTGAAAATGAACTACTTTTTATAATTAATATTTTCGGCTTCAAAATTTAACTGTTTTGTGAGAAATTCATCATTTTGGATTAAAAATTCAATTTTTCTGATGAATGGTCATATTGTGGGTTGAAAATTCTATCATTTTTGTAGAAAATTTTACTATTTGGTTGCAACTTGTTTTTTTTTCATTGGCTTAAAAATTTGTCTTCTTTAGTTGAAAATTCAACTATTTCATTGAAAATTCATGTATTTTATTTAAAAATGGTATAATTTTTAACCCAAAAAGGTGACGTTTTTACAAAAGGGAAGAAATGTTCGAAACTTCTCTTTACTCAATTAAACTGTTTTTAAAATTGATAAAAATCATTGAAAGTTAAAAAAAGTTGTTTAAAGATTTTTAAGTTCTTTTGAAAAATTTTCGAAATGTTGGAAAGTTCAGAATTCCTTTTGAACATTCTTTTAAAGTTAATTTTCTAAACCTTGAAAAGATTTTTTGATATTATTTTGTTTCAACATTTTTAGAAAACATATGAAACGCTATATTTTTTAAATACAAAATTATCTAAAATTTTTCTATGATTACAATGACTCCAATTTCAATTTTACAGTTCAATCATTAAAAAAAATTGAAGTGGCATTGAGTTTAAAATTTTCACTTCGATAAATTCAATTGGTTATATTTTACCTATCTACTCAGTTTGGTACCCGGATTTTCAGAAAAAAGTTCCATTGTTTAAAATTTGAGATATCCTCAAGGAAGAGTTCACACAGACAAGGATGTGTAGTTACGCGTAACCAGGGTTGCGTACGTAATATACCTTGGGTAATTTACGTAGTTTTTCATATGTCAATTACCTACGTAATTTACGTCCCTAGTTTTTGACATGTAATTTACGTTTTTAAGATAGCGACTGCGCTTATATAGAAAATAAACATAACCTCATTCTTTTAAGCACCGAAAACACTGACTGACTTGCTTGATAGATTCTTAATTTATTAAGAAATGTTTAGAGGTGGCATACCCAGAAATTCCTTTTGGGAGGAATTAAATTTTATTTTAAAGATGGAAAATGGTTAAAATTTTGCTTTTTGCCCCGGGTCCAATATTTTGATTTACTCATTTTTTTAATTTTATAAAAAATTATTCAATAAATCTCGCCAGCCCCGTGACACTCTAAAATGAAAGTGACGGAAATGTTGAGTACGGCCGAGGGTCGCGCTGACTGTACTTTATTTCACAATTCTAATGTATTCAGATTTTTAGGATATTAAATTATTGCATTCTTCACCTGTACAGACTTCAAAGTTTTATTGTACCTTCCAACATACAAAAAAATATTCTAAACCACGTGTTTACAAAAAGTGCATTCCACCAATTTTAAATCCCATAAGCTTTCCTCTTTTTTGTACTCTTCGATTATTTTCATTAATGTAATTACTTTTCAAATTGTATTGAGTTTTCACTTTTCTTCCTCTCACTCATTAACAATAAACTAAATTCTACATTACTTTTATTAATACTTTCAAGTTCTCTCCATACCACATTTGAATCTCCCGCATATCCGGAACTGTCCCGAGTGGTCCCGAACCAAAACATTCATACAAAATGGCGGCTCGGGCGCCTTCAAGTAGACACGCGCGTTTTCCATTAAATCCTGTATCCAGTGTATTATATATATATCAGTGATCACGATACGAATTGATGACTCTTTTATTTATTTTAATAGAGCACGTGATGACATAGAGATTTGAAAGTATAAAAGACATTACATCGATGAGCGTTGCACTCATTTTCATTAATAAAATTAATGTCTACAATTTTTAAAGCAGTGGTCAGTTATAAATTACGATTCGCATGTTTATAGTTCAACCTGTGTCGTTTTTGGCAGTTTATATATTACATAAATTGGTTTAAATACATTTTTTTTGCGTATATAGATGTAATATTAATTTTCGAAATAACGAATGCATATATATCTAAAAAAATCTCTACGTATATCCTTATTTTCTTTTACCTTCAATATAAAAAAATGATAATATTTCCGAGCATGAAATAAATTTTAGGGCGACCTGCTCATCATAAAGACAGAAAGCATTCTGACTAGGCACCATCTCAAAATTTAGGTTATAATGTTGGTTGTGCAATTAAAAGAACATGTTATTTAGAAAGATACGAAAGAGCGAAAAAGAGGGTACGTATTTTAAATAAAATTTCGGTTAAAAAAATTAATTTTGAATAACAAAAAAAGAATGTTCAACATAATAGTTACTTTTTAATTAAAAAGATGAATTTTCAACTAAAATAATGAATCAACACTAAAAAATTTTTTTAGCAAACTACTTCCACTTTCAATTTTCATTTACAAATATTAACTTTCTACCAAAGATGGAGCAGTTGAATTTTCAGAAAACATATTTTCAACCAAACAGTAGAATCTTCTACCAAAACATATTAATTTTCAACCAAACAGTTGTAATTTAAACCAAAAAATATTCATTTTCTACCAAAACAGTTGAATTTTAAACCCAAAAAGACGAATTTTCTACAAAAAAATTGAATTTTACACCAAAAAGGTTTTTTTTACCAATAAATATCAAAATTTAACCAACAGAAATGACATTTTAACCCAAAAAGAAGAATTTTCTACAAAATAATTGAATTTTCTACCCGAAATTATGCATTTTTTCTACCAAAAAAGACAAAGTTTTAACATAATATTTAAGTTTTCAAACAAATAAATGAATTTTCAACTAATACATAAATTTAACTTTTAAAAATTAGTTTAAAGTAAATAAATAAAAATATTTGAATTTTTAATCAAAGAAATTAATTTTCAACCAAAAAGGTGAATTTCAAAAATTAATCTTCAACCAAAAAAAATATTTATTGAACATATTTCAAATTTCAAATAAAAAAATTAATTTTTAACCAAAAAAATTAATTTTCAAGCAAAAAGCTTATTTTTTTACTCAGAAAGACAGATTTTTAACAAAATACATGAATTTTCAAACAGATAGTTAAATTTTCAACCAAAGAATTTAAATTTTCAACTAAAAAATATAAATTTTTAGTTAGAAAAATTAGTTTGAAATAAATAAATTAATTAAATAGTTTAATGTTTAATCAAAAAAATTAATTTTTAACTAAAATATATAAATTTTCAGTTAATTTTCAACCAAATAAATGCATTTTCAAACAAAAAGATTAATTTTCTATCGAAAAGAATAATTTTTGATAAAATACATCATTTTTCAACCTAAATTTTTCAATTTTAATGGAATTTTCAACCTAATAGTTGCATTTTTAACCAGAAAGGTTAATTTTCTACCAAAAAAAGACAAATTTTCAACAAAATAGATGAATTTTCAACTAAAAAAAAGATAATTTTTCAACAAAAAAAAGCAGTTTTATTTCCAGTTAGAGAATTTAGTTTAAAAAATCAATTTTCAATAAAGGAACTAATTTACAACCAAAGAAATGAATTTTCAACCGAAAAGATTAATTTTCTCTCGAAAAAGAATATTTTTTTACAAAATACATACTTTTTCAGCCAAATATTTGAATTTGTAATGGAATTTTCAACCTAATAGTTGAATTTTCAACCAGAAAGGTTAATTTTCTAGCAAAAAAATAAAAATTTTCAACAAAATATTCATTTTTTATTTAATAATCATTTTATATGAAAATTCATCTCTTTCATGGAAATTTAACTATTTTGTTGAAAATTCGTATTTTCTTGATTGAAAATTAATTTTTTTAATTGAATTTTTTTTGAGAATTCGTTTTTTTTTTAAAGAAAATTAATCTTCTTGGATGAAAATTCATCTTTTTGGTGTAAAATTCAACTAATTTCAGTTAAAGATTCATAATTTTAGTTGAAAATTTATCTTTCTGGTTTGAAGTTCAAATATTTATCACTTTAGTTGAAAATTCATCACTTTATTTGAAAATTTAACTATTTTGTTGAAATTTCTATCCTTTTTTGTTGTTAAAATTAATTTTTCGAACTAAAAAATTAAACTTTTTGGAACTAAAAAAATTAACTTTTTCATTTTTGGTGAAATTTGATTTTTTATTGTTGATATTTCAATTATGTTGTTGAAAATTCATGAATTTTATTGAAAATTATTTTTTAATGTTAAATATTTTGGAGGCATTTAAGTAAAAATTGCTTAATGATAAATTCTTTAAACTGAAAATCGTGCAACTATTCTACTATTTATAAGAATTTAAAAAATCAGAAAATTTTGTAAGTTTAAAATTGAAGCCAAACGAATTTAAATTCGTTTATTCGAATATTTAAGTATAAAATTATTAATTTTAAAACTTGACTATCAAGACTTTTAGTATGAAATTTTGCAATTATGAAAGGTTTAATATTGAAATACTTCTGAAATTGTAATAGTTGATATTTCAACTGAAACTGACTTTAATTTTAAATAAAAAATAGTTGAAGACAACCAAAAAATACGAATTTTCAAAAAAATACTTGGATGCTCAACCAAAAAGAAGAATTTTCAACAAAACAGTTGACTTTAAAAAAAAAGATTCATTTTCAAATAATTAGTTGAATTTTTAACCAAGAACCAGTTTTTAACCCAGAAGAATAATTTTCTACTTTTTGTATTGAAAATTAATTCTTTTAACTAAAAACTCATGTACTCCATTTTTTGTGTGAATTATTTTTTTAGTTATAAGTTCAACTATTTGGTTGAAAATTCTAATTTTTTGATATAAAATGAAATGTCTTTGTTGAAAATTCTTATTTTTAGTACAAAATTAATCGGTTTTGTTAAAAATTATTTTCTTTGGTTGAACAATCTCATTTTTTTTTATAAAAAATGAAATTTCTTGTTTGAAAATTCATCTTTTTAGTAGAAGATTCAGAGGTTTTGTTAAAAATTAACGTTTTTCTTGAAAATTTAATTACTTAGTTGAAAGTTGAACTACTTGGTTAGAAATTTATTTTTTTTTTTTTGAAGATTCATCATTTTAGTTAAAAATTCATCCCTGGTAGAATATTCAACTATTTTGTTAAAAAATACATTTTTTTTATTGAAAATGAATTTTCTTAACTTATAATTGAACTACTCCATTTCTTGCTCTCAGAGTATGCAGCCTTATTCTTGCACGCGGGGCTCTACAAGGATGGAGGAACCCTTTTCCTGGCTGCTCGTGGGAACAGCAATGACACCACCAAAACACCAAAAAGTTGTAGATGCAGTTCAAAACGATCGAACGCGCAGAGCACCCGACAATGGTTCAGCAAACAATGCCGATCATCCTAGAGCTCGTGGTGCTGAAAATAATTTAGATGTAAACACGACGACGTAACGGGGAAACGCCCACATTAAGTGGACCGATCAACTGAAGGATGACTTGCTAGACTGTTACGATGCAAGCATTAATCCCTGTTCATCGAGGCTTTATGGCGCGTATGCATACTCCGTGGTGCCAAAAACACCCAGAGTTTCAGCACGTTTCGAGCCAATCCTTGCAAAATCAACATGGCTACAGACAGAATGCGTCCCGTATTCAACGTGTGATTGAGTACTGAACAATTCAAAGCTGCTCATAATCAAGCAGTTTGAAACCCTTCAATTATTTTCAAAATATTAATTTTTCAAAATAAAAAATCATTTAGACTTTTCCCAGAAATCTTGAATGTTTATTTTTAATTTCTTGAATCCTTTGAAAATTATTAAAAAGATTCTAAATTTTAATTATTTTCAATTATTTAAATTTGAAAAAAAAATAATTTTCACCAAAATACATGATTTTTTAAAATTTTAATGGAATTTTCAACTAAAAAAGATAAATTTTCAATAAAAAATAGAACAGTTTAATGTTCAGTTAGAGAAATGAGTTTTTAAGAAAATAAAATAAATGTTCAAAGAAACAGTTAAATTTTCAACTAAAAAGATTAAATTTCTAAAAAAAAAAAAAAAATCGACGAAAAATGGAATTATTAAATTTTTGGTTAAAAATTAATTTTGAATACAAAAACTAATTTTCAACAAAAAAAATACAATTTCAACCAAAAAGTTTAATTTTCTTTAAAAAAAGCAACGAATAGTTGAATTTTCTACCAAGAATAGTAATTTATACCAAAAAAGACGAATTTTAAACTAAATACATGAATTTCCAGATAAAAAGGATAAATTGTCAATAAAAAATGTTTAATTTAGTTTAAAAAAATTAATGTTCAAGCAAAGTGATGAACTTCCAACTAAAATGTTGGAATATTCAACTATAATTATGAATTTTTAACTAGAATAGTTGAAATTTAAATAAAAAAAGATGAATTTTCAACTAAAATTATGAATCTTCAAGTGCAATAGTTAAATTTTTAACCAAGAAGAGTAATTTTACAAAAAAATACGAATTTTTAACTAAATACATGAATTTTCAACAAAAAAAGATAAATTGTCAATCAAAAATTCAGTAATTAAATTTTCAGTCAAAAAAATTATTGTTTAACCAAAGAGATGAATTTTTTATTAAAATGCTGGATTATTCAACTGGAATAGTTAAATTACCACTGAAAAATTAAAATACACTATCGACTTGAATAACAACAACAACATTGAAAATTTCGATAGTAAATTTTCTGAGGAAAAGTTTTCTGAAGAAAAAATTATTCCCCAAAAATGTCAAAAACGCTATCGACTTCAATAACAACAATAACATTGAAAACTTCGATAGCAAATTTTCTGAGGAAAAACTTTCTGTAAAAAAATTTTCCCCCAAAATTGTCAAAAGCGCCATCGGCTTCAATAACAACAATAAAAGTGAAAACTTCGATAGTAAATTTTCTGAGGAAAAATTTGCTGAAAAAAATTTTTTTCCCCAAAAATGTCAAATGCACTATCGACTTTAATAACATTGAAAATTTCGATAGTAAATTTTCTGAGGAAAAATTTTCGTAAGAAAAAATTTTTCCCTAAAAATGTCAAAAGCGCTATCGGCTTCGCTAACAACAATAACATTGAAAATTTCGACCGTACATTTTCTGACCAACAATTTCTTTCTCAACAGACTTAAAATTTGCATAACTTTTATTTGTAAAATTTAAAAATTCAGACACATCAATTTAATAATGTATAAATAAAAATTCTCAAATTTGGATGATTTTGGAAATAAAAAGTCAACTTTTCAATTTTAAACCTTCCAAATTAAAGAAATTTTGAATTTAATTCATAAAAATTACCGCTTTTCAAATTGTGACACTTAGAACTTGCGTAATTTTCAATTGCAAATTGTCAAGATTAAAAAACTTCTCAATTTTAAAGAGTTACGGTTGAAAAACTTGAATTTTGGAAATGTATAAATGATAACTGATCAATTTTGATTTTGAAAACCGAAGTCAAGTTTTTAATTCTAAATCTTCCAAATTGAAGAAAATTTCGAATGAAAATAATCAAATGTACAGAAATTTTATTTGTAAATTGAGAAAATTAAAAAATTTCAATTTTAAAGATTTACAATTTAATGTTCCAGAATATTGAAGAGCTATGATTGATTTTAAACTTAAAATTAATCCATTCTATATTTGGTTGAAAAATGATCTTTTTTAGTCGAAAATACATGTTTTTTGTTGAAAATTCGTCTTTTGGTAGAAAATTGATCTTTTTGCTTGAAAACTCATGTATTTTTGTTAAAAATTCATTACTTTAATTGAAAATTTTAAGTATTTCGTTGAAAATTCTTTTTTTTTTTGTTGAAAATTAATTTTTTTTCTAACAGAAAATTTAACGTTAGTTTTTTCTTGAAAGTTTATCTTGTTTAGTTGAAAATTCATTTATTTGATTGAAACTCCGTCATTTTGGGTTGAAAATTCATTTTTTTTTTCTTGAGTTTTTAACTTTTTTGTAGAAAAGTA
Organism: Andricus grossulariae; assembly: GCA_011634705.1. Taxonomy (NCBI): domain Eukaryota; kingdom Metazoa; phylum Arthropoda; class Insecta; order Hymenoptera; family Cynipidae; genus Andricus; species Andricus grossulariae. The sequence continues at coordinate 266,513,239 of JAABKJ010075445.1, forward strand.
TTTTTTGTGATTTGAATTTCAACAATCTTGTTGGAAATTAACTTTTTTTTTTAAATTGATATTGTCGGTTTGTAAACTCAACTGTTTTGTAGAAAATTAGTTTTCTCTGTTTCAAAATATTTTCAGGAAAAGGTTTAAAAAAAAGATAAGAGGTTAGGCAATTAAAAAAAAAGAAGATGGGAGACAAGTACAGTCAGTTATCTGGTTTTGAATGATTCATCTTTCTTCTTATCGCCTCATTAAAAATGAACTTTTGAAAAAATCCTTCTAATACAACACGTATTTGATTTTTCAAGAATGTTTTTGTAAAATAAAATCAATTTTCTGAAAAAATGTTGGTTATCTAGTTCTGTAAATCAACGCTTCATCTATAGACAGATTAACGTTTATTTTTCAGTTTAGTGACCACCCAAAATTTATACGATAATTAGATGAAGGATTAATTTGAAAACTCTGCAAATCACCGAATTTTCTGTTTATATCTCTAAGAGATATTTTGGTTTTGGTTTTCAACAATAATTATGTAAATTGAAATAATACCTGGCTTTGGTTGAATAAAATTTGAAATTAATAAATCTTAAATTTTTTTCAGTTCTATTATGTACATAAAACTTACTAAATTGTTTTCCAAATTGATAATTGTTCAACTGTTATTTATGCATCAAAATTCAATAATTTCACTCACATATTACAAATTTGTTAAATAGAACAATTAAAATTGAAACGTTCAAAGATTTAATTTAACACTCTGAAATATGAACGCTTCAAGGCTTTCTATTTCAAATAATTCAGTTTAAAATTGTTTGGTTTCTAATATTTGATTTATAATTGCTTATTTCGAATGAAAAGTAAAATATTGCTAAATAATGAAAAAAATGTATTACTTAATTTAAAAAATTTCAAATTAAATTGCCTAAAAATGGAATATTTTATATTGAAACAATATTTGAATAGGATTTGGAATTGAATGAGAGCGGTTAGTTTTTCAAATTATTTTTAAATTGAGAATGGTTGATAAAGTTTTGATCGAACGTTTACATTTGTTTAACTACTGAAGCTTTTAAATTGATAAATTTATATTTTTAACGTATTTGAAAATTCAACTTTTTTGGTTGAAAATTCATTTCTTTTTATGTTGAAAATTCGACTGTTTGGTTAAAACTTTTTTTGTTTTTGAAATTTTGATTGACATACAGAAATATTAAAAAATCTTGAAAAATTTTCTTAAGAATTTTACGAAAATTATATTCATATAAACTTAAATATAAAGAAACTTAAAAAATAAATAGTTATTCGAAATGTTTATTTTGTATACAAAAATATGTTTCGCCTTGATTTATAATTTTGTTGAAATTTTCCTTTTTTCGTTACTGAAAAATTCCTCTGATTTGAAAATTTATTATTTTGGTTGAAAATTTATTCTTTTAAAGTTGGTTTTAACAGGTTTTAATGAGAAATTAGAATTTTTCAAATGAAATAGCAATTATTACATTTTCCGTTGAAAATTCAACTTTTTTGGTTGAAAATTCATTTCTTTTTATGTTGAAAATTCGACTGTTTGGTTAAAACTTTTTTTATATAAAAGAATTCAAGGATTTTAAACATGTTACAATAATTTTCAAAGATTCTGCAGAAATTTCAAGATTTCACAAAGATTTCGAAGATTTCAAGGTTACAAGGATTTCAAGGATTTCAGATATTTTGAAAGATTTTACAGAAATTTCAAGATTTCACAAAGATTTCAAATTCTTCAGAAGATTTCAACCGATTCATAAAAATTTCAAAGATTTCAAGGATTCTAAATATTTTACAAAAATTTCAAAAGATTTCACAGAAATTTGAAGATTTCACAAAGATTTTAAATACTTCATGAGATTTTAACGAATTCACAAAGATTTTAAATACTTCAGGAGATTTCAACGAATTCACAAAGAGTTCAAGGATTTCAAATATTTTACAACAATTTTGAAATATTTCACAAAAATTTCAAGATTTCACAAAGATTTTAAATACTTCAGAAGATTTCAACAAATTCATAAAGGTTTCAAAGATGTCTAGGAAAATTTACTATCGAATTTTTTAATGTTATTGTTGTTACTGAAGCCGATACTGCTTTTGACATTTTTGAGAAAAAATTTATTCTTCAGAAAATTTTTCCTCATATATTTTTTACTCAGAAAACTTAATATGGAAATTTTGAATGTTACTGTTGTTATTGAAGCCCGTAGTGCTTTTGACATTTTTGGGAAAAAAAATTTTTCTGCAGAAAATTTACTGTCGAATTTTTTAATGTTATTGTTGTTACTGAAGCCGATACTGCTTTTGACATTTTTGAGAAAAAATTTTTTTTTCAAAAAATTTATTATCGATTTTTTTAACGTTACTGTTGTTATTGAAGCCGATAGTGCTTTTGCCTTTTTTGGGAAAAAGTATTTTTCCGCAGAAAATTTTTCCGCAGAAAATTTACAATCGAATTTTTAATGTTATTGTTGTTATTGAAGCCGATAGTGCTTTTGACATTATTGGGAAAAAATTTTTTCTCCAATTAATTTTTAATCTATATGGTGCCAAGAAAAAATCATGTTTTTCCAGCTATTTCTATAATTTTTCTTTTTTTTATTAATTTTTAAAAAGGTTACTATTTAGATGTTGAATTAAATAACTTTTTTCATTTGTTTATGTAACTTTAAAAATAGGTAAAAATAAGTAATTTTGATGTGGTACATGTTTTTAGGAAATAAATTATTTTTCAATTTGGGAAGTTTTCAGAAAATAATGATCACAGCATAATCATAATTAGCACTATCGAATATTGAAATAAAATAATAATGAATACATAAAAAGTCATTTCTTAAATTTGTTCCCAATGTCCATGAATATGAGTAATAAATTAAATACATTTTTTTTAGGTTTTATTTTCATACATAAAAACAAATGCAAAATTAACATATATACTTTTTAAATAAATATATTTTCCTGAGATTAGTGAAAATGATGAAAAGAAATTTAATATAACTAAGTATAATACCATCTAATTGGTTAAAAATTAATATTTGTGGTTGAAGACTTATCATCTTAGATAGCCTTTTTGGTAGAATTTCATCTTTTTGGCTAAAAATTCATTTATTTGGATGAAAAAATCATTCATGATCGGGAATTATTTTTTAATTGAAAATTCATTCATAACCACTGTCAAAATCTATAAATGTTTTGAAAAAAAAATATCGTCTGAAAGATGACTAGATCTAAATATCTGATATCTTTATTCGCAATGAATGATGATGAATTTTCAACCAAGAAAATTAAACTTTTGCAAACAAAAAAGTTCAGCTTTCAACAAAAAACATGATTTTCCAACCAAATAATTGAATTTTCAAATTAAAAAAAATCATTTTTGGCCACAACATTAATTTTTGTGGTTGAAGATTCATAATTTTAGTTGAAAATTAGTCTTTCTGATCAAAAATTCATCTCTTTGGTTAAAAAACTAACGGCTTGACACAAATTCATTTAGCTTGTATCATTCGGGGATTTTATTATTCGGAAGTTTTATTGTTAGGAAATTTTTCAATTCGGGAATTTTCCAATTCATGAATTTTATTATTTGGGAATTTTGTTTTTTTGAATTTTGTAATTCAAGAATTTTATTATATGGGAACTTTATCATTCCAGAATTTTATCATTCGGGATTGTTATTGTTACGAAATTTTCCAATTGTTAAATTTTATTATTTAGGAATTTTATTATTCGAAAATTTTATTATTTTCGGGAATTTCAGAATTTGGGAATTATACAGTGTCGGAATTTTTATTTTTCGGGATTTTTCAGTCAAGCTTTTATTGTTCGGGAATTTTTCAATCCAGGAATTTTATTATTCGGAAATTTTTTAATTTTTTATTTTCATTATTCGGGACTTTTCCAATTCAGGAATTTTACTATTCGAAAATGTTTAAATTCGGGATTTCTATTATTATTATTATGTCGGGATTGTTGTTAGTGTACAAAGACAACAGTTATTGATTTTGTAAGCAAATTAAATAAGTAAACATAAAACTTTGTCCGAGTTTTCTATTAAAAAATGTGGATCAATAATGTAAAATATTACACATAGAATTATTTTATCACATATTATTTTATTATATATTTTTTGTGTCTGTTTTCATAAAAAATAAACAATATGCCATTGCTATAAAAAAGGTGCAGCATGTATATGTGTATTTTGGTCTTAGGTGACCGATTAATTGATCTGGTAAAATGGATCACTGAATTACTTCTTTTAATACATGAAAAATTCGTGATATTAACGATTACAAGAATAGACAATAAGAATGATGTAATGTTAATTTTTACATAGAATTTGTGGCAGAGAATCTGTCTCACAAAAATTGGAAGCAATTTCAATGCAAGAAAAAGTATTTTGCAGGCTGAAAAGGCCGCAGTTTTGTATTTACTTATGTCATTTGTTTACGATTTGTATTTCAAAATTCAAATTTTTATCGCACAAAAAAATAATTAAAAATAAACAATTCTATTTTGCGGTCAAACTATACAAAATATGAAAAATGATGAATGAACAAAAATTGTGCCATCAAAAGAAAGTCTACAAATTTGTTATTAATCACTTTTTGATGGAACGTGTGGTTTTTGTTTCATTTGTAAAAAACCGATTTAAGAATAAAATAAATTAAATTTTTTGACAAATGACACAAACAACGAAAAAAATTTGTAAACAAAAGCTGTTCACTCAGGAAAGCGCTACAAATTTTATATGAATCATTTTTTGATAGGATGCGTAATTTTTGTTTCAATCGTGAAAAATTACATTGAAAATAAAAAAAATTAGCCTTTGGAACTAAAATTCTACTTTGGGTGGAAATTCAACTATTTTGTTCAAAATTCGTCTTTTTTGGCAGAAAAGAAGTCTCATTAGTTTAAACTTCATATTGTTTGGTAGACATTCAATCTTTTAGTTAAAAATTAATCTCTGGTTACAAAATTAGCTATGTTGTTGAAAATTCGTTTTATTCTTTAGCTGAAAATTAATTTTTTAGCTGAAAATTTAACTATTCTAGTTTAAATTTTAACTATTTTGTTGAAAATTCGTATTTTCTTTGAAATTGTATCTTTGTGGTTTAAAATTTAACTATTCCTATTGAAGATTCATAATTTTAGTTGAAAATTCATCACTTTGGTTAAAAAAATGAGCTATTTTGTTAAAAATTCTTTTTTACTTTGTCTGAAAATTAACTCTCTTACTGAAGATTTAAATATTACAGTCAAAGCTTCAAATATTTTGTTGAAAATTTGTTTTTTGCTTGAAAATTAATTTTTTAAATTGAAAATGTAACTATTTCAGTTAAATATTACATCATTTTAGTTAAAAATTAATCTCTGGTTACAAAATTAGCTATGTTGTTGAAAATTCGTTTTATTCTTTAGCTGAAAATTCGAAAATAGAATAGTTCAATTTTTAGTTGAAAAATTTAATTTACAAAAAAAACGATTTTCCAACCAGAACAGATTAATTTTCAACTTGAGCCTTTGCATTTTTTAGCAAAAAAATATCAAATTTTCACCAAAAGAGGTAAATTATCAAACAAGAGAGATTAATTTTCAACAAAAGAGGTAAATTTACAACGAAAAGGGATTTTTCAGTCAAGAAAGAAAAAAATCCAACTAAATTTTTGCATTTTTAACCAAGAAGATTAATCTATCAGAAACGACTGATTTTTAACCAAATTGTTTAATTTTTCAAGTAAAAAAGATAAAATTTCCACCAAAAGAGATGAATTTTCAACCAAGAAAAATATTTTTTTTACCAAAAACTAAGATTTTTTAATGAAAAGATCAATATTCAACAAAAAATAGAATAGTTGATATTTCAACCAAAACAGATGAATTTTCTACCAAGAGGATTAATTTTCTATAAAAAAATATTTTTAATCTTCTCAATTTCTTAATATACCTTTAAATTTCTTGAAATGTTTGAAGTCGCTAGGAATTCCTTGAGATTTCATTTATTTTCCTAAGTTCTCTATAAATGTCTTGAAATCATACTCTAAATTTTTAGAAATCCTACAATATTCTTTAAATTTTTGCAAAATTCTTCGGATCATTTGTAATGACTTAAAATCTTTTCAGTTTTTCCAAATTTTGTAAGTTTCTTCATATGCCCTGAAATCGCACAAATTGATTAAAATGAGTAAAAATCATTTGAAGTTTTATTTTATTTCAATTAATTTCCAAAGTTTTCCAGAAATTCCTTAAAATCGACTTCAAAATCTTTGAATATATTACAAAATTCTTTGATATCGCTTGAATTTTATGAAATCTTTTTAAATTCTTTGGGATTTTTTGAAATATTTACAAGTCTTTTAAATCTTTCATAATGCCGTAAATCCTTTAAAATATTTAACCATATATATAATAATAAAAATAAATCCAGTTTCAACAAATTGCTTAAATTTCATTAAAAAAAATTAATTTTCAACTAAAAAGAACATTTTTGAACCAACAAAATTAATTTTCTACTAAAACAGACAAATTTTTAACAAATTTCATGAGATTCCAACCAAATAGTTGAATTTTCTTCTAAACAATATCATTTTCAACCTATTAGTTGAATTTTAAATTAAAAAATATAAATTTTTAACTTAACATAAAATAGTTAAATTTTCACTAAAAAAAAAGGAATTTTTACCCAAATATTTAAATTTTCAATTAAAAAAGATAAATGTGCAAACAAGAATGGAATAGTTGAATTTTCATTAAAAATAAACGAATTATCTACAAAAAAATCCGATTTTCAATCAAAAAGCTGAATTTTCATCGGAAAAGAGTTATTATCTACCAAAAAAGCCGTGATATTTGAACAGAATACATGCATACATTTTTAACCAATTTCCAACGAATTCAAAAGATTTCAGAAGGATTTTACCAAGATTTCAAAGATTTCATAAAAAATGTATTGAAGATTTTTTTTAAATACAAGAATTTCAAAGATTTTTAACGATTAAAATTTTTTTAGAAGATTTCAAAAGACTTCACAAATATCTCAAATAATTAATGAGGGTTTCAAAAGATTTCAAAATATTTCAAAGATTTTAAACGATTTCAACATTTTTTAGAAGATTTCAAAAGATTTCACAAAGATTTAAAAGTATTTCAATGATTTCAAAAGTATAAAAATGATTTTAGAAAGATTTAACAAATATTTTAAAGAATTCACGAGGATTTCAAAAGATTTAAAGAATTTCATTTCGAAGATTTAAGCGATTTCAACATTTTTCAGAAGATTTAAAAAGATTTCACAAGTATTTTAAATATTTAAATGATTTCAAACGAATGCAAAAGATTTCAGAAAAATTTTACAAATATTTCAAAGGGTGCTGAATTGACTCAAGCCAGCACTTCCACCATATCAAAATTTAAAAAATTAAAAATCAAACACGACAGAATTTCGGGCTTTTCTTGTGCTTTTTTTGGACTGTTTTGCTGATTTTTGAGCTCCACTACATTGTTTGAAAATTCAAATTTGGAGTGGAGGTGCTGACTTGACTCAAGCCAGCACTTCCACCATATCAAAATTTAAAAAAATTGAAAATCAAACACGACAGAATTTTGGGCTTTTCTGGTGCTTTTTTGGGCTGCGTTGCCGATTTTTGGGCTCCACTACTTTTTTTTCAATTCAAATTTGGAATTGAGGTGCTGACTTGACTCAAGGCAGCACCTCCACTGTATAAAAATTAAAAAAAAAATTTAATCAAACACGACAGAATTTTGGGATTTTTTTTGTGCTCTTGAACGCGGCAAAAACCGATTTCCAAAAACCACTTCTACTTAAAATAAAACTCCACCCCCCCCCCCCCGGAGAAAGAAAAGGAGGAAAGGTATCAAGACCTTAAATGGGAGCTGCAACGATTGTATCCAAAATATTCGGTACGAGTAATTGTTAAAGCCATACCCGCGTGCCAAAGATATGCCACGGCACTTGCGAGATGGATTTCGTCGTGTCTTGTGACTGCCCATCTCACGGTTGTGAGACGTGGCCATGAATGGGATTTACCGCTGTACTACTTGGAGCTGATGTCATTTTTTAGATGACAGTTGCTACCAGTAGGACTCTGCGGTGGTTGTTAACCTTTAGTTTGTTAATTATATATATATATATAATCAGAAAAAAGCAAGATTGAACAACTACCGTAAAATCTCACTTGAAGCAAATGCTATCTAAAAATTACATCAACTCCCAGTAGAACAGCAGAAAATCACACTTATAGCCACGTCTCACGATCGTGAGATGGGTAGCGTGATGAAATTATGACGGCAGGCCTGCGAAACCCTAGTGTGTCTACTTTGTAAATGTTTTTATCATCTATGCGTCGCCATAAAATATTCTAATGAATATTTGAAGAATTATTAATAATTATTACGAAGTATCTCATCGTTCCGAAATTCGGGATGAGCAGTCATATATTTTTCATAATTGCAACTCCCCCAATTTTTCGGAATGACTAGACACAGCCTATTTATTAATGAAATAAAATAAATAAAACAAAATAAAAATTTTTTTAATTTATATAATTCATCTCTTTTGGTTAAAAATTTTATTATTTTGCTAAAAATTTAAGGATTTTTTTGAAATGGTATACTTTTTGGCTGAAAATTCAACAATTTGAAAAAAATTATTTTTCTATCTTGACAAAAATTTTTGTGATTGTTGAACATTCATCTTTTTGGTTTGAAAATTCATCTGGTCCTGTAGAATTTCACCTTTTTTGATTGAAAATGCAACTGCCTGGTTAAAAAATAAATTTTTTCGGTTGAAACTTAACTTGTTGAATTTTTAAATTAAAAAAAAAAATTTCAACCAAAAATGGAAAAGATCAATTTTCAGTTAAGAAAATTAATTTTAGCGAAAAAAAAGGAATGTTCAAGAAAATAGTTAAATTTTCAACGAAAATGATCAATTTTCAACTAAAAAAAATGTCAACCAAATAGTTGAATTTTCAACTTAAAAAAATACATTTTCAATCAAAAATGGAATAGGTCAATATTCAGTTAAGAAAATTAATTTTAACAAAAAAAAAAAGGATTTTAAACAAAATAGTTAAAATTTTCAATTAAAAAAAAATTAATTTTCAACCAAAAATGGAATAGATGAATTTTCAGTTAAGAAAATTAAGTTTAGCAAAAAAAAAGGAATTTTCAACAAAATAGTTAAATTTTCAAAGAAAAATTATGAATTTTCAACAACAAAAATTTCAACAAAATAGTTGAATTTTCAACTTAAAAAATACATTTTCAACGAAAAATGGAATATAAATTTTAAACTAAAATAAAGAATATTCAACGAAAAAAAATTAATTTTCAACAAAAGAGTTCAGATTTTAACGAAGTACTTAAATTTTCAAACAAAAAGATCAATTTTCAAACAAGAAGATTGATTGCATAACGAAAAAGACCAATTTTGCATAAAAAACATAAACTTTCGATCAAATAATTGGATTTTCAACTACAAATGATCATTCTTCAAGCAAAAAGATACATTTTTAACAAAAAATTGAATAGTTAAATTTTTAACAAAAGAGATGAATTTTCAACTAAAATGAAGAATCTTCAACCAAAAAAATCAATTTTCAACCAAGTAGTTTATTTTCAATTAAAGAGATAATTTTTTAACTAAAATGAAGAATTTTCATCTAAAAAAAAAATTCAACGAAATAGTTCAATTTTCTAACTAAAATGAAGAAGTTTCAACCAAAAAAAAAAGATCAACTAAAGAGATGATTTTTCAACTAAAAAAAAATTCGAGTTTCTTTTGTAGAAAATTAATCTTCTTGGTTTAAAATGCATCTTTTTGGTTGAAAATTAACTATTTGGTTAAAAATTCAACTGTTTGGTTAAATATTAATTTTTTTTATAAAAAAATTAATATTCTCGGTTGAAAATTATTCTGTTTTGGTTTAAAATTCATGTATTTTGTTGAAAATTCTTTTTTCTTTTATATAAAATTAATCTTCTTGGTTAAAAATGCATGCTTTTTGTTGAAAATTCATCTCTTTGGTTGAAAATTCAACTGCTTGGTGGTAAAAATTATTATTTTGTTTTTGTTGAAAATTTGTCTTTTTTAGTTGAAAATTCATCTTCTTATTAGAAATTTCATCTCTTTGGTTGAAAATTAACTATTTGGTTGAAAATTCAACTGTTTGGTTATATATTAATTTTGTTTGTTAAAAAGTTCATTTCTTTGGTTGAAAATGATTATTTTGTTGAGAATTCGTTTTTTTTCTTGGTAATCTTTAAAAATCGATTTCTTTAAATTTTATGAAATCGACATTTTGTTGTGAATTTTATTAAATCTTTGCGAAGTTTTACCAGGAATTTTAAGAAAACTTTTTAATTCTCTTGAAATCTTGAAAATTCTCAAGGCAAAATGTTCGGCAAAATTCTCTCCATTTTTCTCGTTTATGTAATTGTCGACACGAAAATATTATATATTAATTCTAAAATTAAGATATTAATTTCCATCAATATTGTAAAAAATATTGCCTTTGCTTTTTTCAATTATTTTAGATACCCGACACAATGGAATACAAAAATGACGTATTAATATTAACTTTTTATTTTAATTTAACAATTGCTCGTATTTGCTTTCTAGTATTATTAAAATTATTAAATCTGAGCTTTATTGCTTAAAATTAATAACAGGTCTTAAATATTGATTTGTCTTCTAAAAGAGAGGCCTCGGGCTCACTTTAGGGATCAAAAATATTATTATTGTATGTTGAAAATTTAACAATTTGGTTAAAAATTCAACTATTTTGTTGAAAATGGTTAGAAAGTATTAACAGTTTTTAAAAAAGTTGTCTTTTTGGCCAAAATTCCAAAATTTGGTAGAAATTATATCATTTGTTTGAACATTAATTTTCTTGGTTGAAAATTCATCTACATAGGTTGAAAACTTAAGAATTTAGTTAGAAATTCAACTATTTTGTTGAAAATTTGACGATATTGTTAGAAAGTATTAACAGTTTTGTTAAAAATTGGTCTTTTTGAACAGAAAGTGCATCCTTTTGGACCGAAAATTCATTTTCTTGGTTGAAAATTCAACACTTTGGTTAAAACTTCAACTATTTGGTTAAAAAGTAAACTTTTTTGGTAGAAAAAAAAACAACTCTGTTAAAAATTCGTCTTTTTGGACAGAAATTTTCTTATTTTTTTTTGAAAATAATATTTTTGGTTAAAAATTCATCTCAAGAGGACCTCATCCCCAATGTATCTCTCGATCAGCCTCTCCAAAGTCTTCAGGATAAAAGACGTTATGCTGATTGGTCGGAAATCTCTTGCAACCGTTCAACCCTCCCTCCCAGGTTTGGGTATGAAGGCCACTCTGCCATCCTCTGCCATCCATAATTTCGTCAGAGGAGGGACGACCAAATCCATGCGTTTAAGTAAAAGCGCTGGATAAATGCCATCCGCCCCTGGCGATTTAAAAGGAAAGAAAGACCCTACGGCCCATTCCACCTTCTTATAATCAGCGTCCTTGAAGGCGAAATTCCAGTCGGCCCTTACAACCTCTTGGCCCCAGCCTTCCTCCTCATGGTCGGTTCGGATTCGTTGAAAACCCGGAAAGTGATCTTGTGCGGATTCGCTGTTTTCGGAATGTTTTTCTATTCCTCGCAGAAGCCCCTCCAATCTTCTCTCTTATACTTTCTTATATTTTGATTGTATTCAGACTCATTATATCAGGGCAGCCTTAAACATCATTTTCAAAATTCTCTATTCTTATTCTGACCAATTTTTCATTTTTCCTGACATTTTCAACAAAAGTTGAATTTTCATCCAAAGAAAATGAATTTTCAATCCAAGAAGACGAATTTTCTAGCAAAATAATCGAATTTTCAACAGAAAAGTTGAATTTTCGACCGAAAAGATCAATTTTCAACACAATAGTCGAATTTTCAAACAGAAAATATTAAACTTCAACCAAAAACAGTTTCATTTTCCACCAAATACTTGAATTTTCAACAAAAAGTTTAATTTTCAACAAAGATCCTGATTCTGAATGAAAACTGTTATAGTTAACATTTCAACAACAAAATGTTAAACAAAATGGTTTAATTTTCAAACAATGAGTTAGATTTTAATATTTAAAAAAATCTTAACAACAAATGAAATATTTAATACTTCAAAAAAAAAGAAATTTCTACCAAAAGAGCTGATCTGAAAAAAGATCTTTCTCCTCCGCTACGATGGGAAAAGTGTTATTACAAGCGTATATCTGAAAGAAGTATCTTCCTATGATCTCTCTAGTAGCTTAGTGTTTAAAGCACCTGACCAGCAATCGTAAGACGTCAGGTGTGATTCTCGCCAGAGCGAAGGAGAAAGATCTTTTTCAGAAATAACAAACCTTAATTTCGGAAAAAAGATCTTTCTCTTTCACACCGGTGGGAAAAGTGCTATGGCAAGCGTATATCTGAAATAAGTATCTGCCTTTGATCTCTCCAGTAGCTTAGTGTTTGACGCACCTAACCGGCAATCGGAAGACTTGAGGTTTGATTTCCATTCGAGCGAAGGATAAAGATCTTGATAAGAAATTACAAACTTTAATTTCTGGAAAAAGATCTTCATCCTTTGCTCCGATAAGAAAAGTGCTATGACAAGCGTATATCTGAAAGAAGTATCTGCATTCGATCACTCTAGTGGGTCCACAACAATGCACCACAGGGTGCGGCGACAGGATACCTCCTTGTGGGCATCCCCGCGGAGCTATTCCCCTTACTAGGCCCTCACCCTATCTGGTATGCAGCGTAAAAGCGTAAAAGGTGGTCCGGCACGCCACATCTCAGAGCCTCTCTACAGATGACTTCTGAAGAAGAATTGCTGAAAGCACCCTTCCTATCCACGAAAACGCCCAAAGCATACCCCTTTTGTTCCAATTGCTGCTCGCATTTTGCCACAACAGCATGAAGCGCAGTTCCTACCGAGCAGCCTGCCTGAGGAGCATACTGCCCTCTATGCAGCAGGGAGGCTAAGAGCACCTTATCCCTAATGTATCTGTCGAACAGCCTCTCAAACGTCTTCAGGATAAAAGACGTTAGGCTGATTGGTCGAAAATCTTTTGCAGCAGTGTAACCCTTTTTCCCAAGTTTGGGTATGAAGGCCAGTCTGCCATCCTTCCATGCCGATGGTTTTTTATTTTCTGGATACCTTTCGAAATTCTAAAAAATCTGCATTGCTTTTCGAAATCGTCATTAATCTAATTTCTAATTATTTTGGAATTTCGTCAAAACTTATATGCCTTTTGAATATCTTTTGAAATTATTCAAATTTTTCCTAAAATTGTTTTCAAATTCTGCAAAATTAAAGAAATTATTGTAAAATCTTCAATATAATTTTTTGGCAATTTTGTAAATATTTTGTAGCGTTCAAAAATCTTTTTTAATATTTTTTAAAAATTATTTTTTTTTTTAATAAAAAATCATCTTAAACTTTCTCAGGAATCTTGAGATTTTTTTTTTATTATCTTAAGACCTTTCAAAATTCTTAGAAAGTTACAAAATTTTATTTTGAAGTCTTCAAAATTTTCAAAAAGGTGTTGATATCTTTTTAAATTTCACATTATGTTTTGTATTTTTTTAAAGGTTCACCGAAGTTTAGTAAGCGTAGAACAATTTCGTTGAAAATTCCTTTTTATGTTGAAAAATGATCTTTATTAGTTGAAAATTTCACTATTTGGTTGAAAATTCGTCTTTTTTTAGTAGAAATTAAATATTCTTGGTTGAAAATTAAATTTTCAAACTGAAAATTCAACTATTTAATGTTTGGTTGAAAATTTATCTTATTTTAGTTGAAAGTTTAATGTTTTGATTGAAGTTTTTTGTTGTAAAAATTCATTTTTTTGGTTTAAAATTGAACTATTTCGTTGAAAATTCCTTTTTATGATGAAAAATGATCTTTATTAGTTGAAAATTACATTATTTGGTTCAAAATTCGTTTCTTTTTCTTGGTATAAAATCAATCTTATTACTTGAAACTTCATCTTTTCGGTTAAAAATTATTATTTTTTTCTTTTTTTGGTTGAGAATTTAAAAATGTCGTTGAAAATTCGTTTTTCCGTTGTTGAAAATTGTTCTCGTTTACTTAAAAATCCCACTAATTCAGCCAAAGAAATGAATTTGTATCCAAAAATCAAACAGTTAAATTTTCAGTAAAAAAATACATTTTCAATCAAATAAAACAAATTTTCAACGAAAGAGTTAAATTTTCAACCAAAAAATAAATTTTTTCACTAAAAAGATGAATATCAAACCAAAAGAAAAAAGAATTATAAACGAAATAGTTGAATTTTCAACTCAAAAGATGAATTTTCTACCAAAAAAGAAAAATTTTCAACAAAATACATTAATTTTCAACTAAAAAAGATAAATTTTCAACCAAAAATAAAATAAGTAAATTTTCAGTTAGAAAAATAATTTTTCAATCAAAGAGAATTTATGTATTTTTTGAAAAATCATGTTTCTTGTAGAAAATTCCTGTATTTTCTTTAAAAAAAATTTTTTTTATAGAAAATTAATCCTTTTGGTTTAAAATGTATATTTATTATTTATATTTATAATTTATATTATATATATTTATATATATTCAGTAAAATCCTTTAAATTTTGTGAAAATCGTTGAAATCTTTGTACATCCTAAAAAATTCTTTGGAACTTCTTGAAATCTTTGGTAATCGTAAACATCAATTGAAATAAGTAGAAATCATTTGAAATCACTTGAATATCAATTAAATTATTCCCCTTAATTTAAATTTTCAAACCAAAAAAGCTTTGAAGTCCCTAAATATCTTCAAAATGTTTAGAAATTCTGTAAAATCCTTTCAATTTTGTGAAAATCTTTAAAATCTTTGTGAATCCTACAAAATTATTTAAAACCTCTTGAAATATTTGGTAATCGTGAAAATCAATGAAAATAACTAGAAATTATTCAAAATACCATAAATATAAATTGAATTTAAATTATTTATTTGAATGAAAAAAAAACATTCAACTCCCTAAACATCTTTGAAATCCTTGGAAATTCAGTAAAATCCTTTAAATTTTGTGAAATCGTTGAAATCTTTGTACGAAGTTTATTGAAATTTAAATAAATTTTTTTGGGTCATTTATGGTAATTTACCATGTTTGCCGGTAAAATTATCATATATGACCAAAAATTTTCATAAATTTCCGGAAATATATGGAAATTTGTAAAAATGTATTTTGGGTAATTTATGGTATGTTACCATATTTACCGGTAAAATTACCTTGAATGACCGAAAATTTTCATAAGTTTCCGGAAAATGATGGAAGTTTTTGAAAATGAATTTTCGGTAATTTATGCTAATTTACCATATTTACCGGTAAAATTAGAATAAATTACCATAACTTTCCTTAAATGTATTGAAATTTAAATAAATGAATTTTGGGTAATTTATGATAATTTACCATGTTTACCGGTAAAATTATCATAAATGACAAAAAATTTTCATAAATTTCCTGAATTATATGAAAATTTAAAAAAATGAATATTGGGTAATTTTGGGAAATTTATGGTAAGTTACCATAAATCTGAAAATTCAACAGTTTTGTAGAAAGTTATTTTTTTTAGCCTTAAAATTCCACTTTTTGGTTCAAAATTGATGTATTTTGTTGAGAATTCGTCTTTTACTGTAGAAAATTAATCTTCTTGGTTGAAAATCCATGTTTTTCACTTGAAAATTCTGAATTTTGTATGAAAATTTTTTCCTGATTGACATTCGAAAAGCGTAAAAATTTTTTTTTTTGAAAATTCCAAAAAATTTCCCTATCGCTTCCAAAATTATTGCGAATTTTTTCTATGTATAGTTTTTGCTAGTGAATAATAATAAAATATTATAATTCAAAAAAAAATATTTTTTTGCTTAATTTAGAATTTTTTGAAAATGGCCAAAAAACATGCTTTTTTGGATTGAGTCCTATGCAAACATTTAAAAAAAAGTTGAGTATGTTGAACCTGAAATTTCTTTAGCTTGAATCAAAGAAACATGCTATTATTTTGTTTAAAAAAAATTGTTGAAGAGGAGTTTTAAAAGAAAGAAGAATAATTTCCTACCCAAGAAGAGGAATTTTCAACAAAATATGTATATGAACTTACCACAAAATAGTTGAATTTTTCCCGCGGCTCTATGAATTTTCTGCAACAAAATTAATTTTCTACCAAGTGGTTAATTTTCCAAATAAAAACTTTGCTTTTTAAACAAATAGTTGTCAAAAAGACAAATTTTCTACAATCCAGTTGAAGTTTCAAACAGAAAAGATGAATTCTAAAAAAGAAATTAATTTTCTACCCAAAATGATGAATTTTTGACAACATAAAAAAGACAACATTTCAACCAGAAGATAAATAGTTACATTTTCAGTTTAAAAACTAAATTTTCCAGTCAAAAAACGAATTTTCTAGAATTTTTTGTAGAAGAGGAGTTTTAAAAGAAAGAAGAATAATTTCCTGCCCAAGAAGAGGAATTTTTAACAAAATATGTATATGAACTTACCACAAGAATACCAAATGGAACCTTCTAACAAAATGCGTTTGTAAAAATTAAAACAAAATTTTCACTATTTACAATTGTAATGTTTTTAAAAAATGCATATTTTTCGAAAACAATATAAAATCCTAAAAAAATATAAGAATTTGGATTTTCAGAAAAATTGCTGCCATTTTGTTAATTTTCAAACTTGTTTATATTTTCCGTCGGATTTTAGCATACAAAATCCATTACTGAAATCAAGAAAGAAAAATGCCTAGAATTTTTTGTTTTCAGACAAATCGCCGCAAATTTGTGAATTTTCAAAAAAAATTTAATTTCCCATTGCTTTCCAAACCGTGTGAAATCCCTCACTGGAATCAAAAAAGAAAAATTATATATTTAAATTAATTAAAAAAAAAACATTTAAAAAAATTTGCCATTTTTCAATAAAATTATTTTTAAATATTTAGCAACCCTTCAAAAAAGTTTTCTAATGCCAAAAGGAACCTTCTAACGCGATAATGTCCTTAAACACGTAAAAATGTTTATTTGCGTACACAAAGGTAATAACAAAATGCTTCATGTCGAATTCGTGACACGAAATTTTCGCCGAGCGGGAAGTTTTACACCGTTGAAGTTACGAAAAAAGTAAAATTTTCAACTAGAAAGGAATATTTTGTAACGACATTCTTTAATTTTCAACAAAACTAGAGACGTTTCAACCAAATAACAAAATTTATCACCAATGAAAAGATTTCTAAACTAAAATATAGTAGTGGAATTTTCAACCAAAAAGAATTAACTTTTAACCAAAAATAGTTTGTAGCAATGTGGATAAAGTTGGGTGTGCACACAAGGGTTAAGAAAAAGTTGGCAACAAGCATATATTTGTAACAATGCCGCTTGGCCCTATGTTTACTGCAATGATAGTCCAACCTAAGCAATTACACTCTGTGTGAGCACACGTGATTCCTTGCAATTAATCATTATACACAATCACATTTTTATTGAAAACCTATTTCTATCGTTGAAAATTTACCTATTTTGTTAAAACTTCGTTGATTTTTTTTATTTCAAATTGATTTCTTTTACTGGAAATTTAATAATTCCATTTTTTGTTAAAAAATTACCTTCTTTTTTATATTTAACCATTTGTTTGAAATTTCATATATTTTGTTCAAAATTCGTCTTTATTGGTGATCTTATTGGCTGAAAATTCTTCTTTTTGGTTAAATTTAACTATTTTTTATTAAAAATTGAAATCTTTGAAATAATAACTAAAACATTTTTTGTTGAGGATTTTTCTGTTTTTATATTCAAAATTTTGTCACTTGGTTGCAAGTTCAACTACTTTGTTAAAAAAATATTTTTTTGGTTGAAGATTCATGATTTCAGTTGAAAATTCATCACATTGTTGGAAAAATATTTTCTAAAATTTAAATTTAAATTTAAATGTCATTATTATTTATTATTATTATTTAAGCAAAATAGTTGAATTTTCAACAAAAAATTTATCTTCAACGAAATACTTAAAATGTCAAATAAAAAATTAAATTTTTAACAAAATAATGGAATTTATACCAAAATATTTGAATTTTCAACAAAAAAGTTAATTTTCAACCAAATACTTAAAATGTCAAATAAAACATTTAATTTTTAACGAGATAATGAAATTTCCAACCAAAATAGTTAAATTTTCAACAAAAAAGGCAATTCTAACTAAGTAGTTTAATTTTCTAATAAGAAAATTGATTTTCTATTAAAAAAAAAAGAATTTTAAACAAAATTTGTGAATTTTAAAACAAAAAAAAAACGGATTTTCGGAGAAAATATTGAAATTTTTAAACAAGGAAATCTGAATTTTTAGGATAAAATTAATTTACAACGAAACAGTTAGAGTTTCAATTAAATAGTTTAATTTTTAATCAAAAAGTGTAATTTTCAAACAAATAATTAAACTATCAAATTTTGGTTGAAATTTTTTTTTCAAAATTCGTCTTTTTTTTGGAAATAAATCAATTCATTTGGTTGAAAATGCAAGCGTTTGATGAAAAGTTAATCTGTTTTAATTGAGGATTCAAAAATTTTGTCGCAAAATCGTCTTCGTTGGCTAAATCCATCTGTTTTTATTTCCAATTAAAATCTTTTTTTTCGAAATATAAACTATTACATTATTCGTAGAATTACTTTTTTAAAAGTTCATTTTTTTGGTTGAAGGTTCATAATTTTAGTTGAAAACTCGTTTTTGTTTTGGAAAAAATTAAACAATTTGGTAAATTTAATTACTTCATGTTAGTTAACAATTGATTTTTTTAGTTTAAAATTTTAGAAATGAAGAAGTACAAATTAAAAATTAATCCAATAAAATGTTGACTGAATTTTGTTAAAAATTCATCTTCTTGGTAGAAAATGTAACTATTTGGTTGAAAATTCAACTGTTTTGTTTAAAGCATCTTTTATGTCTTTGAAATTTTTTAAAGCTTTGTGAAATTTTTTAGATTTTTTAAACTCTTTATGAAATCTTTAAGATATTTGTGAAATATTTCTTCAATCTTTGTAAAATCCTTTGTGCTAGTTTGAAATATTCTCAAATTTGTTGAAATCTTTGTGAATTCGTTGAAATCTTCTGAAGTATTTAAAATCTTTGTGAAATTTTCATGAAATCTTTTTAAATTTTTGTAAAATCTTTAAATCCTTGAAATATTTTATATCTTTGAAAATTTTGAAAGCTTTTTGAAACTTTATGAAATATTGTGAACCCTTCATGAAATCTTTAAAACGTTTTTGAAATCTTTCTTTAATCTTTGTTTGTGAAATTGTCAACATATTCTGATTTTGAATATTTCACAAAGATCTCGCGGATTTCAAAGATTTAAAAAAGACGTGCACTCAAGATTTCAGATTTTAAAACATTTCAAAGATTTCAAATGATTTCAAGATACTTCTCAATCTTTTTCGAATTTTTAATCATCAAAATTAAACAATTTTTAATTGTAAAATTTAAAATTTGCATCATTTTTAATTGAAAATTGTCCAAATTGAAAATTCTTCATTTTTAAAATTTTATGATTCAAAGTTCTGCAACTTGGAAGATTTAGAATTGAAATATCTTCAATCTTGAAGATTTATGAACGGAAATTCTTATATTTTCAAGATGTTAATATTCTTGAAAATCTAGGGTAAAGTTCTAATTTCTAAATCTTCTGAATTAACAAAATTTCAAATGTAAATTATATCAAAATTGCAGAAGTTTTATTAAAGCTTGCAAAGTTTATAAGTTTCAAATTAAAAGACTTTTGATTAAAATAATTTTCTATTTGAATATTTACAATTTTGAAGATTTACAATTGAAAAATCTTAAATTCTAAAGACGTATAAATAAAAATGTATTCAATATTTAACACTTTTTTGGAATGGTTTCTTTGTGCAATCTTTGAAATTTCGTAGCATCTTTTTAAAACCTCTAAAATCTTTAAAATCCTTTAAAATCGATTGAAACTTTTCAAATTTTTAAAAGTCTTTGGAAATCATACATCTTCAAAATTGCCCGTATCTGGCGAAACCTCTACAAATTCTTTGAAATGTCGGCATGCAAAAAATTGAAGATCGGTAAGGGTGAAGAGAAAAGTTAGTGATCTTTTATTCCACCACATCAATTTCAGAAGAAGAAATTTTAGTTGAATTAAAATGTGATTGATTTCAAATTAAAGTATTTTTTTTTATTAAGAATTCATCTATTTTAGTTGAAAATTCATACAGTTTGTTAGAAATTTAACTATTTTATTTGGTTGAAAAGTAACTTTTTTCTTAAAAATTCCTATTTTTCATTTGAAAATACAACTGTTTTGTAGAAAATTCATCTTCTTGGCTTGAAAATGCAACAATTCAATGGACAATTTGTTCGTTCAAAGTTTATTTTTTGGTTGAAAATTGAACTATTTGTTGAAAATTCGGTTTTGTTTGGTTGAAAATTAATTTTTGAACTAAAAATGTAATTATTCCATTTTGGTTAAAAATTTATATTTTTTAGATAAAAATTGAACGTTTTGGTTGAGAATTCAATTACTTGGTCAACAGTTAAACTACTTTGTTAAAATTTCATTTTTTTGTTGAAGATTCATCTTTTTGTTTGAAAATTCAACTATTTTGTTGAAAGTTCTTTTATTTTTGGTTAAAAATTAATTTTTTAACTGAAAATATAATTATTCCATTTTTGACTGAAAATTCAATTACTTGATTAAAAGTTAAACTACTTTGTTCAAAGTTTATTTTTTGGTTGAAAATTGAACTATTTTGTTATAAATTCTTTTTTTTTTTTTTTTTGAAAATTTATTTTTTAGCTAAAAATTTAATTATTCCATTTTTGGTTTAAAATTTATTTTTTTTTTTTTCGGAATAATTCGAGTCATTAAAAAAAATATTTAGAATTCTTAAAGTTTCTAAGAGATTAAAAATTTGAAAAAATTTGTAAAAATTTCTTATCATTTTGAATGAAATTATAAACAATTATGTTGTTCGTTGCGAATTCTTTTTTTTTTTTTTGCAAAACATCCAACTACTGTCCCAAAAGTGAAACCATTTTGCAAAAATTCATTTTATTCGTTGAAAGTTTATTATATTAGTTGAAAATTAATCTGAAAATTCTCTGTAGAAAATATATGTTTTTTTGAAAATGACCATTTTTGTTGAGAATTCATATTAAAGAGTTACAAAATTTGATTGTGTTGTTGCAAATTCCTATTTTTAAAAAATATTTATTCTCTTTTTAGTTTTATCTTTTTTTATTTTTCTCAAAAATCTCAGGAAAATTGGTGAAAATTATTGTTTTGAAATAAGTCAAATAATATTGATAATAATGTAACATAACAATTACCATGTTGTAGGTCAAGGATCGGAAGGGAAATGGAACCTACATTTCTGACACTCAACAGTTAAATTTTTCTCCCTTAAAATATATTATTATTCCAGGAAAATCACGAACAACATCATCTAAACACTACATTTTCTCAATTCACTGAAGCAAATTATTTTAATTTTTTTCTCCACTTGATTTTTCTTATAATCCTACAAATGCATGTCAAGTCAGTCCTCTTTAGGTCAACATTATGATCGCTAGAATTTTCATAATTGAATTGAGTAATCACATTCAGCTCAAAAACTTCCTTTTCCTCAAATTGAAGAAACTACATGACAATCCAATCTTCCTTTAAACAAATATACGTCAGATAAGCAAAATCTATTGAGGAAACGAGTTTCAATCTCAGGCACAAAATGATACCAGACCCAATAAAAACTGATACCAGATCAAAAATTCCAAATAAATCTACAAAATTTGAGAGCACTTTGCGACTAACAGTTTAAAAGTGGATGTGTGTTGTTGAGTGTTCATCTTTTTGGTGGAAAATTAAACTTCATGGTTGAAATTCCATCTTTATGGTTGAAAATTCAACTATTTGGTTGCAAATTCTACTTTTTTGTGGAAAGATCATCTCTTTGACTTGAAAATTCAACATTTTTATTATATAGTTCTTTCCTTACTGACTGAAAAACCTTACTTCGTTGAAAATTCAAATCTTGTTAAAAATTCGTCTTTTTGATTTAAAAATTCAGCTTTTTTATTAGAAATTTCACCTTTTGGGATAGAAATGCAACTGTTTGGTTGAAAATGAGTCTGTTTTAATTGAAGATTCAACTATTTTGTTTGAAAGTCATTTTTTCTGGTCCAATTCAACTGTTTTTTATTTATGTAAGATAAAAATCTATTTTTTTTTTAAATATCAACTATTACATTGTTTGTTGAAAATTCATTTTTTTTAAATTCAGCTATTTGGTTAAAAGTCCTCTGTTTATTTCCCCTTACTTCCCCTAATTTCTCTCCTCCCATTTCCCCTACTTCACTTACTTCTTTCCCCTAATTTTCCTTACTTTCCTAAAATAATTTCCCCTTACTTCCACTATTTACCCTTCCCTTATTTCTCTTACCTCCCCTCCCTTTATTTCCCCTAGTTCCTCTCTTCTTCATTCTACCTCACTTCCTCCCCTCATTTCCCCTTACTTCCCCCAATTTCTCTCCTCTCGTTTCCCCTACTTCACCCACTTCCTTACCCTACTTTCCCTCACTTCCACGATTTCCCCTTCCCTCATTTCTCTTACTTCCTCTCCATTCGATTCCCCTCACTTCCCTGTCCCAAATTTCCCCTAGTTCCTCTTTTCTTCACTTTCAAGAATTGCAACTACTTCCCCTCCCCTTACTCACTCTACTACCCCCCCTCTTATTTCCCTTCACTTCTCCCACCTCACTTCCCCAATTCCTCTCCTTCCGTAAATTATTCTTTTTTGGTTGAGGATTCAACGAATTTATTGAAAATTCGTAATCGAAGATTCATCACTGGTCGATAATTTAACTATATTCTTGAACATTGCTTTTTTCTTGGTTGAAAATTAATTGTTTCAACGTCAAATTTGATTCTTCCATTTTTGTTCAAAATTCATCATTTGAGCTGAAAACTCAACTATTTGGTTATTAAAAATTCATGTATTTTACGTCGTAATTTGTGGATGATCCTCTATCGAAATCTGTATTACAGTTGTCACTAAAAGTGTTTAAATTATCATTATATGATTGAAATTATTAGTTAACATATTTCAATGAAAATTAAACATTGTTGAACAGTTTTAGGTTATGTTAGTATGTTTTACCTGAAATTGGTATTTTTAACGTTTTTAAACAAAAATCATTAGATTCAAATATAATGATTTTTGTATAATGTAATAAAATTTATCAAATTGTACAATAGGGCATATCGAATCTCTTTTGGTTGAAAATAATTTTTTTTATCGAAAATTTAACTTTTCGGGTGAGTATTCAACTATTCTGTTAAAAATTCAACTTTTTACGTTGAACTCAACAGGCTGATGATTCTTTTTTTTTATTAAAAATTACTTTTTGGAATTTGAATTTAATTATTCCATTTGGGTTGTGAACGTATGTATTTTGTTGAAAATACGTCTTTTGGTAGAAATTAATTTTCTTGGAAGAAAACTCATCTCTTTTGTATGGAAATGAACTTTTTTGTCGAAAATTTAACTATTTGGTAAAAAATTAATGTGTTTTGTTGAAAATTGGACTTTTTTTGTCAAATTCGACTGGTTTGTTGAAAAATCATCATTCTGATTGAGGATTCAACTACTTTCTTATGAATTGGTATTTTTTCGTCGCAATTAACTAGTCAATTTTTGCCTGTAAACTTTTTTTTTTTGAGTTGAAAATATTTGACAAAAACTCTCGTATTTTTTAAATTACTAATTGCAAAATTAAAAACATTTTAAGTTTTCTATTTCATTCCTCATTCATACAAAGGACCTCCGCTGATATGGGTCGACGACAGAGGCACACGAGAATTCGGCTAGGTAAGGGGAAATTCTGCAGTGGGGCTAATGCAAGCAGGTAAACGGCGATGAAATGGGCGCCGTGAATGGCTATTTCGAAATCAACAATTATTTTTTCCGGATGTAAATTAGAATCATTTTCTTTGCATAATTCGCAAAGCGAAGCAAAACAATCTTCATATGTTTTATTATCGTTAGGATTATTTTTGGAATTTTATACCCTCCCTCCCTCCAAATCCTCACATTTTTTCAAATTTAGAACAGTCAAAGTTTTAAGTTGCACAAATTAAAATTAGCAGAAACAAATATTATCAATAAATTGAATAATGTTAGTTATTGATGAGGAAAAATAAAAATTAACAAGAAGAAAGGATTAAAAGTGCGAATATCTATATTTGGTTGAGGATTCAACTATTTTGGTAAAAGTTCGTTTTTGTAGGTTGAAAATTCAACTAATATTTTGTTGAAGTGATCTTTTTTGGCCGAAAATTCATCTGTTTTGTTAAAAATTCATCTTTTATGGTCAAAAAAGTCACTTTTCTTGGTTGAAAATAAAGTTTTTTCATGAAAATTCAACTGTATATGAAAAAATTAATCTTTTTGGCTTGAAAATTTAACTACTTGGTTAAATTTACAACTATTTTGTAAAAAATTCGTTTCTTTTATTTGAAAGTTCAACTATTTGGTTGTTAATGCAACTGTTTGGTTAAAAATTAATTTTTTAAATGAAAATTTGTCTTTTTGGGTTGCAAATTCATCTTTTTTGGTTGAAAATTATACTATCTTGTTGAAAATGATCGATTGTGTTCAGAAATTTGTTTTAAAAAAAATCACGCATTGAATTAACATTTTTGGTTAAAAAGTCAACAGGTCTTATTAGTTAAAGAAATGTAAACCCAGATTGAAACTTTATAAACTATTTTCAATTTTTAAATAACTTCAAAATAATATATTCATAATTAAAGGCTCTTTATTAAATTTAAAATAGTGTTTCAGTCTAAAATGTTCCATTTTTAAATAATTAAATTTGAAATTTTTTAAATAAGAAAAAGAACAATAACTTAATATTTAGAAATATCTGACTGTTCATTTAAAGTCCGTAATTAAAAATCAAATATTCAAAACTAAAAATAAAAAAAACTAAACTTTGAGCGTTACATTTCTAATTGTTCTATTTAAAAAAAAAAACACACATAATTTGTAAGCCAAATTGTTAAATTTTGATATATAAATAACAATTGAACACCTATTATTATTAGAAAAAATTCGAGTAAGTTTTGAAGAAATTTTTAGAAGTTTTGAAAAAATGCAAAATTATTAAAAAGTTTGAAATTGTTTCAAATAACTGATGGCCGATTTGCAATTCGAATTTATTAAATTTTGCGAATTTAAAATTGAAAGGAAAATCAAATTTTGCGAAGTCAAAGGCTGATAATGTCTAGATTTTTTTATTTTAATTACATACAAAAATTATCAATTTAAAAAATAAAATTTATATTATAAATTCTTCTAAGACATACAAAAATTTACTTTACCGCCATTGTCACCGTTTGAATTGTAAAATTTTTCAGTTTTAAACCTTTCAAACTAAATTGTTCTGATAAAAAGTTTGAAACTAAGTAATTTTAAACAGAAAACATTAAAAATTACGAAATTTCTGCTAAGGAACGTTAAAAATGAAACTAATTCGAAATTCATTTAAAACTGAAAAAATGCTTAGTCCCCAAGAATTGTGTTATTAAACATTTTTTATATTCCAATTATTTAAGATTTCAAATATCTATTTTAAATCAATAATTTTCCTGAGTCTTCAACTAAAAATCGGACAATATTATGATAGCAAATCGAAGAAAACTGAATTTAAATTTCGCGCCAAAAATGCTGTAGTTTGTGACGCCACCGCATGGTGGTGCGGATCTGGGATTTATTGTTCATAATTGGTTTGAAATTTAAGAAAATGGAATTCTCAACAGTTGAAAATCTAAACAAATTGAAAATTTTTATTTTTAAATTTGAGAATTTGAGAAAATTTCTTTTTCAACTTTTGGCAATTCTAAAAAAATTAGAATTTTATTTTCAACTGTTGAAAATTCAGCCTTAGAAAAATTATAATGTTGAAAATTTAACTTAAAATTTTCAACAGTAAACAATTTAGCTGTTGAAATTTGTAAAAAAGAAAAAAAAATTAATTTTCAACTCCAGAAAATGAATGAAAGTTGGAAATTTAATTTCAGCGATTGGAAATTTATCTGTTAAAAATTGCAATGATTTGAAAATTTAATGTTTAACTGTTGAAAATTGAAGAAAATTGAAATTTTAAATCCGTAAATTCTGTGAAATCCTTTAGAATAGCCCAAAATATTTAAAATCATTTAAAATGCCTTAAAACTTTTTTAATTTTATAGATTTGAAATAAATAATTTAAAATGATTCCGAAGGATTTAAAATATTTTTTGTCTTTTTAAAAATTCTGAAAAATTTTCAAGTTTTCTGAAAAGTTTTGAAGGGTTTCAAATGATTTTAAAAGATTTTGAAATATTTCAGAATATTTTGAAATATTCTAAGGAACTTTTAGTAGATTTCAATAATTTGAAGTGATTCCAATAGATTTTGAAGATTTTTTGGTATTTTTAGAAAATCAAAAAAATTTTCAAGAGATCTCAAAAGTTTTAAAGGATTTCAAATTATTTTAAAAGATTTAAAACATTTAAGGATATTATACAAGATTTGTAGGAATTTTTCATAGATTTCGATAATCTGAAATGATTCCAAAGGATTCTACAGACTTTTTTAGTATTTTTAAAAACTTTGCAACCCTTACTACATCTTTGAAATCTTGGCAAAATCTTTTATATCTTATGAAATCTTATGAAATCTTTGTAAATTTCTTTAAAGTCATTAAAATTATTCTGAAATATCTTCGAAATCTTTGATTTTTTTGTAAATATTTGTAACATTATTGGAATTTTTGAAATCTTCGCGAATTTCCTTGAAATCTTTGAAATATTTTAATAATTCGACATTTTTGTGAATTTC
This sequence comes from Andricus grossulariae, assembly GCA_011634705.1. Lineage (NCBI taxonomy): Eukaryota > Metazoa > Arthropoda > Insecta > Hymenoptera > Cynipidae > Andricus > Andricus grossulariae. Next base: position 266,540,213 of record JAABKJ010075445.1, read on the forward strand.
TTCAAAATTTTTTCAATATTTCTGTAGTATTTGAAATCATTTGAATTCTTTAAAATTAGTTGAAATGTTTTGAAATATTTTAAAATCTTTGAAATTTTGGAATACTGTTAAATCTTTAAAAATCTTTTGAATTCTTTTGAAATTTCTTTAAAATTACTTGAAATGTTTTGAAATGTTTTGAAATCTTTAAAATTTTTGAATACTTCGAAATCTTTGGAAATGTTTTGAATTTTTTTTAAATTTCTTCAAAATTAGTTTGCTACGACATTCGTGGACCAGTGTTACGAGCGGCCAATGAGATGGAAGAAGCCGGTCATAAAATTATTAAATTAAATATCGGTAACCCCGCCCCGTTCGGCTTTGAAGCCCCGCAAGAAATTATCAATGATGTGGCTTTAAATTTGCCAAATGCTGTCGGCTATACGGATTCAAAAGGGATCTTCCCTGCGCGTAAAGCCATTTGTCAGTATTATCAGCAAAAAGGCATCTTAGATTTACATGTAAAAGATGTGTATATCGGCAATGGTGTATCTGAACTGATCGTTATGGCGATGCAAGGTTTATTGGATGATGGCGATGAAATGCTGGTTCCAATGCCCGATTACCCATTATGGACAGCAGCCGTAAATCTATCCGGTGGTACAGCGATTCACTATAAATGTGATGACCAAAACTACTGGTATCCTGATATGACAGATATGGAAAATAAAATCACCCCGAATACTCGTGGTATTGTGGTTACTATTTTGACTTTGAGCGGGCAATTATTGAAAAGAATTAAGACTCTTAATTTGAACAGGGAATTTTCCTAAATTATTTTTATAGTTCTTACTTGGAACAGGGAATTTTCGAAAATAATTATGATTTTTATTTGGAAAAGGGAATTATCGAAAAGAATTATTATAATTCTCACTTGGAACAGGGAATTTTCCGAAAGAATTATTATAGTTCTGATTTGGAACAGTGAATTTTGGAATAGAATTATGATTTGGAACAGAAAATTTTCGAAAAGAACTAATTTTGACTTGGAACAGGAAATTTTCGAAAATAATCAGGATTTTGATTTCGAACAGGAAATTTTCCAAAAGAATTCTAATTCTAATTTGAAACGAGAACTTTTCGAAAAGAACCATAATTCTGACATGGAACAGGGAATTTTCCAAAAGTCTTGCTCTTCTGATTTGGAGCGAGAAATTTTTGAAAAGAATTATAAATTTGTTTTTGGTTGAGAATTCAATTATTCCAGTTAGAGATTCATCATTTTAATTGAAAATGTATGACTTTAGTTGAAAATTGTACTATTTTGTCGAAAATTTGTTGATTTTGTTTGTCTTTTTTGGGAGAAAATTAATCTCCTTGGTTGATAATTCAACTATTCCAGTTGAAAATGCATCATTTTCATAGAAAATTTATCATTTTGGTTGAAAATTTTATTATTTTGTGGAAAATTTGTTGTTTTTGTTGGTTTAAAATTTAATTGTTCTATTTTTGGTTGAAAATTGATCTTTTTTAGTTGAAAATTCGAATATTTTGTAGAAAATTTGCCTTTGGGGGGGGGGGGTGGTTATATTTTAGTTGAAAATTCAACTATTTTGTTCAAAATTTGTCATTTTTGAGAGAAAATTGATCTCCTTGGTTGAAAATTCAACTATTCCAGTTAAAGATGCATCATTTCCATTGAAAATTTATCACTTTGGTTGAAAATTTTTTATAAGTTTAGAAATGTTGACAATAGATAAAGTTGAACAATTTTAGAAATTTTGGAAATTTAAAACATTGGGAACATTTAACAAATTTTAATAATTGCATTAGTTTGGAGCATTTAAAAAATTTGGATTATTAAATTTTTTTAACATCAATTTTTTTTTAATATTAGCGATTTTAAACAAATTTATACATTTTTAACAGTTTAGAAATTATGATAATTTTACAAACTTCAATAATTTTGGAAATTTTGAACATTTTAGACATTTCAGACATTTTGGAAATTTTATAAATTTCAGAAATTTGGGAAATTTGATAAATTTGAGAAACTTCATACATTTTTGTAATTTCATAAATTTTGTAAATTTCATAAATTTAAGGTATTTAAAAGTTTTAGAAATTCATAAATCTTAGAAATTTGGAAAATTTTAGATATTTTAGACTTCATTATTCTAGAAGTTGAATAATTTGAGCAACGTTTAACATTTTTTATATTTTGGAAATATTATCATTTTGGGAATTTTCTTCTTCAGGAATTTTATCATTTCGCAAATTTCCCTTTTCGGGAATTTTATTTTCCGGGATTTTTATATTATGGAAATTTTATCATTTCGGGAATTTTCTATTTCGAAAATTTTCTTTTTTGGGAATTTCATAATTCGGGATTTTGATATTTCGGAAAGTTTATCATTTCGGGAATTTTCTATTTCAGAAATTTTCTTTTCTGGGAATTTTTTTGTTCAGGATTTTTATATTTTGGAAATTTTAATGTTTCGGGAATTTTCTTTTTTGGGATATTGATCATTTCGGAAATTTTATTGTTCGGGATTTTTCTTTTTCGGGAATTTTATTATTCCGGATTTTCATATTTCGGAAATTTTATAATTTCGGGAATTTTATTATTAAGAATTTTATTATCAGGAATTTTATAGTTTCGGGAATTTTCTATTGCGAAAATACACTTTTTCGGGAATTCCCTCAACGCCCTAAAATCCATGAAATTCCATGAATTTCCTTAAATCCTTGAAATATTTAAATTCTTCGAAATCATTGATTTCTCTACATTCCCTAAGATCGTTGAATATTCTGAATTTCTTGAATTTCATGAATTCTCTGAATTCCTCGCTTTGTCTAAAATTCTTGATTTCTCTAAATTCTCGAAATTCCTAGGATAATCTGAATTTTCAAAACGCCTTAAAATCCCTGAAATTCCATGAATTTCCTGAAATCCTTGGAAAATTGAAATTCTTTGAAATCATTGATTTCTCTACATTCCCTGAAATACTTGAATATTCTGAATTTCCTGAATGTCCTGAATTCTCTGAATTCCTCGCTTTGTCTAAAATCCTTAATTTCTCTGAATTCTCGAAATTCCTAGGATAAGCTGAATGCCCTAAACGCTCTGAAATCCCTGAAATTCTATGAATTTCCTGAAATCCTTAACATTTTTAAATAATTCATATTTTCGGATTAGAAATGCAACTATTTCTTCAAAAAAATAATCTATTTTGATTGAGGATGTAACTATTGTATTAAAAATTCTTCTTTTTTTATTGAATTCAATTGTTTTTTATTTAAAATAAAAATAATTTTTAGTTGAAAATTCAACTATTTTGTTGAAAAATCTTCCGTTTTGGTTAAAACTAACCTTTTTGTTAATGATTCATATTTTCGGGTTGAAAATAGAACTATTTGTTCAAAAAATAATCTGTTTTGGTTGAAGATTCAACTATTTTGTTGGAAATTCGTGTTTTTTTATTGAATTCAACTGCTTTTGATTTACAATAAAAATTTACCAATTTTTGAGCATATTTTTGTTGAAAATTAAACTATTTTGTTGAAAATTAAACGATTTTGTTTAAAATTAAACTATTTTATTGAACATTATTTTAGTTTGTTATAAATTTCACTTATTTCTTAAAAGATCTTCTTTTCTGGCTTTTTAATAAAATACATAAAGTTTCCACTGGAAAAGAACAATTTTCAATAAAAAAATATCAATTTTCAAGCAAAAATGGTCCAATTACATTCTTAATTTAAAAAATTACTTCTCAAGCAAAAAAGAAACGAACGAATTTTCAGCAAAAGATTTCAACCCAAAAGATGATTTTTTAACCCAGTATATTAATTTTATAAAAATGAAATAGTTATTTTTCAATTAAGGATCTGAATCTTAAACAAATGTGACTTTTTAACAAACTAGTTCGATTTTCAACCAAGTAGTTGAATTTTCAACTAAAAAAGAAGAATTTTGAAAAAAAATAGATTAATTTTCAACCAAAAGGATGTATTTTCAATTTCTTGAAGATTAATTTTCGATCAAAAAACAAGAAGTTTTAACAAAATACATAAATTTTTAACTAGAAAAGATCAATTTTCAATAAAAAATATCAATTTTCAAGCAAAAATTATATAATTACATTGTTTTTGATTTAAAATTCGACTACTTGATTGAAATTTTAACTGCTTCTCTTTAAATTTATTTTTTTGGTTGAAGTTTCATCATTTCAGTTGAAAATTCATTTCTTTTATTATAAAATTTACCTATTTCATTTTTCGTTGAAAGTTTATCTATTTTATTTAAAAATTCAACTATTTTGTTAAAAAAATTGAATATTAGGTTGAAAAGTTACTTTTTTGTTGAAAATTAATATTTTCGAGTCGAAAATTCTACTGATTTGTAGAAAATTCGTGTTTCTGACTTGAAAATTCAATAATTTGGTTGCAAATTTTCTTCTTTTTAAACTAAAAAATCTTTTTTTGGTTGAAAAATGAATTATTTCGTTGGAAATTGGTTTTTCTTTTAAGATTAATTTGACTGTTTTTGATTTAAAATGCAACTATTTGGTTGATTTTCTAAGTACTATTTTTTTAATTTATTTTTATGATTGAAGATTCATAATATTTTTCATAACTTAATTTCAAGATCCTAATTTAAGAATGATTCAATTTTTAAACGAAGTTCGGAATTGTTTAATTTGTAACGCTTCGAGTTTTAATTAATTAATTTTAAAAGTTTTCAATACAAGAAAATTAAAATGATTACATCTTAAAAATCGTGATGCACAATCTTAAAATTAATCATTTTTAATAACTTAATTTCAAGATTCTAATTTAAGAATGCTCAAATTTTTCAACGAAATTGTTTCATTTTTAACGCTTCAAGATTCATTTATTGGTTTATTTTGAAAGCTTCCAGTTATAAAATTAAAATGATTCAATTTTGAAAATCGTGATGCACAATTTGAAAGTGATTACTTTTTAATAACTTAGCTTTAAGAGCTTAATAGTTTGTATTCATGAATTTTGAAAGTTTTCAATATAAAAAAATTAAAATGTTTAAATTTTAAAAATCGTGATGCACAATTTGAAAATTAATGATTTTTTCACCTAGTATCCTATTAATTCTTTTTTTTTTCGTCAATTTCAAAAGGGACAACTGCAAAATCTAAAAAAAAAAAATTCCAAATAATTAAATTTCCGAACAATAAAATTCCCGAATAATTAAGTTTTTGAATTTAAGCAATGAAATTTTTTTTATAAATATTTTTTATTTATTAAAAATACAATAATCCAATATTTCTATCAACAAACATTATTTTTAATTTTTAAAGTTGCTAAAATTATTTTTTGAATTCAAAATAATGATAATAAAAAATGTCATCCAGAAACATATTTTTTCAATTCTTTTCATTTTAAATTCAGACAACAATTATTTTAGAAACCTAAACATTAAAAATATTTTTTTTGTAAAAATATTTGATTATTGTATTTTTCAGAAATAAATATATACAACAACAAAAAATCATTGCTTAAATTCGGGAAGTTTCTTGTTTGGATATTTTATAATTCGGCAGTTTTCTATTGGAAATTTGGGCTACGGTGATGTGAATAGGCCGAGCATTCTACCCGACCACGACGCCGCTGCCTGATCAAAAAACGTACACTTTCCTACAGGCCATGCGGTCAAACGCTTGTAGCCGCTTACGCTCAAGTTATCCACAGGCCGTTCCACAGGCATTGTGGGTAACGCTCACACTTCAATGACAGCCTGATGACGTCCACACCCGCTGCGCGCTGTGGTGCAGGATGCCGTGGCGGCGGGCGAGGGCGGGGCGGTCCTTGCTGTAACCGCCGCCGATCACGCCCATCACCGGTATGTCGCGGCCCAGGCAGTGGCGCATCACGCTTTCATCACGGGCGGCGACGCCTTTGTCTGTCAGCTTGAGGTAACCAAGGGCGTCGTCCTTGTGCACATCCACGCCGGCGTCGTACAGCACCAGATCCGGCTGGTAGAGCGGCAGCAGGTAGTTGAGCGCGTCATCCACCACCTTGAGGTAGTCGGCATCGCCCATGCCGATCAAGCTCACCAGGCTCTTGCACTGGCGCGCAATGCGGTCCAGATCAAACTGCACCAACGGCTGACCCTCGCTCACCCGTGCGCCTTCCTTCACCAGCAAGGCAAAGCCTTCGCCATTGAGCTCCACGGTGTCGATGCCCACATGCATCAGCATCTCAGCACCGTTATCGGCGCGGATGGTCAGGGCGTGCCCGGTGCGGGCGACGTGGATGATCACGCCGTCACAGGGCGCGTGCAGGCAGTCGTTCAACGGGTCGATAGCGAGACCGTCGCCCATGGCGCCGCTGGCGAACACTTCGTCGGGGACGCGGTTCAGGGCCAGCACCGGCCCACTCAAGGGGGCGCTAAGGGTCAATGGATTATTGTTGTTGGGCATGGGCACGGTACTCATCAGGAAAACGCCGCTTTAGTGCGTGCGGGTGACTTTGCTCAGGTGGCGCGGCTGGTCCGGGTCCATGCCCCGTGCCTCAGCAAGGCCTGCTAAAAGTAACTTTTTTGTTGAAAATTCATATTTTTGGGGTGAAAATTCAACTGTTCTGCAGAACATTCGTCTTTTGGCTTGAAATTTTAACAATTTGGCTGAAATTTTTTTCTGTCTGGACTGAAAAAGCTTTATTTGTTCCAAATTCGTCCTTTTGGTTGAAAAATTCAATGTTTTGGGTTGAAAATTTAACTGTTTTTGGTTCAAGTTAAATAATTTTTGTTTAAAAATTCGACTACTTTGCTAAAAATTCATTGATATGGATAGAAAATTCCAGTATTTGGTTAAAAACTCAACTATTTTGTTGAATATTAATTTCCTTTGGTTCAGGATACAACTGTTTCAGTTGAACTTTCATCTCTTTGGTTGAAAATTAATTTTTTTAACTGAAAATTTAAGTTTTCCATTTTTGATTGAAAATAAAGATTTATTATTTTAGTTAAAAACTCATTTCTTTGGCTGAAACTTTAACTTTTGTTAAAAACTTATCATGCGGGAATTTTATTCTTGAGGAATTTTATTATTTGGGAATTTTCCTATTCGGAAATTGTATTTTTCGGGAATATTATTCTTCGGAAGTTTTGAAATTCGGGAATTTTACAGTCTCGGGAATTTTAATATTCGGGAATTTTTTATTTCTGTAATATTATAAACTGTTCCGAAATTTCATTATTCAGGAATTTTATGCTTGAGGAATTTTATTATTTGGGAATTTTATTATTCGGGCATTTCATTATTTTGAAATTTTATTATTCTGGAATTTTCGATTTCAGTGCTATTATAAACTGTTCGAGAATTTTATTATTCAGGAATTTTATTTTTGAGGAATTTTATTATTTGGGAATTGTCCTATTCGGGAATTCTATTTTTCGGGAATATTATTCTTCGAGAGTTTTGATATTCGAGAATTTTCGATTTCTGTGATTTTATACACTGTTCTGAAAGTTTATTATTCGGGAATTTTATTCTCTTTCTTACCCGCCCACGCAAAAAGCAACGCCCTGCCGAACAACAGGCCAAGGTCAATGCTGCGGCCAAGGACCTGACCCTGTATCAGTTCCACGCCTGCCCGTTCTGCGTGAAGACCCGTCGCACCCTGCACCGCCTGAATGTGCCGGTGGCGCTCAAGGATGCGAAGAACAACGAGCAGGACCGCCAGACCCTGCTGGAGCAAGGCGGCAAGATCAAAGTGCCGTGCCTGCGCATCGAAGAGAACGGCCAGACCACCTGGATGTATGACTCCAAGGTGATCATTGACTACCTGGACAAGCGCTTCGCTGCGATCTGAAGCCCGCGGCGACCAATGTAGGAGCGAGCTTGCTCGCGAAAAACGTCAACGATAACGGGGGCTGCCTGAATAAACGCGGTGCCTGTGAGTTCTTCGCGAGCAAGCTCGCTCCTACAGAAATCAGGTGGGTATTGCCAGGTCGAGATCCAACAGTGCCGAACCCAGGTGCAGGTGCCCAATAGTCTGTTCTTCCAGCGCTCGGTACGCCGTTGGCCCGGCTCTGGCACCAACATCCTGTAGGAGCAAGCTTGCTCGCGAAGACCGTCAACGATAACGCAGCGCTTGCAGTCAGCCCGCATCGCCTGTGCATTTTTCGCGAGCAAGCTCTCTCCTGCAGAAATCTGTAGCCAGCCTTTGGTCGCTGGAGTTAGCTTAAGGCACAACCGCTAACTCCCTTGCGAGGTGTGCAATGGCTCTCGATACATGGCTGGCCTTTTTCCTGGCCAGTTGGATCATCTCCCTTTCTCCTGGCGCCGGTGCCATCGCCTCGATGTCTAGCGGCCTACAGTACGGTTTTGTGCGTGGCTACTGGAACGCCATCGGCCTGCAACTGGGCCTGGCGATGCAGATTGCTGTGGTCGCCGGTGGTTTGGGGGCCATTCTGGCGGCCTCGTCTACTGCGTTCTATGCGATCAAATGGTTCGGCGTGGACGAGGACACCCGCATGGTCCGGCCGAGCGGGCCGCCAGCATCCTTTATGTATTCAGCGTTCTTGCCCATCCACGCCCCCCAAGCAGCCATCCCCTCTGACTGCTTGTCAGGACTTATCGGTGACGCGGCTTTTTCCGCGTCCGTTGCTGATCCGATGTACAACGCCAGGAACTTTGCCATGCCAGATCCTTCGCCTCGCTCGCTCCATCCAGTTAGCAGAAGTATCGCGTGCGCCCGCCATCAGGCAGCTTCTAGCGGTGTCCGACTAGCTCTTCGAGATCGTTGGTGGTGCATGTTCTCCTTCCGGCCCGGACCTCCGGCGCGAGAGCGCCCGCCGCCAATGTTCAAAGCGTCCAACTCGGCGGATCGCTTGCGGGAAAAGACTCTACGATCGCTTCGTCGACTGGGTCGAGCTCCGTTCCCTCCTGCTCTTCCTTGGCCACGCTCTCATCAGGCGCCAGATCCGGCTTCTTGTCCTTGTCCTTTTATATTCAGCAACATAGTTTTCTTTATTTTTATAATCGTATGTTCTTAACGTTGAGAACATTATTAAATAAACTAAGCTTAATAAAAAAAATGTTCCTAAACAAGTATATCTAAAATATTTCATGGTTCACCTATTGTTATATTTCTAATAATTTTTTAGCATTTTCTAATGCTTCAGTTGTTATTTCTTCACCACCTAAAAGTCTTGCTACTTCTTCTATTACTTCAATTCCTTTAATTCTTTTTACATTTGATATTGTGTTATCATTTTTAACATTTTTTTCAACAATATAATGATTATGCCCTTTTGAAGCAACTTGTGCAAGGTGAGTAATACAGAAAACTTGTGTATTATCTCCTATTTTTCTTAGTAGTTTTCCGACTATGTTTGCTGTTTGCCCACTAATACCAGAATCTACTTCATCAAATATAATTGTAGGAATAGAGTTTAAATTACATGTTACTTGAATAGCAAGGCTTGCGCAGGTAGGCTTCGTGCATGGCCTGGATGAAATCAACGGGGTGGTAGTAGGAAATGAATTGCAGGGCGTCGGCAACGCTCTGAATCAGGTCGTCTTGCTTGATCACGGTCATGAGTCGCGCTCCTCTATAAGGGAACATTCAATAAAGATGGCGCCAGTGTTGCATCGGTCGGCTGAAGCCATCTTTCCAAGGCACGCCAGAATGGTGCAGGCGCGACGCTAAAAAGGCGCGGCAGTATAACCCGGCACGGTGGCCGATACACCCGACTATGGTCAAACTGTCGCAGGCATGATTCCCTGTGCGCGCTCCTTATGATTGAGTCTTTATATGCCTGAACTGTACGTCGGCGAACGCCACTGGTCTGTATCCCTCGGCAGCAACCTGCTGGATGCCTTGAATCAGGCCGGCGTGGCCGTGCCCTTCAGTTGCAGGGCCGGCAGTTGCCATGCGTGCCTGGTGCGTTGCGAGGGTGAGGTTGACGGGATCAAAAGATATAAATGTTCAAAAAATATTTTCGTTGAAAATTAATTTTTGTTTTTGATAGAAAAGTCTTTTTTTGTCTTTTTGGGTTAAAAATGCCGCTATTTTGGTAGAAAATTAACTTTTTTTTTTGAAAATTAACAATTTTTCCAAAAAGTCGTCTTTCTTAGATGAATTGAACAGTTTTAGATTCAAAATTGAAAAATATGTTTCAATCATTTGGTATAAAATAATATATTTGATTAAAAATTCATATTTTTGGGCAGAAAATTAATTTTCTTGGTTGATAACTAATCTTTTAAAATAAAAATTCAACTGCTTCGTTAAATTTTCAACTATTTTGTTGAAAATTAATTTTGTTGGTTGAAGATTCATCATTTTAGTTTGAAAACTCATCTCTTTGGTTGGAAATTAAACTATTTTCTTGAAAATTCTTTTTTTCTCAAGCAATTATTTTTTATAGTGAAAATTTGACTATTCCATTTGACTAGGAACTATGCTGAGGGAACAGATTGAGAAAGCTAACGCTAACAGTGTTAACGGTAGCAAATTTAAAAGATTTAAAACCAATAAACTCTCTTAAAGAGTTTACCTTTTAACAAGTAGCATGTGCTGAACCGTCGCAATGCTACTTTTTTTTGCTTAAAATTTCTATAAAAACCAGATTAGGTCAATTGAATACTTTCTATATTGTGGCAAATTCTTCAGATGAAATTAGAGCTATTACTCTGTTATTCAGAGATTGCATCTGATATTGTTATTTTAAAAGGGATATAAACACAATTATATAGAGGACAGGAAGTATGTCTAAGGTCCACAAGCTTGGTCAATTGATGTTGACCGCTGTTGTTGCCTCATCTGTGTTATCAGGTTGTTCATATGTTGTAAAATCAGGTGCTAATGTTGCGCTTGGCTTTAGTGAAAAACATATCGTCCCACCCATTTTGGCGGGCAATGATACAGATATGGTGTAGGAACAGAGCAGTTCGTTGATGGCCTGATCATCATCAACGCCGACGCCCTTCCATTCGTAGGCAATGATATGCCTGCCATCAATCGTGACAGTGGGCGCCTGATACTTGCCGGCGAAAACGACCAGCGCACCATCGGCGCGAGGCGCTATCCAGCCGTCGCAACAAGCGAGAATGGCGTTCGTCACATCTGCATGCTTGTCGGTCAGCTTGTGCGTGACGCAACTGCGATAACGCGCCTCGCTTCCGCCACCGCGAAGGGCAACGGCCTCGTTACAGACATCGGATGCGGCCCGCCAATAGCTGATTGTCGGGGCAATTTTGGCCGAGTAATCCAGACCTTCGCGCACGATTTTGTAATACATGAGGTGGCGGATCGGATTCTCGGTCCAAGTCCAACCAGCAGGGTTAGATGGATCGGCCGCCCAAGGGTCAGGGCATTTCTGCCACTGCGCTGCGATCGATGGGGTGGGCGCTCCATTGGTGTAATCCACCTCGGTCGGGTTCTTCGCGTAGATCACCTGGATCAGGTTACCGTTGGCGGTGATGGTGTTGTTTTCTTCGTCAATGGTGATGGTGCCATTGAACGAGCCGTGTACCGAGTCGCGACGCAGCAGGCTGGCGCGCTTGGTCAGGTCGTTCTCGGCACCTTTGCGCACCACGATGGCACGCAGGCGCAGGCCGTCGCCACCACCGGTTTTCTCGATCAGGATGCGCGCCAGCAGGCGGCCGATACGGCCAAAGCCGTACAACACCACATCGGTGCCTTTGCGGGCGGCAGCGTTTTGCTGGCCAACCACATCGGCCATTTCTTCACGTACGAACTGCTCGGCAGTGCGGCCGGCACCTTCTTTACGGAATTTGTAGGCCAACTTGCCCAGGTCTACCGAAGCCGCGCCGAGCTTGAGCTCGCTCATGGCTTTGAGCAGTGGGAATGTTTCGTGGACGGAGAGTTCGCTGTCGTCGTCATGTCATGTGTCATGTCATGTGTCATGTCATGTGTCATGTCATATGACATGTGTCATGTGTTCATGTGTCACGTGCCATCTCATGTGTCATGTCAGATGTCATGTCGTGTGTCATGTCATGTGTCATGTCACGTGTAATGTCATGACATGTGTCATGTGTTCATGTGTCACGTGTCATCTCATGTGTAATGTCATGTGTCGTGTCATATGTCATATCATGTGTCATGTCATGTGTCATGTCATGTGTCATGTCAGGTGTCATGTCATGTTTCATGTCATCTGTCGTGTCATGTCATGTATCATATGTGTCATGTCATGTGTCATGTCATGTGACATGCGTCATGTCATGTGACATGTGCCATGTCAGGTGTCATGTCAGTGTTATGTCATGTGTCATGTCATGTGTTATGTCATGCGTCATGTCATGTGTCATGTCATGTGTCATGTCATGTGTCATGTCATGTGTCATGTCATGTGTCATACGACCTGGTGCACCCGGATCGTCGACTGATCATTAGAACTTATTTTGGCTGTTTGAAGAATTTAAATTTTAAAAAAAGTTCCCGTAGAATACGTGCTAATCTACCTGGTGCACGACCTGGTGCACCCGGATCGTCGACTGATCATTAGAACTCATTTTGGCTATTTGAAGAATTTAAATTTTCAAAGAGTTCTCGTAGAATACGTGCTAAACTACCTGGTGCACAACCTGGTGCACCCGAATCGTCAACTGATCATTAGAACTTATTTTCGCTGTTTGAAGAATTTAAATTTTAAAAAATTTCTCGTAAAATACGTGCTAAACTACCTGGTGCATGACCTGGTGCACCCGGATCGTCGACTGATCATTGGAACTTATTTTGGCTGTTTGAAGAATTTTAATCTTGAAAAAGTTCTCGTAGAATACGTGCTAATCTACCTGGTGCACGACCTGGTGCACCCGGATCGTCGACTGATCATTAGATAATCTAGTATAATCCTTTGTAATCCACTTATAGTCGTTTGTAATCCATTTTTAATCCAGGGTATTCAAAGTGATCTAGTATAATCATTAGTAAGTCACTTATAATCCCAGGTAATCTACTTGTAATTCGAATTAACACTCTTGTAATCCAAGGTAATACACTTATAATGTGGCGTTATCCACTTCTAATCCAAGTGATCTAGTACAATCCGTCGTAATTCACTCACAACGAATGTAATCCACTCAACGCCAAGAGCAACCGATCTAATCTAGTATAATCCATTGTAATCCATTCGAAATTTCAGGTAATACACTTGTAATTCGGGGTAATCCACTTGTATTCCAAAGTAATCTGAGTAATCCACTTGAATTCACTTCAATCTCATGTAAGCCGGAGTATTGAAAATAATCTAGTATAATCCTTTGTAATCCACTTATAGTCGTTTGTAATCCATTTTTAATCCAGGGTATTCAAAGTGATCTTGAAATCTTTGGCAAATCATTAAAATCTTTGATATCTATCTGAAATCTTTGCGAAATATTTGAAATCTTTGTGAAATCTTTGCGAAATATTTAAAATATTTTTGAAATATCTGATCATATTTGTGAAATTATTAAAATCTTTGTGAAATCATTGAAATCTGTATGCACTGTCTGAAATCTGTCTGAAATTTTTATGACATATTTTAATCTATCCATAATCTTTGCGAAATATTTGAAATCTTTATGAAATCTTTGGGAAATCATTGAAATTTTTTCGAAATCTTTCTAGTATCTTTGGGAATCTTGGCAAAATATTTGAAATATTTGGTAATATTTGTAAAATTATTGAAATCTTTGAAGTCTTCGTGAAATCTGTTAAACCTATCCGAAATCTTCAAAATCTTTATGAAATCTTTGGCAAATCATTAAAATCTTTGATATCTATCTGAAATCTTTGCGAAATATTTGAAATCTTTGTGAAATAATGCCATGATTTTTATAAGAGGAAAAAAAAGCTTTGAAACTTCCTGCAAACCATTAAAATCAATCAAGAGTTTTCGCGAAATCAAAAAGAATAAAAATTTAAAATTCAAATCTCTTTGAATTAACTAGAAAAATATTCTAGCATTGTTGTGAAATTCAGTCAAAACCATTAAATTATTCCCTGAAACCTGTCAAAGAGTCCCAAAAATGCCATGATTTTTATAAGAGGAAAAGAAAAGCTTTGAAACTTCCTTCAAACCATTAAATCAATCAAGAATTTCCTCGAATTCAAAAAGAATATCAAATTCAAATCACTATAAATTGAAGAGAAAAATATCCTAACATTATTATAAAATTCAGAGAAAACCATGTAATTAAACCCTGGAACCTGTAAACAAGTCCTAAAAATGCCATGATTTTTATAAGAGGAAAAAAAAGCTTTGAAACTTCCTGCAAACCATTAAAATCAATCAAGAGTTTTCGATTTTTGCCTAAAAATTGATATTTTTTATTGAAAATTGATCTTTTCTAGTTGAAAATTCATGTAATTTGTTAAAAATCCGTCTTTTTTGGTCGAAAATTAATTTTTATGGTAGAAAATTCAGACTTTTTTGTTAAAAATGTAAATGTTTGGCCCTAAATTAATCTGGGTTGATTGACGATTCAACAATTTGGTAAAAACTTAAACTATTTGGTTAAAAATTAAACTTTTTTTATGAAATTTTAATTTTTTAGTATAAAATTAACGTTTTTGCTAAAAAATCTTAATTTCGTGTTGAAAATTCATGTTTTGAGATGTACTCTTTTATTAAAATTCATCTCTTATGTTGAAAAATCGTTTTTGTTTTAGTTGATAATTAATGTTTTTAAATAACAATGTAACTTTTCCATTTTTGCCTAAAAATTGATATTTTTTATTGAAAATTGATCTTTTCTAGTTGAAAATTCATGTAATTTGTTAAAAATATACACTACCCCTTTCTGGCTTGTGGATTCCGACCAGTATTTCGCCATACCGTCATTAGAGAAGAACGATCTCGACAGCTGAGTTCCGTCAAACACAACACCAAAGTCACGTTATACAGTCTGGTTTCACTCAAAAGATGGAAAGAGAGAGAGATAACGCACGAGCACATCTGTCCTTTTCTGGCCCACCGACCCAACGACGCATGAAAAGACTGAGGAAGAGAATGATAGTGCACGAGTAGTCTGTCCTTTACCGGCCTATTGAACCAACAACACGCGGTGAGACAGAACGACAGGAAGACAGCACATAAGCAGTCTGTCCTCTTCTGGCACATGGACACTAACACACTAACGTTAATGAAATCAGGAAGGATAAATTCACCTTAATCTACCGAAGGAAAGAGTGGAAAAATTGCTACAATCACTCTTTCTCCTCTACTGTTCTTGAAGTCCATACCGGAAGCACCGGAAATGGCAGAGAAAATTCCAAGGATTTTTCAATGAATTTCAATAATTTGAAATGATTCCAAAGGATTTTTAAGATTTTAGGGTATTTTTTTTAAATTTAAGGAGTTTTCCAGAGCTTTTAAAAGTTTCAAGGAATTTCAAAACATTTGAAATATTTTAAGGTATTTTCAGAAATTCCAAGGTATTTTTAAGAGCTTTAAAAAATTTAAAAGAATTTCAACAGATTTCTAAGAATTTGAAATAATTTAGGATGTTTTAAAAGATTCCAAAGAATTTTCCATTTATTTCAATAATTTGAAGGGATTTCAAAGAATTTTAAAGATTTGAGGGTAGTTTTTAAAATTCCAAGTAATTTTCAAGAGCTTTACAACATTTCAAGGAATTTCCACAATTTTTAAAGAATTTTAGGATATTTTAAAAGATTCCAAGGATTTTTCAATGAATTTCAATAATTTGAAATGATTCCAAAGGATTTTTAAGATTTTAGGGTATTTTTTTACATGTAATGGAAGCAAGAATGCACAACATGAAATTAAATTTAATACCAGCATACAGTAAATTTAGTATATGCATATACTGAATTTAGTATGCACGCACATGAAATTTAGTATGCGCGTATACTAAATTCAGTTTACATATATACGAAATTTGGTATACGCATATACTAAATTCAGTATACGCGTTCCGTTTTGCATGGGTTCCGTCTTCATCATCTGTAAACATGATCAGATGAAAAATGAAATTGAAGAAAAAAGTTTTAATTTTCAAATAATCATATGATTAATCTACATTCACGTTAATAAATTAAACATACCTTTTAAAGAGAAGATTTCGCATATCCTCACAAAAAGAAGCCGAACCATCTAGCATGCACTGTTAGAAAAATCTGTACTAGATTTAGTACACATGTAATGGAAGCAAGAATGCACAACATGAAATTAAATTTAATACCAGCATACAGTAAATTTAGTATATGCATATACTTTTTGACAGGTTCCAGAGATTAATTTAATGGTTTTCATTGAATTTTATAATGTTCGAATATTTTTCTTATCAATTTATCGTGATTCGAATTTAAAATTGTTATTCTTTTTGAATTCGAGGGAATTCTCGATTGCTTCTAATGGCGAGAAGGAAGTTGAGTAGGTTTTTTTCTATCTTATAGATATCATTGGCTTTTTTAGGACTCTTTGACAGGTTCCAGAGATTAATTAGATGCTTTTCACTGAATTTTATAATGTTCGAATATTTTTCTATTCAATTTATAGTGACTTGAATTTGAAATTGGTGTTCTTTTTGATTTCGAGGGAATTCTCGATTGATTTTAATGGTTTGAAGGAAGTTTCAGAGATTTTTTTTCTCTTATAGAAATCATGGCATTTTTAGGACTTTTTGACAGGTTCCAGAGATTAATTTAATGGTTTTCATTGAATTTTATAATGTTCGAATATTTTTCTTATCAATCAGTTGATAAACACGGAGAAAGCAAGTTTTGTCGAAAAAATTTATTCACTTCCCAGAAAATCAATTTTTAATGAGACTGTGTCACAGTGTGACATAATATTTATCGTATTCTAGTAATGACAAATAATAAAATTAACATTTTCTGCTGTTGAACCATGAAGATATTGTAATATATGTTTTTTATGAATATCATAACAAATATCTTGATCATAAAAGTCTTTATTTTTAATGGATATGAAAAAGCAACTTTGGCGTACTGCTACCATAAAAAATATGGTTTCGAGCAAATCCTTTTAACTCGGTGTGTATTTGAATTTTTGAGAATTTTCTAACAAAGAACCACTTCTTTAAAAAATGGCCACTTGCCACCTTCTCCCGTTCCCCCCTTCATGTATTAATTATGTTACGAACGTAATACAAATTGTAAAAAAAAAGGAGTGAACAAGAGTATTGATAATTGTGAATAAATATTTAATATCTTTCAACCTTGAAGCCTGTAATCACTAAAATAACGATTATAACATATACTGTATGACCTGATGAAAAGCTAAATAATAATTAGTTAAATTTCCAATTCAAGTCTTCATCAATACATTAATTAGCTATTATTTCACTCAGAAACGATGAAGCTAGTTTCTACTCTCGTATTCTCTTTGGCGATTATCCCTAATTTTATCGGTGAATATAATCAAATAATATATCTATAATTTCATAAACATTTTTTAAGCTTCACCCGGAATCAAATTTTGGCAAATTATTTCACATTCTTTTCTAATTGCTGTTTTATTTCAAACTTTTATTGAGTCTTCCACAAGTAAATATAAATGTAATCTGAATTTATTCCAGGGAAATCATATTGGTAGAGAACTTGTACGATATGTGCGCGTTCACATATGGCAAACTCCTACCCGGTCATACATATAATAAGTAGGACAATTTAGGGTTGAAGGGTTCAATAAAATCACATCCCTCTAATTTTTTTTGAAATCAATGGAAAATTTTGGATTTTTTAAAATTGTTTTCAATTAACTTGAATTTTTTTTTAAATCATCATGAATTTTTATGTATTCTTTTGAATTCTTTTTATTTCCCTTAAGTTCTACTGAATTCGGTAATTCTATTCACTTCCATTTATTTCTTTTTCCTTAAATTCTACTACATTCGGCAATTTTATTCACTTTTATTTAACTAAATTCAATGGAGTTTTTCTGATTTTTTCGATTTTTCTGAAATGAAAACATTATTTTGGATTTTTTAAATTCTTTTCAATTAATTTGAATTATTTTCAATTTACCCTGATTTCTTTTGAATTGATCTTGAATTAATACGAAATTCAACGAATTCTCTGCAATTCCATCAAATTCTTTTCAATTCCCTCTAATTTTTTTTGAAATCAATGGAAAATTTTGGATTTTTTAAAATTGTTTTCAATTAACTTGAATTTTTTTTAAATTGTCATTCTTTTTGAATTCGAGGAAATTCTCGATTGATTTTAATGGTTTGAAGAAAGTTTCAAAGCTTTTTTTTAGCTTTTAAAAATCATGGCGTTTGTAGGACTTTTTGACAGGTTCCACGGATTAATTTAATGGTTTTCACTGAATTTTGTATTAATGTTCAAATACTTTTCTATCAATTTATATTTATTTGAATTTGAAATTGATTCTTTTTGAATACAAGGGAATACTCGATTGATTTTAATGGTTTGAAGGAAGTTTCAAACCTTTTTATCAGCTTATAAATATCATGGCGTTTGTAGGTCTTTTTTCAGGTTCCAGGGATTAATTAAATGGTTTTCACTGAATTTTATATTAGGGATCGAATATTTTTCTAATAAATTTATATTGATTTGAACTTCAAATTGTCATTCTTTTTGAATTCGAGGAAATTCTCGATTGATTTTAATGGTTTGAAGAAAGTTTCAAAGCTTTTTTTGTTAACTTGCATACTGGTTCCTTTGCAAGATGAATGTAGAATTTCCTTCGCCAAATTCCTGTACGGGAACCGTTAAAGTTACCTGTACAGGTTTATGTGCAGGTTCGTGTCCAGGAACATGTCCAGGGACCTCCGAGGTTCCTGTACCGGAATTTTTAGGTGGGCTCAGTCCGCTCTTTTTGTACAAAATTTCTTGGTCTGTGTTATTTTCTTGAATAAAAAGTAATTAGAAACGTGATTACTTGTTCAAAATGTGGCCGCACAAGGAAAGGAAATGTTGGGACAATGTATTTTACTTGAATTCGAGATACTTTGAAAAAGACACTCACTGAAATCAGATTTAGAGATTTATTCTCATACGACGGTTGATTGGACTAGTTTTTGTCCGGAAGTAGGTATTATGTCAAACATTTTCTTAGAATTATGCTTATTGTAACGTATTTTTCATTTCTCAAAATACGAATTAGCAGCTTCGCAATAAAATTCTTTGGTGAAAAATCATGTCTTTTGCCGACGATTCGTCTTTTTCGGTAGAAAATGGACCTTCTGGGTTAAAAATTTACATTCCTTATTAAAATTAAGTGATTCGGTTTGAAATTATCTAAGGATGTGTTAGATTTAACAGTTTTGTTAAAAATTCTATTCTGAACAAAAGTTCTCCACTAATTTTGAGGATTTGTCTTTTTAGATTGGAATCTCGACAACTACCTCTGTTAGAAAATTTAACTACTTGGTTGACAATCAACTTTTTTGTTGAAAATTTGTATTTTTTGTTGAAAATTCAACAATTTTGTTGCAAAGAAATCATTTTTGTTTAAAAATTTGCGCTAGTCTAGTCTAGGCGGTGTGATCCAATATAATTTTATATAATCCAGAGGAATCCTATGTAATCCAAGGTAATCTTAAATATTCAATAAAAATTCGATATTTTTCGTTTCAATCATTGTATTTCAAATTCGTTGAGAAGAAAAGAATAACAAATTCAAATCACTATAATCTGATCAGAAAAATATTCGAACATTATTATAAAATTTAGTGAAAATCAATAAATTATTACCTGGAACCTGCCAAAAAGTCCTAAAAATTCCATGCTTTTTATAAGAGGAAAAAAAAGGTTTGAAACTTCCTTCAAACCATTGAAATCAATCGAGACTTCCGTCGAATTCAAAAAGAATAACAATTTCAAATTCAAATCACTATAAATTGATTAGGAAAATATTCGAGCGCTATTATAAAATTCAGTGAAAACAATTAAATTAATCCCTGGATCCTGTCAAAAAGTCCTAAAAATGCCATGATTTTTATGAGAGGAAAAAAAAGCTTTGAAACTTCCATCAAACCATCAAAATCAACGGAGAGTTACCTAGAATTCGAAAAGAATAACAAATTCAAATCACTATAATCTGATCAGAAAAATATTCGAACATTATTATAAAATTTAGTGAAAATAGATCTTTCTCCTTCGCTCCGGCATTTATCTGAAAAAGGATCGTTTTCCTTCGCTCCAGCGTATATCGGAAAACAGAACTTTTTCCTTCGCTCCGACGTATATCTGAAAAAGATCTTTCTTCTTCGCTCCGGCGTAAATCTGGTGAGAGATCTTTCTCCTTTGCTCCGAAATATATTTCGAAAAAGATCTTTCTCCTTCGCTGCGGCGTATATCAGAAAATAGACCGTTCTTCTTCGCTCCAGCATATATAGGAAAAAAGATCATATTCCTTTGCTCCGGCGTATATCTGGATGAAGATATTTCTCCTCCGCTTTGGCGTATATCTGGAAAAAGATCTTTCTTCTTCGCTCCAGCGTATGTCTGAAAAAAGATCTTTCTTATTTGCTCCGGCGTATATCTGAAAAGAGATCTTTCTCCTTCGCTCCGGCATTTATCTGAAAAAGGATCGTTTTCCTTCGCTCCAGCGTATATCGGAAAACAGATAACACTGAAACCTGGATTTAAGAAACCTGGGCTGACGACGATTCTAGAACTTAAGTCCTTGGCATTTTTATGACGCGTGGAACATGGACCCAGAAGAGAAGAAGTGCTCAGTCAGGCGTGACGTTTGGATTCAATTTTTTTTTTACTTTCAAAATTTTAAAATATCTTTTGAAATAATTCAAATTATTTCTAAAATTTTATTCTATCATTGAAAAATTATCTTCCCAACTCAGAATATGAATTGTCTGCCAGAAAGACAAGTTTTCCATAAAAAAGATGAATTTTTAGCAAAATAATTCAATTTATTCGAAAAAGAATAATTTTTAACAATATAGATGAATTTTTAACAGAATTAGTTTTGATAAACTTCGGAAAAAAGCATAATTCCGATTTATTTTACGCATTTAACACTGAAACCTGGATTTAAGAAACCTGGGCTGACGACGATTCTAGAACTTAAGTCCTTGGCATTTTTATGACGCAAAATACCTTGAAATATTTCAAATCTATTAAAATCCCTTTTAAACTTTTTAAAATTCTTTAAAATTCCTTGGAATTTTTAAAAATACCATAAAATCTTTAAAATCCCTTCTAATTATTGAAATATATTAAAAATGTCTTGGAATCTTTCAAAATACCCTAAAATATTTCAAATCTATTAAAATCCCTTTAAAACTTTTTGAAATTCTTTAAAATTCCTTGTAATTTCTATAAATACCCTAAAATCTTTTTAATCCTTTCAAATTTCTCCAAATTATCGAAATCTATTAAAAATTTCTTGAAATATTTTGAAATACCCTAAAACATTTTAAATCTATTAAAATCCCTTTAAACATTTGAAACAATGAAACAACAATGAAATATATTTAAAATTTCTTGAAATGTTTTAAAATACCTTGAAATATTTCAAATCTATTAAAATCCCTTTTAAACTTTTTAAAATTCTTTAAAATTCCTTGGAATTTGGGAATTCCGAATCGGACGGTACGAACCCCCAGGTCTGTATGGTACTGTATGGAGTTTCCTTCAGAGGAGGATCTAGTTTCTATATAGATTTGCAATATGTTTCGAGTCTATAATGGATCCTACGAAACCTTGGGTCTGTATGGTCCTGTATGGACTCTTCTACAGAAGAGGATCTGATATGGATTTGCAATTCGATTTGGGGAATTCCGAATTGGACCATACGAACCCCCAGATCTGTATGGCATTGTATGGACTTTCCTACAGAGGAGGATCTAGTTTCTGTATGGATTCGAAATTTTTTGTGGGTCCATAATGGACCCTACGAAACCCTTGGCCTGTATGGCCCTGTATGGACTTTTCTACAGAAGAGGATCCGGTTTCGGTATGGATTTGCAATTCGATTCGGGGAATTCCGAATCGGACGGTACGAACCCCCAGGTCTGTATGGTACTGTATGGAGTTTCCTTCAGAGGAGGATCTAGATTTAAAATTCCTTGAAATCTTCTAAAATGCCCTAAAATCTTTCAAATGCTTTGAAATCCCCTTAAATTATAGAAAACAATTTAAAACTCTTTGGAATATTCTAAAATACCCTAAAATATTTCAAATTCTAAGAAATCCCTTCACATTATTGAAATCAATTAAAAATTCTGTGTAATCTTTTAAAATACCCTAAAATATTTCAAATTATTTAAAACCCCTTTAAGTTATTGAAATAAATTAAAAATTCCTTGGAATCTTCCTAAATACCCTAAAAGATTTTCAATATTTAATAACGTTTTGAAAGCACTCGACATTTTTTTAAACTCTTGAAAATGCCTTAGTATATTTTTAAATACCCTAAAATATTTTAAAACCATCTCAAATCCCTTCAAATTATTGAAATCAATTTAAAATTCCTTGAAATCTTCTAAAATGCCCTAAAATCTTTCAAATGCTTTGAAATCCCCTTAAATTATAGAAAATTCTCATTAATTTATAGTGATTTGAATTAGAAATTGTTATTTTTTTTGGAATTCGAGGGAATTCTCGATTGATTTTAATGGTTTGAAAGAAGTTTCAAAGCTTTCTTTTCCTCGGATAAAAATCATGGCATTTTTAGGACTTTTTGACAAGTTCCAGGGATCAATTTAGTGGTCTTCACTGAATTATATAATAATGTTTGAATATTTTTCTAATCAATTTATAGTAATTTGAATTTGTTATTTTTTTCAATTCGATGGAATTGTCGATTGATTTTAATGGTTTGAAAGGGGTTTGAAAGAATTTTTTTCCTCTTATGAAAATCATGGCATTTTTACGACTTTTTGACAGGCTCCGGGGATCAATTTCATGGTTTCCACTGAATTTGATAATGATATTCTAGTATTTTTCTCATTAATTTATAGTGATTTGAATTAGAAATTGTTATTTTTTTTGGAATTCGAGGGAATTCTCGATTGATTTTACTTCGTTTGTCCAAAAAATTTTTATTCTTCATTTCTCATGTTGTTTTTTGAGAATAAAATGAAAACCACGCATTCTATTGAAAAGTTATTCCTGAAAGATTTGTGCATATTTCTTGGGTGCGCAATTTTTTTTCACATCTTTAGTCATTTGGAAAGTTGTTATGATCATCTTGCAAGGTGTTGAAAAAAAGCTTTTTTCTTTTTTTGACTTTTTTGCATGTTGTGCGTAAATGCTGTATCTCTGGTAATTTTTGTATAGCAAAGATTCATTAGAACGAGTTGTTTGTCTTTTTGAGTACTATAAATAGCCGTACATAGAATTCCTAATTCTTGAAAATGTGGTCTCAAAAATTTTGAAAATGCCATCACTTTTTTAATCTTGATCGAAAATGGCTAGCTAACGAACTTGACCTTCAGTTTAGGACACTCATACAAACAGCCAGACGCATTAGCCAGAACCTGTATGTTGGTTTTAGAAGGTCTCCGTAAATCCCTTAAAATAAGTGGAGCTCCTATAAAATCCCTTAAATCTTCTGAAATTATTTGAAATCCTCATAAAATCTGTTAAAATCGTAGAAAATTATTTGGTATTCTTTGAAATTTGTTAAATCCATTGAAATTCTTCAGAATCTTTTAAAATAAGTTAAAATCTTTTAAATCCTTTGAAAGTTTATCATTCCTGTCATATCCCTTGAAATCTGTGGAAATCCCTTGAAATCTTTGGAATAGCTTAGAATTCCTCGAAATTTTATTTAATTTTATTTATTTTAAAAATTTCTCCAGAAATCCTTTAAATTCGAGCTTAAAATCTTTAGAAATCCTACAAAATTCTATGAAATCCCTTGACATTTTTTTAATTTGTTGAAATTCTTTGAAATCATTTAAAATACCGTAAATCCCTTAAAATAAGTGGAGCTCCTATAAAATCCCTTAAATCTTCTGAAATTATTTGAAATCCTCATAAAAAGTAATAACGGTTTAATTGTAAATTATTAATTCTAATATGCTTTCTTTTGAAAATCTTGTTGAATATACTGTTAAAATTAATTTTTTGAAAGAAAAAATTATTAAAAATTTTCCCAGGAATCTTAAGAAACTTTTTGTATCATCTTAAAAGCTTTTAAATGCCTTGAAAAGCTTCCAAAATCTATTTCGAAATCTTCAAAAAGCTATATTATGTTTAAAATTTTTTCCAGTTTCAAATTAAGTTTGAATCATTTCAACATTTCTAAATATCTGCTCAGCATACTCGAATTTTTTCTGAATGAATGATTGTCTAAATAAAAATTGTCTTATTTTATTGTATACATCAAAATTGGACATTTTCACTCACAAATTTTATTTTTTAAATAGTATAATTAAAAATAACATTGGAGCCTCGAAAGCTTCCATTTAGTTCTCCAACATCTTAATAATGCAAAGTCTAGTTTTGAATCTTTTATTCAAAATATTTCATCAATTTCATCATTTAGAAAATTTTCTGTTTCGGGAACTTTGCAGAGCTGGCAATTTCATTTTTTGAAATTTCATATTTCGACAATTATATTATTTTGGAAATTTTACAGTGTCGTAATTTTATTTTTCGGCTTATTTTATCATTTCGGGAATTTTCTATTTTGAAAATTTTCTTTTCAGGGATTTTTATATTTCGGCAATTTTATCATTTCGGACATTTGTTTTTCATCAATTTTATCATTTGGGGACTTTAATTATTAGGATATTTATATTTCGACAATTATATCATTTTGAGAATTTTACAGTGCCTTAATTTTATATTTCGGCAATTTTATCATTTTGGGAATTTTCCTTTTCTGGAATTTCATTTTTCGGGATTTTTATATTTTGGCAATTTTCGATTTCATCAATTTCATCATTTAGAAAATTTTCTGTTTCGGGAACTTTGCAGAGCTGGCAATTTCATTTTTTGAAATTTTATATTTTGTGAACGGTGAATTTTAAGCCCGAAAATATAAATTAAAAAAAAAAGTTTATTTTAAATCAAATAGTTGAACTTTTAACCAAACATGGACTAATTCAATTTTCAGTTAAAAAAAAAAATTTTAAGCAAAACAAAGAATTTTCCACCAAATAGTAAAATTTTTAACCAAAGAAGACGATTTTTCAACAAAATACATAAATTTTCATCTAGAAATAAATAAATTTTCAACTAAAAATGGAATAGCTAAATTTCCTTTAAAAAAAATTAATTAAAAAAATAACTATTTTCTGCAAAACAGTTGACTTTTCTTCCGGAAAATATGAATTTTCAACCAAAATGTTAATTTTAACCAAATAGTTGAATTTTCAGTTCGAAAAATTAATTTTTTAGTTTAAAAAGTTATATTTTGTGAACGGTGAATTTTAAGCCCGAAAATATAAATTAAAAAAAAAAGTTTATTTTAAATCAAATAGTTGAAAATTGAACCAAATTGTGAATTGAATTTGGACTGTTGAAGCTCGGAGAAAATTAAAAATTAAAGAAAATTAAAACCTGAAATTTGAATTTTCAACTATAGAAAATTAAAGAAAATTGATAATTGAATTTTCACCATTTAAAGATTCTATTGTTGTAAATTGAAGATAATATCATTTTCAACAATTGAAAATGGGAGAAAATTGAAATTTAACCTGATCAAAATTCAAGAAACCTGATAATTGAATTTTCAAAAGTAGAAAATTCTATTGGTAAAAATCAAAGGAAATTAAATTATTTACTGATGAAAATTGAAAATTAAAGGAAATTGAACACTGAGTGTTCAACCGATCACTTTTCTTCAATGTTAAACAGTTGAATTTTTAACAGTTGAAAATTCAATTATTGAAAATTGAACCAAATTGTGAATTGAATTTGGACTGTTGAAGCTCGGAGAAAATTAAAAATTAAAGAAAATTAAAACCACCTGAAATCTTAGAAATTATGTCGAAACTTTCTGAAGAATATCAGAAAACTTATATTTATTTTTACAATTTTATTTGAATTGTAAATTAATTTTAAATAATTGTAAAATAAATTTAATAATTTTTTTCTAAAGAAATATCCAATGATTTCAAAAGGACAAAACTGTTTTAAAGGTATTCTTTGTAGTATTTTAATAACTAATGAACATAGTTCTAGATTTTTTTTTTATTTTGTCGAAAATTCATTTCTTTATGTTAAATTCGACCGTTTTTCTTTTAAAATATTTTTGTTTTATTGAAATAGCAATGATTACATTTTTTGTTGAGAATTAACCTTTTTAGCCTGAAAATAAAACTATTCGGTTGAAATTGCGTTTTGTTTGTTGTTCAAATTTTGATTTAAAATACCTGAAATCTTAGAAATTATGTCGAAACTTTCTGAAGAATATCAGAAAACTTATATTTATTTTTACAATTTTATTTACTTTTTGGTTGAAAATTCAACTTGTTGCTTGGATGTGGAACTCTTTTTTAAAAATTCATATATTTTGTCGATAATTCATCCTTATCTGTAGAAAATTAATCTTTTTGTTTAAAAAATTAACTTTTTGGTTAAATTTGGAACTCTTTTCTTGAGAATTCATCTTTTTTTTTGTAGAAAATTAATCTTCTTGGTTAAAAAATCAAATTTTTTGTTGAAAATTCATCTTCTTGGTTAAAAAATCAAGTTTTTGGGTAAACGTGGAACTCTTTTCTTGAAAATTCATCTTTTTTTTGTAGAAAATTAATCTTCTTGGTTAAAAAATCA
This sequence comes from Andricus grossulariae, assembly GCA_011634705.1. Taxonomy (NCBI): domain Eukaryota; kingdom Metazoa; phylum Arthropoda; class Insecta; order Hymenoptera; family Cynipidae; genus Andricus; species Andricus grossulariae. The sequence continues at coordinate 266,566,898 of JAABKJ010075445.1, forward strand.
ACTTTTTGGTCAAATTTAGAACCCTTTTCTTGAAAATTTATCTTTTTTTGTAGAAAATTAATCTCCTTGGTTAAAAAATCAACTTTTTGGTTGAAAATTCAACTTGTTGCTTGGATGTGGAACTCTTTTTTAAAAATTCATATATTTTGTCGATAATTATTTTTAGTTTAAAAAATTATGTTTTGTGAACGGTGAATTTTAAACCCGAAAATATAAATTTTCAACAAGAAAGTTAATTTTAAATCAAATAGTTGAACTTTTAACCAAACATGGACTAATTCAATTTTCAGTTAAAAAAAAATAATTTTAAGCAACACAAAGAATTTTCCACCAAATAGTTAAATTTTTAATCAAAGAAGACGAATTTTTAACAAAATACATAAATTTTCATCTAAAAATAAATAAATTTTCAAATAAAAATGGAATAGTTAAATTTCCATAAAAAAAATTGATTAAAAAAAAACAATTTCTGCCAAACGGTTGAATTTTCTTCCGGAAAATATGAATTTTCAACAAAAATGTTAATTTTAACCAAATAGTTGAATTTTCAGTTCGAAAAATTAAATTTTTAGTTTAAAAAATTATGTTTTGTGAACGGTGAATTTTAAACCCGAAAATATAAATTTTCAACAAGAAAGTTACTCAGCGGCAACACTACTAAGACGTCATAATTTCTGACGAGATAAATATACAAATGTCGAATATAGGGCTATAAGCTGGAAAGGGAGACTTTATGTTCGCTCAACAGGCCTGAGAAAAGGCCCATATTCATGCATGTATTACATAAAATATAATAAAAATGATGGATATAGTATGTTAGCATATTCACCGATAGAATTAAAGATGACCGCCAGAGTGAAAATGCAAGTACAGACCATCCTCATTTTTGCAATTGAGAGAAAGAACTGATTGATGCTTTAGCGAATAAGTGGTTCCACAAATCTAACTAAAGAATATCCTATAGTATCATCAGAGTACAAATATATGCGTAAGTGGTCGTTATCTCACATATATGTGAAATGACGACGTTATTAGTTTCAAGATTGTCCTTCGGAGATACAATTATTAAATTAGCATCTCAAATGAAAGTCATGGGTTTTAATTGGTCATGAACTATGTATGTAGTTTTTTTTTCGAGCTTCAGAATTAAACAATTGTATTGGAAATGAATTTTTAACAGAAAGTTCATTTAATTGGTTGATAATTGAAAGATTTTGTTGCAAATTCTTTTTTTAAATAATTTTTTCAACTCAAAATACAAGTATACCATTTTTCGGTTGAAAATTGATTTCTTGAGTTGAAAATTCATGTATTTTGTTGAAAATTTGACTTTTATGGTAGAACCTTTATCTTCTTGGTTAAAAATTGATCTTTTTGATGGAAAATTCAACTATTTGGTTAAAACTTCAATTTTTTAGTTGAAGATTCATTACTTTAGCTAAAAATTCGTTTCTTTTTTGGAAAATTCAATTATTGGTGTAGAAGATTCATATTTTGTCGTTGAAAATTCAACTTTTTACTAGAAAATTCGTTTTTTTTTCGAGCTTCAGAATTAAACAATTGTATTGGAAATGAATTTTTAACAGAAAGTTCATTTAATTGGTTGACACAACATTTGAATTTTCAACAAAAAATGGAATTTTTAACCAAATACATGAGTTTTTAACTGAAAAGTTGAATTTTCAACTATAAAAGATCAATTTTCATCAAAAAATGAAATAGTTGATTTTTCAGTTAAAAATTAATTTTCAGCCAAAAACATACATCTTTAACCAAATAGTTGATTTAATTTAAAAAAATTAAATTTCTACCAGAAGAGATGAATTTTCAACAAAATATAAACATTTTCATCCAAATAGTTAAATATCCAACAAAGACAATTTTCAACAAAATACATCAATTTTCAACTAAATAGTTGAATTTTTAACAAATTTGATCAATTTTTTACCAAAATTAATAGTTCAATTTTCGTTGCCAAAACTAATTTTCAAAAAAAAAAAAATTAATTTTCTACACAACATTTGAATTTTCAACAAAAAATGGAATTTTTAACCAAATACATGAGTTTTTAACTGAAAAGTTGAATTTTCATCATTCAGAGGGCTCCTGAAAAAGCAGTGAATTTATTAAAAGTATCGAAGATGCCCCTGCCCAAGGTACAGCTACTGGTTCAAACGCTTACACAAATGTGGAAGTGTAACATTAAAAAAAATTCACTTAAATGTACCATATTCTCTATATCAAGTTCGAACCACTACAGGGAGGCAGCTACGATTGAATATACATGACATTACTTTCAGATATAAAGACTAAGGCCATTGTGTGAATAAAAAATTTGAAATTCACTACCAGGCCCGTATAAGTTCAAACAAAAAGCGTATAAGCGAACGATAGTTTAAGTCGTGACACGTTCCAAAAAGCTATCTTATAAGTTTATTACCTTCTTACATAACTCAGAAAGTTTTCTGTAAGAAAACAATTGATCCAAAAAGCATGGGAAAGGACTGTTCATTTAGACACCGTTATCAAGGACAATAACAAAAATATCCAGGGTGAGTATAATTATTAGTCAATTTCTATCTTGACTGAAGTCTTTTTTGTTTTAAAATTGAACTATTTTTTTTTAAATTTGTCTTTTTTTTTTGAAAATTTATCTCTTCTGGTAAAAATTCATTTCTTTTGGTTAAAAATGCAACTTTTTGGTGATAATTTGTAATATTTTGGTTGAAAATGGAACTATTTTGGTGAAAATTAATTTTTTTAACAGAAAATGTAACTATTCCATTTTTTATTGAAAATTTATCTTTTTTTTTAGTACAAACGTCAACTATTTCGTTGGAAATTCGTATTTTCCAATAGAAAATTATTTTTCTTGCTTGAAAATTAAATAATTTGCTTGAAATTTGTTTCTTTCTTGACTGAAAAGTCTTTTTTGCTTTAAAATTCAACCATTTGTTTTAAAAATTTGTCTTTTTTGTTTGAAAATTCATCTCTCCTGGTAAAAATTTATCTCTTTTGGTTAAAAGTTTAACTTTTTGGTTAAAAATGACTAATATATACACTTTTTTATCCCTTTACTAATAGTATATACAGAACCATGAAGCAGCTTATATCGAAAAATTGCATTTGTGTTTTCTGAAATGAACGAAAAAAACATGAAATTTTAATTTTTAATTTTAAGTGAAATTTCACTATTTTAGATTTAGAGAGAATGAAATGTCTTACAATGCCTGAAAGCTTTTTTATGAATCAAACAGTTATTTATAATTTTAAAACAATTTAAATAAAAATTTTCATCAATATGTTCTTCTAGCTGGATTCATTTTTCTGTGCATCGTAGAGTTGCTTCGGAAGTCAAGTCTCAAGCTGATTTTACTTCCGTAGTTTTAATATTTTAAAATGTGCCAAAAAAATTCATTTTTAGATGTTATTCATAGAAAAATTTCAGTTTAACAAAGACATTGTGCCAACTCTGCAAAATTATTTAGAAATATAAAAAATATAAGACATTACCAATATATTCTTACAATATATTACTGATACTTATACGTATACTTATACTTATACTATAACTCTCTTTCAAATTTCCATGCCTTAAATCAAAACTGTAGTTCTTTTCGAAAATTTCTCATTCCAAGTAAAAATTGTATGTAATTCTTTTAGCGAATTCTCTAAAACAATTAGAAATTATCATTATTTTTAAAAATGTTCTGTTTTAAATCAGAATCATATTTCGTCTCTGAAATTCCCCATTCCATCAAATTGCAATTTTTGTGGAAAATCCACTGTTCCAAATAGCTAATATGATTTTTTTTAAATTCATTCTAAGTGAAAATTTCATGTAATTCTTTCGGCAAAACCCCTGAACCAGTCAAAATTATCGTTCTTTACAAAAATTCCCTTTTTCAAACTAGGATCATATTTCTTTGCGAAAATTACCCGTTCCAAGTTAAAATTGTTTTTTTTTTTTTTTTTTTGAAAATCTCTGTTCCAAGTCCCAATTATAATTTTTTGCAAAAATTATGATAGTCTTGTAGGGCTCTCAATAAGAAACGTTTTTCTTTTTTTGACTTTTTTTCATATCATGCGTTGTTCGGCTTAAAATATAAATTTTCTTTTGTTTTTTGGTCTTTTGAAAATGCTATAACTCTAATCATTTTCATTTTATCGGAAAATTTCACGAGGATAAATTGTTTGTCTCTTGGAGTAACAACCGTAACATAACAAAATAACATAACAACATAACATAACATAACATAACATAACATAATAAAAACATAACGTAACATAACAACCGTACATAGAATTTTCAAATTTTGAAAAAAAGTGGTTTCAAAAATTTTCAAAATATGCTCCATTTTTTAATTTTAATCCAAAATAGCTTGTTAACGAACTTGTTCTTTCTTTCTAGGCCTTAAAAAAGTGTGCCAAAGCACGATCTAACCTGATCAATCTTTCGAAAGTTATCGTGCCTACACGATACTACAGACTACAGACAGACAGACAATTTGGAAACCTTATTATTCGGGAATTTTCCAATTCGGTAATATTATAAACTGTCGGGAATTTCATTATTCGAGAATTTTATAATTCGGGAATTTTCCAATTCGGGAATTTTATTATTCTGGAATTTTTCAATTCGGGAATTTTATTTTCCGGAAATTTTATTATTCTGGAATTTTCCAATTCGGTAATATTATAAACTGTCGGGAATTTCATTATTCGGGAATTTTATAATTCGGGAATTTTATTCTGGAATTTTCCAATACGGTAATATTATAAACTGTTCGGGAATTTTCTTTTTCTGGAATTTTATAATTCGTGAATATTATAAACTGTTGGGGAATTTTATTATTCGGGAATTTTCAAATTTAGTAATATTATGAACTATCAGGGAATTTCATTATTCGGAAATTTTATAATTTGGAAACCTTATTATTCTGGAATTTTCAAATTCGGAATATTTATAATTCGGAAATATTATAAACTGATTTGAATTTGAAATTGTTCTTTTTGAATTCGAGGGAATTCTCGATTGATTTTAATGGTTAGATGGAAGTTTCATAGCTTTTTTTCATCTTATAAAAATCATGGCATTTTTAGGAATTTTCGACTGGTTCCAGGGATTCATTGATTGGTTTTCACTGAATTTTATAATAATGGTCGAATGTTTTTCTAATTAATTTATAGTGATTTGAATTTGAAATTGTTGTTCTTTTTGAATTCGAGGGAATTCTCGACTGATTTTAATGGTTTGAAGGAAGTTTCAAAGCTTTTTTTTCCTCATAAAAATGATGGTATTTTTAGGACTTTTTGACAGGTTTCAGGGAACAACTTAAAGGTTTTCACTGAATTTTAAAATAATGTTCGAATATATTTCTGATCTATTTATATTGATTTGAATTTGAAATTGTTCTTTTTGAATTCGAGGGAATTCTCGATTGATTTTAATGGTTAGATGGAAGTTTCATCGCACACACAGGCTTACCTCACACACACACACCTTTATACTAATCAAGAATGCCGGTAAGGTAGTAATGCATGATGACGTCATCAGGAACCATCGAAAATGTTCGACAAGCTTAGCACGGACATGAACCACTTTTCTAGAAAAATTTAGCACGGACATGAACCACTCTTCTAGAAAAATTTAGCACGGACATGAACCACTACAGCTAGAATCTTTTTGATGTCGGTAAGGTAGAAATCTTGGGTTAGAAACCCCCCTGTTCATCTACAGGTGTGAAAATACATCCTCCTCAAGGAAGGTAATTTCTAAATCAAGATCAACAGCACCCAACCCATTTTTGTCATCACTTGTGATTAAACAAGAACCTCTAAGTGTACCAGGTGTAAAAAATTCGTTTCTCTCGACGAACTTAGGTTTTAAATCAAAATAACCCACATTCAACCCATACTTTTTAATGGCCCGTCATTATACAACAACTTCCAAGATTTTGGACAAAAAAGTTAATTTTCAACCAAGAAAGATGAATTTTCAAATAAAAATGAATAAACTTTAACTAATAATCGTTGTATTTACAACCAAATAGTTGAATTTTTAATTAAAAAGACGAATTTTCGATTAAAAAAGTCGAATGTACAACAAAACAGTTAAATTTTCGAACAAAAAATGACTTTCTAAGAAATTAGGTGAATTTTTGACAAAAAAGTTAATTTTCAACCAAGAAAGATGAATTTTCAAATAAAAATGATTAAGCTTCAACCAATAATAGTCTTATTTACAACCAAATAGTTGAATTTTTAATAAAAAAGACGAATTTTCGATTAAAAAAGTAAAATTTACAACAAAATAGTTGAATTTTCGAACAAAACATGACTTTTTAAGAAATTAGGTGCATTTTGGACAAAAAAGTTAATTTTCAACCAAGAAAGATGAATTTTCAAATAAAAATGAATAAACTTTAACTAATAATAGATAATACAAATAAAATATAATAATAATAAAACTTGAATTTGATCATTTCTAGATTTATTTTAATTAATTGATAGCTGAACAATTATTTCGCTTCGGTCATTTTCTGTTTAAATTATTTAGCGATTGAATATAAATTTTCGGCATAAAAAATGTTTCAAGCTTCAAATGAACAATTTTAGAATTCAAGAGTTCAATTTAAGTGGTTACATTTGCAGTTTAGTCTTGGTTACTTTAAATGAATAAATGTTGAGTCGAAAGAGTTTGAATCCTTCTTTTCAATGATAGAGAAAATTTTTAACGAACAGAGAAATGAACCAGAATTTTTTTCTTCGACTAAAACTGCCACCCTGCTTTTAGCAAACTTGAAGACATAACAAAATTCATATTGAATTTCTAATGATATTGTAGGATTTCAGAAATTTAAAATATTCTCAAGATTTCGAAGAATTTCACAATATTTGAGGGATATAAAGGCTTAAAAGAAAATTTATATATTTTGTTGAAAGTTCAATTATTTTGTTGCAAATTTAACTATTTTGTTGAAAATTCGTCTTTTTGGTTCCAATGCAAATATTTTGTTAAAAGTTTAATTATTTTGTTGCAAATTTAACTATTTTGTTGAAAATTCGTCTTTTTGGTTAAAAAATCAACTATTTTGATGAAAGTTTAATTATTTTTTGGCAAATTTAAATTTTTTGTTGAAAATTCGTCTTTTTGGTTCAATAATTTATCTATTTTAATATAAATTTCATATTTTTGCAATAAAAATGCAACTGTTTGGTTGAAAATTAATCTTCTATACTTGAGGATTCAACTATTTTTTTATTTAAATCATCTTTTTTGGTTGAAAATTGATTTTTTCCAGTTTAGAATTCAATTTTTAGTTTGAAAATTTATATATTTTGTTGAAAGTTCAATTATTTTGTTGCAAATTTAACTATTTTGTTGAAAATTCGTCTTTTTGGATGCGCTCGTTAGAAGCCTCACATTTCAGTGTATATAATACTTTTGAATCAGAGTTGCTTTGAAGAAAATTGTCCCTCCGCTCAATTTAGCCAAGAAAAGAATAAATATCCTCTGACATTTTTGGTTTTTTAAATTCTAGAATGATTTCTGTTTGTGGAAGAAATGGGACAAAGTCTCCACTATTTCGATCGCTTATTTTTTTATCATACGAATACGTTTCATTTGCAGACATGTACTATTGAGAAATATGTAATCTTCTTCTTCTTCTTATTGCAGACTTGAGTTCACAATTCGACTGCTTACCTAATGGCGCCCCTATTCCTAGTGTCCCTCGTTCCGGAACGCCTTCTTCTCCTGAAAGATGCCTTATTCCTGCCGAGCCTTCTCTTCGTGCCAGATCCAGGTCTCCTTCTGCCAGGCATGATTCTTCTTTTGGACTTGGGCATATACGGCTCATTCCCCACACCAATATGCACCGGCACAAAGATGAATTTTCAACCAAATATTTGAATTTTCAAATAAGAAAGATACATTTTTATCCAAAAATCGCATAATTAAATTTTCGATTGAAAAATTAATTTTGAGCAAAAAAAAATAATTTTCAACAAAAAAATTGAATTTTCATACAAAGAGATGACTTTTCAACTAAAATAATGAATCTTCAAAAAAAAAAAAGATTTTTCGACAACGTAGATAAATTTTTATCCACAAATGGAATAGTTAAATTTTTAGTTAAAACAATTAATTTTGAACCAAAAACAAGAACTAACTTTCAAAAAAACAAATTAAATTTTCGACCAATCACATGACTTTTCAACTAAATTGATGAATATTTAACCGAATATAATTTTTCAACCCAAAATATGAATTTTGAATAAAAAATTTCATTGTCAACCGACAAAGATGAATTTTCAAATAAAAAAGATTCATTATCATCAAAAAATCGCATAGTTAAATCTTCGATCAATATGATAATGAAGAAATTTCTTCTTGAGATTATTATTGTTAATATTATATACAAATTTACTAAACAAAGACATTAATCAGGCATTTGTCGGCAGATGCCCGAATAATAAATTTGTTTATCATATTTGTTTAAAGAAATCATAAAATCAATCAAAGAATTATGAATGTTGCTGAGATCCTAATTTAAAAAATTGGCATCGAGAAAAACGAATTTTTCTGTTGCAAAATTCCTGATTAATGCCTTCGTTTATTAAATTTGTTTATAATATTACTAATAATAATCTCGAGAAGAAATTTCTTCATAATATTGTTTTTATTAAAATTTCTTGCAATATAACTTAAAAAAACGTGAAATTATGGAAAATCGTTGAAAACATTCTTTCAACAAATAATTTGTTTATAACAAAACTTTTAGTTTATTATATAATTTTGGAACATCTTTAATGTTACTCTATCAAACTTAGGCGATTTCAACAATTTTAATACACTCATTTTTAACCATACATTGGATTTTTACCAAAAAAAATTGATTTTCTACTTAAAAATACGAATTTTCAACAAAATACATAAATTTTTAATCATATAGTTCAATTTTCAAACAAAAAATACAAATTTTTAACAAATTACATACATTTTCAACTAAATATTTTGAACAATAGATGTGATGTTAGTCCGAATTTTATTTGATTAATTTTTAGTCTGTATTTTATTTGTTTCAAAAAATGTTGAATCAAATAGTTGAATTTTATAACAAATTGTGAAATTTTCAAGTCAAAAAGATGAATTTTCTAAACAAACAGTTGAACTTTCAACCAGAAAATATGAATTTTCAACAAAATCGTTAAATTTTCAGTTATAAAAAAATAATTTTTAACAAAAAAGAAACAAAGGCTTTTAAATAAAATTATAAATCTTCAACAAAAAAAAAAAAAAGAATTTTTAAGAAATTAGTTCAACTTTCAACAAAAATTGAATTTTCAACCAAGAAGATTAATTTTCACCCAAAAAGACAAATTTTTTAACGAAATACATGAATTTTCAGTTAGAAATTGTTAATTTGATTTATTATTATTTTTAACATAAAAAATATTGTCAGTGAAAAACATTAATTATCAACAAAAAAAAAACGATTTTTAACAAAATACATGAATTTTCAAATTATAAGACATAAATTTATAACCAAAAAAGAAATAGTGCAATTTCGAAATAAAAATATGAATTTTTAACAAAAATTTAAATTTTCATCCAAAAAGATGAATTTTTAGCAAAAAGTTAAATATTCTACCGAAAAATACGGATTTTGGACAATATACAAAAAATTTTACCAAAATTCTTGAATTTTCAACCAAAAAGGATGAATTTTTAACCAGAAAAATTGAATTTTCAACCAAGAAGATTAATTTTCACCCAAAAAGACAAATTTTTTAACGAAATACATGAATTTTCATAATTGAATTCAGTAAGTTTGAAATATGTTAAAAATGTATGGGAATTAAAAAGAATTTTATGAAATGTAAAAGTATTCGTGATGAATTAAACAAAAACTAAAAAAAAATTTCAATCCATTGAAATGAGTAGAATTTAGTAAATATAGAAGAATTATAGTGAATTAAAAAAATTCATGACAATTTTAAGGAAATACAAAGAATATAAATGAACTTAAGTTGAATTACAAATGATTTCCAATGAATTGCAAAAAATATTAAAAATTCTCTTCAGATCTTTGAAACCCTGTAAAATCATGTAAAATTTAATAAAATACCTTGGGAGCTTTTAATATCCCTTGAAATTATCGAAATCCTCGGAAATCTTATAAAATACCTTGGAATTGCATGTCTTCCAAAATCACATGATATTTTTTTCAACCCCTTGAAATTTCCTAAAGCTCTTAAAAATTCCTTATAATTTTTAAAAATACCCCAAAGTCCTTGAAACAAACAGTTGTATTTTTAACCAAAGGAGAGCAAATTTTAACCAAAAAGTTTAGTTTTGTCGCGAAAAAACACGAATTTTGAACTAAAAAAGATGAATTTTCGACAAAAAATGGAAAAGGTACATTTTTAATTATAAAAACTAGGTGAAACCCAAAAAAATTATTTTTTTCTAACAAAATAGTTCAACTCTCAATCAAATATATCAACCTTAAAGATTTTCATTTGAAATAAAGAATGAATTTCGAAAAATAAACATTCAAAGAACAAAATAAAGTTAAAAAAATAATTTTAAAAAAAAATTAAATAAAATGGAAAAAATTTAATAAATTTCAATTTTCAACAAAAAAGCGATGAATTTTCAACTAAGATGAAGAAACTTAAAAAAAATGATTTCCTAAAACAGTGGTTCAACTTTCAACTATGTAGTTGAATATTTATCGAATGATATAGTATGGGTACATATTTCAACAAATAAAGATACTAGGAAGGTTAGGTCATCTGACTGGAGCCACAAATCGTCAGACTACAGGGTACCAATTATATTATTCGCCGTAATCATTCTAATTCCTTGGTCTATTATTTGTTTATTTCATATTCAACTCAGGTGGAAGGGTGGCTCAACCCTCCCCCCCCTGACACACAAATAACAACTGTTAGATCCTCTGAGGTTCGCTGCACACGTGCAAGAGTGCTCGGAAAAACAGGAGCCAGCAGCCGTGGATAATCTGCGTGCTGACCCAAGTCAGCCCCACCCCTGGACCATCGACTAGCGGCAGGCGACGAAGGCTTGCATGGCAGCTAACGCGTGCTGACTCAGCTCTTACTCAGCAGTTCTGCACTCTAGACGCGAGTGGTGCTCCGACTCTTATGAGAGGGAGAACGGAGAAGCTAATCTACGAAATGTTATTCGTGATTCTAAGCTCCGAGCGAGTGCCTCGTGCGACAAGAGACCCGAATCCCAGTTTTTTCGTTGAAAATTAATTTTTTAACTTAAAATTTTACTATTTCTTTTTTGGCTGAAAACTGATCATTTTTAGTTGAAAATTCAAACATTGTATTTTTCGTTAAAAATTCATGTTTGAAAATTGATCATTTTTAGTTGAGAATTAAACAATAATTTTATTTTTGTTGAAAATTTAAGATTTTTAATGAAAATTTAAGAATTTTAATAAAAATTCAACAGTTTTGTTGGAAATTCGTCTTTTTGGGTAGAAAATTTAACTGTCTTCTAAAAATTTCATTTTTTTGGGTTGAAAATTCAACGTTTTGGTTGAAAATTTAACTTTTATGGTTAAACTTTAATCTTTTTTGGTTAAAAATTCAATTATTTGGTTGAAAATGTAATTATTTTGTTGAAAATTCCACTATTTTGTTATAAAGTCATATTTTTTTGGTCGAAAATTTAACTACTTGGCTGAAAGTTGAACTATTTAGTTAAAAATTCAGGTTGGAAATTTGAAAATTTGGCTTAAACTATTCATTTGAAAATTTAACTAATTGTTATAAAATTAACTTTTTTGTTGAAAAATCATATTTGACTTCAAAATTCAGCAATTTTGTTGAAAATTAATCTTTTTTGGTAGAGCAGTAATTTTATTGGTGTAAAATTCGTCATTTTGGTTGGAAATTTACTTATTTGGCTTAAAATTAAACTATTTATTTGAAAATTTAACTTTTGGTTATAAAATTAACTTTTTTGTTGAAAAATTATATTTGACTTCAAAATTCAACAATTTGGTTGAAATTTCACGACTTTTGTTGAAAATTCACATGTTTTGGTAAAACCGTAATTTTTTGTTAAAAATTTAACTATTTTGGTAAAAAATTAAACTATTTATTTGAAAATTTAACTATTTGTTATTAAATGAACTTTTTTTATTGAAAAACCATAATCGGCTTCAAAATTCAATAATTTATTAAAAAATTTATAGAACATCAACTTTCTTCGTCGAAAATTCATCTTTTTGGTGGAAAATTTAAGAGACTTTGTTGAAAATTCATTTTTTTGTTAAAACTTTTTTGTTCTGAAAATTTAACTATTCCACGTTTAGTTCAAACTTTATCCTGTATTAGATAAGTTGGCAATTTCGTTTTTTTTTTTTATAGAAACTTAATTTTCTTGGTCGAAAATTCATCTTTATGGTTGAAAATTCTTTTTTTTTGCTTCAAAGTTATTTATTTTATCAGTGTTTTTATCTGAAAATTGAAATATTCCATTTTTGGATGAAACTGTATCCTGTAAATTGTATAAGTTAAGAATTCAACAATTTGGTAGAAAATTCATGTATTTTGTTGAAAAGTTGGCTTTTTGGGTAAAAAAATAATCTTTTTTGTTAAAAGTTCAACTTTTTGTTTAAAAATTCAACTATCTTATTAAAAATTCATCTTTCTTGACTGAAATTGATCTTTTTAAAGACGAATCTTCAACAAAATACTTGAATTTTCAATGTATTTTTCAGTAAAAAAATATATTTTTAACAAAAAAACAAACAATTTTTAACTTAGGAGGTGAATTTTCCAACCAAAAAAAACGAATTCACAACTAAAAAAGATCGATTCTCAATCAAAAATGGAAAATTTACATTTTCAGTGAAAAAAATTAATTTTAATTTAAAAAAAAAATGATTTTTCGACAAAATAAGTAAGTTTCCAAACAAAGAGATAAAGTTGAAAACCAAAAAGATGAATTTTCAACCAAGAAATGAATTTTCAACTCAAATGAGGATTCTAACAAAAAATGAATTTAGATATGTTAAATTTTCAACAACAAAAATATGAATTTTTAACAAAATATTTGAATTTTCAACATATTCATTAAATTTTCAACAAAATAGTTAAATTTTTAAACAAATGGTCGAATTTTGGAACAAAAATATTATCCTTCAACCAAAAACGGTGATACATATTGCAATTAAAAAGTGACGGTTATCGATTCAACGAATAAAATACAAAAATAGGTATTCAACAGAAGTAAAGAAGTAAGCTAAGATACACATAATTAGATGTGGTCTATTACCAGTAATTACTGTAAGTGTACATACGCAGATATACATGCTTAATAGTAAATACATTTATGTGCACGCTTATAAATGTTTTGAATTCAAGGATTGAATTGTAACCAATGTGCAATTTCGAGGGTAGGATTTAATATGTTAAATATGTAACGAAACAGAAGTTTTCTAAAGTGAAATTGTGAAGGTGCATTTCTAATGCTTATAGGTGGTTTATTCCAAAGGTTTCGAATATGTTGGTCGATCTTTGTCAATAAAATGTATGAGATTAAGAAGATAGTCTGGAGCTACATTACTGAATAGGCTATAAAGCAGGTTACCCATGAAAAATTGTCTTCTTTTAGCAACGTTGAGAAGTCCTGCTCTATTCTTTATTTATTTTCTGTTGGAAGATTCATCATTTTAGTCAAAAATTCATTTTTTTTTGTTGAAAATGTGTCTATTTTGTTAAAAATTAATTTATTTTGTAGAAAATTCTTATTTTTGGCTCGAAAATTCGACATTTTTTTCTTTATTGTCTGAAAAATCTTTTGTGATTGAAAGTCCAATTTTTATTGAAAATTCCACTTTTTGGTTTGAAAATTAATCTATTTTCGTGGAGGATTCAACTATTTTGTCGAAAATTCGGATTTTTTGGTTGAATTCAATTGTTTTTGGTTTAAAATTTAAACATTTTTGGGCGCAAAATATCAACTATTACACTTTTCGTTGAGAAATTATTTTTTTAATTGAAGATTCATCTCTTTCGAAATAATTCAAAATTGATATTTAAAAATTTTTGAAAATACTTTTACTACTTTTGGTCGGTGTGGTCCTAAAAATTTGTCAGTTTTTGCGTATCTGTCACCGTTCCCCGGGAATTTCATTATTCAAGAATTTTATAATTCGGGAATTTTATTATTCAGGGATTTTATTATTCAGGAATTTTATTCTTCGGGAATTTTATTATTAGGAAATTTTATAATTCGGAAATTTTATTATTTAAGAATTTTATAATTGTGGAATTTTATTATTAAGGATTTTTATTATGAGGAAATTTTATTAATGAGAAATTTTATTATTAGGAAATTTTATTATTCGGGAATTTTATTCCCCGAGAATTTTATTATTCAAGAATTTTATAATTCCGGAATTTTATTATAATAAAATTTTCCAATTCAGGAATTTTATTATTAGGAAATTTTATTATTCGGGAATTTTATTATGCAAGAATTTTATTATTATGAAATTTTCCAATTCAGAAATTTTATCATTAGGAAATTTTATGCCCCGGAAATTTTATTATTCAAAAATTTTATAATTCGGGAATTTTATTATGCAGGAATTTTATTACGTTTAAAGTGATTTCAAGAGTCTCAAAGAATTTGAAATAGTTTAGGGAATTTTAACATATTAAAAAGTAATTTTTAAGTAAAATTATGAATTAATATGAAATATTTTTTGCTAATTTATTATTTCACGATATTTTAAAAGATTACAAGGGATTGTATTAAATTTCCGCGGATCGCCTGTTTTTGTAGGATTATAAAAGCTCTCAAGGTTTTTGAATAAATGTCAAGGATTTCAAGAAGTATCGGCAGATTTAATAGAATTTCACAAGATTTATTTTCAAATTCACCCTGAATTCGTATAAATTCTTTTGAATTCTGCAGAATTTCCGAAATTATTTTGTAATTCACGTGAATTCTTCAAAATTCAGTTAATTCTACGTAATTCAATTTATTTTTCAAAATTTCCTTTTAGTTTTTGTTTGATTCATCTTGAAGACGGTACTTCATTAAATTCTTTCAAATTTCTTAGAATTTTTCTAAACTTACTAAGTACATGCATTTTTAACCAAAAATAAAGTAATCAAATTTTTAGAAAAAAAATTTCACCCAAATAAAATAAACTTTCAATGAAATAGTTACATTTTTAACTGAATTTAAGTTTCTACCTAAAAAGACACAAATTAAAAAAAAAGCACATAAATTTCCAACTAAAAATAGAATAGGTTTATTTTCAGTTACAAAAATTAATTTTCAACAACAAAAAAACGAATTTTCAACAAAATGGTTACATTTTTAACAAAAGAAATGAATTTTTAATCAAAAATTAAATTGTTGAATTTTCAGCGAAAAATAATGTTTTAATTAAGCATACGAATTTTCAATCAAGAAGATTGAATTTCTAACAAAAAAGATAAATTGTCAATGAAAAGCATGAATTTTCTACTAAAAAAAGTAAATTTTCAATACAAAAAATAATAATTTTTAACCAAAGAATAGAATATTTATCCAAAATGATAAAGTTTTAACTTAATGATGAATCTTAAACTGGAATAGTTACATTTTGATCAAAAAAAATTAATAATTTCCCAAAAAAGAAGATTTTTTAATAATATTTAAATATTCAGTATGAAAAAAGTATTCTTTAACAAAAAAAACAACTTTTGAACGAAATTATTACATCTTCAACTAAAGAGATGAATGTTTAACTAAAATTAAGAATCCTATACAAAAAAATTAATTTTCATAAGGTAGTTCAACTTTTAACCAAGTAGTTGAATTTGCAAAGAAAAAAGATAAATTCTCAACAAAAATCTAATAATAGATATTTCGACCAAAAAATATTTTCATAATAAAGCATAAACAGTAGAATCCATCCAAAAGATGAATGCCAAATTGTTGCATTTTCAGGTCAAACAAAAAAAGATGAGTGCGCATTCAATAACATAATAAGAAAGTTTTTAACAAAAAATAATGAATTTTCAACAAAAAATAGTTGGATGTTTTTGATTGTATTGAAAAGTCTGCGATTATATTTTTGGTTCGGACTTAACCTTTTTTGGTTGAAAATTGAACTATTTTCTTGAAAATTCAATTATTTTGTTAAAAAGTCATCTTTTTTGGGCCAAAAATGACACTGTTTTGTTGAAAATTCGTCTTTTTTATAGAAAATCCGACCTTTTGAATTGAAAATTCATCTTTTTCTAGAAAAGTCATTTTTTGGTTGAAAGTTAATTTTTTTAAATTGAAAAGTTTACGATTATATTTTTCGTTTAGAATTAATCTTTTTTAGTTTAAAATTCTGCTATTTGGTTAAAAATGTCATTATTTTGTTGAAAATTGAACTAGTTTGTTGAAAATTTAACTATTTTGTTGAAAATTGAACTATTTTCCTAAAAGATCAAGTATTTTGTTAAAAAATCATCTTTTTTTGGTCGAAAATTACACTGTTTTGTTGAAAATTGGTCTTTTTTATAGAAAATTCATCCTTTTGGATAACTGAAAATTTCACTATTCTATTTTTTTACTGAAAATTGATCGTTTTTATTTTTAAATTCAGCTACTTGCCTTAAAGTTAAACTATTTTGCTGAAAATTCTTGTTTTTTTTTTTCATTTAATATTAATTTTTTTAACTGAAAATTCAACTATTCCATTATTTGTCGAAAATTAATCGTTTTTAGTTTAAAATTTGAATATTTATTTGAAAATTCATGTATTTTGTTAAAAATTTGTATTTTTTGCTAAAAAAATAATCTTCTTGGTTAAAAATTTAACTACTTGGTTGAAAGTTGAACTAATTTCTTATAAAATAATTTTTTTAGTTTAAGATTCATCTCTTTGGTTGAAAATTTAACTATTTTGTTGAAAATTTGTTTTTTTTTTGGTTGAAAATTAATTTTTTGAACTGAAAATTTAACTATTTTCTTTTGTTTCAAAATTTATAGTTTTTGGTTGAAAATTCATCTGTTTGGTTGAAAAATGAATTTCGTGAATTCTATTAATTCCGTGAATGCCATGAATTCCGTGAATTCTATGAATTCCGTGAATTCAACTTGTTCCGTGAATTCTATAAATTCAGTGAATTTCGTGAATTCTATCAATTCCGTGAATTCCATGAATTCCTTGAATTCCACGAATTCTATGAATTCCTTAAATTCCATATATTTCTTGAATTCCATGAATTCCATGAATTCCATGAATTCCTTGAATTGCATGAATTCTTTGAATTCCTTGAATTCTTTGAATTCCATGAATTCTTTGAATGCCTTGAATTCCATAAATTCCTGGAATTCTATGAATTCCTTGAATTCTATGAATTCCATGAATTCCTCGAATTCTATGAATTCTTTGAATTCCATGAATTCCTCGAATTCAGTGAATTCCTTGAATTCTACGAATTCTTCGAATTCTACGAATTCTTCGAATTCCATGAATTCATCGATTCCTATGAATTCCTTGAATATATAAAAATAGACTTTTTAATAAAAAATAATTAACTTCCAACGAAAAAATATCACTTTTCTACCAAAAGATGAATTTTCAAACCAAAAAAGATCATTAATTTTTCACCAAAAAGTAGAATTTTTAAGAAAAAGTGATGAATTCTAAACCCAAAATATAATATTAGACTTTTTAATTCAAAATAATTAACTACAAACCAAAACAAATGACTTTTCATAAAAAAAGATCACTTTTCTACCAAAAGATGAATTTTTAACAAAAGAAATTAATTCAGAACCAAAAATATAATGATAGATTTTCCAATCAAAAAGAAATTTCAAACCAAAACAGATGACTTTTTCATCAAAAAATAACACTTTTCTACCAAAAGATGAATTTTCAATCCAAAAGGACATAATTTCAACAAAACAGTTGGATTTTCAACAAAATAATTAAATTCTCAACCAAATGGTAGAATTTTTAACCAAAAGAAATTAATTCAGAGGTTCGAAATTAATCAAGTCTGGTTGACGATTCAACAATTTTATAGAAAATTAAACTGTTTATTTCAGAATTAACTGTTTTGTTGAGAATTTAGATTTTTGTGCTCAATTAAACTGTTTAATTATTCATTGAACTATTTTTATAAAAATTTAACTTTTTGGTAGAAAATTAACATTTTTGTTGGAAATTAATGTTTTTGGATGAAAATTCGTGTTTTTTGGTAGAATATTAATTTTTTTGATGAAAATATTTTGTTGTTGTTGGAAATTTAACAATTTAGTTAAAAATTCATATTTTTCAGTTATCAATTCAACTAATAGATTAAAAGTTGACCTAGTTTGTTGAAAATTCATATTTTTTTAAGATTCACCTCTTTGGTTTACAATTTAACTATTTCGTTTTTAGAAAATTAATTTTTCAGGTTAAAAAATTAGCCTTTGGGTCTAACTCCATTGTTTAACATTCAACTTTTCACTCCATTGTCAATAATATTTCTGATGATATTTATAAAAAACATAAAAAACGTTATTTTTAATCAAAACATTTTTAAACTTGCAAAATAAATTTAATTTAACAAGGTTTTTTTTGCATTTGAATTTGATCTTACTGTGGCTTTTCAGAAATTTTTGAAAAATTGTTGAATTTTAATAAATGATGGCTTATTTTTTCGGAAAAAGCATTCTCAACAACTCTACTCTTTCCAATTTTGGAAGTAAATTTTTCTATGATTGAAATCGTTAGAACAGTTCTTTTTTAATAAAAAGTTTTGTAACAAATTATTTTATTTGAAGATTATTCACTTTTGTCACAAGTAAATGACCGATAACATTATTTCAAATTTTTAAATCATAGCAAATGTGGAAAACGGGGAAAAGGGGAAAGTTTCTTGAAAACAGGGTAGAAAGGGAATTTTTTCAATTTTCAAGAATTTCGTAGTTAAATTTGAATCTTGGAAGTCAGAGAAGAAGAATCTTAGGCAGATTATATTTAAATAAACTTAGAAATAAATAAACTTATAAAGTAAATATTTATTTGAAATTTTTATTTTCTATACAAAAATATATGTCACCTTAATTTATAATTTTGTTGAAATTTTCCTGTTATCCTCACTATAAAATTTTTTGGATTAGAAAATTTATTTATTTGGTTAAAAATCCATTATTTTCAAGTTGATTTTGATTGTTTTTAATTAAAAATTAGAATGTTTTCATTAAAGTAGCAAATATTACATTTTTCGTTGAAAATTCAGCTTTTTTGGTTGCAAATGCACCGTTTTTTGGTTGAAAATTTGACTGTTTAGTTAAAACTCTTTTTGTTGTTGACATTTTAATTGACCTACAGATATATTAAAAAATCTTTGAAAATTTTCTTGAGAATCTTAGGCAGATTATATTTAAATAAACTTAGAAATAAATAAACTTATAAAGTAAATATTTATTTGAAATTTTTAAGTTTCAATAAGTTTAACGGATTCCAAAGAATTTTAAATATTTAAGGGAGTTTTAGAATATTTCCAAATATTTCAATGATTTTAAGAAATTTTAAATGATTTGAAAGATTTTAGGATATTTTTTAAAAACATTGCAAGAAGCTACCAGGAGCTTTCAAATATTTCAAGGAATTTCCGAAAAATTTTAAAGATCTGAAATATTTTAGGGTATTTTAAAGGATTTCAAGGAATTTCAATTGACTATAGTAATTTAATAGGATTTTGAAGGATTTGAATTACTCCAGGATATTTTTTTTTATTCCAGAGAATTAAATTTTTTTTTAATATTTTAGGGTATTTTGAAGGATTTCAAGGAACTTTAATTGATCTTAAAAATTTAATGAGATTTTGAAGGATTTGAAAGATTTTAGGATATTTTTTCAAATTCCAGAGAATTAAAAAAAATTTAAAAAGATTTTTAATATCTTAGGGTATCTTAAAGGCCTTCAGCAATCATGGAGGGTATAGTAAATGCTGCCATCTCTAGGCGTACTCACCAAGTCCCAAGTACAGTTTCATGACCTCACTATCATGTATCAAAAGTCAAAACGTGCTCCGCGCTCCTCATACAGATACGTGGAAACGTTATGGACATTAAAATTGAATTTCTTTCTATGAGAAACGTTTGCTTGTCAAAGCAGTCAAAGCTGAGTTAAAAGTGTTGTGCCGAAATTGAGAACAGTGATGGCGATAAATCTTTACCGCTCGAGTTGTTTGAAGTAGCAATATTTTCTTCTCGTTAGTTCTTTTTGATTTCTTTGATGGGCGGTTCCGCCCACCGGAACCCCGGCCGCTAAAATCTAAATCTTTTGAAAAGCCCATAACAGACATTGGTTGCATAAAGTATCGTTCTGCAAACATCACGCTTAGCTATGAAGCCACAGTTGATGCATAATGTACTATTACAGTAGTAATGTTTGAATTGTAAATCATACTGTTTTTATGAGGTAAATCCACATATATTGCAGTTTTGAGATATTGCATTTTTAACAAAATAGATATTGTTTTTAACCGAATGGTTGATTCTTCATTCAAAAAGATGAATTTGCAACCAAGAAGATTAATTTTCTACCAACAAAGACGAATTTTTAATAAAATATATGAAGTTTCAAATCAAAATACATTTTGAACCAAAAATGGTATAATTAAATTTTCAGTTACAAGAATTAA